>JBBDGP010000230.1:1200000-1947573 GCA_037952835.1 Lithobates septentrionalis | reverse complement strand
TTTTGTTGCTTTTAAATGCGTCTTGGAATGCATAATCTATACCCATAGATACCAATGTAAGTATAAATAGAAAAATGTATGTATTTATAGATTTTTATAACTTTAGAGGTTGTTCCCTATGATCTCTGCACTGTTTATTCACTATGTTTATGTTATACATACTATTTCCCATATAGAAAATTCTTGTTGCGAACCCTACAATCACCCCTGAAGAAGGAGGCATAAGTAACTCCGAAACGCGTCGGGTGCAATGCATTGGTATCATTTGTCTGTATATTTATGGAACTGCATTCCTTATTTTTAATCATGTGACTATGTGATGTATTTGATTATTTTTTGTCATTAATAAATTGCTATCTACTTTATATACCTCTTTAAACATTTTTCTTAAATGTGCCTTTAAAGTCCGCTAGGGGAATTTCTTCTGTTCACAGTTAAAATGCTGGCGCCATGGAGCGGAGGGGGGGACGAGCGGAGCTTCGATCCCCTGCATCGCTGGACCCTGGGACAGGTAAGTGTCCGATTAAAAGTCAGCAGCTGCAGTATTTGTAGCTGCTGACTTTTATTTATTTATTTTTTTTTTTATGGGAACCCCGCTTTAATGATTTATTATTGACTACATTAATGTGTCTTTTATATTTGCCCGGAATTATGCTTTAAATGTTTATTTGTAAAAGATTTAATAGAAATAGTGCAAAAAATATAACAACTTAGTTTAAAGATCATAAACTTAAAATTAATTAAAGTTGACCCTAAACCATTAGAGATCCCTTTTACTGTTTACAGCAAACCTTTTATGATCCTTCAGAGATAATTGCAGACAAACATTCTTTATATTGTTGTATATAGGAGATGATCACTGTCGCTCTTCAGGAACATACTCCATCATACAATGACTACTTGATGTAAGTATACTTTATAACGGGGAATGATAAGCATGATCCAATATAATGCATTTGATTACAGGGGAACTCGTTTTGTAATACTGTATCTGAACGCACAAGGTTTGCAGCAGTATAATGTGCCTGCTGAGTTAATATGACTTCTATCAACAGCTATGATATAAGGGTGTCCTGTCTCATACCTCTTTGTCCCACTGTTCCTGTCAGGCAATTACACATCTGCTGCAGGATGGAAACTCATCTATGAGCACCCCCCCAGGACACTCTGCTGAGCAAAGTGACCCATTTATTATAAGCAATAGCTAATATTTCTCCTCTCAGTGCTTTCTATTGTGGAAATGAAACCCATACGATGAAACCCCAGACTAATAAATAACATGGGGAACACTTAGCAAGTGATTGAATATGCTGCGAGATGATTTCACTGCCTCTTAATGATCTTTACAATCTACTGAGTGGTTCAGATATTGAAGACCTCTGCTGTTACTCATCTTGACACACATCAGCTTTACATATTATAAAAACTTGTCAGCTCTACATGAATTTATTTTTAAAATTCCACAGTGACTCTGTGTGATGGCCTATAGAGTCACAATACTTTTCCCTGCTGTCTATATCACCCTCTACCTTTTTAATTCCTACTTATATTGTCAGCTCTTACAGAACTGGATGTTCTTATATGTATGATTGCATTTAGAGGTCTCACTTTCAAGAATTATATTATATTTCAATTCATATGCAATATGAACTTTATTTTGTCATTTTGGAAATAGCATATGTCAGTGTGATTAGATGTTATCTTGAATACATAATTTCATAGTTTAATTGGGGGTGAAACAATTGTGCTGAATTGGCTGACTGAGGGCCACCACAGATATGGTTTTACCCTATTGATCCTTGGGGTCAGGACAAGGTTTTTTGTCTACACAAAGGCGGGAATTTTACAACCCACCCCCCCCCACCCCCCCAATTGTCCTCCCACCACCCCTCCCCTTCACAACTGCAGTGTGTAATGGGAAAGAAGGGGGGCGTACATTTTCTGTTTCCCTCACTGGCTATGGCCAACTTCCATGGTGTGCCCATTAGGAGAGAGGGTGCAGTGGAACAGAAGACAGGCATTGTAACCACTTGAGTATTAGAGCTTTCTTTTTATTTTTTGTTTACATGTTTTAAAAATCATTTTAGGCTTGATGATTACTTAAAACCCCCCAAATATGATAAATTTTATGAAAGTAGACACCCTAAAGAATAAAATGTTGGTAGTTTCATTTTCTTATCTTACGCAATATTAGTGCAACGGTTTATGAAAAGAACAATTTCTGTAAAAAAAAATTTTTTTAGTTTTTGGGCACATAAATGCAATGTATTACCCAATTTTTTGGGTAAAATATAAAAAAAGAGATTGTGCTGAGTAAATAGATACCTAATGTGTATGCTCCTGCTCCAAGTGGGTCAGCCACACAGTCCCTTTCACCTCCAGTGTATTCTCCAGTGTGTGCTCCTTCAGCCATGTGGAACAAATAGCAATAGGATCCAAAGGGCTGCACACTTGAAAATGTCATCCACTTTATTGACAATAATTAAAATGCCATATACAGCAACAGTAGAGATTGTGGCAGCAAGAACGCATAGCCGACGCATTTTGCACTACTAGCACTTATTCATACTAAGTCATTAATAAACACTAGTAGCGTAAACCGTGTTGACTGTTTTCCTTGCTCACTGTTGCTGTATATGGCATTTTAATTTCAACAGATTTTTATAAAATTTTTAGCTCAAGACAAAACATGACAATCATGTCAAGAATATACAAGAAGGTGTATTACAAAGGAAAACATAAACATACACATACCAGTCAGAGTGGTGATGGTCATTGTTGAAGATTGTATATAATTTCATATCAGAATGAGCAAGGTATACTATCTCTATGGATAACGTCAATATAGCATAAGTTGGAGTATAGTACTTGGAAATAAACGTATCAAACACTAGGCTGATGAAGTACCGCGTAAACAGGTTTAAAGCTTCGAGCCATCTGAGTACCACTTAATCCATGGATTCCATAATTCCAAAGCTGTTTCTTAGTTCCCCACACTTGATGAGAAGAGAACCTCATAGGAACCATGAGTATGGGTTGTTTGAACAACTTCTGCATCTCTGGGGTTTTTAGGTCTTTCCAATGCCTGAGTATCATTAAGCGCGCTGCAAGTAGTACATGTGAGACTAGTTCTGTGAGATGGAGGAACAGATTGTAACTCCAGGGACAGAATCGCCATTCCAGCTGTATATGGCATTTTAATTGTTGTCAATAAAGTGGATAACGTTTTCAAGTGTGCAGCCCTTTGGATCCTATTGTATTTTTTCTAATTAGATACCCAACATGTTAAACCTTAAAATTGCGTGCACCTGTGAAACGGTGAAAAATTTCAATACCCTATATTTTTTCAAGCGCAACTCTTTAAAAGCACTCTACAGGTCATCAGTTAAGAGTTACGAGGGAGTTCTGGTGCTAAAATTATTTCTTTCACTCCGGCGTGCACGGTGATATATAACATGTGTAAGGCAATCGCCAATTTCCTATGTAGGCAACCCAACGCATGTGTTTTTGTGTGTTGGGGAGCTTTAGAGCTTTTTTCAAAAAAAGTTTAAAACTTTTTTGATTTTTCTTATATATATAACTTTATTGCTATCACATCAAAATTAAAAATTGGTTCTATCTTGTCTGAACTCTTACCCAACATCCTGCAGCAGAAATCACTCCATTGACTGATGCAATAGTGTCCAAACTGTTCTGTGAACCCACCTGGCTAATCCCACTGGATGACCCCAGGCACACTTAACAAGGACAGGACACAGATGTGTTTTCAAACTTATCCAAACAAAGCAAAGAGACCTTCCATAAATCCCTGAACCTCTGAAGCTCCCTTGGATGCTGGAGATGGTAGTACAGAAGAGTGTGTGCTGGCAAAATTAATGTCTGTACTGTCACCTGAAGGATGCACGGGAATATCACATCCCCTAGAACAGCATGGGCAGAGGTGAAGTTGCTCATCAATCCAGAAGCCACCACCAGAAAATCTCCCATCTGAGTTGCAACTGTCTGGGATGCGGATCCAGAAATTCCAGCAGAAGGTTTGGCAGAACACTGAAAAAACAAGGGTAAAAAAACTGAATCTGTGCCAAAAATAGCATTCCCTCCCATAGTAACCCCTGAACTAATGGGCGATAACTGTGGAGCAAGAACAGGAGGTGCAACACTGAATAAAGAGGGTGCCTGTACAGGGGCAGATATAGAAGAAGCTGGTGCAGAGAAATGAGGTCCCTGAAACCGACATAGAGGATAAAGAATCGCTTCCCACAGGAGGGGATACGTTTCCTGAGGACACAAAGTCCCCCTGTTCCCATAATAGCAGACTCCACTCCTGAGCACCCTAAAGACTGACAGTAACCCCTTCAGCTACTGCAAGCATGGCCTGGCTAGCTATAGGGGTGGCACCCTCACTCACTGCCTGCCAACAAGGTCCACACTGAGAGTTCTGTTCCTGAGACCTCTGTCCATCGACAGAGGGCAGGTCCAGCCCTCCGTGACCCAGTGGTAGCACTTCCTCTCCTCACCCAAATTCTTGGTGGTGAAAGGGTAAATCTTGCTGTGGAGAGCTGGGAACAGTGTGGCCCTGCTGCATGAGTGGAGGGGGCTGAAGTGTATGAAGGCACTGTCAGAACACAGGGGGTTATGAAGAAGAAGGGGTTAATGGAGCAGAAGGGATTAACTAAGCAGAGGTAGATATTGGAGCATAAGAAGTTAATAGAGCCAAGGGGGCTGCTGGCACTACTGATGATGAGGGAGGGATGGCAGAGATCATGTCCCTCAGCCATTCCTCTTCCTTCCTCTCAGCCTCATTTTGCAGCGTGGCCAGCATATCCAAGATCATGCCCAGTTGCCCACTATGGGGGAAGACACAGCACAGAGAAGAAAGGACCCCTTCTCCTGTTGCTCTCATGAGTGGACTGAGGTAACATCTGTTATGGATGCCACTGTCCTGCCCCGTCTCACTCTATAGGACACACTGGTTCACTGCTCCCCCCACGGTCATGTCACACCATGCTTAAAGGCACAGCATGATCCTTTATTGCTGCTTTGAGCCCACCCTTTTGCAGGAAGGAGGCTGGGTTATCCATTGCATCAAATTATTGTTTTTTGTGACTTAGCTGACCAGGGTAAAGACTATGTACTGCAATATAGGTTTGTTCCATATTTCTGATAGAAAACCAGAAAACCTATCAGCAAGCAGTTTACGAATCATCAACTTCATGATTCTCCGGGGGCTTAACATGAACCTATGATAGTGGCAAACCAGATCCTCATCCCTAGCTTGCACTGTGCCTTACTGACAGTCAAAGACTCTCCTCTTGATAACATCACTTCCTGCCACTATAAATAAGGGACCTCTGAGGTGCTGCAGTGTTAGAAAGGATGTGATTTTTTTAGGAAAGGAGCCTGGGTGGGACAATCTGCCATTTGCTTGTGGGGACAGTATGAGACTGCTTTTGTCAGTTTGGCCCTTCAGGTATGCCTCTTCAATATTCTTGCATGTTTATCTAGTATGGGGTGCTCTTATAGACCATGTCATATTAGCTATTCTGTTGCTAACAGCAACATTGACTTAACCCAGGTTTGAGAACAGGAAGAACTCTCACTTACTATGTTGCTTACTCTGTTGCTACTCCTTCGGTGGCAAGAGATTTTCTGCTGCAATACTGTAGCAGATGGTGAATAATCTCTTTTGCAGTCTTAATACTGGCAATTTGCTGCCAGCAGCAGAAATGCTAGTGTGCAATGACCATTAAAATGACCATTATAAAAAAATGCCACTACTACTGTACACTTTAAAGTGGACATGCCCCCTGATAAATCAGAGCCAGAGCTCCAATCAGCAAGGAGCATGAGCATTGCGAATTGTAGAACTATTGGTCTGACTTGGTAGCGGGTGTGTCTATGTATGTAATAAAACCCCTGATCTGCACAGGGAGCAGGGGCCACAATCTGCAGCTGCTGGCAGGGCACAGGCTTTTCTACAGTACTTAAGTTGTGACTGCTTTAGAAAGAAAACATACTATAGGACACAGAACATTGGGTATTTACGAAAGCCGTGAGCCTTCAGTATAGGCGTACGGCGAGGCACAACGAACATTTCCATATTTACAAAATGGTTCACCAGTAACAGAGCGCAAATCCCCCATTTACTATAGCGATCTCGGAGCATGGGAGAATGCAATCTGTGCGCCACTATGGACATGGCGCACGGCATCTCTAATTCAATATTGACAGAAGATGGAGGTGCCAATATTATGGGGTGATGTGAGGAAGTTTAGTAACAACTGCCCAAGTAACAAATATGCCCAAAATAGGATGAGAAAGTAACTTTTTCAGAGAAAGCCTGCTGTGCCTGAAAGTACGTTTAGAACTGGGTGAGATCAATGTAAGCAGTGCACATTCGCAAGTGGCTTTTGCGAAGTTTGTTCACTGCGCGGCCAAAATCTTAGTAAATGTTTAACAACATACATGCAATTGCATGGGTTGAACGGGCGCACCTCTAAACTCGACAATTTTTTTTTACCCTGATTCACTTTTATGTATTTTTTTAAGGAGATTTGCACAGGTCATGTTAGCACGTTTCGTTGCCAACATGTGACATGCACCTTGTTAAAACGATGTAAAAAGACTCTCGCTCCTCTAGCTCCTCCTAAAAGGGCATTTAACCTTCCACCTCTAATGCATATGATTTCCTTTGGCTAGCTTTTGCTTTTAAAGGGGAACTCTACACTCTATTATCCAATGCTCTTGCCTCCCCCCTCCAACTCCTTGGATTTCCATGGGCTAACTTTTGCTTTTAAAGGGTGAACTCCACACTCCATTCTCCAATGCTCTTGTCTCTCTCTTCTAACCTCTTGGATTTCCATGGGCTAACTTTTGATTTTAAAGGGTAACTCCATGCTCCATTCTCCAATGCTCTTGTCTCCCCCCTCTAACCCCTTGGATTTCCATGGGCTAACTTTTTTTTTTAAGGGGGAATCCACACTCCACTCCATTCTCAAAAGGTTGTGAGCTACCTTCATCAATCCAAACCACATCCTTTTTCAGAGCATACAACAGGGCCAGCTAGGAAAGGGCCGAGAAGTGCAATCGCCCAACCCCCTCCTGAACCATACAAGGCCACATGCATTCAACATAGCTGGCTGCCTTTGGGACATGTGGGGCTCAGCACAATACCAACCACAAAGCACCTTGTACCCACTAGTTTAAAGAGGCTTTCCACATTCCGTAAAGCCCCCTGTCTGCAGCCCCCCACAACCCCTGCCTAGGGTTGTGTGGAAGAGGCCCTTGTCCCCCTGAATATGGGAACAAGGTGGTTGACTTTTGGGGTGCCCGAGCCCCTCCTGCCCCCAAGCATCCACCCCTCTTTCATTGGCTGGCTTGCTGTGTGTTTGGCTAGGGGTTTGTTAGTGTGTGGGAGGGGCACAATCTTTTTTTAGCTATGATTAAGCACTACATATAGTGTGAAACGCGTTATCGCTTTTGTTCTGCTGTGGCATGTATTTTTGTTTGTAGTTTTTGAATAAAAGGCATATTCGGAGTGTGGCTGTCCAGAACCACTTTTTATCTATCCACAATCTTTTTTTAGTTTGGGGTGGTGTTTTTCACGTGGGGGTTCTCATTTTAAGCCTTAACAGACCCAAATGGCTTTGTATGTATTAGGGGGCAGGCTATTTTTTGTTTTGGGTTAAAATCTTGCAGCTGCAATGTAGATTTGTGAGTTTTTTCTAAAGCCGTACATCTTTGAAGCAGCATTTAGGATACATGCTACAGATGCACCATTTTACAGGCAGAGTAACCCCCCCAAGTTACTAGCTTTTAAGCAATTTTGCATTTTTAAAGGCACTTTTCCTTGTTTCATTTTTTTGGGTTGTCCAAATTGGTGACATTGATATATGTCCCTCAGGGTGGGACCTGGGCCCCCATACCCATTTTAGGGCCAATAACTAGAATATAAGCCAGCCAAGTGGGGACTAGCAAAATTAACAAGTCAGTTCCCATAGACTGCAATGGTATTTGTTGTATAACTTTTGCCCATGTTAGGCTCTTTGTTTGCCCCCCTGGACTGGGGGTGTTTGTCCCATCTGTAATTTTGTAGCATGCTGGGTGATGTGCTTAATTTTGGACAGGGGGTGGCTTATTTTGTGCTAGCTGCATTTGGGTTGGTCTGGACATGCTCAGGGACTTTGGTTTTTTGCTGTGGCTTTTGGTGTGTGAAATGTATTTGGGTTGGTCTGGGCATGCTCAGGGACTTTGGTTTTTTTTTGTGCTTTTTGTGTGTGAACAGCACTTGGATTTTTCTGGGCATGCCCAGAGAGTGTGTTTTTTAGGTTGGTAATTTAAGGACATCCTTAACAGGTGTACCCACTTTTAAGTTCTGTCTGGTGAACTTGCATTTTGTGTGTTTCATGGACTGTGCATGTGTTTTCAATTGCCTCATTAGCACACAAACCTATGTTATATAAAGCTTGCAGATAGCATTCTTTACCTTGCCCTGAAAAGAGGCCAGATTGCTTGATGGTGTGTGTGGCAAGATAGTAAATTTGGGTGTCCTTATAGAGTTTGTAACACATGTATTTTCTCTTTGTATTTTATTTGATATGTCTTTTCAAAACATGTGTTTTAGAGCAAGTATTTTTTACTTTTGTTTATGTATTTATTTGGGGGGGGATATTTTTGCCTGAAATATTTTTGATGTTGTCAATGTGTGTTTGTAGGTTGTTAGTTTCACTTTGATTTAATTGTCTGTGCTGCACTAGTTTGAAAAATCTTCCTCAAGATGTTGTGACTAAAATGTTTAAATCCTTGAGAGTCTGTCCGTTTGTGGGCGCAGTCCTTTTAACTACTGTTAATTTCCTCTGCCAAATGGTCAGACCTCAAAACCATATTCTGTTAAGTCGTGTACACAAGATCAGACTTTCCGACGGGAAATGTTCGATGACAGGCTGTTGGTGGTAAATCCGACCATGTGTATGCTCCATCGGACAATTGTTGTCGGACTTTCCGCAGACAAATGTTGGCTAGCAGGTTTTAAAATTTTCCGCGGACAAATGTGTATTGTTGGATTTTACGAGCGTGTGTACACAAGTCCGTCGGACAAAAGTGCAAAGTAGAAACACACATGCTTTGGGAGCAAGGATGAGCCAGAAGTGGTCGGTCTTGTAAACTAGCGTTCGTAATGGAGAATTAACATTTGTGATGTGGCAAATTACGAAATCTCAAAATGCAGCACACAATCTCTATTTCTTTAATGGGATAATAATGAAGCTGCTTTGCTGGTGATACTGATGGAGTTATTGCAAACAAATTTTCAAAGGATTTTTTTTCTAGTGATGTCAAGTGTAGTGATGTGATCATTTCTTTGCCCATTTACCAAGTGTATACTCTTCTTATGCAGTGTTTGTTTGCCATTTTCCAATATGGTTGCTATGCTCTCTCTCTCACCAAGGATGAGGTCATCAAGAAGAGCAGAGGATGGCAAGGTGTTTTGTGGGTAGGTGGGTGGAGAGAGAGAGACATGTGGAGAGAGAACAGTGAATTCCTGCTAAGAGAACACAGACTGTGTAAGTGCTGCAGATTCCCCCCCACTGAGACATACATAGAGACTGTTAATGATTTGAATGATTGAACGATTTCATGTTCCTGTTTGGAAAATTCTTTATGTTGGGTGGTTCACTGAATGTTATTTCTTTAATACACGGACTTTCAAATACAATGCTGTGTGGATTACTGTCTATGTGAAGATACATTTCTCAATTGGGATTTCACTTGTTATTCACAAGCCCCAATTGAGTGGAGGCACTGTGCTTGTTAAAGATCCTGTCCTGAACACACTGATTAAGAAGACTCTGCTCCTAAATACTATACAGGTGACGCCATCATACCTCAGTAGCCGCAGAGAGAGAGAAAAATAGTGCTACATTTGGAGGCACTGCTGAGATAAATATCTTGGATCAGGACATTAAGGAACGACCATGTCCCTGTTATCAACAGAAGCTCTGAGGCAGTGGGCTCTGGAAGAGGGACTTCCACCTAAAAGGACATTTACTATTTCGTGTGTACCTATCACTGTGAGTCCCCATAGACTGCAAGAGGCGATACAAGCAAATGAAACCTTGCAGTCTGGCTTTCTTGTGGATAAAAGAGAGGAAGATGAGAGTTATGAACTGTATACCCATTATCTCTGTCTCAGTGAGGTGGATTTAAATCCAGTTAAAGACCCCTTTTGCATATATCCAAAGGGGGCTGAAGTAATTGGTTTTGCTGTAGTATTTCCAGTAATTTCACCTCCAGTAAGGCAGAAGTTACCAGCCCTGCCTGTAAAGTGTGAACCATTGAATAGAACTGCTTCATCAGGAGAAACTCTGTTGACTGCTACAGCCGCTAAGCAGGAAACAAATATTGAACACCTGCTGCTAAAAGTCACTGAAGTAATTGCTCAGAATTTACATGCTGATTCTTATTGTAAATTAAAGGCTTTTTCAGGGGTTCTCCCTGTCCCCGCTGGTGAAGTAAACTTTGAGGTGTGGATTTTGCACAACATGTGATAGAGGAATGGTCCTGCTCAGAGGAAAAGAAAAAAATAGTGCATCATGGAAAGTTTAAGACCACCAGCATCCATTATCATTAGAGCTTACAAGGACACTCATGTGAGTACCAGTGCTCAAGAATATATTCAAGTTTTGACAGATGCTTATGGACTGCACCGTGACCCCGATCAGATGCTTGCTGATTTTAAACAGACAAAGCATAAAGAGGAAGAGGATGTTTCTGTGTTTGTCAGGAGGCTAGAAGCGCTTCTAGGGAGATTGCTCACTGAAAAGGTAATCTCTTCTACAGATGTTGACAAATTAAGGACTGCTCAAATAATAAAGGGGCTACTGCCATATCACCCAATGTCACTAAGAGTTGTTTTAAGAGAGAGAAACTTTACTTTCACTGAAACTATGACTGAAGAAAAGAAACAGGAGTCTGGTATCCTTTTTAGTACCCCTTCTAAGAGCAAAGTTAAACAGAGTTCTTGCTTGAGCACAAAAATGAGACTGTGGCTAAAAACAATGAAGTGGGTAGACACCCACAGCCAAGAGATCAATCTGCTGATAAAACCTCCAGTGATAAGCCTCTCTTCCACATTAAATGTTTCTGCTGTGGACAAGCAGGCCACACAGTTCGTCATTGTCCACTGCTGGCTGATAGTTCTGAAATTCACAGTAAAGCTGGATATGTGTACAAAAGAAAACAGGGAAAATCTAGAAAACAAATGTTTACCAAACCACTTGGGATAGGCGGCAGATGTACTTTCAATTTGTTTGTTAATGATATACCCACTACTGCTCTGTTTGATAATGGTTCTCAGCTGACTATCGTATACAGGCCCTTCTATCAGCAACACTTAAACCACCTCCCTTTGCAACCTATGGACACATGGTGTGGGAGAAAATTCTGTATTTATGGATGGTTGTATAGAAGTTGAGCTTTGCATCCCTGGTGTGATAGCTGATGAGGATCCCCCACTTAAAGTCATTGCTTATGTGAGCCCTCCACCTGGGGGTAACGAGTATGCTCCTATGATTGTGGGTTCCAATGTGGAAGTCATTGAGGCTGCTTTCATACAGTTTCTTCGGTCCCAACAGGGAACTCCTCTACCTTCACTCCCCGTTGCTCCAGAGCTTCAAAATATCTGCCAAACCTTTGCTCCTGATCTTCCTGGAGAGTGTGTGGGAAATCCATGGCATCCCATAGAGCTTCCAGCCGGGGGACTGAGAGCATTGAGGGTTTATGTGGAAATTTCACCAAGTGCAACCGGTAGCTTTTTTTCCTGCTGGAGACTGATACAAAAGAGGCTGCAAAGAATGGCTGGGAGATAGTACCAGAAAGGAAAGACTATAGTTTAAAATGTCCAAGAATGGATGTTGTTACTGTTCAGAACATTGCCACATACCCAGTTATAATACCAGCCTGGAAAGAGGTGGCCTATTGTTACCCAGTGGAAACCATTAGCTCCTACCCTGCCAAGGTCGAGGAGAAAGAAACCAAATTAGACTTTCACCTGTATGATGCTGATAGTCCTGCAGAGCACAAACAAGTGCTAGGAGAGCACCTAATGGAATACAAAGAGGACATGGATGTTGGGTGTGCTAAAAGTATTCAACACAGTATTCGCCTAACAGATAGCACTCCATTTAGAGAAAGACCCAGGCACATACTTCTTAAATAGGGATGAGCCGAAACACCGCCCGGTTCGCATCCAGAACATGCGAACGGACCGAAAGTTTGCGTGAACTTTCGAACACCGTTAAAGTCTATGAGACTCGAACATGATAAATCAAAAGTGTGAATTTTAAAGGCTTATATGCAAGTTAGTGTCCTAAAAAGGGTTTGGGGACCCAGGTCCTACCCCAGGGGACATGTATCAATGCAAAAAAAAGCTTTAAAAACAGCCATTTTTCCGGGAACAATGATTTTAATGATGCTTAAAATGAAAAAAATAAAAGTGAAATATTCCTTTAAATATCGTACCTGGGGGGTGTCTATAGTATGACTGTAAAGTGGCGCATGTTTCCCATATTTAGAACAGTCCCTGCACAAAATGACATTTCTAAAGGAATAAAAGTCATTTAAAACTGCTTGCGGCTGTAATGTAATGTCGGGTCCCGGCAATATGGATGAAAATTATTGAGAAAAACAGCATGGGTAACCCCCCCAGCCCATTACCAGGCCCTTTGGGTCTTGTATGGATATTAAGGGGAACCCCGCACCCAAATAAAAAAAAGCAAAGGCGTGGGGCCCCCAGGCCCTATATACTCTGAACACCAGTATACAGGCGGTCCCAAGAAAGACAGGGACTGTAGGTTTGTTCTTAAGTTGAATCTGTTTGTAATTTGCAACAGGTACATTTTGTAAGTGTAGCTCCAGCCAAAAAATCTATTTTTAAGCTTTTTGGAAAACATAGGGAAGGGTTATCACCCCTGTAGCATTTGTTTTGTTGTCTGTGCCCCTATTCAGAAGATTTCACCTCACATTCTGTCCCAATGACAATTGGATTTTGAAAATTTGGGTTTTTTAGGGAAACAAGGATTGGTGATAAAGCATCAGTGGAGGAGACACCTTTTTCCCATATTAACTCTTACAGGAGAGAATTTCCCTTCCTAGGGGTATATTTCCTCTCACTTGTTGTCTCCCTCCGTTTGTAAGTAGGAGTCGTTTGTAAGTCGGATGTTTGAAAGTAGGGGCCTGCCCTATATACTCTGCAGAAATTTGGGCCTTGGGTGTTGGTGGTACCAGAACACTGTAAGCCCTCACAGTTACTCTTAGTGGACGCTGGAACGGGCCCTGCTGTTAAATATTATATCAAGAATTGTAATTACATGCCCCTGTTGAACAGGGTCAGAAAAATGGGCCTTTGGTGGTGGTGTGGTGGTGTTGCCACAACACTGTTGTCAGGAAAGGTCCCCTCCGCTGGTAATATCGATCCTTTGGCGTGCAGTACTGAGGTCCACCAGCAGGTGTCTCCTGGCAGAACAGCTTGGTGTGTTCCAGTCCGCTGCCCAGCCTGGTGTGTTCCTGTCCGCTGCCCACCCTGGTGTGTTCCTGTCAGCTGCCCAGCTTGGTGTGTTCCTGTCCACTGTCCAGCTTGGTGTGTTCCTGTCTACTGCCCAGCCTGATGTGTTCCTGTCCGTTGCCCAACCCGATGTATTCCTGTCTGCTACCCAGCCTGATGTGCCACTGCCAGCTGCCAAGCTTGAGGTGCCACTGCCTGGCTGGACATCATGGACTTTCCCCAGCAATGGCTAGTTGGAGCGTCCGGAGGTCGCTCCTTCGAGGGGGGTACTGTCAGGAAAGGTCCCCTCCGCTGGTAATATCGATCATTTGGCGTGCAGTACTGAGGTTCACCAGCAGGTGTCTCCTGCCAGTTTGGAGCTGTCAGAAGAGCTTTTTCCTGCTGGTATTCTGTCATCTTTGGGCCGCAGTACTGGCGTCCACCAGCGGAGGAATCCTGGCAGTATGGAGCAGGTATTCCCCTCTGCAGACAGGTGTCACCTGACCTTAATTAGCAGCTGCAGTATAAATACCCGGCAAGTACACACTCATCTTGCCCTGGTATTTTCCTTGAGCTCTGACCTGCAGCCTGTTTACCTGATTCCTGAAACCTGATTCCTGTTCCTGAGACCTGATTCCTGTTGTTTCTGTTCCCTGCCTGTTTCCTTGCTCTGGACCATGAGCCTTGTATCTGACCCGTCCCTCCTGTGATCCATCCATCCTCTCTTGTCCTGTTTGTTTCCCTTCCCCAGCTGCTGACCTCCCGTTGACGGCCCTGGCCTGGCTCTGTTTATGATCTCGGTATTTCCCTTACTTTTATATATTTGTTCTGTTATTATTATTATTTGTGGGGTTCTGTTTCGTATTGGTTGTGGTGCACTGAGTGATATTGGATGTGGTTGTGTTATATTTATTAATTTATCTTTAATAAATCGTTTATATTTTCACTTATATACATCTGGGTTTCCTCTATTGCAGTCCACACAGTTCTGGTCTTATCTGGTACATGACAGAATACCAGGGCCATCCCTGACCAGAAGTGGCTGCACAGAGGAACCATCTTGGTTCTGCTGGCTTTGCTGGAATGAATCCCAATGTGATCCCATATTATGCTCTGCTAGCGTCAGAAAGTGGCGAGTATCTCCGCCAGTCACTAAAAGAGTGGACCAATGACCAGCTACTTGAGCTCATCCCTTTGGCTCACTCCCTGGTTGACCAGGGCTGTATGTTGTTTGGGGATGTGCAGCCTTTGATCCAAATATGTGCTGAGCTAGCCCTGTCCTGTGTTCCTAAGACCAGTGATGATTTTTCTCCCCCTTTCAGTGCAGATCAGGTGGAGTCTCTGGTGTGGCTGTTATAGGATGATTCTGCATGCTTTTTTGAGCACTATTCCATCTGTTCTCATCAGAAGCTTTTGGAGTGTATTCACTCAGTACAGACCCTTGTTAGACAGGCAGCATGTGATCCGTCCTTTGTCCAACCCATACTCTCAGCATGGTCTGATATGTTACAACCAGCCCCAACCAATCCACAACAAACCACCTCTGCAATCAGACACCTACCTGCCCACAAGTCTGTCTCCCCATCACCCACACCAAACTCAGTTGCGGTTCAGTATACATTGCTCCCAACCAGATACTTATATCCGGTCTCTGCTCCCTGTACCTATCCTGCATTCAACCCACCTGCCTCTTCTCAGCTGCCTACTATTCCACAAAAACTTTCCCCAGCTAATGTTATCTCTTCTCCACCATATCCCAATCCTTCTTTCCAGTCTGCTGCACCCCCCAACTACAGAGCCTCAGTGACTAAACCCAAGAAAAACTAAACTTTTTTCCGACCAAAACGATCTTGCCAGTAACCCAACCTGCCTGCGCACCAGCTAATGCAATCCAGTCTGAAGTCCCAGTGCCTGTTATCCAGTCCGATGTCCTGATGTCCTCTTTCCAGCCTGATGTCCTGGTACCTGCCTTCCAGCCTGATGTGCCAGTATTCCAGCCTGATGTGCCAGTGTTCCAGCCTGAGGGGTCGGTGTTCCAGCCTGAGGGGTCGGTGTTCCAGCCTGAGGGGCCAGTGTTCCAGCATGAAGGGCCAGTGTTCCAGCCGGAGGTGTTCCAGCCTGAGGGGCCAGTGTTCCAGCCTGAGGGGCCAGTGTTCCAGCCTGAGGGGCCAGTGTTCCAGCCTGAAGGGTCAATGTTCCAGCCGGAGGTGTTCCAGCCTGAGGGGCCAGTGTTCCAGCCAGAGGTGTTCCAGCCTGAGGGGCCAGTGTTTCAGCTTGAGTGGCCAGTGTTCCAGCCTGAGGGGCCAGTGTTCCAGCCTGAGGGGGCCAGTGTTCCAGCCTGAGGAGCCAGTGTTCCAGCCAGAGGTGCCAGTGTTCCAGCCGGAGGTGTTCCAGCCTGAGGGGCCAGTGTTTCAGCTGGAGGTGCCAGTGTTCCAGCCTGAGGGGTCAGTGTTCCAGCCTGAGGGGCCAGTGTTCCAGCCTGAGGGGCCAGTGTTCCAGCCTGAGGGGCCAGTGTTCCAGCTGGAGGTGCCAGTGTTCCAGCCAGAGGTGCCAGTGCCCGC
Organism: Lithobates septentrionalis; assembly: GCA_037952835.1. Classification (NCBI taxonomy): domain Eukaryota; kingdom Metazoa; phylum Chordata; class Amphibia; order Anura; family Ranidae; genus Lithobates; species Lithobates septentrionalis. The sequence continues at coordinate 1,931,475 of JBBDGP010000230.1, read as the reverse complement.
TCTCCAGCCTGCTGAGCCCGCTCTCCAGCCTGATTAGCCCGCTTTCTAGACTGATGAGCCCGCTTTCTAGTCTGATAAACCCGCCTTCCAGCCTGATGTGCCTGCTTTCCAGATTGATGTGCCCACCTTCCAGCCTGATGTGCCTGCTCTCCAGCCTGTTGTGCTCGCTCTCCAGCCTGTTGTGCCCACTTTCCAGTCTGATGAGCCCGCTTTCCAGTCTGAAGTGCCCGTGCCTCCTGCCCAGCCTGATGTGCCTGCTGCACCGCTTGATGTGCCTGCTGCCCAGCCTGATGTGCCTGCTGCCCAGCTTGAAGTGCCCATGCCTGCTGCCCAGCTTGAAGTGCCCACGCCTGCTGCCCAGCTTGAAGTACCCATGCCTGCTGCCCAGCCTGATATGCCTGCTGCCCAGCTTAAAGTGCCCGTGCCTGCTGCCCAGCTTGAAGTGCCTGCTGCCCAGCTTGAAGTGCCCGTGCCTGCTGCCCAGCCTGATGTACCTGCTGCCCCACTTGATGTGCCTGCTGCCCAGCTTGAAGTGCCCGTGCATGCTGCTCAGCTTGAAGTGCCCGTGCCTGCTGCCCAGTCTGATGTGTTCCTGTCCGCTACTCAGCTTGATGTGTTCCTGTCCGCTGCCCAGCCTAATGTGTTCCTGTCCGCTGCCCAGCCTGATGTGTTCCTGTCCGCTGCTCAGCCTGATGTGTTCCTGTACACTGCCCAGCTTGGTGTGTTCCTGTCAGCTGCCCAGCTTGGTGTGTTCCTGTCCACTGTCCAGCTTGGTGTGTTCCTGTCTACTGCCCAGCCTGATGTGTTCCTGTCCGTTGCCCAACCCGATGTATTCCTGTCTGCTACCCAGCCTGATGTGCCACTGCCCGCTGCCAAGCTTGAGTTGCCCGCTGCCCGGCTGGACATCATGGACTTTCCCCAGCAACGGCTAGTTGGAGCGTCTGGAGGTCTCTCCTTTGAGGGGGGTACTGTCAGGAAAGGTCCCCTCCGCTGGTAATATCGATCATTTGGCGTGCAGTACTGAGGTCCACCAGCAGGTGTCTCCTGCCAGTTTGGAGCTGTCAGAAGAGCTTTTTCCTGCTGGTATTCCCCTCTGCAGACAGGTGTCAACTGACCTTAATTAGCAGCTGCAGTATAAATACCCGGCAAGTACACACTCATCTTGCCCTGGTATTTTCCTTGAGCTCTGACCTGCAGCCTGTTTACCTGATTCCTGAAACCTGATTCCTGTTCCTGAGACCTGATTCCTGTTGTCACGAAGATCCTGCCAGTAACCGGCGTCCCAGGCGCACGGGAACCCGGCCACGGGTCCCATTGCGCATGCGCGCGCGTTTACGGGTGCGGTCACGCACGGGCACGCGCGCGCGCACTCCCACTGGTGTCAGGTGGGCTATTTAAACCTGCCTGTCACACTCCATCCCCGCTGTCTGCTCTACAGGGTTCTGTGAGTGTTACCTGATCTGATCTGTGTGTCCTGTTATCTGACCCGGCTTCCTGTTTGACGATCCTGCTATCTCCCTGCACCAGACCCTCTTGGCTTGCCTGACCATCCCTCTGCATTACCCCTGGTACCTCTGCTGTCCGAACGTTACTGACCATCGGCTTGTTGACCCTCCGCTGTGTTCATCAGCTTCCAGTCTGCTATTACCTGCTGTTGTTCCTGGTTCCAGTCCAGCTTCCAGTCTGCTATTACCTGCTGTTGTTCCTGGTTCCAGTCCAGCTTCCAGTCTGCTATTACCTGCTGTTGTTCCTGGTTCCAGTCCAGCTTCCAGTCTGCTATTACCTGCTGTTGTTCCTGGTTCCAGTCCAGCTTCCAGTCTGCTATTACCTGCTGTTATTCCTGGTTCCAGTCCAGCGTTCCAGGTTACCTTCTGCTGTGTTCCAGCCCAGCGTTCCAGGCTATCTTCTGCTGTGTTCCAGTCCAGCGTTCCAGTCTATTACCTGCTGTTGTTCCTGGTTCCAGTCCAGCGTTCCAGGCTACCTTCTGCTGTGTTCCAGCCCAGCGTTCCAGGCTATCTTCTGCTGTGTTCCAGTCCAGCGTTGCAGTCTATTTCCTGCTGTTGTTCCTGGTTCCAGTCCAGTGTTCCAGGCTATCTTCTGCTGTTCCAGTCCAGCTCCCAGTCTGCTATTACCTGCTGTTTTTCCTGGTTCCAGTCCTGCATTCCAGTCTCTGTCCTCAGTCTACTCCTCAGACTACTGACTCCAGAGGGTGCCACCACTACTGGACTTCCAGCAACTGTTGATCCTGCCAGGCACCCATACCACTCTTCACTCCTGGCCCTCTGTCTCCATTCCAGGGGAACGGGAGTGGGAGCTGTAAGGGAGGTCTTTTCCTGCACTTCAGGCTCACAACCTACCAGGTACGTGACACCTGTTGTTCCTGTTCCCTGCCTGTTTCCTTGCTCTGGACCCTGATCCTTGTATCTGACCCGTCCCTCCTGTGATCCATCCATCCTCTCTTGTCTTGTTTGTTTCCCTTCCCCAGCTGCTGACCTCCCATTGATGACTCTGGCCTGGCTCTGTTTATGATCTTGGTATTTCCCTTACTTGTATATATTTGTTCTGTTATTATTATTATTTGTGGGGTTCTGTTTTGTATTGGTTGTGGTGCACTGAGTGATATTGGAGGTGGTTGTGTTATATTTATTCATTTATCTTTAACCACTTGCCGACTGCCTAACGCAGATATACTGCGGCAGAATGGCACGGGCAGGCAAAATCACGTACCTGGTACGTGATCTGCCTCCCGCGGGCGGGGGGCTCATTGCGCCCCCCCCGGTGCCCGAGGCGGTCGCTTCCTTAGGGGAGCGATCCAGGCTGAAGGGGAGGCCACTCATTCGCAGCCACCCCCTCGCGATCGCTCCCAACGAATGACAATCTTCCTCTGCTGCTGTAATGTAAACAGCGGCAGAGGAAGTGATGTCATCTCACCTCGAGCCGGTCTTTTCGTACCGGCGCCGAGGAGAGAAGACATCAATGTGAGTTGCACCAACACTACACTTACAGTAGAACACGCAGGCACACTTTTTACCCCCCATCACCCCCGATCACCCCCCTGTACCCCGCTGTACCCCCTATCACAGTGACACCAATAGCAGTTTTTTTTTGTTTTGCATTGGTGTCAGTTTGTGACAGTTATAAGTGGTAGGGCAGTTAGGGTTAGCCCCCTTTAGGTCTAGGGTACGCCCCTAATCCCCCCTAATAAAGTTTTAACCCCTTGATCACCCCCCTGTCACCAGTGTCACTAAGCAATCGTTTTTCTGATCGCTGTATTAGTGTCACAGGTGACAGGGACCCCCATATACTACCTAATAAAGGGTTTAACCCCCTGATTGCCCCCTAGTTAACCCTTTCACCAGTGATCACCGTATAACTGTTACGGGTGACGCTGGTTAGTTAGTTTGTTTATTATAGTTTCAGGGCACCCGTAGTTTATTACCTTATAAAGGTTTAACCCCCTAATCGCCCGGCGGTGATGTAAGTTAAGTTTTTAGGGTCAGATAGGGTCTGCGTCACCCCAGGGAGCGCCAGGTTAGCGCCAGTACCGCTAACACCCACGCACGCAGCATACACCTCCCTTAGTGGTATAGTATCTGAATGGATCAATATCTGATCCGATCAGATCTATACTAGCGTCCCCAGGAGTTTAGGGTTCCCAAAAACGCAGTGTTAGCAGGATTAGCCCATATACCTGCTAGCACCTGCGTTTTGTCCCTCGGCTGGGCCCTGCCCAGCCCACCCAAGTGCAGTATCAATCGATTGCTGTCACTTACAAAACACTAAGCACACATAGCTGCAGCATTCGCAGAGTCAGGCCTGATCCCTGCAATCGCTAACAGTTATTGTTGGTAGCGTTTTGAATCAGTCGCTAACAGTGAGGAGCTTTTTTGCCTGTGAGTCTCACTAGTGTACCACTATACTTCTGGTGAATTGGCAAGCACCAGCGGCCTAGTACACCCTGGTTGTACATCCAGCACTGCAGTAACACTTGGTGACGTGGCGAGTCCCATAAGTGCAATTCAAGCTGGCGAGGTGGCAAGCACAAGTAGTGTCCCGCTGCCACCAAGAAGACGAACACAGGCCCGTCGTGCCCATAGTGCCCTTCCTGCTGCATTCGCCAATCCTAATTGGGAACCAACCACTTCTGCAGCACCCGTACTTCCCCCATTCACTGGCCAACCCGGCATTCAGGTGAAAACAGTTGATTTTACGTCACTGGATTTTTATTTGTTGTTGTTCACCGAAGAACTCTTTAGATCTATTGTGGACCAAAGCAATTTGTACGCTGGTCAACACATCGCCACTATTCCCTAGTTCTCCCTTGCCAGAGATTGGAAACCAATTACGGTTTCCAAATTTAAGATCTTTCTGGGCCTTTCCCTCCTCATGGGCATAACCAAAAAGAGTGAGTTGTGGTCATATTGGTCCACTGACCCAATTCACCATATGCCCGTGTTCTCTGCTTCCATGGCCAGGGCACGATACGAGCAGATTTTGCGGTTCATGCATTTCAACAACAATGAACTCTGTCGTCCTCGTGGAGACTCTGAATACGATCGGCTCCTCGTAAACCACTTCAACCAACATTTTGCAGACTTGTTTATTCCCCATCAAGTTGTCTGCGTTGCTGAGTCCCTGATTAAGTTTTCTGGCCACTTGTCATTCAAACAGTACCTTCCCAGCAAGCGTGCCAGATACGGGGTCAAGATGTATAAGCTCTGTGACAGGGCCACAGGCTATACATGTAGTTTTATGATTTATGAGGGAAAAGATAGTCATGTACCACTTGTACGTGGACAATTATTACACAAGCGTGCCACTTTTTAGTCACCTTTTTGATCATCAGATTGGAGCATGTGGCACCGTGCAACCTAATCGCCGGGGCTTTCCCCAGCGGCTTGCAGATTCCCATCTTAGGCTGGGGGAGAGAGTCTGCTTGCAGTGTAATAATTTGCTCGCTATGAAGTAGAGGGATAATAAGAATGTTTTCGTTTTTACCTCCCTTCATGCAGACACGATGGTCCAAAATTACTACAGCGACTGGTGTTGTGGAGAAACCCCTCTCTGTCCACGAATATAACCTTAACATGGGAGGGGTGGCCCTCAACGACCAGTTGTTGGCACTGTACCTAGTTGCCCGTAAGGTCAGACGCTGGTACAAAAAAGTGTCTGTTTATTTATTTCAATTGGCTTTGCTGAACGCTTATGTGCTATACAGAGCTTCAGGACAGACTGGATTCTTCCTTAAATTCCAGGAAGAGATCGTCAGAGCCCTTCTGTTTCCAGACGGTGCTCCACCTCACCTTCCCCAACCAAATGCAGTAAGCCAGCTGCAACGAGCCCCCCAAAAAAGATGTCGTGTCTGCAGCAAGTGTGGATATAGGCATGACACCCGGTATTATTGTCCCTCCTGTCCTGACAATCCTGGTCTTTGCATTGGTGAATGTTTTGAACGCTACCATACACTAGTTGAGTATTAGCGTAGGGTACAGCACTGCACAGACTAGAACACACTTTCACAGGGTCTCCCAAGATGCCATCGCATTTTGAGAGACGCAAACCTGGTACCAGTTACAAAAGTTAAAGTTACAAAAAAAGTGTAAAAAAAAACAAAAAAAGTAAAAAAACAAAAAACACAAAAAAATACATTAAATAAAAAAAACAAAAATAGTTGTTGTTTTATTGTTCTCTCTCTATTCTCTCTCTATTGTTCTGCTCTTTTTTACTGTATTCTATTCTGCAATGTTTTATTGTTATTATGTTTTTATCATGTTTGCTTTATAGGTATGCAATTTTTTTATACTTTACTGTTTACTGTGTTTTATTGTTAACCATTTTCTTGTTTTCAGGTACGCCATTCAGCTGCAGAGCGGATTTATTTATCTTGACAGCAACAGCGTTTGCTCCCACGATACATAAAGCCGTGACTCCAGCGCTGTCGGAGGTGATTTCACCACCACAGTTACATACTTCAGCTTATATGCCGAAGCGTAGGAGCAGCAGTGGGTGGAGGAGCGATTTTCTCCTAGCTTTTGTAGGAGGATGCCCCCTTGCTTCGGCATATATATATTTTATGCACAGGTTGCGTTAAATGTTTTATTTTTTACTATGTTTTTTTGTATTTGCTTTGCAGGTATGGTAAGTCTTACTGTTATACTGTAATGTTACTTTGTTTTATTGTTAACCATCATTTGCTTAGCAGGTACACCTTTCAGTTGCAGCGCGGATTTATTTATCTTGACAGCAACAGCGTTTGCTCCCACGATACATAAAGCCGTGGCGTGGGGGCAGCAGTGGGTGGAGGAGCGATTTGCTCCTACCTTTTGCGGGAGGATGCCCCCATGCTTTGGCATATATAAACGGTGCATGTATGCCCATCATTAGAAGTGGGTGGATGAAGGTAGGTATTCTAATGGTGGGCATACCCACCGATCAATATCTTTTTTTTGTTCAGCTCACAGGCTGCATGAAAAAAAAGTTTACAATATATGCCCAGCAAGGACCAGCAACGTACTGCAGTGAAGAGTGAAATTAAAAATTTACGCCCTTAGAAATCCTGAAGGTGGTGCTTGGTTTCGGGGTCCCGTACGCGGCTAGGCTCCCAAAAAGTCCCACACATGTGGTATCCCCATACTCAGGAGAAGCAGCAGAATGTATTTTGGGGTGTAATTCCACATATGCCCATGGCATGTTTGAACAATATATCATCTAGTGACAACTTTGTGCAAAAAAAAAAAAAAGGTTGTAATTTTCCTGCAACTTGTGTCAAAATATAAAATATTCCATGGACTCAACATGCCTCTCAGCAAATAGCTTGGGGTGTCTACTTTCCAAAATGGGGTCCTTTGGGGGGTTTTGTGCCATCTTGGCATTTTATGGCCTTCAAAACTGTGATAGGTAGTGAGGAGTGAAATCAAAAATTTACGCCCTTAGGAATCCTGAAGGCGGTGCTTGGTTTTCGGGCCCCGTACGCGGCTAGGCTCCCAAAAAGTCCCACACATGTGGTATCCCCATACTCAGGAGAAGCAGCTAAATGTATTTTGGGGTGCAATTCCACATAAGCCCATGGCCTGTGTGAGCAATATATCATTTAGTGACAACTTTTTGTAATTTTTTTTTTTTTGTCATTATTCAATCACTTGGGACAAAAAAAATAATATTCAATGGGCTCAACATGCCTCTCAGCAATTTCCTTGGGGTGTCTACTTTCCAAAATGGGGTCATTTGGGGGGGGGTTTGTACTGCCCTGCCATTTTAGCACCTCAAGAAATGAAATAGGCAGTCATAAACTAAAAGCTGTGTAAATTCCAGAAAATGTACCCTAGTTTGTAGACGCTATAACTTTTGCGCAAACCAATAAATATACGCTTATTGACATTTTTTTTACCAAAGACATGTGGCCGAATACATTTTGGCCTAAATGTATGACTAAAATTGAGTTTATCTGATTTTTTTTTAACAAAAAGTAGAAAATATCATTTTTTTTCAAAATTTAGGTCTTTTTCCATTTATAGCGCAAAAAATAAAAACCACAGAGGTGATCAAATATAATCAAAAGAAAGCTCTATTTGTGGGAAGAAAAGGACGCAAATTTGGGTACAGCATTGCATTACGGCGCAATTAGCAGTTAAAATGATGCAGTGCCAAATTGTAAAAAGTGCTCTGGTCAGGAAGGGGGTAAATCCTTCCGGGGCTGAAGTGGTTAATAAATCATTTATATTTTCACTTATACCCTGTTTCCCCGAAAATAAGACCTAGCGTGATTGTCGGTGATGGCTGCAATATAAGCCCTACCCCCCCCCAAATAAGCCCTACACTTTTTCCTCGAAAATAAGCCCTACCCAGAAAATAAGACCTAAAAGGATTTTAACTAGGGCTTATTTGGGGGGTAGGGCTTATATCGCAGCCATGACCGACAATCACACTAGGTCTTATTTTCGGGGAAACAGGGTACACGTCTGGATTTCCTCTGTTGCAGTCCACACAGTTCTGGTCTTATCTGGTACATGACAACTGTAAGCCCTCACAGTTACTCTTGGTGGGTGCAGCAACCGGCCCTGCTATGAAATATTACAGCAAAAATTGTAATTACACGCCCCTGTTGAACAGGGGGAGAAAAATTGGGCTTTAGGCACTGGTGTTGATGCCACAACACTGCAACCCCTCACAGATACTCTATAGCGCAGGAACAAGCCCTGCTGCAAAATATTACAGCAAAAATTGTAATTATACGCCCCTGTTGAACAGGGGCAAAATAATTGGGCCTTAGGCACTGGTGGTGGTGCTACAACACTGCAACCCCTCATAGATACTCTAGTTGAGCGCAGGAACAAGCCCTGCTGCAAAATATTACAGCAAAAATTGTAATTACACACCCCTGTTGAACAGGGGCAGAAAAATTGGGCCTTCGGCACTGGTGGTGGTGCCACAACACTGCAACCCCTCACAGATACTGTACTTTAGCGCAGGAACAAGCCCTGCTGCAAAATATTACAGCAAAAATTGTAATAACACACCCCTGTTAAACAGGGGCAGAAAAATTGGGCCTTAGCCACTGGTGGTGGTGCCCAGAACCAAAAATGTTCTTGCAAGCTATCAACATGAACATCGAACAGGAATAGGATAGTCACTAAGCATAAGAGGATAGTCACTCAGCATCAGCATAGGCAGTCTTCAAGGGATCTCACATTTATAAAAAATTAGTCGGTCACATCAGCATCAGGTGCTTGGTAGCGGGTGATCCAAGACTGATTCATTTTTATGAAGGTGAGCCGATCAACCGAGTCGGTGGACAGGCGCACTCTGTGATCGGTTACAAAGCCTCCAGCAGCACTGAATGTGCACTCTGAAATAACGCTGGATGCAGGACAGGCCAGTAGCTCAATTGCATACTGTGCAAGCTCTGGCCAGTGATCCATCCTCAAGGCCCAGTAACCCAGAGGATTTTCGGTGGGAAAGGTTTTCAAGTCTGATCTTGCCCCTAGGTATTCCTGCACTATGTAAATCAGACGCTGGCGATGGTTGCTGAAACCGATCAGACCTTGGGGATGCGAATTAAAAAATTGTCTGAACGCATCTGTCAGACGGCCACCTTCTCCACCACTCATTCTGTGACTGACCGAAGCCTCAGCAACACGTTGTCCAGGACCAGGAACTTGTAACCTCCCAGGCTCTGGAAACGGGTTGCACAAACCTTTCTGCAGGGCCTCCCGAAGATGTTTCATCCTCTGCTCCCTCTGCGACGGCTGGGTAAGTTCCTCAACCTTACCCTTGTAACTTGGATCAAGGAGGGTTGCCAGCCGATACTGATCCCTCTCCCTGATACCACGAATCCGAGGGTCATTTTGCAGGCTTTGCAGGATCAGGGAGGACATGCAGTGTAGGTTTGCTGAGGCATTTGGTCTGGAGTCCTCTGGGTCACTAAGGACGACCTGATCCGCAGTCACCTTCTCCCAGCCACGTACAAGTCCATGGGTTTCTGGGGACTGTAAATGATCCCTTGAAAACTGCTGCTGATGATAAGTGCTAGGCTCCACCTCCATACTGACACAATCCTCCTCCTCCCCCTCCTCCTCCTCCTCTTCCTGTGTGATTGGCTGGCCAGCAGAAACACTGTCTGGATAAAGGGGGCCTTGAGAGGTAAGTAAGTCCTCCTCTTCCTCCCTCTGTTCTGCCTCAAGTGCCCTGTCCATTATTCCACGCAGCGTGTTCTCCAACAGGTAGACAAGAGGGACAGTATCATTGATGCATGCACTGTCACTGCTCACCATCCTCGTGGCCTCCTCAAATGGTGACAGGACAGTGCATGCATCTTTGATCATGAGCCACGGCCATGGCGTGGCGGAAAAAAGCCAAGCTCCCCTGACCCTGTCCTGGTGCCATAGCTGCACAGGTACTCATTGATGGCCCTCTGCTGCATGTGCAGCCACTGCAGCATGGCCAACGTTGAGTTCCATATGGTGGGCATGTCACAGATTGGGCGGTTCTTGGGCAGGTTGTATTCCTTTTGGAGGTCAGCCAGCCAAACGCTGGCATTATATGACCAGTGGAAATGCACACAGACTTTCCTGGCCTGCCTCAGGAGATCATGGAGATCCTGTAAGCCTGGGTTCCTGCACAAGAACCACTTCACCACCAAATTAAGGACGTGAGCCAAACAGGGAACATGGGTGAAGTGTCCCTGTCAGAGGGCAGAGAGGAGGTTGGTGCCATTGTCGCAAACCACCATTCCTGCCTGAAGCTGGCGTGGCGTCAATCACCTCTGAGCCTGCCCCTTCAGAGTTGACAGAATCTCTGCCCCAGTGTGGCTCCTGTCCCCTAAGCACACCAGCTCAAGCACCGCATGGCATCTTTTTGCCTGAGTGCTTGCGTAGCCCCTTGAATGCCTATGGAGCACCGCTGGTTCAGAGGAAAAATCTATAGAGGAAGAGGCCATGGAGGAAGAAGAAGAGGAGGGGGTGGAGGAGAGAGGTGTGTCAGAATCACCACTAGTAGCATTTTGGAGGCATGGTGGTGGAACAAGCTCCAACAATACTGCACCCTGTCCTGCATCCTTCCCAGCTGCCAGCAGGGTCACCCAGTGCTCCGTGAAAGATAGGTAATGTCCCTGTCCATGCCTGCTGGACCATGAGTCAGCGGTAATATGCACCTTACCGCTGACCGCCCTGTCCATCAAGGCCAAGACATTGCCTTCCACATGCCGGTAGAGAGCCGGAATTGCCTACCGTGAAAAAAAGTGGCATTTGGGAACCTGCCACTGAGGTACCACACATTCCACAAATTCACGAAAGGGGGAAGAGTCTACCAACTGAAAAAGCAGCAGTTTAGCAATTTAGCCAAGCTAGCATTCAACCGCTGGGCATGTGGATGTCTGGGAGCGAACTTCTTTCAAAGGTGCAGCAGTTGGGGCAGGGACATTTTCCTGGTACAATCTGATGTCGGTGTACCGATAGCAGATTGCCTGCAAGTCCTTGGCTATGACACACCTAATTCTACACCTTCATTCCTCTCAGTGCAGGTTTCTGAAAGAACTGAAGGTATAGTAGGGTTGGAGATCCCAGCTGATGAGGAGCAAGGAGAAGTCTGCCTTGTTCTTTGGTGTGGGTCTTTTAAGTTCGCTTGCCAACGGACTGCATGGGAGTTCAACATATGTCTGGTCCAGCAAGTGGTGCCCAAGCATTTGCTGTTTTGGCCACGCTTGATACACTTCAGACATATGTTGCAAACAGCAAGGGTACGATCTGCTGCACATGTCTCAAAAAAGGCCCACACCAAAGAACTTTTGGGAAAACGCACGGAGTCAGCAGCGCCCTGCACATGCGGAGCTCTGTGTTGTGTTGCAGTCAGTTGGCTGCCCTTAAGCTGGCCCCTGGAGGGCATCCTGCCTTGTTGGAGATGTGCCTCCTCCTCCTTTCTCCTATCAGGCACCCACGTAGAGTCAGTGACTTCATCATCCCCTCCCTCCTTGTCACTGGAGCAAACCTGGCAGTATGCTGCAGCTGGGGGAACATGACTGCCAGTTTGTTGTCCTTCTTGGGCACCCCCTCTCTCTGGGCTCACGTTACTGCCTTCCTCAATCTGGGTACCATCATAGGAGCCCTCAAAACGCTGCGCATCCTCCTGCAGCATGTACCCAACACTGTGGTCGAACAGTTTGGGGGACACGGGATACATTACTGAATATACTGCAGCTAACTGAATGAACTGCCTGCCTGTAGTATATTAGGAAGAGAACAACAGGAACGGTCTGCAGCGAGATCTAGCTGCACAGAATACAGTACTAAATATACTGTAGCTAACTTTATGAACTGCCTGCCTGTAGTATATTAGAAAGAGAACAACAGGAACGATCGGCAGCAAGATCTAGCTGCACAAGAAACAGTACTGAATATACTGTAGCTAACTGAATGAACTGCCTGCCTGTAGTATATTAGGAAGAGAACAACAGGAATGGTCTGCAGCAAGATCTAGCTGCACACGATACAGTACTGAATATACTGCAGCTAACTGAATGAACTCCCTGCCTGTAGTATATTAGGAAGAGAACAACAGGAACGGTCTGCAGCAAGATCTAGCTGCACAGGATACAGTACTGAATATACTGCAGCTAACTGAATGAACTGCCTGCCTGTAGTATATTAGGAAGAGAACAACAGGAGTGGTCTGCAGCGAGATCTAGCTGCACAGGATACAGTACTGAATATACTGCAGCTAATTGAATGAACTGCCTGCCTGTAGTATATTAGGAAGAGAACAACAGGAACGGTCTGCAGCGAGATCTAACTGCACAGGATACAGTACTGAATATACTGCAGCTAACTGAATGAACTGCCTGCCTGTAGTATATTAGAAACAGAACAACAGGAACGGTCTGCAGTGAGATTTAGCTAAACTGGATACAGTATATAAAGTGGTTGATTCAGTTGGCTCCAGTATATTTAGTATATATATATACATTCCAGGCTTTGTATATATATATATATATTGACAGAAAAACACATAATTGTTGACATTTTTGCAGATTTATTAAAAAAGAAAAACTGAAATATCACATCCTAAGTATTCAGACCCTTTGCTCAGTATTTAGTAGAAGCACCCTTTTGATCTAATACAGCCATGAGTCTTTTTGGGAAAGATGCAAGTTTTTCACACCTGGATATGGGGATCCTCTGCCATTCCTCCTTGCAGATCCTCTCCAGTTCTGTCAGGTTGGATGATAAATGTTGGTGGACAGCCATTTTTAGGTCTCCCCAGAGATGCTCAATTGGGTTTAAGTCAGGGCTCTGGCTGGGCCATTCAAGAACAGTCACGGAGTTGTTGTGAAGCCACTCCTTCGTCATTTTAGCTGTGTGCTTAGGGTCATTGTCTTGTTGGAAGGTAAACCTTCAGGCCAATCTGAGGTCCTGAGCTCTCTGGAGAAGGTTTTCATCCAGGATATCCCTGTACTTGGCCGCATTCATCTTTCCCTCGATTGCAACCAGTCGTCTTGTTACTGCAGCTGAAAAACACCCCCACAGCATGATGCTGCCATCACCATGCTTCACTGTTGGGACTGTATAAGACAGGTGATGAGCAGTGCCTGATTTTCTCCAAACATACCGCTTAGAATTAAGGCCAAAAAGTTCTATCTTGGTCTCATCAGACCAAAAAATCTTTTTTCTCACCATCTTGGAGTCCTTCAGGTGTTTTTTAGCAAACTCCATGCGGGCTTTCATGTGTCTTGCACTGAGGAGAGGCTTCCGTCGGGCCACTCTGCCATAAAGCCCTGACTGGTGGAGGGTTGCAGTGATAGTTGACTTTCTACAACTTTCTCCCATCCCCCGACTGCATCTGTGGAGCTCAGCCACAGTGATCTTTGGGTTCTTCTTTACCTCTCTCACCAAGGCTCTTCTCCCCCGATAGCTCAGTTTGGCCGGACGGCCATCTCTAGAAAGGGTTCTGGTCATCCCAAACGTCTTCCATTTAAGGATTATGAAGGCCACTGTGCTCTTAGGAACCTTAAGTGCAGCAGAATTTTTTTTTGTAACCTTGGCCAGATCTGTGCCTTGCCACAATTCTGTCTCTGAGCTCTTCAGGCAGTTCCTTTGACCTCATGATTCTCATTTGCTCTGACATGCACTGTGAGCTGTAAGGTCTTATATAGACAAATGTGTGGCTTTCCTAATTAAGTCCAATCAGTATAATCAAACACAGCTGGACTCAATTGAAGGTGTAGAACCATCTTAAGGATAATCAGAAGAAATGGACAGCACCTTAAATATATGAGTGTTACAGCAAAGGGTCTGAATACTTAGTATGTGTGATATTTCAGTTTTTCTTTTTTAATATATCTGCAAAAATGTCAACAATTCTGTGTTTTTCTGTCAATATGGGGTGCTGTGTGTACATTAATGAGGAAAAAAATGAACTTAAATGATTTCAGCAAATGGCTGCAATATAACAAAGAGGGAAAAATTTAAGGAGGTCTGAATACTTTCCGTCCCCAGTGTATATAGTATATATATATATATATATATATATATATATATATATATATATATACAAAGCCTGGAATGTATATATATACTAAATATACTGGAGCCAACTGAATCAACTGTTTGCTCAATCTATCTAAATGAAATTAAATGACACTCTCTCTCTCTCTCTCTCTCTCTCTCTCTGAACGCCGGAACATGATACACACAGCCGATGTGCAGGCGGCCTTATATAGTGTGGGGCGTGTACTTAATCCCCTGAGCCATAATTGGCCAAAGGCACCCTGCCTTTGGCCAATTATGGCTCTCTTTATTTACGGCGCTGTGATTGGCCAAAGCATGCGGGTCATAGTGCATGCTTGGCCAATCATCAGTCAGCAAACCACTGCGTTGAAGCAGTGCATTATGGGCCGTGACGCGCCGCTCGAATTTGGCATGAATGGCCCATAATGTTCGATCTTCGTCGAACGATCGAACAGCCGATGTTCGAGTCCAACTCATGTTGGACTCGAACTCGAAGCTCATCTCTACTCTTTAAGATCTGGATGATATTGAGAGTACTTGCACAAAATGAAAGATCAAAACATCATTGTTGAGTCTAAAAGCCTGAATGCATCCCCAATAGTGGTGGTCAGTAGGGATGAGCCCGATGTTTGAGTCGAACGTAAGTAGCGAACAATTTGGGGTGTTCGTGGCAAATTTGAAAGCCACGGAACACCCTTTAAAAGTCTATGGGAGAAATCAAAAGTGCTAATTTTAAAGGCTTATATGCTTGGTATTGTCATAAAAAGTGTTTGGGGATCTGGGTCCTGCCCCAGGGGACATGTATCAATGCAAAAAAAAGTTTTAAAAAGGGCCGCTTTTTCGGGTGCAGTGATTTTAATAATGCTTAAAGTGAAACAATAAAAGTTAAATATTCCTTAAAATTTCGTACCTGGGGGGTGTCTATAGTATGCCTGTAAAGTGGCACATGTTTCCCATGTTTAGAACAGTCCCTGCACAAAATGACATTTCTAAAGTAAAAAAAGTCATTTAAAAGTACTCACGGCTTGAAAAAAATGGCATTGGATTGCTCCAGTCCATTACCAGGACCTTTGGGTCTGGTATGAATATTAAGGGGAACCCCAAACCAAAATTTAAAAAAAAAATGCGTGGGGGTCCACCCAAATTCCATACCAGGCCCTTCAGATCTGGTGTGGATATTAAGGGGAACCCTGCACTAAATTTTTTTTAAGAAAATGGCGTAGGGCACTAGATTTTGAGGGGAACCCCTTTGCCAAAGTAAAAAAAAATGGCGTGGGGGTCCCCCAAAAATCCATACCAAACCCTTATCCGAGCATGCAACCTGGCAGGCCACAGGAAAAGAGGGGGGGACGAGAGAATGCCCCCCCTCCTGAACCGTATCAGGCCACATGCCCTCAACATGGGGAGGGTGCTTTGGGGTAGCCAATCCAGAGCTCCACCCAAATCTGCTGTCTGAGCTCCAGGTATTTATCCTCAGAAACAGTCCTGGTGTATGCTGAAAGGACAATCCGCAGCAGCCCCGGGAACTCTGATGCCAGGTCCATATCTCGGATGGGGTGACTGAAGTCTGCTATCCTAATCTAAGATACAGGTGGAGGTTTGGATGTCCCAGACTGCAGGAAGTGTCCCACCTCTGCCTCCAATTGTGACGGAGCGTCCCACACTCCGCTGGAGTGCTTCTGTCAGTATATCGCCTAAGTCCTGGAACATGAGTCCAATGAATCTGGCTATAGTAACCCCCAAAAAACAGATAAAACCAGTCTTGGAGTACATCAGGAATAGCCTTTTATTTGAGATCTCACACAAATATATACAGCAGGATGACAATACAAACTGTAACCAGAGACCTAATTAGCATGAGCTAATTATCTAATCCTTTAGACAGCCTAGGTGACTAAGAGACATGACCTTTAGGACAGACTTGCCGTCTTTTAGCTCAGAAGACACAATAAACATTATCATAAATCAACACAGAACTCCTTCATACAATAGCAAGGTTAATTAGCACAAACAACAGTGGGTGAAATACTCTTAGAAGTAGACACCAGGAGACCCAGGGCTTTCCAGATCTCATTAATCAGCATTCCTTTCACATGCATCTTCTATAT
The DNA here is from genome assembly GCA_037952835.1 of Lithobates septentrionalis. Lineage (NCBI taxonomy): Eukaryota > Metazoa > Chordata > Amphibia > Anura > Ranidae > Lithobates > Lithobates septentrionalis. The sequence goes on along the minus strand of JBBDGP010000230.1, from coordinate 1,915,370 downwards.
GAGTCCCAAGCATGCAGAGACCATCATGGCCTCCTTAATAATGTAATTTTGCATTACATAACAGAATATCTTCCTAAATGCTTGTAGCTTCCTCAAATGCCAGGGCCCATAGTCGGTAGGCAAGAGGCTAGCATTCAGTCCCCTCCAAAAGCCTCTGTCCAAGGTGAGTCCGTCACAAACACTTTATCGATTCTGCAACATGGCTCGTTGAGGAACGGCTGTTCAGAAACATACTGAAAAGCACGTACAGAAAAGTGCGGAAAGAAAAGCGTGAATCAACACTCACCAAACTTTTACTAACACAAAATTAGCAGAAGGAGCCCAAGGGTGGCGTTAAAGAGCTGACAAACAATGTAGTACATCACTATGTTCATATTTGTTTGCCAACAATTGTGTGGCCGGGTGTATGCAAGATAACTTTGGGCCAACACCCCTTCGGACAAAATTCCACGGTTTTGTTGGCACACAATTCGATCGTGTGTACGAGGCTTAAGTGTCTCAAATTGCAAAAAGGGAATTTGTCCCCCAAGAACAACAAGGGTTTTTAAGCAGCACGATACTTGTACCAAGATATTAAAAAATATTAAATTTTATTAAATATGTGACAATAGAGTAAAAACCATGAACTGTGTATGGCACATTATAAAAGCGCAGATACATGTACAGGGCTACATATGAATGTTACACATAGCAGGTGCTTGGATAGTCCTGACGCGTTACGACCCCATCGGGTCTTCTTCAGAGGAAATGCATGCACTGTTCAGAAATTACATATATAAAAATAATAACAATACAGGAATGTACAAATGTGTATAAGGATTATCAAGATTCTAGACATAGTTACCCAAAGTATTCGTGTAGCCGGGTCTCCTGAATCTAAGGCTTTCAAAAGGGGGCCTCCATCAATTCGGTCCCCACTTGGAATCCCCCGGACGGTCAACACCCCGATAGGGGGTAATCAAGCAGCAATGGCGTAACTTACGGTGAACTACACAGTGGAAGTACCCCACATCCGGCACGCGGCACGTGTGGGTCAGCAGCACCTATGATCCAAACATCGTGCAATAACATCAATCAGGGTTTGAAAAGGATGTAACAAATTTTCCTATTTTATATAGACTTATGTGAGTCATCTGTTACTGATACTCCTAGTTTTATTGCGTTTTTTTGTATGGGGTACTACGCCCAAGTATAGGAATAGTTTGAATACGTATCAAAAAAATTATTGAAGCATATGAATATGTATTACAAAATAGCTAGGGGGATAGATAGGGAGGGGGGGGGGAAAGGGGAAGAGGGGGGAGGGAAAAAGGGAGAGTGAGGGGGAAGTGGGGAAGGGGAGGGAAGACATGAAGGGAGGGTGGGGAAATCCAAGGGAGAAAAAGTGAGGGAGGGGATGTGCAGGGTGATGGGAAGGATATGGGGAGGGAAAATGGTGAGGAAACCAGGAAGGGACAGGGGAAAGGAAGGGTAGAAAAAAAAAACAGGAAAAGGGGGGAATGACAACCAGATGAGAGAATGGTATAGTAGTGAAAAAGTGGGAACCCCATATGAGGGGATGGGAGTGACAAGGTGGTTGGAAAAGGTGAAAAGTGGTGAAAATAGTGAAAAGTGAGCAAGGAACGAATGAAAGTGACAAAGTGAATGAAAAATAATAAAATATAACTGAGTGGTAAATGGCGGTGAAGGACTAAGAAAGGCAGTGGAGCCAGGTAGTGAGACAAGTCATAACAGTGTTACCTTATATGCCCAGCATATGAGCAGCCATGTACAAGTGGTCAGTGAAACTTGTACAGGGGATGTGTGCAGTGAGCTGTAATGAAAGAATAAATAAGTATATGAAGCAAATGCAGTAGCGTGTAAGGTGATAGTGATGCCGTGAAGAGTGCAGAGTTACCTGAAATGAAGAAGCACGAGTGTGGCTGTATTTCCTGTAGAGATAATGGGGATCAGAGAGAGGATTCCAAGTGAGTCCACTCACCTTTAAATGTAAAGCATATGATGCTGATTGGTTGCCGATGAAGGACCACAGGTGCACGCCGGCCCCCCACCCCCACCCACCAGCGCAGGGACATTGCTGACACAGTCAGCACTCCAGTGTAGTTCCCCCGGCGTTCCGAGGGACAAGTCCTGGCACCGCCGTCCTTTCCGACGTAAAGACGTGGCGTCATGACGTCACGTGTGTGCGCGCGCCCCAGGGTGCGCGCGCAGACACGGACGTAACACCCGGAAGGATTCGGGACGCCTCTGGCAGGGAGAGATCACGTCCCAGGGGGAGCCACTCCCCTGATGGACGCGTGTGTAGGCGCTAATCATGCGCCTGTCTCACCCTGCCAGGAAGAGACACCATAATGCTGACAAACCACCCGAAGGGGGAAGATGGCCGGACCGGGAGCCCAGGTTTAAATCTACATGAGAGAAAGCCTGGCAGTGGTATTAAATTCACTATGTATATGGCATCAAACAGTGAACGGAGCATATATGGAATTATCTCATTTTAGATAGTAGGAAAAGAGTGAACATGTTGTTAATAAAGACTGGTTATACAATAAAGATGTACAAAAAACTGGAATTAAATGGAATTCGCTCATAGAGTTCATATAGTACCATCACACCAATCCTTCCCAATACAAAGCAAGATCTAATTTCTACATGCATCATCAGTATCTGCAATAAAAAGTTGCATATAGGATCATATCCATAAATGGGGGAACATATTTTTTATTTACAGTGGTGCATATGAGAAAAAGGGCAACACAGCATATGAAATATGGCACATATAGCAGAGAGGAAGTGATTATGGGGTAGTGTGTCCGCTGGCATCCCATTTAATGCGTTTTGCCAGAGACAAAACCTCGGAGAAAGGGGGCAAAGGAAATTGACTCGTTAAGTTCCGGAGGCGACGTAGCCTGTAACTGGAAGATCCATTTTTGCTTGTTTTGGAGCAGGACCTTATTCCAGTCACCGCCCCTGTGTGGTATTTTTACCTTATAAAGCACTGTGAAGGTTACCTTGGGCACTTCATAATTATGTTCGAAGACAGCATGTCTTCCAATGATTTCCATGCTGTACATGTGTTTGGATATTCGTTGCCCCAGTTCTTGCTTGGTTTTGCCAATGTAATAGGCGCCACAGTCACACTCCATCAGGTATACCACCCCCCGGGTTTCGCAATTAGCAAAATGCGTTGGCTTAAAAAATTCTCCATTGGGAAGACGGAAAGATTTGGCTTTCTTTATGAGTGGGCAAAAGGTGCAATGATCACATGGAAATGATCCAGTAATGTGGTGTTGTTTGAATCTTTTTTGTTGGTCTTTAAATTCACTTTGGACAAGCATGTCTTTAAGGGAAGTAGCCATCCTGAAGATAATTGAGGGTTGTTTTGGAAGGAGAGTTTTTAGTGTGGGGTCATCGGTTAAAATGCTCCAATGTTTCTGCAGGATATTTTTGATAGTGGTGTGTTGGCGTGAAAAGTGCATAGTTATGCGGGTGGAATTTGGGAGATCCCGTGGTTTTGATTTGTACAGCAAGGAAGCCCGGGATTGTTGCATTGCTCTATTGTATGCCTTTTTCAAACAGGATCTACTATATCCGCGTGACAGGAGGCGGTCTTGAAGGAGTCCGGCCTCTTCTTTGAAAAGTACATCTGTGGAGAAGTTGCGCCGAAGGCGCAAATATTGCCCGTAAGGGATGGAATTCTTCAATGCTGTCGGGTGAAAGCTCTAGGCTTCGAGCACCGTATTGCCAGTGGTGCTCTTGCGATACAAAGTTGTGATGAGTTTCTTTTCGGGGGTTGCCCTTACCAGGACATCCAGAAAGGTAACATTTTTATGACTGTGGGACATTGTGAATTTCAGGCCGTAATTATTGACGTTCATTCGATTGAAAAAGTCCATGAGTTTAGCCTCTGGTCCCTCCCAGACGACGAAGATGTCGTCGATGTACCGTAGCCACCGGGAAATGTGGCCAGTGTACTCGACGAGTCCCTCGTTGCCTAGGAGGGACTTTTCCCACTCCCCCAGGTACAAGTTTGCATATGAGGGGGCACAACAGGTCCCCATTGCTACACCCTGCACCTGGAGGTAGTGGGAATGATTGAAGCTGAAAAAATTGTGATACAATATGTATCGGAGGCCAGTAAGAATGAAATCCTTGGTGTCTGGATCAAAAAGTGGACTTAGTTGGAGAGTTCTGTGTATAGCAGCTAACCCTAAATTATGGGGGATGCTGCTATACAGGGCCTCGACGTCAATAGTGACAAGGATAGAGTTGTCCGAGATGTCAAGATTATCAAGAATCTGCAGAAAGTGTATTGTGTCCTTGACAAAGGAGGGCAAGGAATGGACAAGGGGTTGAAGGTAGGCGTCAATGACCCGGCTCAAATTCTCAGATATCGCTCCGTTACCGGAGACGATAGGGCGGCCGGGTGGGTCGACTTGATTTTTGTGGATTTTTGGTAGGCTGTAAAAAGTAGCTACTTTGGGATGTTTTGTGCGAATATATTCGTATGTGTCTTTGGTGATCGATCCTTTGTTAAAGGCATGATCCACCATTTGGTAAAACGTTGTGTAATATTGATTGATACACAGGATGGACATTTGTTTATACTAATCACGATTTTTTAGAATACTTAGGCACATATTTATGTAATTCTGGTTGTCCATGATGACCACATTGCCTCCCTTGTCCGAAGGTTTTATGACAATATTTGGATTCTTTTTTAACAATCGAAGGGCCTCATATTCGTCAAGAGATAGATTGTGCGGGTTACTTTTTGTGCGTGGAATTTTACATATGTCCCGAATAGTTTGTTGGAGAAAGATTTTTATGTTAGGATTAGTGCTGGCAGGGGGAAATTTAGTAGACGCCTTCTTGAACATAGTGGCTGGGTTATGTGAGGGTGGGCCAACACCCCGTAACAGAGCATCTAAGTCGATTTGATCAATAAGATCAATCGTGTTGTTTTCTTCATACAGGAGTGTTAGCTCTTTGAGGGCCCTAAATTCCCGCATGCTATAGCATGACCAATCAGTAGTGTCTTCCTGGAGTTCATCTTTTGCGTGCAGATATTTCAAAAGTAATCTGCGCGCAAAAAACTGTACATCTGTGACTGCTTCAAAAGTATCAAAGTTACGCTCCAGACAGAAAGTAAGTCCTCGAGACAAAATTTGTATTTTGGCTGGAGTTAAGACATGAGAGGATAGATTTATCACACTTAAGAGGTTGGAGGTATTTGTACAACAAATGGGTCCATGCCCTTGCCCCCTCTGTTTATTTGCGGGGAACAGAGTCCCCGCGTGGAGTTTAAAGGTTTTGCTCCAGTTGACGTAGGCTGATTGGAGTTTTGGATCGAGTGTGGATTTTCGATAAGGTCGTGTAGAGATTGATTCTGTACACAGTGGCTGGGAATGGGCGCCTCTACCAAATCCGCGGAAAGATCTATATCCACGGAAGGGCCAAAGTGCCCATCACCGGTAACCGAACCTGTGTTTTGTGGGCACATGTCCACAATGCGTTTTTTGCTATCTTGTTCGTTTGAACTTTTATTGGCATGATCTCTCTTCTGTTTGCCACGACCTTGACCCCGCTGGGAAGAGGAAGGGTTTCGCCCAGGGAGGGAGGAGGGTTTGGGCTGGGATTTCGGGGTTTTGGGTTTATTTTGTTGTTCTCTCAAAGTGTGATTTTTCCCTGTCGTGATTGGATGGACGTTCCATCGATAGACCCGTCCCTCCGAAAACGCAGATTTGTCACGTAGATATTGATTTTCTTTGGTTTGTAAAATACCTTGATTGAATAAGGAAAGAGTGTTTTTTAGATCGTTTTGTAATTGGACAAACATAGCATGTTTGATATACGGCAGTAGTGCCAATTCCAACTCTGCAATTTTTTTGTCCAACTGTACTATCTGTTTGTTGTACTCCCGAGAGAGGATAGCCATCATCTCCATGGAGCACAGCTTTAAGTTGGCTTCCCATTCAGCTTTGCACTCACTACTTACTAGGTCTGTATTGGGAAATATTTGAATTCGTAGTCCCAAAGGGCTTATCTGTGCATCAGTGTATTTTTTAAAGGTTTTAATATGCCAAAAGAGGGCTGATTTCTTTTCTAAGACCTTAGTAAGCTTCTGAAACAGAGAGCAGACGGATAAGTCTCTCTGTTCCTCTTTTGCAAAGGTAGATTCATAACCCTGCATGAGGGCATCCCATTCGTCACCCACAAATTGACTCATTGTGAATACAATAGATTTACAAGATTTCTATAGAAGGGTTAAACAAGCTGCAGAAAAATAAACTCTATGAGTAAACCAGTTAAAAATCACAGTTCATGTCCTGACTCAAGTGTCAAGGAGTGGGGGGCGGGGTGTTTAACCACCCAATATTATTATAAAGAAGGGAGAGACACTAGGGAGAGGAATATGCTGCACACCCCAAATTACAATTGCAAAAAGGGAATTTGTCCCCCAAGAACAACAAGGGTTTTTAAGCAGCACGATACTTGTACCAAGATATTAAAAAATATTAAATTTTATTAAATATGTGACAATAGAGTAAAAACCATGAACTGTGTATGGCACATTATAAAAGCGCAGATACATGTACAGGGCTACATATGAATGTTATACATAGCAGGTGCTTGGATAGTCCTGACGCGTTTCGACCCCATCGGGTCTTCTTCAGAGGAAATGCATGCACTGTTGAGAAATTACATATATAAAAATAATAACAGTACAGGAATGTACAAATGTGTATAAGGATTATCAAGATTCTAGACATAGTTACCCAAAGTATTTGTGTAGCCGGGTCTCCTGAATCTAAGGCTTTCAAAAGGGGGCCTCCATCAATTCGGTCCCCACCTGGAATCCCCCGGACGGTCAACACCCCGATAGGGGGGAATCAAGCAGCAATGGCGTAACTTACGGTGAACTACACAGTGGAAGTACCCCACATCCGGCACGCGGCACGTGTGGGTCAGCAGCACCTATGATCCAAACATCGTGCAATAACATCAATCAGGGTTTGAAAAGGATGTAACGAATTTTCCTATTTTATATAGACTTATGTGAGTCATCTGTTACTGATACTCCTAGTTTTATCGCGGTTTTTTGTATGGGGTACTACGCCCAAGTATAGGAATAGTTTGAATACGTATCAAAAAAATTATTGAAGCATATGAATATGTATTACAAAATAGCTAGGGGGACAGATAGGGAGGGGGGGAGAGGGAAAAAAAAAAGGGGAAGAGGGGGGAGGGAAAAAGGGAGAGTGAGGGGGAAGTGGGGAAGGGGAGGGAAGACATGAAGGGAGGGTGGGGAAATCCAAGGGAGAAAAAGTGAGGGAGGGGATGTGCAGGGTGATGGAAAGGATATGGGGAGGGAAAATGGTGAGGAAACCAGGAAGGGACAGGGGAAAGGAAGGGTAGAAAAAAAACAAAACAGGAAAAGAGGGGAATGACAACCAGATGAGAGAATGGTATAGTAGTGAAAAAGTGGGAACCCCATATGAGGGGATGGGAGTGACAAGGTGGTTGGAAAAGGTGAAAAGTGGTGAAAATAGTGAAAAGTGAGCAAGGAACGAATGAAAGTGACAAAGTGAATGAAAAATAATAAAATATAACTGAGTGGTAAATGGCGGTGAAGGACTAAGAAAGGCAGTGGAGCCAGGTAGTGAGACAAGTCATAATAGTGTTACCTTATATGCCCAGCATATGAGCAGCCATGTACAAGTGGTCAGTGAAACAGTGAAATAAATAAGTATATGAAGCAAATGCAGTAGCGTGTAAGGTGATAGTGATGCCGTGAAGAGTGCAGAGTTACCTGAAATGAAGAAGCACGAGTGTGGCTGTATTTCCTGTAGAGATAATGGGGATCAGAGAGAGGATTCCAAGTGAGTCCACTCACCTTTAAATGTAAAGCATATGATGCTGATTGGTTGCCGATGAAGGACCACAGGTGCACGCCGGCCCCCCTGCCCCCATCCACTAGCGCAGGGACATTGCTGACACAGTCAGCACTCCAGTGTAGTTCCCCCGGCGTTCCGAGGGACAAGTCCTGGCACCGCCGTCCTTTCCGACGTAAAGACGTGGTGTCATGACGTCACGTGTGTGCGCGCGCCCCAGGGTGCGCGCGCAGACACGGACGTAACACCCGGAAGGATTCGGGACGCCGCTGGCAGGGAGAGATCACGTCCCAGGGGGAGCCACTCCCCTGATGGACGTGTGTGTAGGCACTAATCATGCGCCTGTCTCACCCTGCCAGGAAGAGACACCATAATGCTGACAAACCACCCGAAGGGGGTAGATGGCCGGACCGGGAGCCCAGGTTTAAATCTACATGAGAGAAAGCCTGGCAGTGGTATTAAATTCACTATGTATATGGCATCAAACAGTGAACGGAGCATATATGGAATTATCTCATTTTAGATAGTAGGAAAAGAGTGAACATGTTGTTAATATTGTCTCAAATTAACATACACGTGTTCTTTTGCTTTGCTTGTTCTTTTCCAAGTCCTGTTTTGTTGACCAATAACATTTGTAGCAAATTTTTATGTTTTATGTGTTTTGTTAATAATTTGTTTTGCAGATGCATGCTCAATCCAAGTAATGCATTTAACACCCCAGTTGCCTTTCACTATAAACATTTCTTAGTCTAGTCCTGGAAATCTCCATCTGCTTTACTATTAATTTCCATAGAAATTGGGTTCCTGCAGCTAGATGCGCCAAATGCATCTAGATGCGCGACCGCTGTGTGTGTCAGATGCGCAACTGCTGTGTGTGCAGAGGTATGTACTCGTGGCGCATTTCTGGTTCCCGGAAGCGGTGGCCAGCACACAGGAATGACATCACGCACCTCCAGGAAGTTGCTTGTACTGCTGCTAATTTCTTCCCACCACCATGTACCGCTCACTGTTCTTTGAGGAAGAGATGATCCTTATTTGCAAATTAAGATCATTTATTTATTTATTTTTACATGGGGTGGTGTTTGTTTGGGTCATATGTGCATGTCTAAATGATTTGGCCTCAAAACACACACCTACTTCCTGTGTACAGATTCACTTCCGGGCCAATGTATATTGCTTCCTGCTTCTGTGTGTGTGTGTATATATAGATATACAGTCAGGTCCATAAATATTGGGACATTGACACAATTCTAATCTTTTTGGCTCTATACACCACCACAATGGATTTGAAATGAAACAAACAAGATGTGCTTTAACTGCAGACTGTCAGCATTAATTTGAGGATATTTACATTCAAATCAGGTGAACGGTGTAGGAATTACAACAGTTTGTATATGCGCCTCCCACTTTTTAAAGGACCAAAAGTAATGGGACAATTTGCTGTTCAGCTGTTCCATGGCCAGGTGTGTGTTATTCCCTCATTATCCCATTTACAAGGAGCAGATAAAAGGTCCAGAGTTCATTTCAAGTGTGGTATTTGCATTTGGAATCTGTTGCTGTCAACTCTCAATACGAGATCCAAAGAGCTGTCACTATCAGTGAAGCAAGCCATCATTAGGTTGAAAAAAGACAAAACAAACCCATCAGAGAGATAGCAAAAACATTAGGTGTGGCCAAATCAACTGTTTGGAACATCCTTAAAAAGAAAGAACGCACCGGTGAGCTCAGCAACACCTAAAGACCTGGAAGACCATAGAAAACAACTGTGGTGGATGACCAAAGAATTCTTTCCCTGGTGAAGAAAACACCCTTCACAACAGTTGGCCAGATCAAGAACACTCTCCAGGAGGTAGGTGTATGTGTGTCAAAGTCAACAAACAAGAGAAGACTTCACCAGAGTGAATACAGAGGGTTCACCACAAGATGTAAACCATTGGTGAGCCTCAAAAACAGGAAGGCCAGATTAGAGTTTGCCAAACAACATCTAAAAAAGCCTTCACAGTTCTGGAATCACATCCTATGGACAGATGAGACCGAGATCAACTTGTTCCAGAGTGATGGGAAGAGAAGAGTATGGAGAAGGAAAAGAACTGCTCATGATCCAAAGCATACCACCTCATCAGTGAAGCATGGTCATGGTAGTGTCATGGCGTGGGCATGTATGGCTGCCAATGGAACTGGTTCTCTTGTATTTATTGATGATGTGACTGCTGACAAAAGAAGCAGGATGAATTCTGAAGTGTATCAGGCAATATTATCTGCTCATATTCAGCAAAATGCTTCAGAACTCATTCACAGTGCAGATGGACAATGACCCATAGCATACTGCGAAAGCAACCAAAGAGTTTTTTAAGGGAAAGAAGTGGAATGTTATGCAATGGCCAAGTCAATCACCTGACCTGAATCCGATTGAGCATGCATTTCACTTGCTGAAGACAAAACTGAAGGGAAAATGCCCCAATAGCAAGTAGGAACTGAAGACAGTTGCAGTAGAGGCCTGGCAGAGCATCACCAGGGATGAAACCCAGCGTCTGGTGATGTCTATGCGCTCCTGACTTCAGGCTGTAATTGACTACAAAGAATTTGCAACCAAGTATTAAAAAGTAAAAGTTTGATGGATGATTGTTAATCTGTCCCATTACTTTTGGTCCCTTAAAAAGTGGGAGGCACTTATACAAACTGTTGTAATACCTACACCATTCACCTGATTTGGATGTAAATACCCTCAAATTGAAAGTCTGAAAGTCTGCAGTTAAAGCACATCTTGTTTGTTTCATTTGAAATCCATTGCGGTGGTGTATAGAGACAAAAAGATTAGAATTGTGTCGATGTCCCAATATTTATGGACCTGACTGTATATATAGATGTAGGTTCTTGTGTCCACCAGCAGAGAAAAGTTGGGTAGATGCCACACTCCCAATTCTGGAGGCATAATAATGGTCTAGCACAGGGGTCTTCAAAATATGGCCCTCCAGTTGTTCAGGAACTACAATTCCCATCATGCCTAGTCATATCTGTGAATGTCAGAGTTTTACAATGCCTCATAGGATGTGTAGTTCCGCAACAGCTGGAGAGCCGCAGTTTGAAGATTCCTGATCACTCTAGCATGTCTTGAAAAAACATCGTTTTTCACCTGCCTTGTATAATGCCCAAGAAATATCATTTGGAAAATACAAGTGGGTCATGGCACATCTACATTCCAAATTTGGCACTTAAGATGGTCATGCACTATACAATCTGATTGACCAATCTATGTACAACACGATATTTAGGCAAAATAGGTAATAGGAAGACTCACTTGAACAATTAATTCAAATGATAAGAAATCAAACAGGCTCTTGCACTAAATCTAATTTATTTAAGACCCAACTGGTTGCAGTGTATGGTCACCTTTAAAGATCAAGATCTGAAAATATTAATTTATTGGGTTTAGAAACACTTCTCTGTTCTTTGTAATGTATTGAAAGATTTGGGTGAAAAAAGAAAAAAAACACATTTCAAAGATATATTCGAAGTGATAGGAAAGAGATTAGCATCAAAAGGGTTAATTAACTGAGAACACCTACTAACTGCCTAACAAGACACATCCAATTATATGAAATTAACCAATTGTATTGGGTGTGCGCTATTATCAATGAGAAAACCTCAGTTACCCTAGCGACAGTTGCAGTTTACATATGCGGGTATTTCTTATCGCTATTTACGCTTCAATGTGCGCTGGTTCACGCGTTCAATTAATGACTTTTCCGGCTCACCAATAAATGTATGAACTAGTGTAGTGCCTTCTTCTTAGTAAATCACACCCATTGACTGATTTCTTGCACAAGAAATGTATTTAGCTGATTCACAATGGTTCAATTGGGCTTTAGTGCCCTTTGTATTATGCTACATATGGTGCTAAATAAGCCAACAGCAATACAACTAATATGTAAGTCAGTGAATGCATACTTACTTTTCATGTATTGCATATTCAGTAGAATATTTGCATTTGCTACATAATATAATCACATAAAAGTAAAGACATTTTGTGCCTCTGAAGAATCAGTTTATGTCACATTCACTCTAACAAATTTCTTTGTTGAGTCTGGAAACACATTTGCATTGCGCACTTTAGAAAACAACTTATTTTTTACATAACATTAAATATTGATTCTCTCTGTAAGTAAAGCATTTCACAAATGTTTGGTTTCTTTATTTTTTGCAAGTCTCTGAGTGATCTTGGATGCATTATGTACATTTATAATGATATTTCTTATTCTGCAGTACATGTTTCCACTGCTGTGTTGATTTGAGAATCCTAAGGCCATTGTTTATCTGTCTTCTTTGTGTGATGGTTCCATCAAATACACATGTATTTACTTAAAAAAAAAAACAGTGACCTATAGTCTTTTCAATGATAATGGCAATGGGAATTAATGTGTCTTTCAAAAGTAAAACAGATACAAGAGGACAGGAAAAAAAATTGTGCAAATCAGATTTTTTTATAGAGTATATTTAAAGCTATGAATGATTGATTTACTAAATCTTTGCTGTCCCTTAACAGCATTTCTAACACATGCACCCTGTGCACTTTAACCCCAGCATGCTCTCTTGAAACATTGAGGTTAAACAACACCTAAATCTTAAATTTTAGCAGAAAATCCAGATATCCATAAGGTTTGCAGTATTTATAATGAGGCATTATAGTTCTGTTTAACCTCTTCCTGCCCGGCCTATAGATGAATGACGACCAAGCTTCTATTCGGGGTGGATGTTATATGACATCCTCACGCTTCTCGCACAGTGGTGCGATCTGTCACATGCCACAGTGGATGACAGATTATTGTACCGGGCTGGCCCCTATGGCACATGCGAGAAACCTGATGGGGAGGATGTCAAATAACGTCCACCCAGAATGGGAGAGCTCAGCCATCATTCATCTATAGGCCAGGCAGGAAGCAGTTAAACAAAACAATAATGCCTCATTATAAATAATGCAAACCTTATAAAAATATTGATTTTCTCCAAAAAATTAAGAATTAGGTGTTGTTTAACCTCAATTAATGTTTCAGAAGAGCATGCTGGAGTTAACGTGCAGAGTGATCACATGACAGTTGTGCACAATGAATGGCTTTCATTCATAGCCATTCATTGTGTACTATTGTGTTATTCTCTGTGATTGGTCACAGTGATCACGTGGTATAGTCAGGGCCAATCCCAATGCATCTGCACCATGTGATAGCTGTGGCCAATTACAGCTTTCACAATAGTACACAATGAATGAATGGATGCCATTCATAAAAACGATAGCATATAACATTGATCATCATTGTTATACGCAATTATTCTGTAAAAAAATCCTAATCGCTTCTCCAGAGTAGTGCAGTGCCACTATAGTAACACTGTACTGCTCTGGTCACAGGATTTTTTTAAAAAAATATTGTGAATAAAAAAAGAGAAAAAATGTTTTAAAAATTTGAAAAAAAATATTATTTTTTATACATACTGTCACCAGTCAGCGTCCCTGATATGTTGATGCTGTACTGCTCTGGTGACAGTATGCAAAAAATTGTGAAAAAATGTATTTAATTTCTTAATTTTTCAAAAAAACTCGCCATGCCTCTTATTAAAAACCCCAGACCGTTTGCTTTCCAAAAAGGGGTAATTTGGGGCCTATCGGGCCTCAAGAGATGAGATCAGCCGTCAGTACCTCAGGAGCGAACGGTTTTCAAATATACTGTATATAGTATAGTTTGTAGACTCTATAACTTTCCTACAGACTAAATTATATACACTGATTTGGGTTATTTTCACCAAAGAAATGTAGCAGAATACATTGTAGGCTACATTCATGAAGAAGGTTTATTTATTTGCAAAACCCAGTGGTGATTTAATACCACCAAAAGAAAGCTCTATCGACCTAAAAAAAAAAATGATAACATTTTTATTTGGGTACAGTGTTGCATGACTGAGCAATTGTCATTCAAAGTGTGACAGCGCTGAAATCTGAAAATTGGCCTGGGCATGAAGGCGGTGAAAGCATCTGGTATTGAAGTGGTTAAACAATTGTTACTCTAGGTCCACAAGTAGTCTAAAGCTGGCCATACTGTACATGTGTAGAAATTGATCAATTCCTCCATCCATGCCAAATAGCATGTATCCCTGCTGTCGGCTATTGTATTAATCAGCCACTTCTGATAGCTGAATAACAGTACCTCTATCTGATTGGCACTATTCGATTGAAAATTTTCCAATTGGCTTGTTCAACAAAAGTTAATAAAAATATTAACTTTTGTTGAACAGAGGGGTGCCAACAGGGCCACATACAGCTCAGATTTTGGGTGATTAATCAGGAATTTTAAATTGCTCCAGTGGCAGCTGAATACCTGGACAGTGCCTGTATCTGATTGGATGCAGATACTGTTTAGTTTAAAAAATTTCCAACTTTCCTCCAACTCCTTCAACAAACGTCAGTGTAAAAGTTCAAGTTTTTGGAGTGAATAAAAGCCAACAGGACCACCCATTGCTTGAATTTCATCTGATTTAGCAGGAATTCAAACTGTGTATGGCCACCTTAAGCCAACAGTCATTGCATTTTTCCTTGGTTCATTTAGAGCCCTGCATCCAAATCTGCACCAAAGAATCCTCATTTCCATATATCTGCATGTGCCCTGTTCAGTGATTTCAAGAAATCTTGTTAAATGCAACACATTTGGGAATGTGGATGTGGTAGATCATGTAGCAAACATGGATTTTTCCAGAGCCACTAAAATATGCTAAATGTACCCAAATTGTATAAATATGCTCTTTAGTTTTAACTTGTTATTCAACAATATATTTTCCAAATGTAAGAGTTTTACTATGGTAGTGTCAGAAATCATGAATCAGACTGAGACAGAAGTACGGTTAAATCTCACTTGTTTAATAATAATAAAAAAGGTAAACAGAGTAAACGTAGTCAAAACATAGCCAGAGTTCTGGAACTGGAACCGATAGTCAGACAAGCCAAAACGTCAGGGAGCCAGAGATGAGCATAGTAGAACAGCAAGCAGGATCTGGAGCCAGAGGGAATGTCAGCCAAAGAAGTCTTTAAAAGGAACACAGGAGAGCGTCTCCAGAGATGTGACCAAGGCGAAGGCAGAGATCATCTGTGCTGGACGGCTTAAGTAGGCAGGACTGATAAGCAGGATATCATCAACAGGTGAGTCACTGTGGAGAGATAGGAGCTGGCAATTATCCAACAGCTGAGCGGCCAGCTCAGAGAAAGAAGGGCTGAGCCCAGCCCTGACAGGTGGACCTGATTTTTGAAAGTGTAAAAAGGCAAGTGATTAATAAATCTATCAATCAGTTTAGCAGAATTACAGGTTTAGGCCTGGATCACACTGGTGCGACATGGGATCCGACTTGGGAGAGCAAATTACATGTTTCCCTTAACTGATCTGACACAAGTCTGTCTGACTTTAGAAAAGATTCCTGCACTAATTTGGTCTGACTTTGATGCAACTTCAATGCCACAGAGTGTAAAAAGTCACACTAAGTCAGATAAAAGTCGGAATAAAGTTGCAGGGCAAAGTCGGATCGGAAGTCGTGTGACTTTCATGTTGGAGCAGTGTGAACCTAGACTTAAAGGCCAAGTTCACCTTTTTTTTCTTCTAAATTCCAGCCCCCCCATGTACCAATATAGTATTAATGTGCTTATATTTCAAAAATAAAACAGCTTTCCATTAATTCTACACCTGCTTACCTTACTCTCTTCATAGCTGTTTAAACACACTGCTCAAATACTTCTGCCTTACTTTCTGGACAGACTTTAGGTCATGACACAGGAAGGAGTTGATCAGCTGAGGGTGGATGATGCAGGGTGTGTGCTAATGAGATTAGCTGGTCAACTCCTTCCTGTGTCATGACCTAAAGTCTGTCCAGGAAGTAAAGCAGAAGTAATCAAGCAGTGTGTTTAAATAGCTATGAAGAGAGTGAGGTAAGTCTGTGTAGAATTAATAAAAAACTGTTTTATTTTTTCCAAAATAAGTACATTAATGCTATATTGGTACAAAGGGGAGCTTAAATTTTGAAGAAAAAAAAATTTCAATACAGTGCACTTTCACCCCCTTCCTGCCCAAGCCATTTGTCAGCTTTCAGTGCTGTCACATTTTGAATGACAATTGCGCGCTCATGCAACACTGTACCTAAATGAAATTTTTATTATTTTTTCCCCACAAATAGAGATTTCTTTTTGTTTGCACTATAAACAAAAGAAGAGTAACAAGTTTGAAAAAAACACAATATTTTTTACTCTTTGCTATAATAAATATCCAATTTTTTTTTTTAAACAAATTTTCTCCTCAGTTTAAGCCGATATGTATTTTTCTACATATTTTTGGTAAAAAAAATCGCAATAAGCGTATATTGATTGGTTTGCGCAAAAGTTATAGCATCTACAAAATAGGGGATAGATTTATAGCATTTTTATCTATTTTTTTTTTTTTACTAGTAAAGGCAGCAATCTGCGATTTTTCTTTTCAAATATTTTATTGGTAATTAACAAGCAACTGTTCCATACATTACAGTAAAGGTAGCAAGTTAGCATAAGACAGTGCTTAACACAGTCATACAATATATCATTAACATAGTGTATAATAGGGAATTATACAAACAAATGAATACTCAGTCAGATAACAGGAGGGAACGATTTAGGTAAGATTGCAAAAAGTAAGAGGGAGCAGGATCCCTTAAATAAGCATACGAAGGTACCGGCCATCTCCCCAGAGGACCAACATGAGAGCCGCCGGGACCATTATATAAGACAGAGTACACTACCAATAGGTATTAATAAAAGAAGAAAGGAGAGAGAAAGAAGAAAGAGGGGGAGGGGGGGTAAGACCAGATTGGAAGAAGAGGAGCAAGAGGGGACGTGGATCGGCCAGGCCGCATGGGCAGAGGTGTGGTGTCGATATCCCAGGTTTAAGTAGGAACAGATTCAGAATCCCAATAGGTGTTCGTCAACACCAGCTGGCAGGAAGGGCTCAATCCATGGTTGCCAGATTTTGGCGTGCTGAGGGACTTTATCTAGAATTTTCGCTTCAATCTTGCTATGCACCATTGCTTGGGTGATCCTATTTTTCATTTCAGCTATACTGAGCGTGGGTGTTTTCCACGCCTTAGCAATCATTTGCTTAGCTGCAGTGAATAGCTGAAGAAGGAGGCGAAGCTGAGCTCTTGTGTAATCTTGTGGAATGAGATTGAGCAGAGCTATCCCTGGTTTGGGTTTTAGGGTGACTTGGTGGAGGGTAGATGCCATTTGGAATATAGTTTCCCAAAAGCGCTGCACCAGTGGGCATGTCCACCAGATGTGCAAGTGTGTACCTCTGTCACCGCATCCCCTAAAACAGTTTGGGGAAGATTCAGGTAAAAATTTAGCAATTCTGGCCAGGTAGGGAAGGGAGAGATAATGGGGTAAGAATGCTGCTGTTACTGCAGAACATTAAAGAAGGTAAATCCCCAGGGCGACTCTTCTCAAAAGATGCTGAAAAAGCATTTGATAGGATAGACTGGGGATTTATGATGAGTACCCTGGAGGTAATGGGAGTTGGCCTAAAGATGATCCATTGGATTAAAGCACTATATAGCCATCCTACAGCTAGGGTAAAGATCAATGGGATATCATCATTACCCTTTGCGATGCACAACGGAACTAAATAGGGGTGTCCTTTGTCTCCCCTATTGTTCATATTGTCATTAGAACTGCTCCTGGCAGAGATTAGAAAGAACCCAGATATAAGAGGGATCAAGATAGGAGATGAAGAGCACATAATAGCGGCATATGCCGACACATACTGCTCTACATATCTACGCCCAGGGTAACATTGCCAAACCTAATGAAGCTATTAAAATCTTATGGAGAACTATAAAATCTTAAAATAAACCCCTCTAAATCAGGGACCCTGAATATTAACCTGGGGAACAGGAGGAGCAGAGCCTACAACAAGAATTTGCATTTACATGGAGGAAAACAGAACTAAAATACCTAGGAATAAAAATAACACCATCCCTGGGGACAATATATCAAACAAACTTCATTCCATTACTGAACAAAATAAAAACAGAAATAAAAATTGCAACAAAGTATCTTTCCTGGGTTGCAGGAAGAATAAATATTATTAAAATGGTAATATTGCCAAAGATTATGTATAAGATTCAAATGTTACCAATCCCTCTCCCACAGGCATATTTTAAGACATTAAAAACTATAATATTAAGGTTTATATGGCAGAGAAAAAAGCCAAGAATAATGTTTCTCGGTTTTGAACAAGGATAAATCGCAAGGAGGACTAGGGGTGCAGACTTCAAAAACTATTTCAATGCAATCTTACTATCATGGGTATTAGAATGGGTAAAAAAATAATAAGGAAAAAAGATGGGTTAAATTGGAAAACACTATTAGTAACGCACCATTGGGGAAGATTATATGGATCTCATCACAATATAGAGAATTGCATGAGAACACACATGAATTAACACAGAAAGTACTTACAGTATGGGATTTAATACACACACAGAAAAAGTGGGAATTTGACGCACCACTAATACCACTAAGGGAAACTATTTTTTTTCCACCAGGGAAAGGGAAATTATTTGGGGAATGGATAAAAAAAGAAAATGCACAATTAAAGGACATAATGGAAAAAGGGAAAATACTCACACTACAGGAATTAAGACACAGAAAAGATTTGATGGTGATAGATGAATGGCGGTACTCCCAGCAGAAGCACTTTGTTACAACACTACCACAACCGATAAGATCCGGGGAAAATCTTCTGCCGTTTGAGTGTTTATGCTCAGCGGCAAGTACAAAGAGTGGGATCACAGGGATATATAAAATACTTGTGCCAATGAAGGGGCCGGAAATATCGCCATTCATAGTAAAATGAGAAAAAGAACTGGGAAAACGAGAGAAAGAACATCTGGGGAAAATACTGAAGATGGTACATACTTCAGCAATAGATAGTAATACCATAGAAATTAATTATAAATGTTTATCATGCTGGTATATAACACCAGATAAAGTACATAAATATCAAAATGGGGTATCATAGCTTTGCTGGCGAGGATGCAATGCCATGGGAACCATATGGCATGGGTATGTCCAAAAATTTAAAAATACTGGAAAGAGGTGTTGCAGCTAATAAAAGAGATCACTAATATAGAGATACCGGAGAAACCTTGGAAGTGTTTATTTCATGGGATTAAAATACCAATAAAACAATGTATGAAAACATTGGTACCCCATCTGATGAACGCAGCCAAAAGCTTAATACCGTATATACTCGAGTATAAGTCGAATTTTTCAGCACATTTTTTTGTGCTGAAAGTGCCCCCCTCGACTTATACTCGAGTCAAGCACTTTTCTGCAGCAAAAATGTCATTTTCCGAACCGAATTTGGGGCCCCGTATCTCAGGGCCACTTAGTGCTAGAAACCCCAAATTTGGTATGCAAACCCAGTGGACCTGGTACAACAACATATCCAAAGCTGGGGTTCCTAGCACCAAGTGGCCCCGAGATACGGGGCCCCAAATTCGGTTCGGAAAATGTCATTCTTTGCTGCAGAAAAGTGCTTGACATTTTCTGAACCGACTTTGGGGCCCCATATCTCAGGACCACTTGGTGCTAGGAACCCCAAATTTGGTGTGCAAACCCAGTGGAACTGGTACCATAACATATCTAAAGCTGGGGTTCCTAGCACCAAGTGGCCCTGAGATATGGGGCCCCAAAACTGGTTCGGAAAATGTCATTCTCTGCTACAGAAAAGTACTTGACATTTTCTGAACTCATTTGTGGGGCCCTGTATCTCGGGGCCACTTAGTGCTAGAAACCCCAGCTTTGGAAATGTTATGGTGCTAGTTCCTCTGGGTTTCCACACCAAATTTGGGGTTCTTAGCACTAAGTGGCCCCGAGATACGGTGCCCCAAATTCGGTCAACTGTGTCTATCTGCAGCAATGTCATTTCGGGACCCTTTGGGTTCAGAGACCCCAAATTTTGGCTGCAGCTAGGGGGCATCTAGGAACCCTTAACTACCGAGTTTGAAGTTCAGGGGACCTATGGCTGCAAATGGGCACAGTGAGGCATGCAAATGGGCACAGTGATGCTGCAAATGGGCATTGTTGACCCTCTTTTCCACTTAAAGTAGCTGTGCATTTCTCACCCTCGTCTTATACTCGGGTCAATACGTTTTTCCCATTTTTTTGTGGTAAATTAGGGCCTCGACTTATACTCAGAACGACTTATACTCGAGTATATACGGTACCTCAACAGTGGCAAGAGTTGGAAAGCCCCATGATGGGAAACTGGTGTAAAAAAGTAAAAGATATATATAATATGGAATATTTGAGATGTAGTGGAGAAGAGGAAATGGAGGGATTTGAAAATAAGTGGAAAGTTTGGACAGCATTTAAGAGGACAAGGAGATATGTAGAAGTGATGGGAGCAGAGGAAGGGGAGAGGCAGGGAGAAACGGGAGACGGAAAGTGATAAAAGGTATGATGAGAAAGGGTAGGTGGGGGTGGGAGGAAGTGAGGGGGGAGGGATTGGGGGTTAAATACATGTAGATTTAAAATGTTATTGTCTGTAGATAAAAAAATGTATATTTTTGATATAGTGAAACTTAATAAAGAAATTGAAAAAAAAATGGTCTCCTTCAACAAAAGTCAGTGTAAAGATTAAAGTTTTTGGAGTAAAAAGAAAACTAACAGGACCACCCATTGCTTGAATTTCATCTGATTCAGCAGGAATTCATACTGTGTATGGCCACCTTAAGCCAACAGTCACTGCATTTTTGCTTGGTTCATTTAGAGCACTGCATCCAAATCTGCAGCAAAGAATCTTCATTTCCATATACCTGCATTTGCCCTGTTCAGTGATTTCAAGAAATCTTGTTAAATGCAAAAAATTTGGGGATGTGGTAGATCATGTAGCGAAACACTAAAATATGCAAAATTTACCCAAATTGTATAATTATGCTCTTTAGTTTTAACTTGTTATTCAACAATATATTTTCCAAATGTAAGAGTTTTACTATGGTAGACCTGATTTTTGAAAGTGTAAAAAGGCAAGTGATCAATAAATCTATCAATCAGTTTAGCAGAATAATAGGTTTAGGCCTGTTTCACACCGTTGCCAATGGGATCCGACTTGGGAGAGCAAATACATGCTTCCCTATGAGAGATGTCTTAACTGATCCGACACAAGTCTGTCCGACTTTAGAAAAGGTTCCTGCACTACTTTGGTCTGACTTTGATACAACTTTTATCCTTAAAAATCTCCATTTGCAACGTTTAAAAAATTCTACAGGTTGCAGGTTTTGAGTTACAGAGCAGGTCTAGGGCTGAAATTGATAAAAGTGATACCTCACATGTGTGGTTTGAACACCATTTTCATATGCGGGCGCTACTCACGTATGCTTTCGCTTCTGTGCGCGAGCTCGGCAGGACGGGGAACGTTAAAAATATTTTTTTTTCTTATTTATTTTACTTACATAGTTACATAGTTACATAGTAGGTGAGGTTGAAAAAAGACACAAGTCCATCAAGTCCAACCTATGTGTGTGATTATGTGTCAGTATTGCATTGTATATCCCTTTATGTTGTGGTCATTCAGGTGCTTATCTAATAGTTTTTTGAAGCTATCAATGCTCCCCGCTGAGACCACCGCCTGTGGAAGGGAATTCCACATCCTTGCCGCTCTTACAGTAAAGAACCCTCTACGTAGTTTAAGATTAAACCTCTTTTCTTCTAATTTTAATGAGTGGCCACGAGTCCTGGTAAACTCTCTTCTGCGAAAAAGTTTTATCCCTATTGAGGGGTCACCAGTCCGGTATTTGTAAATTGAAATCATATCCCCTCTCAAGCGTCTCTTCTCCAGAGAGAATAAGTTCAGTGCTCGCAACCTTTCCTCATAACTAATATCCTCCAGACCCTTTATTAGCTTTGTTGCCCTTCTTTGTACTCGCTCCATTTCCAGTACATCCTTCCTGAGGACTGGTGCCCAGAACTGGACCGCATACTCTAGGTGCGGCCGTACCAGAGTCTTGTAGAGCGGGAGAATTATCGTTTTATCTCTGGAGTTGATCCCCCTTTTAATGCATGCCAATATTCTGTTTGCTTTGTTAGCAGCAGCTTGGCATTGCCTGCCATTGCTGAGCCTATCGTCTACTAGGACCCCCAGGTCCTTTTCCATCCTAGATTCCCCCAGAGGTTCTCCCCCCAGTGTATAGATTGCATTCATATTTTTGCCACCCAAATGCATTATTTTACATTTTTCTACATTGAACCTCATTTGCCATGTAGTCGCCCACCCCATTAATTTGTTCAGGTCTTTTTGCAAGGTTTCCACGTCCTGCGGAGAAGTTATTGCCCTGCTTAGCTTAGTATCGTCTGCAAATACAGAGATTGAACTGTTTATCCCATCCTCCAGATCGTTTATGAACAAATTAAATAGGATTGGTCCCAGCACAGAACCTTGGGGAACCCCACTACCCACCCCTGACCATTCTGAATACTCCCCATTTATCACCACCCTCTGAACTCGCCCTTGTAGCCAGTTTTCAATCCATGTACTCACCCTATGGTCCATGCCAACGGACCTTATTTTGTTATTGTTATTGTTATTTTGTTATTACTTGTTATTTTTTATTTTTACACTGTTATTTAAAAAAAAATGATGTCACTTTTATTCCTATTACAAGGAATGTAAACATCCCTTGTAATAGAAAAAAAGCACGACAGGACCTCCTAAATATGAGATCTGGGTCAAAAAGACCAAAGACCTCAGATCTCATATTTACACTAAAATGCAATAAAAAAAAAAAAGAAAAAGTTGTTTGGGAAAAAAAGTCACTTTAAGAGCTATGGTGATGTTTTAACATCGCTTCCGCACTGCAATTATATGGAGCCGAGCGGGGGCCATCTTCCTCTCACTCAGCTCCATATCTAACATGTAAGAGGACGAGATTGCCTCCGCCGCTGCCGGCGGCTCCAGTAAGCGGCGGAGATGACCAGAGAGCGGCGGGATGGGGGGCCCTCTCCCACCACCGATAAAAGTGATCTAGCGGTGAATCCGCTGCAGAGACCACTTTTACCTGAAAGCGGACCACCTGCTGAAGAAGTGGATACTGGGGTCATGGCAGCTAGCTACTGCCATAACAACTATATTCTACTTCAAAGTACCGCCGTATAATGGCGACATGTGGTCCATAAGTGGTTAAGCACTGGTTTGGTGCCATCACCTTTCCATTGGAATCAAAATAAACTATAGAGAACTCACCAGTAGATTCACCAAAAGTTACAAGGGTTTACACAGTAAACACGCTGCAATTTCCAGTGGCAAAAATCTTCAGATGGAATGGACAGGTGTGTGTGAATTTTAACAATTTTGTGTGATACAACAATGATCACCATAGGTGAACAGTCATGAATAGTTGAATGGGCCACTAACAGCAATTTAGTTGCATTCTATGGGATCAGTGGCCACAGCTATCAAATCTGCAGATTCTTGCCACTGGAAATCACAGCGTGTGTAAGTGCCCATGTGAATGGCCCCTAATTGTCAGAGGGTTTAACTCCTAAACATCTACCAAAAAATATAATAAGATTGACTTATTAACTGGTATAACAATTTCTGACTATACCTGTGAGAACAGTGAGGTTTGATGAACCCCAAACTATTTGGATAGAATGGGGAAGTTGTTTATTTAGCACTTTGCCACCCTTATTTTCCTTAGAATTCGCAAGTCGGTAGCAAAAATTGTCAGATTTAAATCTCATGCCTCTCCAACAGACCTTTACCACATCCCTCAAACCCTTATTTTGAGTAAAGTGTTGAGTTTTGCCTTTGACACCCTCTCCATTGACAACAAAAGCTGTTACATTTGTAAGCTCTGACTTCTTGTTTTTAACATTGAAACTACCACTAAGGATACTGAGAGTGGCATTAAGAGGGTCATTGGCTCAGCCAGCTCAGGCTAGAATTACTCTGCAAATGATCTGAACTCTGCCCTAAACCAAAAAACAGAATTTAAAGTAGTATTCAAGGTTTGACTTTTTGAGAATGGGAAGGGGAAGCACTCCTAATGCCACATCTGCAAATTTAGGGAAACAGGAAACGGTACTAATTGAGTAACCAAAAGTCAGACTTTTAAGGCATGGAAACAATGGAGAAACAACAGAAAAAATAATTGTCATAGTATAGTATAAAAATGTACGTCTTGTGTCCAGGGGTGAAAGTGACCACCAGAACAATGACACTGGAAAATCCAGGATCCAGAGAGGAAAATTCTGATAAGGTTCAGCAAAGCTATTGACATATAATACAGCCCAGACTAGCATGCACTGCATAGAAGTTGAACAGAAAGAGTGTGCCCCTGAGAGACAGCTGGGTGCTGTACACTGTTACACAGTGTCATTGTTCTGGTGGTCACTTTCACCCCTGGACACAAGACGTACATTTGCCCCTGCTGTAGCATTGCTTTAAGGTTACATACTATTTGCCATAAGTATCCTATATCCTTGGAAACCTTCCGGCTACTGCAAACTTGTACAGGAGGCCTAGTCCATTTGAAGATAGTGAGATTTGCTCTTTCCGTGTTCATGTTATGTCTCTGAACCTTTGATCGTGTCCTGAAGAAGCCTCACGGCGAAACTCGTAGACGCACAAGGGCTCACTGTACAAATCATTTTTCCATGTTTTTAACCTTTTTTTGAACATTGTAATATATGATGAACTTTTCTCAATAAATACTATGACAATTATTTTTTCTGTTGTTTCTCCATTGTTTCCATGCCTTAAAAGTTCGACTTTTGGTTACTCAATTAGTACCCTTTCCTTTTTTCAAAAAAGAGCAAACATGGTGGTTTATTACAGAGCAGCCCCAATCCTCCTCTTTTCTGGTCCCCCGCCAGTGATCCTGGTTGCTTCCCCTTGACCAGTGCCCCAAATAGCAAGCCACTTGCTAAGAGGGCACTGGTGCATGCCAGCTTCCAAGCCCCGCTCTATGTGTGTATAAAACACATAGAGCCACGGCTCGGCCCCACCTCCCACTCTTTCCTTATTGGCTCACTGGCTGTGATTGACAGCCAATGAGAAGAGGGAGTCCTGGGACAACCATTGCTGGAATCATGCCCATTGCTGGAATGGAGGCAGCTCAGGTGAGTATTAGGGGGAGCTGTGGGGGAGGTTTTTTAACTTAAAAAACACAGAAGGTTTTTTAACTTCATGCATAGAATGCATGAAGGTAAAAAGCTTCAGCCTTTACAACCACTTTAAGCATCTTTTTATTTTACTTTTGTTATTGTCTGTTATGTATTTTTTTCTTCTTTTTTTGTACCATTTTTCTCTTCTTTTCAGAAAAAAATGATATTTAAATACCAATAAGCTGAATCTCTAAATGCTCCAATTAAAAATTCTCTACACAAGGTGAGGCTGAAAGCATAACCATCACATTCCGGTTGGCAGCGTGTGGGATAGTTCTACTTTAGTGCATGCATTATATATCTAACCCTGCACTAAAGCACTGTGGAAGCAGTTTTTAGAGACAAGTCAGTGAATATTTATTTGTATATAGAGAGAAAAACATATAGCATCAATCCCCCCCCCCCCTCCCAGTCTGTGTTTACTACTCTATCTTTTATGTTTGTATCATGATCAAAAATGATCTGACAAATGTGTCAAGCAAGGCAGGCTGAAACATGTGTCAAATCAAAGGGGGAACTGATTTTAAATAAGGCAGATATCATGCCATTGTGGATCCTGGAGGACCCACCCAGATGGATGGATTCTCTCAAGGAAGGAGACTACTTATATACTCTCTAGTCACTGTCTGGGAACACCTCCCTATGGATTGGCTGGAGCACAATAAATATTCAGGCTGAGATTAGCCTTGCTTAACCCTCTATGTTCATGGAGCCTCTGGAAGGCAGGAGAGAGCGACCAAACCTGCAGTCAGTGAGATCCAGAACAGCCAGAAGCAATCAATAACTTCTCCACTGATTACAGAGGATCCAAACAGAACTAAATGTGCCTACATACTAGCAAAGTAACTATGAGGGTGCTACATCAGTGAGAGGACCAGGCCTATAGACATTACCGCAGGCTGTTGAGCTTCAAATGTCATTATGGCATTTATTCCATCAGAAAGCCCCTACTCACTTTTGAGTTTTGGTCTTAAAGTGTTAAAAGCAATAGCTCAGCAGTTTCCCCTCATTTTTCCAAATTGTGGAATCCATACAGAAGCCTAATATATCACAAAGTTGATGATAACTCAGAGCAGCTACTACTAATTGTGTTACTCTATAGTAACCAAGACCAAGGCTCTATGAATGAATGAATCCCTGGCTTTAGTGCAATGCAAGCTAATAACTTTATATGAAGACTATATATTCATTTTTCAATACAGCTGCCAGTTAAAACTTAGGCTTGTAAACAATGGTATGATCTTGCAAGCCACAAACTGGGAATTTCATGAAACACAGCCTGTATCCCTACTGCTTCTAACTTCCCTCATATGACTTAAAGAGGTGTTCCGCCCCCTCAAGTCAGCAGCTACAAATACTGTAGCTGCTGACTTTTAATATTAGAACACTTACCTGTCCAGGGATCCCACAATTTCGGCACCCCAGCCTATTGTCCGATTGCACGAAGCGCGCTGCACTTTCTAACTGGCCCTGCGGCGGAAAAAGGAGGAGGGGAGCCAAGTTCGCCGCGACGCAGTCTCCCGGAAGTGGGTGAAGGGTACCTGTCAAAAACAGGTACCCGCTCCCCCCCTGAAAGGTGTCACATGTGGCACCAGAGGGAGGCAGGAGACAGACAAGCGGAGCTTCCACTTTTGGGTGGAACTCTGCTTTAAACCCTAAACAGCTTAGCTTGCAAGCTCTGTCATTGTCAGGATAATTGTAGGTGCCTTGTGTTATCAAAATTTTCTTACAGTGAGAGTAGGTCAGGAAGACCGACCATTATGCAAAACTACCGAACTGGAAGTAAAAGGAAGGAAAAATACCATATATGTCTGCTCCCTACATGGCAACAAGTCTTCAGCAAATACATTCATGCAATACATAAAAATACACACTAAATAAAAATATATAGTAATGTTTCCTTTACATGTATATGTAAATACATTAAAAAGGGCTTCATTTCCCCTTTAAGCTTTAAGGAGATTCTTTAAAAGTCTGATGTGTCAGCTGTAAAAGAAACTCAAATCAGCATGCATTTTCTCTTACTGATTATTTCATTTTAATCCAACATTTTAATGTTCACAAGAGAAAACTCCATTCAGCCTGCAGAATAAAGTCAGCACATCACAAGCATGATGCTGACTAGGTCAAATTATTTTTCTACTTCTGTACATGATAAAAGTTAAAATAAAACATGAGCTTGTAATTATGCACAGAGCAGTGCACTGAATAAAATATTAATGTTTGTGCTTTACTTGTTTCTACCCTGTAATCCACAATTATAGCATATGTCAGGTATACACTTATCAAAAGCTACTTCTTCTCATATACAAGATACTTCATCGCACAGTTTCTCTTCACTCCATTCTAACTGTACACCTGTACATTCTAACTTCTATATTCCTGTACTATTCATTTTTTTAATGCTGATCATATATCTTCATTACTGCTTAAAGGAAAATTGTTCAATACATTGGATAGATGAAGGGGAGATACACATTGTGTTGTGAAAGTATAAGCTGTTTTGTATGTATTTTTGTGCATTGACATGCATCAGTTTTGGTTGCTACATTTAGTTGTATGTGATTTACTTGCTCTTGCCTGAAAAATATATATTATTAATTTCTATATCCACAAATGCACCTTGACTCAGTAAGGGTTCCTTTACGCAGACATCTACGCATCAGTAAGGGTTCCTTTACGCAGACATCTACGCATCGCTTTAGAGTTGCTGCAAGCTGTTTAGAAGTGACATTGAATTTTTGTTGACTTGTATAGAGAAGGAAGGAAAAGTATGCCAGATGCAAACTAATGCCTGTGAACATGAGCCCTAAAATTCTTGCAGGATGGGTTTCCATAATGCGCTGCAGTGCAAAGATATTAACATTTGTAATTGATTTGCATGAGAATTGTGTCTTATCGAAATCATGTCTGATAAATTTTGTTTGATTGGCATAATATTTTCATGACAAGGCATTCACTGAAAACTTCTAAAATAACATGGTCATCAAAAATGGCACTCTACTTATCAGTGAAGTTTCCTCTTATTCTGCCTTAGCAGTGTGTCAATCCATTTATTGTGTTATTTTGATAGTTATGCCGCGTACACACGAGCGGACTTTGCGGCGGACTTTGCCCGGCGGACTTTTCGTCGGACTTTGTTTGCTCCTTGCGCCGGACTTAAAAACGGACGGACTTGGCCACACACGGTCACTGCAAAAGTCCGCTGGTTTTGAACGCGGTGACGTATAGCACGTACGACGGGACTAGAAAAAGGAAGTCCAAGCCCCACTCCGGCACCCTTTGGGCTCCTTCTGCTAATCTCGTGTTTATCTCGTGTTAGTAGAAGTTTGGTTAGAGACGATTCACGCTTTTCACACTTCAGCTTATTTCGTTCGTTTTCTGCGGTTCAGTTTGTGCTTGTGAGGTTTGTATCTGCTTTTCAGTGCGTGTTGGTCAGTTCGTAACCTGCCTTGCAGGCCGTTCTGCTCCGCTCGTTCCTGATTTTCAGGTCGTTCTTCATAGGCCTTGCTGTTCTTCAGTGCGTTTGTTATAAGTTTGTTTGTTTGAGCAGCCGACCGTTTTGAAGCCATGTCGAGTGGACGTTCTCGTTCTCGAGTTCGTGCTGTGTGGGGACTTGGTGTTGGGGTTAATACTTTGACCCGAGTCCAGTCCATGAACAGGTTGAGGAGGAGTTCATGGACCAAGAATTGGTTGCGCCAGCGTGACCAGTTCTGTCATATGCCTTTGCTCCGTGAGCTCCGTGAGAATAATCCTGATGATTTCAGGAATTTTCTCAGGATGACGGACCCCATCTTTGAGCGTCTGCTGGCTATGCTGACCCCCTATATCAGCAGGCAGGATACCTGCATGAGGCAAGCCATCAGTGCGGAGCAGAGGCTAGTTGCCACGTTACATTACTTGGCGACAGGGAGAAGTCTTCAGGACTTAAAGTTCTCGACAGGCATCTCCCCCCAGGCTCTGGGGATCATAATCCCAGAGACCTGTTCTGCTATTATTCAGGTCCTGCAGAAGGAATATATGAAGGTAAGTTTTATCCTTTAACATTACATGATATGTATTAACTGTTTTTGGATGTATTGTAGAACTGTCCTCTTTACCTAATTGCCATGCTTTCAATGCTGTGAATGTCCCCTTTATCTTCGTGCATGCCTATTTTAATCATTTATTGCCCTATACATGCATAATTTCTTTCATTAACCTCCCCACCATGCAATGCTGGGTCCATTTTTATCTCTAGCCTATAGTCCATTGAACAATGTATATTGTCTGCTCCATTGTCTTGTTTGTCCCTCCCCCACCCCACAAATGTTTGAGCCAGTCAGGTGTGTTTGTTAACCTAATTAGAACCCCTCCCCCACCCCACAAATGTTTGAGCCAGTCAGGTGTGTTTGTTAACCTAATTAGAACCCCTCCCCCACCCCACAAATGTTTCAGCCAGTCAGGTGTGTTTGTTAACCTAATTAGAACCCCTCCCCCACCCCACAAATGTTTGAGCCAGTCAGGTGTGTTTGTTAACCTAATTAGAACCCCTCCCCCACCCCACAAATGTTTCAGCCAGTCAGGTGTGTTTGTTAACCTAATTAGAACCCCTCCCCCACCCCACAAATGTTTCAGCCAGTCAGGTGTGTTTGTTAACCTAATTAGAACCCCTCCCCCACCCCACAAATGTTTCAGCCAGTCAGGTGTGTTTGTTAACCTAATTAGAACCCCTCCCCCCACATTCAAATGTATCAATGGGCCATCATAGGGGGTGAGTAATCTTATAAGTGTGCCTTATGTTTTTCAACATTTCAATTACAAACACACATATTCATAATATTTGACTGCTGTTGTTTACTAATGTTTTGGTGTAATCTGATATACAATTTTTTTATTAAAGTCCTTATCTTATTTTTTTTGCACTCCACAGTTTCCTACAAGTCCACAGGAATGGCAGACTGTGGCCTCCCAGTTCGCTGACCGTTGGGACTTTCCCAACTGTGTAGGGGCGATTGACGGGAAGCACGTCCGGATTGTGCCACCACCGCATTCGGGGTCTTATTTCTTTAACTACAAGGGGTTCCATAGTGTAGTTTTGATGGCGGTGGTCTCGGCACATTTGGAGTTTATGTTTGTGGATGTGGGTAAGAACGGCCGGATGTCTGATGGAGGAGTCTTTGCACAGACCGAGCTGTGCTATCGTCTCCAGACCGGTGGCCTGGAATTGCCACCTGATGACGATAATGTGGATGGACTCCCCTCAGTTTTTATTGCTGATGAAGCATTTGCTCTCTGTGAGAACTTGATGAGGCCGTTCCCCCAAAGGACACTCACCCCTGAGAGGAGGGTATTTAATTATCGGCTGGCCAGAGCAAGAAGGGTTGTGGAGAATGCCTTTGGTATTCTGGCCAGCCGGTTCCGTATCTTCCTTACGGCTATTAATTTGGCGGACTATAAAATCAACCACGTCATCCTTGCTTGCTGCATCTTGCATAACTTTTTAAGGAGACATTCAGCTACATATCTATCCTCTGTTGGGCCTGAGGCCAGACTGGAAGAGGCTAGTACTTTCACAGGCCTAGAAATTGGCCGTATTTGCTTGGCCCACCGAACCGCACGTCAAGTCCGTGACCGTTATGTGAATTATTTTAATGGTCGGGGGGCCATTGCTATTCAGCAACAGCTGTAATTTTTTTTCTAAAATAAAAAAGAAAATTGGTTTATCTAAATATCTTGTTTTTATTGTTGTTTACCTTTAAGTTATGTCTGTCTCCTAGTGCACTTGTAGTAGTGTCAAGTGCATTTAGCTTTAGTTAATCAGGCCCACAAAAACAAACCCCAAATTTTGACTTCAAGAAACAGCCACACACATTGTATAGGGTAAAAAATTTTACTTGGTGCACATTGAAAGGTGCATTATTTATCATATTTTTGTTTATTTTTTGTTCTTTTTATTTTTTTAGAAAATATTTTACGTTGTGTAAAAAAATTATCTTTTACTAAATTATTCAAGCCATTTTTTCTGAAATATATAGACCTTTATCTCAAAACATTTACATACACAACAGTGTTTTTATAAACAAAACTTACAATAAATTAACTTACAAAGTTCAATATTTCGAGAACGGTGCATGTAATGTCACCCTTGCAGAAATTGGTCATTTATAAGATGCTCAAAATTGAGCTTTACTAAAGGGTCAAGTCAACATGTGCTATCTCCTATCATGGGAGAGCAATGTACGTGTTTTGTGTGTGCAATCCCATATTTGGTTGCTCTCACCACCCAAGATTTTTCAGGATGAAGGGTTTGCAAACACAAAACAAGTACATTGCTAACCCATGATGGAAGATAGCACATGATGACACACCGTGTGCATCACACAATGTAAATTTGGGTATACCCAAAACTTGAAAAAACTATTTTTAACCACTTGAGCCCCGGACCATTATGCTGCCTAAGGACCAGAGGTCTTTTTCCAATTTGGCACTGCGTCGCTTTAACTGCTAATTGCGCAGTCATGCAATGCTGTACCCAAACTAAATTTGCGTCCTTTTCTTCCCACAAATAGAGCTTTCTTTTGATGGTATTTGATCACCTCTGCGGTTTTTATTTTTTGCGCTATAAATGGAAAAAGACCGAAAATTTTGAAAAAAAATGATATTTTCTACTTTTTGTTATAAAAAAAATCCAATAAACTCAATTTTAGTCATACATTTAGGCCAAAATGTATTCAGCCACATGTTTTTGGTAAAAAAAATGTCAATAAGCGTATATTTATTGGTTTGCGCAAAAGTTATAGCGTCTACAAGCTAGGGTACATTTTCTGTAATTTACACAGCTTTTAGTTTATGACTGCCTATGTCATTTCTTGAGGTGCTAAAATGGCAGGGCAGTACAAAACCCCCCCAAATGACCCCATTGTGGAAAGTAGACACCCCAAGGAAATTGCTGAGAGGCATGTTGAACCCATTGAATATTTATTTTTTTTGTCCCAAGTGATTGAATAATGACAAAAAAAAAAAAAAAAAAAAATATTTACAAAAAGTTGTCACTAAATGATATATTGCTCACACAGGCCATGGGCCTATGTGGAATTGCACCCCAAAATACATTCTGCTGCTTCTCCTGAATATGGGGATACCACATGTGTGGGACTTTTTGGGAGCCTAGCCGCGTACGGGGCCCCGAAATCCAATCACCGCCTTCAGGATTTCTAAGGGCGTAAATTTATGATTTCACTCTTTACTGCCTATCACAGTTTCGGAGGCCATGGAATGCCCAGGTGGCACAAAACCCCCCCAAATGACCCCATTTTGGAAAGTAGACACCCCAAGCTATTTCCAGAGAGGCATATTGAGTCCATGGAATATTTTATATTTTGACACAAGTTGCGGGAAAGTGACACATTTTTTTTTTTTTTTTTTGCACAAAGTTGTCACTAAATGATATATTGCTCACACAGGCCATGGGCATATGTGGAATTGCACCCCAAAATACATTTAGCTACTTCTCCTGAGTACGGGGATACCACATGTGTGGGGCTTTTTGGGAGCCTAGCCGTGTACGGGACCCCGAAAACCAATCACCGCCTTCAGGATTTCTAAGGGTGAAAATTTTTGATTTCACTCTTCACTGCCTATCACAGTTTCGGAGGCCATGGAATGCCCAGGTGGCACAAAACCCCCCCAAATGACCCCATTTTGGAAAGTAGACACCCCAAGCTATTTGCTGAGAGGCATGGTGAGTATTTTGCAGCTCTAATTTGTTTTTGAAAATGAAGAAAGACAAGAAAAAACTTTTTTTTTTTTCTTTTTTCAATTTTCAAAACTTTGTGACAAAAAGTGAGGTCTGCAAAATACTCACTATACCTCTCATCAAATAGCTTGGGGTGTCTACTTTCCAAAATGGGGTCATTTGGGGGGGGTTTGTGCCACCTGGGCATTCCATGGTCTCCGAAACTGTGATAAGCAGTCAAGAGAGAAATCAAAAATTCACGCCCTTAGAAAGCCTGAAGGCGGTGCTTGGTTTTCGGGGTTCCGTACGCGGCTAGGCTCCCAAAAAGTCTCACACATGTGGTATCCCCGTACTCAGGAGAAGCAGCAGAATGTATTTTGGGGTATAATTTCACATATTCCCATAGCATGTTTGAGCAATATATCATTTAGTGACAATTTTGTGCAAAAAAAAAAAAAATTGTCTCTTTCCCGCAACTTGTGTCGCAATATAAAATATTCCATGGACTCGACATGCCTCTCAGCAAATAGCTTGGGGTGTCTACTTTCCAAAATGGGGTCATTTGGGGGGTTTTGAACTGTCCTGGCATTTTATGCACAACATTTAGAAGCTTATGTCACACATCACCCACTCTTCTAACCACTTGAAGACAAAGCCCTTTCTGACACTTATTGTTTACATGAAAAAGTTTTTTTTTTTTGCAAGAAAATTACTTTGAACCCCCAAACATTATATATTTTTTTAAAGAAAATGCCCTACAGATTAAAATGGTGGGTGTTTCATTTTTTTTTTTCACACAGTATTTGCGCAGCGATTTTTCAAACGCATTTTTTGGGGAAAAAACACACTTTTTTAAATTTTAATGCACTAAAACACACTATATTGCCCAAATGTTTGATGAAATAAAAAAGATGATCTTAGGCCGAGTACATGGATACCAAACATGACATGCTTTACAATTGCGCACAAACGTGCAGTGGCAACAAAATAAATACATTTTTAAAAGCCTTTAAAAGCCTTTACAGGTTACCACTTTAGATTTACAGAGGAGGTCTACTGCAAAAATTACTGCCCTCGATCTAACCTTCGCGGTGATACCTCATATGCATGGTGCAATTGCTGTTTACATTTGACGCCAGACCGCTGCTTGCGTTCGCCTTAGTGCGAGAGCAGGGGGCGACAGGGGTGCTTTTTTTTTTTTTTTTTTCTTTATTTTTTTTTGCTTTTTTGTCTTATTTTTAAACTGTTCCTTTCATTTTTATTTTTTTTTAATCATTTTTATTGTTATCTCGGGGAATGTAAATATCCCCTATGATAGCAATAGGTAGTGACAGGTACTCTTTTTTGAAAAAATTGGGGTCTATTAGACCCTAGATCTCTCCTCTGCCCTCAAAGCATCTGACCACACCAAGATCGGTGTGATAAAATGCTTCCCCAATTTCCCAATGGCGCTATTTACATCCAGCGAAATCTAAGTCATAAAATGCTCGTAGCTTCCGGTTTCTTAGGCCATAGAGATGTTTGGAGCCACTCTGGTCTCTGATCAGCTCTATGGTCAGCTGGCTGAATCACCGGCTGCATTCTCAGGTTCCCTGTTGAGACAGGAGAGCCAGAGAAAAACACGGAAGACGGTGGGGGGGGGCATTCCCTCCCACGGCTTGTAAAAGCAGTCTAGAGGCTAATTAGCCGCTAGGATTGCTTTTACATGAAAGCCGACCGCTGGCTGAAAAGAATGATACCAAGATGATACCTAAACCTGCAGGCATCATTCTGGTATAACCACTCAAAGTTGTGAATGGCGTACCTGAAGACAAAAAAATGGTTAACAATAAAGCACAGTAAACGGTAAAGTATAAAAAATTGCATACCTGAAAAGCAAACATGATAAAGCATAATAACAATAAAACATTGCAGAATAGAATACAGTAAAAAAGAGCAGAACAATAGAGAGAATAGAGAGAGAGAGAACAATAAAACGACAACTATTTTTTTTTATTTTATATATATATATATATATATATTTTTTTTTTTTTTACACTTTTTTTGTAACTAACTTTTATAACTGTAACCGGTTCCAGGTTCGGGTCTCTCAAAATGCGATGGCATCTTGGGAGACCCTGTGAAAGTGTGCCTAGTCTGTGCAATGCTGTACCCTACGCTAATACTCAACTAGTGTATGGTAGCGTTCAAAACATTCACCAATGCAAAGACCAGGATTGTCAGGACAGGAGGGACAATAATAGCGGGTGTCACACCTATATCCGCGCTAGCTGCAGACACAATATCTTTTTTGGGGGCGTTCGCTGGGTAGGGGTACTCGGGAGGACATAAAGAAAATGCCTCTCATGCAGCCGACTGCATTTGGTTGGGGATGTGAATGGGGGAAGTACGGGCGCTGCAGAAGCGGTGGGTTCCCAATTAGGATTGGCGAATGCAGTAGGAAGGGCACTATGGGCACGACGGGCCTGTGTTTGTCTTTCTGGTGGCAGCGGGACACTACTTGTGCTTGCCACCTCACCAGCTTGAACTGCACTTATGGGACTCGCCACGTCACCAAGTGTTACTGCAGTGCTGGTTTGACTACGACCGGGGTGTACTAGGCCGCTGGCGCTTGCCAGTTCACCAAAACGCTACCAAAAAATCTGTTAGCGATCGCAGGGATCAGGCCTGACTCTGCGAACGCTGCAGTTATGCGTTTTAGTCTTTTGTAAGTGACAGTGATCGATCGATACTGCACTTGGGTGGGCTGGGCTGGGCCGGGCGGAGGGGCAAAACGCAGGTGCTAGCAGGTATCTGGGCTGATCCCACTAACACTGCGTTTGTGAGAACCCTAAACTGCTGGGGATGCTAGTATAGATCTGATCGGATCAGATATTGATCCGTTCAGATACTATACCACTAAGGGTGGTGTACGGTGCGTGCGTGGGTGTTAGCGGTACTGGCGCTAATCTGACGCTGCCTGGGGCTGGTGCTTGCCAGTTCACCAAAATACTACCAAAAAAACTGTTAGCGATCGCAGGGATCAGGCCTGACTCTGTGAACGCTGCAGTTATGCATTTAGTGTTTTGTAAGTGTCAGTGATCGATCGATAATGCACTTGGGTGGGCTGGGCCGGGCGGAGGGGCAAAACGCAGGTGCTAGCAGGTATCTGGGCTGATTCCGCTAACACTGCGTTTTTGGGAACCCTAAACTGCTGGGGACACTAGTATAGATCTGATCGGATCAGATATTGATCCGTTCAGATACTATACCACTAAGGGAGGCGTATGCTGCGTGCGTGGGTGTTAGCGGTACTGGCGCTAACCTGACCCTGCCTGGGGCTGGTGCTTGCCAGTTCACCAAAATACTACCAAAAAAACTGTTAGCGATCGCAGGGATCAGGCCTGACTCTGCGAACGCTGCAGTTATGCGTTTAGTCTTTTGTAAGTGACAGTGATCGATCGATACTGCACTTGGGTGGGCTGGGCTGGGCCGGGCGGAGGGGCAAAACGCAGGTGCTAGCAGGTATCTGGGCTGATCCCGCTAACACTGCGTTTTTGGGAACCCTAAACTGCTGGGGACGCTAGTATAGATCTGATCGGATCAGATATTGATGCGTTCAGATACTATACCACTAAGGGAGGTGTATGCTGCGTGCGTCAGTGTTAGCGGTACTGGCGCTAATCTGACGCTGCCTGGGGCAACGCATATCACCGCTGGGCGATCAGGGGGCTAAACCTTTATTCGGTAATAATTCGGTAATAGTGCCCTGACACTATAAAAAATAAACAAACTAACCAGCGTCAACCGTAACGGTTATACGGTGATCAGTGGTGAAAGGGTTAACTAGTTGGCAATCAAGGGGTTAAAACATTTATTCGGTAGTATATGGGGGTCCCTGACGCTATAAAACGCTGACGGCGAACCTAAATATTTATGTCCCTAACTAGCGTCACCAGCGACACTAATACAGCGATCAGAAAAATGATCGCTTAGTGACACTGGCGACAGGGGGTGATCAAGGGGTTAAAACTTTATTAGGGGGGGTTAGGGGGGTACCCTAGACCTAAAGGGGGGTAATACTCACTGTCCCAACACTAACTGTCACAAACTGACACCAATGCAGTAATCAGAAAAAAAAAAAAAAAAAAAACTGCTGGTGTCAGTTTGTGACGGGGGGGGGGGGGGGGGGGTGATTGGGGGGGGATCGGGGGGCGATCGGGGGGGGGTCGGGGTGTTTTGTGTGCCTGGCATGTTCTACTGTGTGTGTGTGTGTTGGTGCACTCACATTGATGTCTTCTCTCCTCGGGCCGGAACGGAAATTACCGACCCGAGGGGAGATGACATCATTTCCTTTGCTGCTGTTTAGCATACAGCAGCAAAGGAATGATTCGATTGGCCGGCGGCGATCGCGAGGGGGGGGCCACGAACGGATGGCCTCCCCCTCACCACCCATCGCCGCTGGACAAACGACGACCGCCTCGGGCACCGGGGGGGGGGTCCGATCGGACCCCCCACCCGCGGAAGGCAAATCACGTACACTGTACGTGATTTTGCCTGTCCGTGCCACTTTGCCGACGTACATCGGCGTGAGGCGGTCGTCAAGTGGTTAAAACAAAATAACTTCCCAAGGAAATGAAGAACATGATTGATGTTTTTAGGCCAAACGTGATTATATTCTGCCCAAAACATCAATCATGTTCTTCATTTCCTGTTGCATGGAGTCCAGGCGAAGTTTCATGCTGTTAATTTGGTCACGCATTTGATCTATGTGGCCATTCCACAGCATTATCTGGCCAATTAGTCTTTGCGCACTGTCTGTGGTGAAGTGCTCTGCCGCTTGGCCTTCCACAACCAGAAACTCACCTAAAACGAGTGAATAAAAACAAGGTTTACAATATGCACGCCAAAATACAGTAACTCAAGCTGGGGTGTCAGTCACTCACTTGGTGGGCTTGAAACCTCGCACACTTCCTCCACCTCTCCTTCCTCAAGGTCGTCGGGTGGGCGTGGTCTTGGGCTGGGGCTTGGGGTATCTTGGGCCTCAGGCTGGTGACTTGGGGGGGTCCTGAGATCCTTGGACTGTTGTCTGAGTCTTTTCTCCCCTATGAGATTTGAAAAAAAGGTATAGTTAAAACACACTGATCTTTTATGTTTTAATAAATAAAGTAAAATGTTGGTTATGATTTTTTGCCAATTTTGCATCATAATAAATGTTGAAGACAGGATGAACATTACCTCAGAACAACAATTATAAAGAATGCTTATTTTTGGGCAAGTTTCACAGATGCTGACACCTCAATGATCTCCTATGTGTATTACCCCTCAAAAATTTATTTATGGTCACATAGTACACTAGAAAATGCATTTCCTTAGCAAAATGCGTGGGAATGCTGAATAGCTAAATTGCTAAAATGACCGCCATCATAACTGCCCCATCATATTCCTCTATTATAAATCAGTACATGGTGTGTCTGTCCCCTCCCCCCGGGCTCTGTAATCAGAGCTGAGATGCTCCAGCCACCTCCCCCCCTGTGTATAACAGAAGCTTTGGTAACCATGGCAACAAAACAAACACAGTACACTCTGATTAATGTCTAAAATTTCACGAAATGACCTCTAAACAAAAAGCTTTTTTTCCAAAAATTATAAAAATATCAAACTGAAAGGATATAGCAAGATAGCTGAATATTTAGTGAACATTGTAAAGTTTGTTTGGTGTCTCTAGGTGAAAGTATGAAGGAGCTGAAACTTTTGGGAGCGGAAAAAGAATTTAAGGATTTCAAGCATGCTCCCATTGAATTCAATGTTTAAAAAAGTGAAAAAAACATTATTATTTAAAAAAGTATAAATGGTAGTAAAAAAGTTGAAAATGACCACACATCAGCTAAAAGAGACGAACATTTTAATAGTTGAATGGTTTTAATAGCTGAAAGTATGCCGAAGTTACGCAGAGCCAAAAAACGTACGGAATAAAATTAAAAGTAAATTTTAAAATAAATAAAATCGAAGAACAATAGTGGGACTGCTAAATCATTCCCACTAACTATAGTGCTCATGAGTCCAGATGTGGAAACAGCTGCTGTGTCCTGTCCCTACATTACACTGAATCATTTTTGATGAAGCATTATATTTTCAAACACATCTACACCACATCAACTCATTGTGGGAATTCGCCAAATTATCAAGCCATAAATGTATGTCCAACCCTGTCCCATCGTATTTGGCGAAAAAATAACGTCACTTTATAAAGTATCCGATCTATTCCAAAGAACGGTATTTACGAACGATGCAGAAAAAACGCCAAAAATAAGGATCAGCATGCAAGTTCTGTATCTCAATAGTAAAACACAAGTACTTACTTTTTTTCAGCAGCTTCTTTATTCGCCAATATTGTTCTGGCTCACGACTTTTGATGTCAGACCACCGCTTCCGCAATTGTTCTTTCGAACGTTTTGTACCAAATTTCTCTTCCAGAGCGGTGACAACTGAGGACATTATTTTGTCCTTCCTCATATTGGGTCGTGTGTACGGTCCTTTTTTGCCATCGTAGTCCTCCCTTCTTAATATGGACACCATCTCCACCATCTCTCCAAAAGCCATGTTGGTGGCCTTATATCTCCTCCGGGATGTGGATGTTTGGGGCTCCGGGCTTTCCTCCGCGCTACTTCCACTTAATCGCTCCGCCATCTTTTGCTATCTACTCCCATTGCGCAACGAAGAGTGAAGGGGCGGGGCCAAATCGTACTTACGAACGTCAGGGGCGGGCGACGCAGGCGGAGCATGACACATGCGCAGTGTATATAAAGCTAGTACGATGGCCTACGTATGTCCGTGCGGAAGTAGCGAGCGGCACAAACGAAGGTAAGATTAAAGAGTGTGAGTGTGTGTGTGTGTGTGTGTGTGTGTGTGTGTGTGTGTGTTTGTGTGTGTCCCCGTGTGTGTCCCCTAGATTACAACACAAACTAATCCTGAGATTTGGGACTGACATTTAAGTTTTGATCTTGTGTCTTGTCTTGCAGAAAAAATGAATCCCTTTAAAGAGGAAGAGTTTTTGACACATTTCATTGATCTCTATGAGGAGAAGAAAAACCTCTGGGAGGTCAAACACCCCCAATATTATAATCGTGATGTTAGGAAGGCAACACTGGCCACACTTTTAGAGTTTGTGAAGACTCGAGTCCCCCAGGCAGACCTCAAGTTTGTGGACAGGAAAATAGGTATCTTGCGTAATATGTATAAGCGGGAACACAGAAAAATCCAGGAGTCGCTCAGATCCGGGGCAGCAGCTGACCAAGTTTATGTACCCAAGTTGTGGTATTACCACAAACTGCGATTCCTGGATGAGCAGACCGAAGCCAGGCAATCCCTTTCCACCCTTCCCCCCACCCTTCCCCCCACCCTTCCCTCCAGCCTTCCCTCCAGCCTTCCATCCACCTCCACCCCAGCTGAGGAGTCCCAGGATGAACTGGGCCTTTTCACGATTGATGAAGTGGATGCGCCCAGCTTCAGCCAGGTATACTTTTTTTTGAGATTTTGGGATTGTGTAAATGTTATTAATGATGTTAAGGTGTTAATTTTGAAAGTGCTTCATCAAAAATCACTTGTGCACAAAGAGTAATATGTAGACATATCACTAGACAGTAGTGGCCAAATATATACGTAACTTCAGATCTTGTTGATCATCTGAAATAATGGTGTGGTCAAATAGATAGCCTTTACTATTTTGTGTAATTATATTTGAAAGTTAGGAGCTGAAAATTGTGTGTGATTGCATAACAGAAAATTACAACTATGTCCCTTTTTTTTACACAGGATGACCTCAGCCAGGAGGAGGCCTTGCCCAGTGGGAGAGAGGAGGAGGCCTTGCCCAGTGGGAGAGAGGAGGAGGCTGTGGCTGGGCCAAGTAGAAGCCGCACGGAGTGCCAGGTGCCTCCCCTCCGCATTCTCCACAAAAGGCCCAGGAGGATGACTGCAACAGAGCAGGAATCCCTAGAGCTCATACGGGAAGCAAGCCTGATCCTGAATAAACCTCCCAATGCAGAGGAGGCGTATGGCACCTATATAGCCAGCAGATTACTGGAGTTGGAAAAGGGCCAACGCCTCCTCTGTGAGGGTCTAATTTTCCAGGCTTACCAGAAGGGCTTGAGAGGGGAGCTTACTGCTACCACATATCTAGCAGATGAAGCCACTCCTACTCCTCCTCCTCCTCCTCCTCCTGCCCCAAGTACACCACCAGAGGCACAACCTCCGAGGAAGGCTGCAGAGAAGCGTGGAGGGAAGGCTGCAGAGAAGCGTGGAGGGAAGGCTACACGGAAGAGTCGAAAGTGATTGCCTGGTTTCTGTCTGTTCTGACTGTGCTCCCTGTGCTCCCTATAGTCGCAAGATACCTATTTTCTTGTCCTCAAACTTGATGTGTGTCCTGGGGGACGAAAGGCTTCCCAGATTCTAAAAGTGTGTCCAGTGTTGCCTTCCTAATTTTTTTGTTTATAAAATAAATACTTTTTGGTTTACCTTACATTCTTGCCTATGTCTTTTGATTAAAAAACGCCATTTTGTTTGGGAGTAGGCAGGTACAGGTCGAAAAGACTATGGGGTTGATTTGAGAAAAGCAAATAGTCTGTGCACTTTGCAGAGGGCAGTTGCCCTCTGCAAGTGCAATTGCTCCAGAGCATCAGAAATTATTTAAAAGCTTGACTTTGCAAAGAGTACCCAATCCTGTGCAAGTAAAAGAAAAAAAAAAACATTTTTGCTTGCACATGATTGGATGATGGAAGTCAGCAGAGCTGCTTCACATTTAATAAAGCTTGGGAGCAACTGCTCTTGCAGA
The DNA here is from genome assembly GCA_037952835.1 of Lithobates septentrionalis. NCBI lineage: Eukaryota > Metazoa > Chordata > Amphibia > Anura > Ranidae > Lithobates > Lithobates septentrionalis. The sequence continues at coordinate 1,873,728 of JBBDGP010000230.1, read as the reverse complement.
GGGCAAATGCAATTTCCAAAATGCACAGGCTTTTTACCTTTAGGAAATCAACCCCCTATGTGTGTTTTTGTCAAATAAAAACAATTAATTTTTATTTGACATGATTTTCGGAATAAATCAGCAGAGCTTCCCCGAATTTAAGCTCTTCCCCTCAGTTTTTCTGCGACTGCACTTCCAACAAGTGCACTTGGTGTGCAATTTCTCAAGTGAACGTTTCACTTGATATTCTTAAATGATTTAAGCCTTTTGTCAAAAACAAGCTCGGGGGAAGCTCTGCTGATTTTTTCCGAAAATCATGTCAAATAAAAATTAATTGTTTTTGTTTGGGCTTCCTTGCATGTGCCCCTCGGATCCACAGCGAACACACTTCAAAATGCTCTTTATGTGGAATTATATGTATTTGGAGTTGGAGTGAAAAATGATTTTGCCTTTGTTAAATACACCCCCCTATGTCTAATGAACAAGGGACAACAACCTCATTAAGGTTCTTTAAAACAACACAAAATATGAATGTTAATTGTGGTAACTTGAAAATACACAACAAAAATGTGGTTAGCATTTAACACACATTGTAAAATAGCTAAAGTGTTGAAATAAAAAACAAAAAAAAAAACAAAATCTATTTTAAAATTTTAAAGTTATGGAGATCTGGCTGTTACAAAATATTATATTAGTCATGGCAGGAGGATAAATCATGAAGAAAGAAGTTTGTGAGAACTCTGTGTGAATATAAAGCAGAAAAACAACTTCATTCCTCTCGCATTATCAATCCTAAAAAAAGGCTGTAATAAAAGACGACAGAAGAGGAATGTGCTAGCTTCAAGACGAAGGCTAGTTTTACCAGACCGAGCGCTTCCGTCTTGTAATTGCTTCAGAGCATGCGTCAGTTTGAGTTTGTCGGACTAGCACACAGACGATCGGTTTGTCCGCTAGAAAGAAGAGTCCGTCGGATAAATTTTAAACAAGTTTCAAATCTAATTCCGTCCAACTTTTGAGAAAACAAAGTCCGCTGGAGCCCACACACATCGAATTGTCCGACGAAATCCAGTCCGCCGGGCAAAGTCCGCCGTAAAGTCCGCTCGTGTGTACGCGGCATTACTCTGAAAGTTTTACCTTGAAGCTTCTACATTGACCATTCTCTAATATGGTCAATGTAGAAGTAAAGTGGGAATGGAGTAAAGAAAGTGGAGGGTAGTATTGAAATTTTTTTTTGCTGTTTCAAGGTCGAAGTTTTTCCATTTTAAAGAATGTAAAGAATTATGACAGGTGCATTTTCATCACTGTTTCTGACTTAAAGTGATATTAAACCACTTCCCGCAAAATGACATACCTGTATGTCATTTTGAGGAAGTGATTGTACTGGGGTGAGTCCTGCAGCTTAAACCATAACATGTTGGGTATCTATTTACTCAGCATAACATCATCTTTCACAATATACAAAAATTGGGCTAACTTTGCTGTTTAGTTACACAAAATGTATTATACACCAGCCAGATTGGCTGTCATTTATCTGTTTATTCCAGCAGACTGCTGGAGGTACTCCTGCATAGAGGAGGTTCTGGCAGTACCGATTCCCTTATCAATTAGAGTATGCCTTCTGGGCTTGGTAGAGGAGGTGGTTCCATCAAGGGCACATAGAACTCTACTTAACATCCTGTTATTCTATGGGAGGAAGGCCATTTTGCTACACTAGAGGAAACCTGGAGCCTCTAGTTTGCCCTTCTGGAAAAAGGCTAGTGAATTTAATGATGCCTTATTACAAGGCGACTTACTTATCCAGAGGATGTGGGAAAAAAATTGACAAGATCTGGCAGGAATGGTATAATTCTGAGGTAACTTTAGGATAGTAGAACTTGAGGAGTTCTCAGATTTCACCCCTTCATTACACTAGTCAGGGTTGGGAGATATTTAATTTCTCATTGAATAATGGGGTTGCAATTTATTCAGTGGTTCTTCATGCTATATATGTTGAAGACAAATGCTGAAGGTGAATAAGCTACACTCCATTAGCTACTGTGTTTTACTTGACTGTTTGGTACTTCTTTCTCCAGTGAAAAATGCTTTATGAGTGCTGGGGTGAACTAAGCTTTGGGTTGTTGGGGGGAGGAGGGAGGGGGGGAAGGGGGATGTTTTTGCACTTAGCCAGAACACTATGTTAGTTAGTACGGTTGTTACCTGTAAATTGTTGGACCATGCTTGGACATTGGAGTGTCTTGGCATTGTGTCAATATCACTCTTTTTTTATTGCATGTCTTTTATAAAACTCAATAAAAAGAATTTTCAAAACAAAAAACTTTACTGTTTAGTTTTTTAAAATTCAATGAAGTATATTTTTTCCAAAAAAATTGCATTTGAAAGACCGCTGCACAAATACAGTGTGACATAACATTTTTCAAAGACCACCATTTTATTCTCCAGAGTCTTTGCTAAATAAATATATATATATATATATATATATATATATATATATATATATATATATATATATATATATATATATATATATATATATATATATATATCTATTTATAGATGTTTGGGGGTTCTAAGTAATTTTATAGCACAAAATACTGATTTTAACTCGTAAACAACAAATGTCAGAAATAGGCTTGGTCCTTAAGTGCTTAAAGTTAAGCTTTTTTTTCTTTAAATGACAGACATGTTATACTTACCTGCTCTGTGCAGCGGTTTTGCACAGAGCAGCTCTAATCCTCCTCTTCTCGGGTCCCTCACCAACGCTCCTGGCTCCACCCTGCTGCAGAGTGTCCCCAGAGCAAACAGCTTGCTGTGCAGCACCTGAGCAGGCGCGATCTTGAGTTTTGCAGCTCTGTGTGTCCATTCAGACATGGAGCCGTGGCTCAGCCCCGCCCCCTCTCTCTTCTAAGTGACTCACTGGCTGTGATTGACAGCAGCGGGAGCCAATGGCTGAAACACTCGTCCATATCGCTGGATTGCAATGGGGCTCAGGTAAGTATTGGGGGGGGGCTGCTGCAAACAGAATGCATGAAGGTAAAAAACCTGCATTTAAAACCACTTTAACGAGCGATTTGAAGGCTCTGATGTTGGTTCCCAGGTTGGAGAAGGGAGTAATGTGAGCCTAGAGAGAGGGGGTGCCCAAGAAGGACAAAAAACTGGCAGTCATGTTCCCCCAGCTGCAGCATAGTGCCAAGTTTGCTCCAGTGACGAGGAGGGAGGGGATGATGAGGTCACTGACTCTACTTGGGTGCCTGATAGAATAGAGGAGGAGGAGGCACAACTCCAATGAGGCAGAATGTCCTCTAGGGGGCAGCTTAAGGGCAGCAACCCTACTGCATCACACCTCAGAGCTCCGCAGGAGCAGGACGCTGCTGACTCCCCACTGATTTTGAAAGGTTCCTTGGTGTGGGCCTTTTTGGACACTTGTGCAGCAGATCGCACCGTTGCTGTTTGCAACCTATGTCTGAAGCTGATCAAGCATGGCCACAACAGCAGCCGCTTGGGCACCACATGCTTGACCAGATGCATGAAAACCTCCCATGCAGTCTTTTTTTCCATATACTATATTTGAGATTTAATATCTCTCAGATATGATTTGGGTTAAATGAGAGTTAATTGACCATGGGTGAAAGCTTTAACACAATAACAACATTTATTAGAGAGTAGTTGAAAGTCTATCTAATCTATCTATAGTCTACACCAAGGAAGAAAATATTAGGTAAAATAAGAGAATTACATGAAGGAATACAGAGTATATTCCTGAAAACATTAATCCACAAACATATTTAGTTACAAGTAAAATGTAGACCTTTCCCATAATTACCCTTTCCACCAAGGTTCCATTCTGATGGTTGCTCTCCCATAAAAGTGTGTGTTTCCCTCCCATCTAGTCTGTGTATATTATTATGTGCTGATGCCTCATTGGTTGGCATAGCGTGGCTTTGATTGGTGAGCTTCCCTATTCCTGGTTAAGGACTGGTTACATCTCCAATCCCTATACTTTGCATAATCAGCCCCCTTTAATGCAAATCCTTGTGACTATTCTGAGCAGGAGCTTAACTTGAATTTTCCCAGGAAGTTAAGTATTTATTACGGATTGGCCTCACTTCATTGCATATCCCAGCATGGGATTCTTTGAAGTGAGTATGTGTAAAACAATGAGGTTTGGATCCCATTGTTTGTATACACAAGCCTAAGCACCGACGTGTCTGGTCTACCAGGGATTTCTGTGAAGATAATATGTTCCGCCCTACATAGAAAAAAGCTAAATTAAATATATTCATAATTCCAATATTTTACAGCTATTAATGTAGATTTCACATAAACTCATAAGGCAACAAGTCCGTTGGCAACAGCACTTGAAATACCCACATCAAAGAAAAAGGCGGACTACTCCTTCTTTCTCATCTGGGATCTCAAACCCTACTATACATCCAGTCCTCTGGAAAACCTGCACTGAGAGGAATGTAGGTATAGCAATAGATGTCCCAAGTACTTGCAGCCAATCTGCTAGCAGTACACCACCATGTGATTTTAGCAGGCAAATTTCCCTACCCCAGTTGCTAAACCGTAAAAAGAAATTTGGTCCCAGCCATCCACATGCTCAGCGTCTGAATACTAGCTTGGCCAAATTGCTAGCACTGCAACTACTGCCTTTTCAGCTGGTAGACTCTGCCCCCTTTCGTGAATTTGTGGAATGTGCTGTACCTCAGTTGCAGGTTCCAAAACGCCATTTCTTTTCATAGAAGGCCATTCCAGCTCTCTACCGGCAGGTGGAAGGCAATGTTTTTGTCTTGTTGGACAGGGCAGTCAGCAGTAAGGTGTATATTATCGCAGACTCATGGTCTAGCAGGCATGGGCAGGGATGTTACCTTTCCTTCATGGCGCTCTGGGTAACTCTGCTGGCAGCTGGAAAGGATGCAGCACAGGGTTCAGTATTGTTGGAGCGTGTTCCGCCACCATGCCTCCAAAATGCTAGCGGTGATTCTGCCACAGCTCTCTCCTCCACCCCCTCCTCTTCTTCTTCCTCTATGGCCTCTTCTGCAGATTTGTTCTCTGAACTAGCAGTGCTCCATAAGCGTTCAAGGGGCTACGCAAGCACTCAGGCAAAAAGATGCCATGCAGTGCATGAGTTACATAGTTACATAATAGGTGAGGTTGAAAAAAGACACAAGTCCATCAAGTCAAACCTATGTGTGTGATTATATGTCAGTATTACATTGTATATATGTTGCGGTCGTTTAGGTGCTTATTTAATAGTTTCTTGAAACTATAGATGCCCCCCGCTGAGACCACTGCCTGTGGAAGGGACTTACACATCCTTGCCACTCTTACAGTAAAGAACCCTCTACGTAGTTTAAGGTTAAACCACTGCTTAGGGTACCCAGGCTTACAAGATCTCCTGAGGCAGGCCAGAAAAGTCTGTGGTCATTTCCAACGGTCATACAATACCAGTGCTCGGCTGGCTGACATTGAAAGGGAATGCAACCTGCCCACCAACCGCCTCATTTGTGACATGTCCACCAGGTGGAACTATATGTTGGCAATGCTGCAGCAGCTGCACATGCAGCAGAGGGCCATAAATGAGTACCTGTGTGAGTATGGCACCAGGACAGGGTCAGGGGAGCTTGGCTTCTTTTCGCCACTCCAGTGGCTACTGATCAAGGATGCATGCACTGTCCTGTCACCATTTGATGAGGCCACGAGGAAGGTGAGCAGCGACAATGCATGCATCAGTGATACTGTCCCTCTTGTCTTCCTGTTGGAGCACACGCTTCATGGAATAATGGACAGAGCACTTGAGGCAGAACAACGGGAGGAAGAGGAGGACTTTCTTACGTCTCAAGGCCCCCTTTATCCAGATATTATTCCCGCAGGCCCGCCAAATACACAGGAAGAAAAGGAGGAGAAGGATTGTGTCAGCATGGATGTGGAGGATAACACTCAGCAGCAGTCTTCAAGGGATGGTTTTCAGTCCCCAGAAACCCAAGGAGTTGTTCGTGGCCGGGAGGAGGTTATTACGGATCATGTGATCCTTACTGACTCAGAGGACTCAAAATCGAATGCCTCTGCAAACTTTCACAGGCTTTGCAGAATCAGGGAAGCCATGCAGCGTAAGGACCCTAGGATTTGTGTTATCAAAGAGAAGGATCATTACTGGCTGGCAACCCTTCTTGATCCACGTTGCAAGGGTAAGGTTGCAGAACTCATCCTGCCTTTGCAGAGGGAGCAGAGGATGAAACATCTTCAGGTGGTCTTGAAGAAAGGTTTGTGCAATGCATTTCCAGACTCTGTGAGGTTACAATTTCCTGGTGCTGGACAACGTGTTGCTGAGGCTTCGTTCAGTCAGAGGAAGAGTAGTGGAGAATGCCTTTAGACAATTTGTCAGTCCTCAGCGCCAAGGTCTGATCGGTTCAAGCAACCATTGCCAGCGTCTGCATTATATGGTGTAGGAATATCTAGGGGCCACTGGCCAGAACTAGCTCAATATGCAATTGAGCTACTGGCCTGTCCTGCATCCAACGTTATTTCTGAACGCACATTCAGTGTGCTGGAGGGTTTGTACCGGATCATAGAGTGTGCCTATTCACAGACTCCGTTGATATGCTCACATTCATAAAAATCAATCAGTCTTGGATCAGCAGCAGCTATCAAGCACCTGATGCTGATGTAACTGATTGATTTTTCTATGGATGTGGGATCCCTTGAAGACTGCCTATGCTGAGTGACTATCCTATTCCTCCTCAATCTTGATGATACTAGCTTACAACAATATTTTTGGTTTAGGGCACCACCACCACTGCCTAAGGCCCACGTTTTCTGTCCCTGTTTAACAGGGGCATGTAATTACAATTTTTGATCTAATATTTCAAAGCAGGGCCCATTCCTGCACCCAACAAGAGTATCTGTAAAGGGGTTACAGTGTTGTGGCACCACCACCACCAAAGGCTCAATTTTTCTGCTCTTGTCCCAGCAGCAGAAAAAAAGGACAAGCGTGCCCCACGGCCACCTGCAGAAGATGCACCATGTCCATGACCAGCACTGTGGACTGTAGACACGGAGCTTGCTTTTAGTGGCCTGTGAGCATCTGCCTCTCCTTGGTGGCCTTCTGGACATGATGGGGATTTTGTTTTGCAACACAACACTACACTGTATTGTGTACTTTGTACACCACCAGAAAAGTAGTAGCAACTGCACTATGGGTGCACGGTACTGTGTACACCAACAGGAGTGTAATAACAACTATGGCTGTACTGTATTGAAACCACCAGAAAAGTAGTATCAACTGCACTAGGGGTGAACGGTACTGTGTACACCAACAGAAGTCTAATAGCAACTATGGGTGCACTGTTTGTATTGTGTACACCACCAGAAAAGTAGTAGCAACTGCACTATGGGTCTTCGACATATCCCCCTGATGATGACACGTGATCCCTGTGTCGAAGACGCGTAGGGGAGGGGCCAGGATGGAGAGACTGACACGGACTTTACACCAGCGTTGTCCCAGCACAGCATACTGCACCAAACATCCAGTGATTTTGCATAGAAAGCCGTTATAGTATGGTGCACTGACGCACCAGTGCCATGTGAGTACCCCGGTATATATATATATATATATATATATATATATATATATACGAGACTGTCTTTATATATATATTAAATACGCTGCAGCTAACTGAATAACCTGCCTGCCTGAAGTATATTAGAAACAGTCAGATATAGCTAAACTGGATACAGTGGGGACCGAAAGTATTGAGAAGGCAGGCAGGTTATTCAGTTAGCTGCAGTGTATTTTATATATATATATATATATATATATATATATATACACAGACAGTCTCGTGTTTATATATATACAGCGGGGACAGAAAGTATTCAGACCCCCTTACATTTTTCACTCTTTGTTATATTGCAGCCATTTGCTAAAATAATTTAAGTTAATTTTTTTAGCACCCCATATTAACAGAAAAACACAGAATTGTTGACATTTTTGCAGACCCTTTGCATTTTTGCAGTATTCAGACCCTTTGCTCAGTATTTAGTAGATGCACCCTTTTGATCTAATACAGCCATAAGTCTTTTTGGGAAAGATGCAACAAGTTTTTCACACCTGGATTTGGGGATCCTCTGCCATTCCCCCTTGCAGATCCTCTCCAGTTCTGTCAGGTTGGATGGTAAACGTTGGTGGACAGCCATTTTTAGGTCTCTCCAGAGATGCTCAATTGGGTTTAAGTCAGGGCTCTGGCTGGGCCATTCAAGAACAGTCACGGAGTTGTTGTGAAGCCACTCCTTTGTTATTTTAGCTGTGTGCTTAGGGTCATTGTCTTGTTGGAAGGTAAACCTTCGGCCCAGTCTGAGGTCATGAGTACTCTGGAGAAGGTTTTCGTCCAGGATATCCCTGTACTTGGCCGCATTCATCTTTCCCTCAATTACAACCAGTCGTCCTGTCCCTGCAGCTGAAAAACATCCCCACAGCATGATGCTGCCACCACCATGCTTCACTGTTGGGACTGTATTGAACAGGTAATGAGCAGTGCCTGGTTTTCTCCACACATACCGCTTAGAATTAAGGCCAAAAAGTTTTATCTTGGTCTCATCAGATCAGAGAATCTTATTTCTCACCATCTTGGAGTCCTTCAGGTGTTTTTTAGCAAACTCCATGCGGGCTTTCATGTTTCTTGCACTGAGGAGAGGCTTCCGTCGGGCCACTCTGCCTTACAGCCCCGACTGGTGGAGGGCTGCAGTGATGGTTGACTTTTTTGCAACTTTTTCCCATCTCCCGACTGCATCTCTGGAGCTCAGCCACAGTGATCTTTGGGTTCTTCTTTACCTCTCTCACCAAGGCTTTTCTCCCCCGATAGCTCAGTTTGGCCGGACGGCCAGCTCTAGGAAGGGTTCTGGTCATCCCAAACGTCTTCCATTTAAGGATTATGGAGGCCACTGTGCTCTTAGGAACCTTAAGTGCAGCAGAAATGTTTTTGTAACCTTGGCCAGATCTGTGTCTTGCCACAATTCTGTCTCTGAGCTCTTCAGGCAGTTCCTTTGACCTCATGATTCTCATTTGCTCTGACATGCACTATAAGCTGTAAGGTCTTATATAGACAGGTGTGTGGCTTTCCTAATCAAGTCCAATAAGTATAATCAAACACAGCTGGACTCAAATGAAGGTGTAGAATCATCTTAAGGATGATCAGAAGACATGGACAGCACCTGAGTTAAATATATGAGTGTCACAGCAAAGGGTCTGAATACTTAGGACCATGTGATATTTCAGTTTTTCTTTTTTAATAAATCTGAAAAAATGTCAACAATTCTGTGTTTTTCTGTCAATATGGGCTGCTATGTGTACATTAACCACTTGCCGACCGCCTCACGCCTATATACGTGAGCAGAGCGGCACGGGCAGGCAAAATCACGTACCTGAAACGTGATTGCCTTCCCGCGGGTGGGGGGTCCGATCGGACCCCCCCCCGATGCCAGCTGCGGTCGGCATTTGGTTGGAAGCGATGGGAGACGAGGGGGAGGCCATCCGATCGTGGCCCCCCCCTCGCGATTGCTCCCAGCCAATGAGAAACATCCCCTGCCTCTGTATAGTACACAGAGGCAGAGGATGTGATGTCATCTCTCCTCGGCTCGGGAGTTTCCGTTCCAGCGCCGAGGGGAGATGACATGTAAGTGCACCAACACACACACACACACAGTAGAACATGCCAGGCATACATTACACCCCCGATCCCCCCCCGATCGCCCCCCGATCCCCCCCCAATCACCCCTCCCCCCTGTCACAAACTGACACCAAGCAGGTTTTTTTTTTTTTTTTTCCTGATTACTGCATAGTGTCAGTTTGTGACAGTTAGCAGTGTTAGGGTAGTGACTGTTACCCCCCTGTAGGTCTAGGGTACCCCCCTAATAAAGTTTTAACCCCTTGATCACCCCCCCTCACCAGTGTCGCTAAGCGATCATTTTTCTGATCGCTGTATTAGTGTCGCTGGTGACGCTAGTTAGGGACGTAAATATTTAGGTTCGCCGTCAGTGTTTTATAGTGACAGGGACCCCCATATACTACCTAATAAATGTTTTAACCCCTTGATTGCCCCCTAGTTAACCCTTTCACCACTGAGCACCATATAACCGTTACGGGTGACGCTGGTTAGTTCGTTTATTTTTTATAGTGTCAGGGCACCCGCCGTTTATTACCGAAAAAAGGTTTAGCCCCCTGATCGCCCGGCGGTGATATGCGTCGCCCTAGGCAGCGTCAGATTAGCGCCAGTACCGCGAACACCCATGCACGCACCGTACACGCACCGTACACCTCCCTTAGTGGTATAGTATCTGAACGCATCAATATCTGATCCGATCAGATCTATACTGGCGTCCCCAGCAGTTTAGGGTTCCCAAAAACGCAGTGTTAGCGGGATCAGCCCAGATACCTGCTAGCACCTGCGTTTTGCCCCTCCGTCCGGCCCAGCCCAGTCCAGCCCACCCAAGTGCAGTATCGATCAATCACTGTCACTTTTTTTTGTAGCGTTTTGGTGAACTGGCAAGCACCAGCGGCCTAGTACACCCCGGTCGTAGTCAAACCAGCACTGCAGTAACACTTGGTGACGTGGCGAGTCCCATAAGTGCAGTTCAAGCTGGTGAGGTGGCAAGCACAAGTAGTGTCCCGCTGCCACCAAAAAGACAAACACAGGCCCGTCGTGCCCATAGTGCCCTTCCTGCTGCATTCGCCAATCCTAATTGGGAACCCACCGCTTCTGCAGCGCCCGTACTTCCCCCATTCACATCCCCAACCAAATGCAGTCGGCTGCATGAGAGGCATTTATATATCCTCCCAAGTACCCCTACCCAATGAACCCCCCCAAAAAAGATGTTGTGTCTGCAGCAAGCGCGGATATAGGCGTGACACTCACTATTATTGTCCCTCCTGTCCTGACAATCCTGGTCTTTGCATTGGTGAATGTTTTGAACGCTACCATTCACTAGTTGAGTATTAGCGTAGGGTACAGCATTGCACAGACTAGGCACACTTTCACAGGGTCTCCCAAGATGCCATCGCATTTTGAGAGACCCGAACCTGGAACCGGTTACAGTTATAAAAGTTACAGTTACAAAAAAAAAGTGTAAAAAAAAAAAAAAAACACAAACAAAAATAAAAAAAAATAGTTGTCGTTTTATTGTTCTCTCTCTCTATTCTCTCTCTCTATTGTTCTGCTCTTTTTTACTGTATTCTATTCTGCAATGTTTTATTGTTATTATGTTTTATCATGTTTGCTTTTCAGGTATGCAATTTTTTATACTTTACCGTTTACTGTGCTTTATTGTTAACCATTTTTTTGTCTTCAGGTACGCCATTCACGACTTTGAGTGGTTATACCAGAATGATGCCTGCAGGTTTAGGTATCATCTTGGTATCATTCTTTTTAGCCAGCGGTCGGCTTTCATGTAAAAGCAATCCTAGCGGCTAATTAGCCTCTAGACTGCTTTTACAAGCAGTGGGAGGGAATGCCCCCCCCCCCCACCGTCTTCCGTGTTTTTCTCTGGCTCTCCTGTCTCAACAGGGAACCTGAGAATGCAGCCGGTGATTCAGCCAGCTGACCATAGAGCTGATCAGAGACCAGAGTGTCTCCAAACATCTCTATGGCCTAAGAAACCGGAAGCTATGAGCATTTTATGAATTAGATTTCGCCGGATGTAAATAGCGCCATTGGGAAATTGGGGGAGCATTTTATCACACCGATCTTGGTGTGGTCAGATGCTTTGAGGGCAGAGGAGAGATCTAGGGTCTAATAGACCCCAATTTTTTTCAAAAAAGAGTACCTGTCACTACCTATTGCTATCATAGGGGATATTTACATTCCCTGAGATAACAATAAAAATGATTTAAAAAAAAAAATGAAAGGAACAGCTTAAAAATAAGATAAAAAATCAAAAAAATAATAAAGAAAAAAATAAAATAAATAAAAAGCACCCCTGTCCCCCCTGCTCTCGCGCTAAGGCGAACGCAAGCGGCGGTCTGGCGTCAAATGTAAACAGCAATTGCACCATGTATGTGAGGTATCACCGCGAAGGTCAGATCGAGGGCAGTAATTTTAGCAGTAGACCTCCTCTGTAAATCTAAAGTGGTAACCTGTAAAGGCTTTTAAAGGCTTTTAAAAATGTATTAATTTTGTTGCCACTGCACGTTTGTGCGCAATTTTAAAGCATGTCATGTTTGGTATCCATGTACTCGGCCTAAGATCATCTTTTTTATTTCATCAAACATTTGGGCAATATAGTGTGTTTTAGTGCATTAAAATTTAAAAAAGTGTGTTTTTTCCCCAAAAAATGCGTTTGAAAATCGCTGCGCAAATACTGTGTGAAAAAAAAAAATGAAACACCCACCGTTTTAATCTGTAGGGCATTTGCTTTAAAATAATATATAATGTTTGGGGGTTCAAAGTAATTTTCTTGCAAAAAAAAATAATTTTTTCATGTAATCAAAAAGTGTCAGAAAGGGCTTTGTCTTCAAGTGGTTAGAAGAGTGGGTGATGTGTGACATAAGCTTCTAAATGTTGTGCATAAAATGCCAGGACAGTTCAAACCCCCCCCAAATGACCCCATTTTGGAAAGTAGACACCCCAAGCTATTTGCTGAGAGGCATGTCGAGTCCATGGAATATTTTATATTGTGACACAAGTAGCGGGAAAGAGACAAATTTTTTTTTTTTTTTTTTTGCACAAAGTTGTCACTAAATGTTATATTGCTCAAACATGCCATGGGAATATGTGAAATTACACCCCAAAATAAATTCTGTTGCTTCTCCTGAGTACGGGGATACCACATGTGTGGGACTTTTTGGGAGCCTAGCCGCGCACGGGACCCCGAAAACCAAGCACCGCCTTCAGGCTTTCTAAGGCCGTAAATTTTTGATTTCACTCTTCACTGCCTATCACAGTTTCGGAGGCCATGGAATGCCCAGGTGGCACAAACCCCCCCCCAAATTACCCCATTTTGGAAAGTAGACACCCCAAGCTATTTGCTGAGAGGTATAGTGAGTATTTTGCAGACCTCACTTTTTGTCACAAAGTTTTGAAAATTGAAAAAAGAAAAAAAAAATTTTTTTTCTGGTCTTTCTTCATTTTCAAAAACAAATGAGAGCTGCAAAATACTCACCATGCCTCTCAGCAAATAGCTTGGGGTGTCTACTTTCCAAAATGGGGTCATTTGGGGGGGGTTTGTGCCATCTTGGCATTTTATGGCCTTCAAAACTGTGATAGGTAGTGAGGAGTAAAATCAAAAATGTATGCCCTTAGAAATCCTGAAGGTGGTGCTGGGTTTTCGGGGCCCCGTACACGGCTAGGCTCCCAAAAAGTGCCACACATGTGGTATCCCCGTACTCAGGAGAAGCAGCTGAATGTATTTTGGGGTGCAATTCCACATATGCCCATGGCCTGTGTGAGCAATATATCATTTAGTGACAACTTTTTGTAAATTTTTTTTTTTTTTTTTGTCATTATTCAATCACTTGGGACAAAAAAAAATATTCAATGGGTTCAACATGCCTCTCAGTAATTTCCTTGGGGTGTCTACTTTCCAAAATGGGGTCATTTGGGGGGGTTTTGTACTGCCCTGCCATTTTAGCACCTCAAGAAATGACATAGGCAGTCATAAACTAAAAGCTGTGTAAATTCCAGAAAATGTACCCTAGTTTGTAGACGCTATAACTTTTGCGCAAACCAATAAATATACGCTTATTGACATTTTTTTTACCAAAGACATGTGGCCGAATACATTTTGGCCTAAATGTATGACTAAAATTTAGTTTATTGGATTTTTTTTATAACAAAAAGTAGAAAATATCATTTTTTTTCAAAATTTTCAGTCTTTTTCCGTTTATAGCGCAAAAAATAAAAACGGCAGAGGTGATCAAATACCATCAAAAGAAAGCTCTATTTGTGGGAAGAAAAGGACGCAAATTTCGTTTGGGTAGAGCATTGCATGACCGCGCAATTAGCAGTTAAAGCGACGCAGTGCCGAATTGTAAAAAGTGCTCTGGTCAGGAAGGGGGTAAATCCTTCCGGGGCTGAAGTGGTTAATGAGGAAAAAAATGAACTTAAATGATTTTATCAAATGGCTGCAATATAACAAAGAGTGAAAAATTTAAGAGGGTCTGAATACTTTCTGTCCCCACTGTATATATATACACACGAGACTGTATATATATATATAGATATATATGTATATATATCTATATATAGATATATATAAAAAACACACTGCAGCTAACTGAATAACCTGCCTGCCTGCTCAATCTAAATGACACTCTCTCTCCGTCCACGCCAACAACACACTACACTCCGACGTGCAGGCAGCCTTATATAGTGTGGGGCGTGGTACCCCTGAGCCATGATTGGCCAAAGGCATCCTGCCTTTGGCCAATTATGGCTCTCTTAGTTGAGGGCGCTGGGATTGGCCAAAGCATGCAGGTCATGGTGCATGCTTTGGCCAATCATCATACAGCAATTGCTGTACCGTTACGCGCCGCTCAGATAATTTGGCGCAAACGGTCCATAATGTTCGGTTTTCGACGAACGGGCGAACAGCCAATGTTCGAGTCGAACTCATGTTCAACCTGAACAGAAAGCCCATCCCTAGTAACCATCACAAAGGGCGATATTTCCCATAATGGTACTGGAGGGTCAGTACCTAAGTCACACGAGTTAAAAGGGGCAACAGCAAGCCTACAAATTATAATAACTTTATCCATTATTGTTTTATGTTTTCTGTCCACCTCTGGACATTTGTGGCTAAAGTTAATTTATTATTATTATTTATTATGGACCTGTGAGTCTTTACAGCTACCTCATAGGAAAAATACAGTATATAGGAGTGTATACCATCAGATAAACATACTTTTTCCACAACAATTACATATACAGTATCTCACAAAATTGAGTACACCCCTCACATTTTTGTAAATATTTGATTATATCTTTTCGTGTGACAACACTGAAGAAATGATACTTTGCTACAATATAATATAGTGAGTGTACAGCTTGCATAATGCGCTGTACACACGATAGGATTTTCCGATGGAAAATGTGTGATAGAACCTTGTTGTCGGAAATTCCGAACGTGTGTGGGCTCCATCACACATTTTCCATAGGAATTTCCAACACACAAAGTTTGAGAGCTTGCTATAAAATTTTCCGACAACAAAATTTGTTGTCGGAAATTCAGATCGCGTGTACACAAATCAGATGCACAAAGTGCCACGCATGCTCAGAATAAATTAAGAGAGGAAAGTTATTGGCTACTGCCCCGTTTATAGTCCCGACGTACGTGTTTTACGTCACCGCGTTTAGAACGATCGGATTTTCCGACAACTTTTTGTGACCGTGTGTATGCAAGACAAGTTTGAGCCAACATCCGTCTGAAAAAATCCATGTATTTTGTTGTCGGAATGTCCGATCAATGTCCGACCGTGTGTACAGGTCATAACTGTGTAAATTTGCTGTCCCCTCAACATACCTCAACACACAGCCATTAATGTCTAAACCGCTGGCAACAAAAGTGAGTACACCCCTAAGTGAAAATGTCCAAATTGGGCCCAATTAGCCTTTTTCCCTCCCAGGTGTCGTGTGACTCATTAGTGTTACAAGGTCTCAGGTGTGAATGGGTAGCAGGTGTGTTAAATTTGGTGTTATCGATCTCACTCTCTCATACAGGTCACTGGAAGTTCAACATGGCACCTCATGGCAAAGAACTTTCTAAGGCTCTGAAAAAAAGAATTGTTGCTCTACATAAAGATGGCCTAGGCTATAAGAAGATTACCAAGACCCTGAAACTGAGCTGCAGCATGGTGGCCAAGACCGTGCAGCAGTTTAACAGGACAGGTTCCACTCAGAACAGGCCTCACCGTGGTCAACCAAAGAAGTTGAGTGTACGTGCTCAGTGTCATATCGAGAGGTTGTCTTTGGGAAATAGACGTACAATATGAGTGCTGCCATCATTGGTACAGAGGTTGAAGGGGTGCAGGGTCAACCTGTCAGTGCTCAGACCATACATCGCACACTGCATCAAATTGGTCTGCATGGCTGTCATCCCAGAAGGAAGCCTCTTCTAAAGATGATGCACAAGAAAGCCTACAAACAGTTTGCCTGAGACAAACAGACTAAGAACATGGATTACTGGAACCATGTCCTGTGGTCTGATGAGACCAACATAAATATATTTGGTTCAGGTGGTGTCAAGCATGTGTGGTGGCAACCAGGTGAGGAGTATAAAGGCAAGTGTGTCATGCCTACAATCAAGCATGGTGGTGGGAGTGTCATGGTCTGGGTCTGCATGAGTGCTGCCGGCACTGGGGAGCTACAGTTCATTAAGGGAACCATGAATGCCAACATGTACTGTGACATACTGAAGCAGAGCATGATCCCCTCCCTTTAGAGACTGGGAAGTATTCCAACATGATAACGACCCCAAACACACCTCCAAGACGACCACTGCCTTGATAAAGAAACT
Organism: Lithobates septentrionalis; assembly: GCA_037952835.1. Lineage (NCBI taxonomy): Eukaryota > Metazoa > Chordata > Amphibia > Anura > Ranidae > Lithobates > Lithobates septentrionalis. The sequence continues at coordinate 1,857,246 of JBBDGP010000230.1, read as the reverse complement.
GAGGGTAAAGGTGATGGACTGGCCAAGCATGTCTCCATACCTAAACCCTATTGAGCATCTGTGGGGCATCCTCAAATGGAAGGTGGAGGAGTGCAAGGTCTCTAACATCCACCAGCTCTGTGATGTCCTCATGGAGGAGTGGAAGAGCACTCCAGTGGCAACCTGTGAAGCTCTGGTAAACTCCATGCCCAAGAGGGTTAAGGCAGTGCTGGAAAATAATGGTGGCCACATATTGACACTTTGGGACCAATTTTTACATTTTCATTTAGGGTTGTACTCATTTTTGTTGCCAGCGGTTTAGACATTAATGGTTGTGTGTTGAGGTATTTTGAGGAGATAGCAAATTTACGCTGTTATACAAGCTCACTACTTTGCATTGTAGCAAAGTGTCATTTCTTCAGTGTTGTCACATGAAAAGATATAATAAAATATATAGATAGATATATATATATATATATATATATATATATATATATATATATATTTTTTTTATATATATAGAAACATAGAAGAGTGACAGCAGGACATAGCAGAGTGAACCAACATGAAACCTGTAATGAATCTTGAATATGGTAGAGCCAAAAGCATAAAAATCACAGCACATAAATATTTGGCAGACTTAGGATTTGATGTTTCTGTTGTTACTCGCGTTCTCTTTTATATTTATAATACTATGAGTATATGTATGTATTTAACTAAAACAAAATGATCCAGTGCTTCACTAATTAATATCTGGGAAAACCCACATATGAAATAACAATTTTTATTTTCCTCTACCATGGCATGGTTGCTCTGCTGCTTTGCTCAGTGACCTCCCATATTCTACCTCACCACCCTTGTATTTACTCAGAAGGAGGAAACCTGAAGCAAGGGAAACAAACCAAACCAAGCTGACAGCAGGAGGCAGTGAGAAAAGAGCGATAGCTGTCAAACTGGGAAAAGCAAGTCATTCATCACTGCATTTGAGGGAACAGAATGGGAGGTCACAGAAAGAAAAGGCCTAGAGAAATCCCTTCACATTACATCAAGCGAGGAAAGAAGCTGATGCAGCATTATATTGAACAATTTGATTCACATTCAACCTCTGAATAAAAGTTTACTTTTCCCTCAATGAACAAAAGAAAAGTCACAAAAAATCTGCATTACATTTTCAATGTCCATGCCATTTCCATTTTCTATAAGGTTGCCTTGTATACACGTTTTGATTTGAACATGTTTAATATTAATCATGATGTATATTTAATTGATTTTAATAATTTATTTTTGCTGATCATGTTTACTGCTTTTTATAATTATAAATTAGTCAATAAAGGGTTACACGTTTACATAGTCATATCTAAACCCCAGGCTTCCTGCTGGAAATCGCTGTATTTTTTTTAATGTTAGTTCTTTATTTTTATTTCCTGTTCTTTTTAATACTATATAGTTGCAATTTATTTTGTTGTAATCTGTTGCCTTTCCAGCAGATTTATACATTCTGTGATACTTGGTGTATGCAAGGATACAGCCAGTGACTAGGTCTTAAATGGTAATTCCACTTTTGTGGGAAAAAATATATAAATCTAAATAAAATAATATAGTATATACAATTGCGACACAAGACACTTTCTTTGCTTTTCAATGTGTCATTTTTTTGTAAAATGGAATGCAATATGGCAATCCCCCCTAAGAAAAGTCCTGCTTGTGTGATTGGCTCACTCATTTTCCCAGAAGTCTGCACTAAGATACAAGACAGATTTTGGGTATCCTCACATCCTCTGCAGCAAACATTTCAGTTTTGGTGAGATACTCTCAAAGGGTTAATCACATCTAAAATGATTCAGACCCTGCCACTTTCTTCATGAGAACCCTGCAAGTGCAGCAGCTGATCAATAATGAGAAAGTCACTCCAATTCACATTCACTTTACAAGTGAATGCAGACAAACAGTTATTTCCTCAGAATAACAAAAGATAGAAATCTGCAACAAAGTTTGTTAAAATCCCTGCAATGTACATAGATCATCCAGAGGGGAATGTTTTTTTCTCAACAAAAATTAAATTACTCTGCATAAAGCACAGGCAAGATTCTAGAGAATACAACCTTGAAGATCCATTTTTTAACTTAACTCCCTTATTTGATTTGTAAGGATTCTCTACATTTGAAAACATTACACATACAGCTGTCAGTTCAGCCCTGCTATCTTTACATTTGCACTCAGCTTGGTCAGATTATTGGCCAATATAATATATTATTATTGGCCAATATAATTATGGCTCTGATCAATACCTAAGCCTGCCATATACAGATCAAAATTCGGGCGGGTTCAGCAGGGACTGGCTGAATTTCAATCCATCTATGGGCAGGCTGGTTGTACTGATGTTGATCTATCAATTGACTCCAGTAAAACCAGCCTTTCAGATTGTTTGTTCGATCACTGCCAGTGGCTATAGCTGCAAGCAGTGGTCATTGTATTCTGATGGCTGAGAAACCTCCCCCTGTCAGAATACAATAGTGCAGTTGGAGGGATTCTCCATCTACATTGATTGTCCTGATGGGGGAATCAAGCAATTTTCTTCCTTTAACCTGCAGTTCAAGAAAAGAAAATTGTAGAATGTAAAAATGTAAAATAATGCATTTGGGTGGCAAAAATATGAATGCAATCTATACACTGGGGGGAGAACCTCTGGGGGAATCTAGGATGGAAAAGGGCCTGGGGGTCCTAGTAGATGACAGGCTCAGCAATGGCATGCAATGCCAAGCTGCTGCTAATAAAGCAAACAGAATATTGGCATGCATTAAAAGGGGGATCAACTCCAGAGATAAAACGATAATTCTCCCGCTCTACAAGACTCTGATCTGGCCGCACCTGGAGTATGCTGTCCAGTTCTGGGCACCAGTCCTCAGGAAGGATGTACTGGAAATGGAGCGAGTACAAAGAAGGGCAACAAAGCCAATAAAGGGTCTGGAGGATCTTAGTTATGAGGAAAGGTTGCGAGCGCTGAACTTATTCTCTCTGGAGAAGAGACGCTTGAGAGGGGATATGATTTCAATTTTCAAATACTGTACTGGTGACCCCACAATAGGGATAAAACTTTTTCGCAGAAGAGAGTTTAATAAGACTCGTGGCCACTTATTACAATTGGAAGAAAAGAGGTTTAACCTTAAACTACGCAGAGGGTTCTTTACTGTAAGAGCGGCAAGGATGTGGAATTCCCTTCCACAGGCGGTGGTCTCAGCGGGGAGCATTGATAGCTTCAAGAAACTATTAGATAATCACCTGAATGGCCGCAACATACAGGGATATGTAATGTAATACTGATACATAATCACACACATAGGTTGGACTTGATGGACGTGTGTCTTTTTTCAACCTCACCTACTATGTAACTATGTATGGCCTGCCTTAGCACTGAAAATTGATCACCCACTTCCTGCACACCTGACCTCAACAAATAAATATACTTCTAAGCATAGGCGTCGCCAGGGTGTGGCTATCGAGGCTGGAGGCCTGAATGTGGAGCCCATAGCCCCGAGTCTCAGCGGGTCAGCCTCCATTGGAGGTGAAGGAGAGAAGAGCGGGTGGGTCGCGGCTGCCACGGGTGGCATTGTAGGTGGAGGAGAGACGAGAGGGCGGACGAGCAGAGATGACATCATCTCTCTCCGCCCGCACGTCACCACTCTTCTGCCCTCACAGCTGGGCCACTTCAACGTGGGAACGATGTGCGGCAGGGAACAGAGAGATGACATCATCTCTCACTGCCCGCCACACATCAGTGCTCTTCCACCCTCACAGCGCGGGCCTTTTAAATGTCGGAGGTGGTGGGGAGCAGAGAGATTACATCATCTCTCACTGCCCGCATCTCCGCTCTCCTGCCCTCACTAAATGGGCCAGTGCTACCAGCCTGCCACCAATGCAGCGACAATGCACATTTGGTGGCATTGGCTGGCATGGCAAGTGACAATCTGCTAATGGTGGCAAGTGATGTGGCAAGTGACATTCTGCTAATGGTGGCAAGTGATGTGGCAAGTGACAATCTGCAAATGGTGGCAAGTGATGTGGCAAGTGACGTGGCAAGTGACAATCTGCAAATGGTGGCAAGTGATGTGGCAAAAGACAATCTGCAAATGGTGGCAGGTGACAATCTGCAAATGGTGGAAGGTGACGTGGAAAGTGACATTCTGCAAATGGTGTCAAGTGATGTGGCAAGTGACAATATGCAAATGGCGTCAGGTGACGTGGCAAGTCACAATCTGCAAATAGTGGCAGGTGACATGGGAAGTGACAATCTGCAAATGGTGGCAAGTGATGTGGCAAGTGACAATCTGCAAATGGTGGCAAGTGACAATCTGCAAATGGTGGCAAGTGATGTGGCAAGTAACAATCTGCAAATGGTGGCAAGTGACAATCTACAAATGGTGGCAAGTGATGTGGCAAGTGACAATCTGCAAATGGTGGCAAGTGACAATCTGCAAATGGTGGCAGGTGACGTGGCAAGCGACACGCCCAGGGCTCCCACTGATTCTGCATTATGGTGAGTTGAACCACTTCATTATATATTACAATGTAACAATAGAAACAATGCTCTTTGATCACCCTGACACCATATCAACCATCAACCATGGTGCCATGATGATTGAAACACCAGCCTTCCTTTGCCCGTGAAAAACTGCTTACCACGTGGGCAGCACAGTGGTGTAGTGGTTAGCACTCTCACCTCACAGCAATGGGGTCAGTGGTTCGAATCCCAACCACGACACAACCTGCCTGGAGTTTGCATGTTCTCCCTGTGCCTGCGTGGGTTTCCTCTGGGCAGTCTGGTTTCCTCCCACACTCCAAAGACATGCTGGTAGGTTTATTGGCTTCTGTCCAAAAATTGGCCCTGGTTTATGGGTGTGAGTTGGGGACCTTGGATTGCAGACCCCTTGGGGGCGTGGACCGGTGTGGGTGTGTGTGGAGCTCTGCATAAATTGATGGCACTACGTGGGTACCTTAAATATATATATAAAAAAAAAACTGCTTACCACTGGCGTGCCCCCCCCCCCCGGTTGGTGACCGCTGCTATGGGCTCTAGCCCCAGATCTTTTGCAGACCTAGCAATGCCCTTGCTTCTAAGCATTTAGTTAGGGTCTAATCAAAAGTGCATGTTCCTTCCTGTTTATCAGTTTTGATTATGATTCAGACTACTCACAGTTACCGCTTCTGCCTTCCACCTGTCCTGACATCCAGCTCATCTGTCTCCATTTTCACTTCAAATGGAGCACAATTAAGATACAGGTGTCACCCTACAACAAGAAATGTATGACCAAGGATTTTCATGGTAGGATTATCAGGTTTTTATATTGAAAGCTGGCTATTTCTAAAGATTGCAAATAACGTTTTACATTCATTTAACCCCTTCACTCGGACAGTACACATATATGCGGCCCCATTGGACTGGGCCGCATATATGCGTATGTGTCTTTTTACTGGGAGTGTACACAGAACAGTGCTCTCCCAGCACAGAGACTGGGGTCTCAGCGGGAGTCCTGGGTCCCGTACTAACAATCGGTACACGGGACTCCCGGTACCGGGTTGCCTGATTGCTGTGCCAGCCTCTGATTGGCTATCACAGTGATCAGTTTCTGTGAAGCCTGCCATTGTGTTTCTCTCTCTGTGATTGGAGGGGATAGAGACACTGTATCTCTCTCTCTCCTTGCAGGGAGAGAAAAAAACAACAGCCGTGTTTAAAAAAAAACAAAAAAAACAAATCAAAATAAAAAAAAAAATAAAAAATAGCTATATCAACGTTTTGATCTCGATTGGTGCCAGGGTTTGTGTTTGGGTCAAGTAAGGGTTAAAGGTCAAGGATAGGGTCAAAAGTCATAGTCAATATATTTTGGGCAGGATTTTTTTTCTAAAAATCTTTTTAAATTACTCTCAGTGTCAGTTAGCATCAGCGTCAGTGTGTTTTAGGTAAGATAAAAAAAAGCAAGATGTGCACAATTGTTTTTTGGGCTGTAGTGTACTACAGGTACATACAACAACTAAGTGTGTTGAATACATTTGAAGTATTCATTGACACACATAAATTCATCAAGACCCTCAACATTAAAAAATATTTTTTGAGTCACCCAGTAGTTTCGGCCAATAATGCCATGTTACCTGTAAATAGAGTTGACAGTGGTTTGAGAAACAAATCAGTATTTAATCCCCAGAACTCTAATAATCATTATGTGGAGGTTTTTAAAAATCTGGTGTTGAAAGATCTGGATGCCATTGATGTAAAAGAGGAAGTGAATCCAAAGTACATTAATGAGGGAATTAGGTCATTAGAAAAATGGAATAATATCATTGTACGCCCGGCAGACAAGGGAGGAGGGGTTGTTATACTAGATAAATCCTTTTATCATAGGCAGCTCTCAGATATGTTAAATGACCGCTCAACATATGAGAGGTTAACCACTGATCCCACAGAGAAATACAGAGAGCAATTGAATTCACTTGTGGAGTGGGGTTATGCAAGTAATGCCCTGAATCTTAAGGAAAAAAGGTATCTGGTCCCTAGTGCCTGTAGGATTCCAGTGATATACACACTCCCTAAAATCCACAAGGATGCTAAATTACCCCCAGCACGCCCGATTGTCAACGGGATAGGATCTGTTACTGCGAGGTTAGGAGAGTACCTGGATAGGTTTCTCCAGCCAAGTGTGAAAACCACTAGGGCATACTTGAGAGACACCACTGACCTGCTCCAAAGGTTGGGGGAGATATCTCTAGACCCTACTGCTGAAATTTTTTTGGTTACAGCAGACGTGTCTTCATTGTACATGATCATTCAGCATGAGGATGCTGCCTTGTCGCTGAATTGGGCCTTGAGCAAAAGGGAGGACATCCCCGACGTGCAGAAGCGATTTGTGGGCCATGCCCTAAACTTCTGCATGTCGCATAATTATTTTTGGTGGAATGGGCATTTTTTCTCGCAGCAGGTTGGCGTGGCTATGGGCGCTAAATATGCCCCTAGCCTCGCCAACCTGTTTATGGCTGAGTGGGAAGACAAGTATATTTTCAGTCGAGCTTTCCCTCAGCTGAAATTCTACCGAAGGTTCATAGACGACCTCCTGTTCATTTGGGAGGGGTCTAGTGAATCTGTGGGTGACTTTTTGAGGTACCTCAATACCAATAACAACAATATTAGATTAGAAGCCCAGATTAGTGGTACAAGTGTCAACTTTTTGGATGTAACCATTGAAAGGAAAGATCACTGTCTGACAACGTGCGTATACTTTAAACCCACGGACCGGAATAGTTTTTTGTCCATCAGGAGTGGACATCACCCTGCATGGATAAAAAACATTCCGAAGGGACAACTATTGAGGGTCCGTCGGAATTGCACGGAACAAGTGAAGTATTATGCACAGGCAAATGTGCTGAAGGAGAGATTCCTTCAGAAGGGGTATTCAGAAAAATCTGTGGATGAGGTCATAGAGCGGGTGGCCAACATACCAAGGGAGGACTGTTTAAAGAAGAAAGAAAGGACCAGATCTGACGAGAAACACCAGTGGGGATTTATATCGAACTACCATAGTCAATATAGAGAGGTTGAGGTGTTTTTAAAAAATATTGGTACATCCTCCGCAGGGATAGGCATTTGGGAGAGCTATTACCAGAGACTCCCAAGTTCATTTACAGAAGAGCTCCTAGCTTTGGAGACAAAGTGGTGAAAAAAATTCTTGATCCACCAGGTAGGCCATCAATTAAAATAAACCTTAATGGTTTTTTCCCATGCAGAAAGTGTGTGTGCTGCAGGACAGTGAGAACTATGAACAGGAGCACGAAGAACATAACTAATCAAGTAAATGAGATATTTGAAATTAAGGAGTTCATCACATGCAATTCATCATATGTGGTGTACTTGATGTGGTGCCCGTGCGGCCTGTTCTATGTAGGACGCACAAAAAGATTGTTGAGGGTTCGTATCTCTGAGCATCTAACAAATATAAAAAATGGCTTCAAACATCATAGTGTGTCGCTCCATTTTAAAGAAAGACATAATCAAGACCCGAGTCTACTCCAGTTTTGTGGGATAGACATTGTATATCCATCATGAAGGGGCTCAAACAGGGTAAGGGACCTATCCCAATGAGAAACCCGATGGATATACCTTTTGAGGTGTCTTTTCCCCGGGGGTTTGAATATAGAGTTGGACCTCAACTGTTTTATCAATAATTATTGATGGAACGGTTGAGGTCCACTCTTAGTTCACCCTTACCCTGAAAAGTTGATAGGTTGTTAAGCACTCTGTAACACCAACGCAATTAGGAGGCTACCTATGAGGGGGGAATTATTTGGGGAGACTGGAGGGGCGTGATAATTATCTGTCTTTAAGGAAGTTTTTGGGGAGTTTTGACTCTGGATAGGTAATGTATATCATTGGGTGTACCAAGAGACCCCATATGATGGACTAATTTGATGTACAGCATAACGGGTTAAGTTTCCTATAGATATGTCCAACCATTCATTTTAGTGCTTATTCTATGTTGATTTTATATTTCTATACCTTATAATTCTGTAACTGATATTGTTTAGTGGTCACTTATACTTGTAGGAAAGATCATCCGCAGGTAGGACTATTTCACTGTCTGCGCTCTTTATGGGTATACAGTGTGACCATTCAGCCAGTTAGTGTTTGTCTTAGTTGCAGAGTGGGTTATTTTGTAGCAATAATGGATTTTAAATGTATTTTTAATATATCTTAAATGTATGATAAGTGTTTAACACAGGTAATATGCACGTATGGTGCGAACGGGGACACAGGGAGCGCGCAGGCGCAGTGTCATCAATGCCGCTCGTCATATGATCGGAGGGTATAAAAGAAAGATGAATGAATGAATGAATGAATGAATGATTTATAAAGCGCTGCAAATGCGAACTGAATCGCCTCAAGGAGCTGGATGCATTCTCTGATGTCAGCTTCTCAGAAAAGGAAGGTCTTTAGTTTTTTTCTGAAGGCCTGGTGGTTTTCTTCCATGCGGATGTTGGTAGGAAGAGCGTTCCATAGTCGAGGTCCTTGGACTGAGAATCTTCGTTCTCCCTTTGCTTTGTAGCGGTATTTGGGAATGGTAAGGAGGTTTTGGTTAGCTGATCGAAGACTGCGATTCGGTGTATAGTGTTTTATTCTCTCGCGGAGATATGGTGGGATGTTTCCTTGTACGCATTTGTGGGTGAGGCAGAGGGTCTTGAATGTGATCCGTTTCTTCACGGTTAGCCAGTGTAGGCTCTTTAGGGAGGGGGAGATGGATTCCCAGGGTTTTTTTCCTGTTAACAGTCTTGCCGCCGTGTTTTGAATGAGTTGTAAGCGCGCAAGCTGATATTGGGGTAGTCCTACGTAGAGCGAATTTGCGTAGTCGAGTCGGGAATTGATGATTGTTCCCACAACTGCCGCTTTGTCCTCTTCTGGGATGAAGGGGATGAGTCTACGTAGTTGGCAGAGGAGATGGTGGGATCCGCTCACCACTGATCCTATTTGTGCATCCATTGTCATTCCTGAGTCAAAAATGACTCCGAGACTCTTGGCTTTGGTGCTTGGGGAGATGGTCTGTCCAAGGATGGTGGGAGGTGTCCATGTAGTCTTTATTTTGGAATTTTTGTTAGCTTGTAGGAGAAGAAGTTCTGTTTTTGATCCGTTGAGTTTGAGGGAGCTAGTGGTCATCCAGTCGTCTATTAAGGAGAGGCATTTCTGTAATTGCTGATGAAGGTCTTTTTGTCCGTTGATACGAAGGTAGAGTTGGGTGTCGTCAGCGTATGAATGGAAACAAAGATCAGTTTTCCTGATGATATTGAGAAGTGGGCGGATGTATATGTTAAATAGTACTGGTGACAAGGGTGATCCTTGAGGGACTCCGCAGGAGACTGCCCGGGTTTCCAATGTGAATGTACCTAGTTTCACTGTCTGGGAGCGATTCTCTAGGAAGGATGTAAACCATTTTAGAGCAGAACCTGTTGCTCCTGCTACTTCAGCGAGGCGGACGAGTAAAGTGTTGTGGTTTACTGTGTCGAATGCTGCGCTGAGGTCTAACAGTACCAGGAGACTCTGTTCTCCGTCATCTGCTGCTTCAAGGGCATCATCCCATATTTTGAGAAGTGCTGTTTCTGTGCCATGGCCTGGGTGGAAGCCTGATTGCAGAGGGTCCAGGAGTTGGTGTGTGTCCAGGTGGCGTTGTAGCTGTTGTACTACCGCTTTCTCCATAATCTTGGAGATGGCGTTGAGGCTAGTTATTGGTCTGCGGCTGTTAGGGTCCTTAGGGTCGAGATTGGCTTTCTTTAGCAGAGGTTTGACGATGCCTTGCTTGAGGGAGGTTGGCTCAGTCCCTTCTTTGAATGATTGATTTATGAGCTGTGTTAGGATAGGAGCCAAGATGTCGGAACATTCTTTAAGCAGTTTAGTGGGGATGATGTCGTTCGGTGATGTGCTGTCTCGAAGGCTTCTGATGATGTTTTTGGTTGTGTCTATGGTGATTGGGGACAAAATGAAATTCGGTGGTTGAGTGATGTTTGTGTCGATATCCTCTTTTTGCTTTGGTTCAGTGAGGGTGATCGTTGTTTTCTGATGGATTGATTTCCGAATGTTGTCGATTTTGTCGATGAAGAAATCTGATAACTCATTGCAGAATTCTTGAGTATCGTTTCCTGGGGGCTCTAAGCAGGTCGGGTTCATAGGCTGAGCCACTATTTTGAACAGTTCCTGCGGACGGTTTAAGGCGGATGAGATGGTGTCTGAGAAATGTTCTTTTTTGGCTTTGAAGATTGCCTTGTGGTATTTCCCCGTGAGTGCTTTGTAGTTAGCATGGTTTTCCTTGGTAGGATTTCTTCTCCATGCTCTTTCAGCTCTTCTACGTTCTTGCTTGAGTAGGGTGAGAGTACCGTTGAACCAGCTAGAGTTTTTTTTGCGGATGAGTGTTCTACGTTTTGGCGCCACGAAGTCTGCTGTTTGTAGTAATACATTGTTTAGGGAGATGAGCGTTTGTTCTGTTGAGAGGTTTGAGTTTAGCAAGAGAATTTTGCTCGATAATGTAGTTTTGAAGAGATCAGAGTGAAGTTTCTTCTGAGATCTATTGCAGTGTGTTGCTGTTACGTGTTTCTGTTTTTGCAGGATGGTGTTAGTGGTGATTTTAAATTTGATAGCATGGTGGTCCGTCCATGGTAGCGGTGTGTTGTCAAATACGTTGATGTCCATATTCTGTTTGAAGATGAGATCTAGGGTGTGTCCTGAACCATGCGTGGGAGAGTTTATCAGTTGTTGAAGGCCAAGTTCTTCCATTTGGTTGACGCCAGACCATTCAGCCAATCCCATGATTAAGTCCTTCGTGACGAAACATGTCGGGGCGTGGCTATTCGGCAATCTAACGTGCTTGACGTAGGACGCTGTGACAGGAAGCGCCATACGGGAAAGGGGGGAAGCGGCTCCAGGAGACTCGAGTGAATGGGTGAGAGTGTCACCGGCTGTTGAGTTAATCTGGGTCCGCCGTGACCACCATACGTCCTTCTCATTGTTTGGAGAGTTTTTCTTGGTGATAACCATGGTTGCTGTGATTCTTTGCTGGTTTGAAATTTGTGAAATGTGAGTTCAATGGTGGAGGAGAGTGTTGTTTTAATTAAAGTTTTATTGCGTTACTGCACTATTGGATCGCCTTTCTTTCTTTCATGTGGAGAGATCTATGCATATACACTCTGGATACTAGACGGGGAGTCATTGGAGGTCATTACTCTGCCCCATAGTGTGTGGGAAAAGCCTGTGAGCCGAACACGAGAGTGTAAGGCAAAAGTAGCTGGTGAGTGTGCTCGCTGAAGGGGAGTGGATTTCACAGTCACAGCGGTGTGGTGGAAGATTTCTTCATTGAGGATCTGCACTATATTATGTTATGGACTACCACTAATATCACTATGTCACATTGATTATTTGATTTTTGATTTTTATATTTGAATTTCACACTTGATATTAGGTTTGTTATAATTCATCGGGCGGACATGGAGTGACGTAGGACGTCCGCACGGGGGAGGGGCCCAATGTCGGCACTGGATTGAGGGCGGAAGCCGAGTATCTCGTTCGTGCGTGACATAAAGAGCGGGGTGAGAGCCCGTGAGATGTCTGGACGAGACCCGGCGAGCCGCCGTTCCTCCGCGTGACCCCCACCTCCCTGCAGAGGCAGCAACAGGTTGAGCAGACCCCCCTCGAGTGGCAGCGAAAAGAGAGAGACGGGATCCTGGAGCAGCAGAGGGTGAAAGACCTGAGGAGAGAGACTTCACCTAAGCTAGCAGACCCCCTGAAGGAGTCAGCAGAAGACGGCAGAAGCCCCCAGGCGATAGCTGGCGGGAGCAGGGAACGGAGTGCGTCCCCTGTATGATGAACTGTGAGCTCTGCATTCCCCCAAGGTATTCACTACGAGGAAAACAAGGTAATGACAGCTGGTCATAAATACGCTGACTGAGCGAAGAAAAGAAGGACATGAAGGTATGACAAGTTTTTTTTTGCCTTGCATTACTCAACTGCATTACTCAACATTAAAGTGTTACAAGCGAATGGTGCATTTCTTAGTACTGACCTCAATTTAAGCTGCAGCAGTAAAGGGGCTACTCAGGACTGGACTGTTTTACTTAAACCTGTGAGCGTTTTCCCAGATGAGTTAGACACGACTAAACTGAGGCCCTCCCTGATTCTCCCCACTAGTCTCTTGGACATGGTATGAGAAACTATTTGTAAACCAAATAGATGAGGTGCAGTAACTAAATGGAGTCGCCACAAAAGTAAAGGAAACAGAAATAACAAAGAAATAACAAAGTGTGGGTAAGAGTCAAAACCTGCCTTAAATCAAGGGGACACCAACAAAAAACATACAGCTTGCATATAAAATTTGGACTGTTGCACCGATGCTCTTGAGGGTGGAACACTCTGTCGAACATATTGGTGGCCCCTACATAAATTATATGTGCTCGTGAGACTGGGACCGGAATACTTATCTACCTGTGTGCTCGTCTGGGAGGAAGCAAAGTGTGCTTAAATTAGAATCCCCCCTGACTTTACCCTTAACCGTCAGGATCGGATCTGAGAGACTATCTGTAAATTGAATGGAGTATGCATGTGAGTTGTCTCTAGCTACTAACTGAGGCGACCGAGATAACAATCTTTCTATATATTTAATATCAGGACCGTCGCACCTGTGCCTCTGAGGATCGGACTGGATCCGCCCTCCTGCCTCCCCCTGGGTAGTGCGGACGGTGGGGTGGTTCTCGGCTTCAATTTCTATCTTCTTAAGCAAACTACATACCCCACTCATTAGGGATAAAGAGTAAACAAACAGTAAACAGTGGGGGGAGGAAGTATGAGAGGACGCTCCTCAAGAGTAACAGAACCCCAGAACTCAAGGGAGAGTTTGAATACTAGCTCTATACAAAGATATCTAAAAGAGGCGAATTTGAAGAGCCCCGGAATGGAGGCTAAACAAACAGGAGCAAAGGACAAGAAGAAAGACCAGCAGAAGCAGAAAGGGGGACAGGGGGACAGGGCCAGAGAAGAGCAAGAGCTGGATGGAGCATCCGCCTGTGCCAGCGTGGAAGAGCAAAGAATAATGGCGTTAGTACCAAGTAAATCTGAAATGATTGACATGTTTGCCAAACTAGAAAATGTGATAAAAGCAGAAATTGTAAACGTCCGTACTGACATAGGACATCTCCTGCGTAGAGTGGAGGAGGCGGAAGAGGCGTCAGGAAACTTCACGAAAGAAATCTATGAGTTAAAAGAACAGGTCAAGAAAATGCAGACTGAGAATCGCATGCTGGCGTTCAGATTAGAAGAACAGGAAAATCAGAGTCAACGCCAAAATCTACGGATCAGATCCATACCGGAACAACATAATGAGGACCTGGGGGAGAAGATGAGAAAAATATTCAACCCGATTTTGGGCAGGCATGAAGAGGAAGCTCTAAGGATTGATAGGGTCCACAGAGTAAGGAAGCCCCCAAACATAAAACAAGAGATTCCCAGAGATGTTATTGTGAAGTTCCACTCGTATGAAGATAAAGAAAAAATATGGAAGAACTTAAAGGGGGCCCCCCCCAATAAGCTTTGAAAACCAAAATCTACAGGTGTTCACAGACTTATCAGCAGGAACTCTGGCGCGAAGAAGACAGATGAAGCCAGTCCTAGACCAGCTCAAGAGGTCTAACTTGAAGTACAGCTGGGGATTCCCAACATCCCTGATAGTTATGAAAGACGGCAGATCGCACAGAATGCGTTTCCAGGAGGAGCTGCAGGACTTTTGTGACAGTCTGGGTATTCCCATCCCTGACCTGCCATAAGGAGAGACATGAAGTGTCGAGATTGGTCAGCTGGGGTGCTGGGGTGGTTTTTCTTTTCTTTTTTTTTTTTTTCTTTTCTTTTTTTTTTTTTTTTTTTCTCCCCAGCTGAAAATCTCTGTCTAAAAATTTCTTACGGAGGCATACGGACTCTAAACTCAGTTATTGTAATGCAGTATTTGGAGATAAGGAGGGGGAGAGTATTTCTGGTTGAAAAGATGCTTCTGCGGGGGGGGGAGTGTCTGCGGGGGGGGGCGGTTTCGCAGGGTTAGGGAGCCAGTCTTCTGTCCTCCCGGCTCCCCCCTCGAGGCATAGCTTCATGGGGGGGTACCGGATGCCGGCAGGGGAGTCCCACCCCGAGGAAGGAGGCACATTGAGGGAAATGGGTGATTTCCCAACACGCGGGCTCGGAGTCGGTCTTCTACCGAGGGGAGGGGGGGAATGGGGTTGGGGGTGGGTTGGGTGAGGGAGGGAGGGGGGGTGGGAGGGACGGGAGGGAGAGGTGTACCTGCAGGTGGGCTCCAGGGGATCAGGAGGGAAGGGAGAAAGGTGTGATTGATTGATATGCCAGGGCTCAAATTCTTATCATATAATGTGAAGGGACTAAACTCGCCAAAAAAAAGACATAAATTACTGGGGGAGCTTCGGCACTTGGGTGCCGACGTAGTATTCCTTCAAGAGACCCACCTGACCCTAGATTCCAGAATTAGGATTTTCTCCCCAGGGTTCCCTACGTGGTTCTACGGAGACACGCCCCTTAAAAGAGCAAAAGGGGTTGCTATTGGGTTTTCGAAAACATCAAATTTCACATTAGTAGATAGGCTGACGGACCCTGATGGTCGTTATATTTTATTGAAAGGCAAAATGGGGAACAGGATGTTTACCTTGGTGAATGTATATTGTCCCAACAGACACCCGACAGTTTTTCTGGGACAAGTGCTTACAAAGCTCACGGAATTTAGGGAGGGGGAGGTGGTCCTGGCGGGGGACCTCAACTTCTGTCTAGATCCAGATCTGGACAGTACGTCCCGTGCCCAGGGGATAGGGAAAGCCTCGATCCGCTCAATTGGGCGGAGGTTATTTCGTTGCCAGTTAATGGATGTATGGAGAATGCAGCATGCCAAAGAGAAAGACTTTACCTTTTTCTCCCCTGTGCACGGGACCTACTCCAGACTGGACTATATTTTTGTGGACCACAGTATGTTGGAGTGGGTAAAGGAAACGAGAATAGAAATCTCATCCTTGTCTGATCACTCTCCGGTAATGATGAAGGTAGAAATCCCAGAATGGCAACGACAACCTTTCTCGTGGAAACTTAATGAATCCTTGTTGAAGGATCCAAAGGTAGTTGAAAGGGTCCAGGAGGAAGTGGACTTCTTCTTCAAGTCAAACGACACGGGGGAGGTATCCCCCTCTATTTTATGGGAAACACACAAAGCCTACATTAGAGGGATCTTTATGTCTCTGGGAGCAGGTCTGAAAAAAAAAGAGAAAGGAAGAAAGGGAAAGGTTAATAGAAGAAATTTTCTCTTTGGAACAGGTACATAAAAAGTTTAAGGGGCAGAGTCAGGATTGCTATCGCCAATTAACCGCAAAAAGGGAGGAGTTGAGGGATCTGATGGAGCAGGATACTAAGAAAGCCCTTAACAAGATAACGAAGGATAATTACCTCTGGGCGAATAGGTCGAGTAAACATCTGGCTAGACTGATAAGGAAAAAAAGGGGGCGAAATTTTATTGAAAAAATTCAAAACAAAAAAGGTGAGGTAATAGTGACCAGTAGAGGCATGGCAGAGGAATTTAAAAAGTTTTATACGTCTTTGTATTCTATCGGGCAATAAGGAGCAGAAGATCCCACGCGTAGTAGTAGAGGGGAGGAATTTTTGAAGGAGGCGGGATTGGTGGAGTTATCTCAGGAAGAGAGATCTATCCTGGATAGACCTATCGAGGAGGAGGAAATATTTGCCGCATTAAAGGATTCTCCAAAGGGTAAGAGCCCCGGTCCAGATGGATTCTCCACTATCTATCTTGAAAAATTAAAACATATTTTGGTGCCTAGGTTGTGTCACTATTGGAACGAATTGGGCATTAACTGTGAAATGGAGAAGGAGGCTCTAGCCGCGACGATAACGTTGATTTTAAAAGAGGGGAAGGATGCCAGGCTTTGCTCAAGCTTCAGACCCATTTCACTGTTGAACACAGATGTTAAACTCTACGCGAAAGTACTGGCCAACAGACTGAAGGAAAAAATGTCCTATCTAGTCCACCCAGACCAGGCAGGTTTTGTACCTGGGAGACAGAGCAGGGACAATGGGGTGCGAGCGGTACTTCTGGGGGAAACCAGCAAAAAGGGTGGGCCCCCAGCTCTATTCCTGTCGATTGACGCAGAAAAAGCGTTTGACAGGGTAGACTGGGGGTTCATGACGAAAACTCTTGAGGCCATGGGAATTGGACCGAGGTTTATCTCGTGGATCAAAATACTCTATAATAATCCCACAGCATCTGTCAAGGTGAATGGAGCACTCTCAACTGACTGTAGTGGAGTGAAGATAGGAACTGAGGAACACAAACTCGCGGCATTCGCCGATGACGTTCTGTTCTTCATCACGAATCCCAGAATTACGCTCCCAAACCTGAGTCAGATTCTGAGAGGTTACGGGGACATTTCTAACTTCAAAATAAATGTAAAGAAGTCAGAGATATTAAATATTAGTATAAGTAAACAGGAGGAGGTCCACCTAGCTGAAGTGTTCCCCTTCCCGTGGAAAGAAGAAATCAAGTATTTGGGGATAAAATTAGCTAACACTTATAAAAAACTGTATTTAAAAAATTATATTCCTCTGATGGATGAGATCAGGCAGGAGGCTAGGAGACTATCATCAAGACCTCTCTCCTGGTTTGGACGCGTAAATGCGGTAAAAATGGTACTGACACCTAAAATATTATATAAGTTTCAGATGGTACCCATTCCTCTGCCCAGGTACTATTTTAGAGCCCTACGGGGCTTGATTGCGAAATCTGTCTGGGGAGGCAAAAAACCACGTATTTCTTATGCAACCTTAAGCAGGGGGAAAAAAAAAAGGCGGGCTCGCTTTGCCCGATTTTAATAGATACTATATAGCTGTAGTTTTAGCACGAGTGATTGATTGGTCTAAGAAGGATTCGGAGAAAAGATGGGTAAATATAGAACACAACTTAAGTAACACTAACCTAGGGCACGTTTTGTGGAATCCACCTAAATTTAGAGCACTTAGTAGCAATACGGCCATTTTGACACGTAACACTTTTAAATACTGGGATTTAATACACAAGAGAAATAAATGGACATACAACTCACCATTGATTTACATGAAAAATAATATATGGTTTGAACCTGGGAGGAGGGAGGTGGGGGGGAATTGGCTGAAAGATGATTGTATTCAATTAAAAAAAATTTTGAGCAAAGGGAGAATTCGCACGTTAGATGAGTTAAGGAAGGAACCGGAGTTCTGGGTGATAGATGATTGGAGGTTCCTCCAGCTTTCGCATTTCATAGACAAGCTACCTAAACCACTGAGAAGTGAAGACGAGTATAGACCGCTCGAGCGGCTCTGTGCAAGGGGGCAAACAGGCGGTGTGATCGCTCAATTATATAGGATCTTGGGAACGGAGATGGAATCGGAGGAGCCTCCTTACATTAAAAGGTGGGAGCAGGAGTTGGGGTCACACTGTAGTAAAGCGTTATTAGAAAAGATCCTGCAGTTGGTACACTATTCAGCACTTGACACAAGAAGAACGGAGATTCATTATAAATGCCTTGCAAGATGGTACGCCACCCCAGACAGATTAAGCAAAATGGACAGTTCGAAATCTAATGCCTGCTGGAGGGGGTGTATATGTTTGGGAACAATGGCTCACATGTGGTGGGATTGCCCCACCATTAGGATTTACTGGAAAAAAATTATATCCTTGATTAAAGAGATCACTGGGGAAAAAATAGCAGAGGACCCCTGGGTTTGTCTCTTTCATGGCACAACGATGTCGGTAAAAAGATACCGGTCCTTCCTGGTCCCTATAATGCTCGATGCAGCTAAAAGACAGATCGCCCAGAAATGGCGGGAACTGCCAAGTCCAAATATACGAGATTGGCTATTGAACATAAATGAAATATATAATATCAAGTGTTTGGACGAGAGGGGACTGGTACCAGACGAGGGGGAGGAACGGACGGGGAAATGGGCAGGTTGGCAAGGATTTAAAAGGTCTTGGAGTTACTTGGAAGAGATAATAAATATAGTATAAATGGCGGAAGTTCACTTGAGACTGGCAAGATTTAACTTAGAGGGTGGTCCCTCGGGGAGTCCTTCTGCAGGAAAGGGGGGAGGGAGTGCTAGGGGTTTTAGGTGAATGTGAGTAATATGTGATCGTGGAAATGTAAATGGAAATGTTTTCGGTGGGATATGGCTTTGTATTGATAATTCATCACATAGATGTTACACAGATCACTTGTTGATTATGAGCACAAGGTTATATTGTGTTGCTAAAGAGTGGTGTTAATTACTCTGTCACAATATCTTGTTACAGTTAATTTTCACGTTTTTATGTTGAGGGAATTTTTTAGCGCTGCTATTTGATTTCCCTATTTGGGAGGGCGTGTTTATAGTGAATCATTTATTATTTAGCACTATTTATTTATTATTTAAGCAGCTGCTTAGAGTGAGGTGCAATCCCCTAAGCGCAGCGTTTGGCACACAGGAGAGGGCGGAGAACCTGTGGACCATATTTTTAACATACACATATGTGGTATCGGTGCGATCGTCCGGAGCAGGAGAATGTATTTTGTTCTTTGGTGGCAGGTTATGGTAATAACACGAAATATACAGCTACATTTAAAAACAAAAAACAAAAAAAATTTTACTATTTTGGGCCAGTTTTCCACTGATAATAATAATAAAAAAAAAGATCAGGGGATATCCATTACCATTTACTACCAAAGAAAAGCTCAATTTGTCCTGAAAAAAACAATGTATAATCCACCTGGATGCACATAGTAATTGTGATGATGTGTACAGTTTTACTAACAAAATTGCAAAATTGTGCTTAGGCATTAATATTTGTTTTACCCTAAGGTGTGAAGGTGTTAACATATTAAAGCATATATGAGATTTTAGTGATTGAGTTTATATCTATCTATGACAATGCAGCCCAGAATCAATAAAATGAATGATTACTTTAAAATATGTGCAAAAAAAAAAAAAAATACCCCAAGATATATACCTACTGCAATAACAAATGCTGAGCACCGCCTGCTCCAGCCGCATCCAAAGACTGCGGGCTGAGTTGACGTCACTTCAGAAGTCTGTCTTACATGTTTCCACGTACAGCCATCGTCAAAAGCTAAGCACATTTCCCTGCAAATACAGAAAAATATCTGTTGATCTTGTCATACATGTAGTGTCCTTCTCACTGTCTGTGAATTGAATTGATATAATAAGCAATGTTAGCCCTCCAAACTATCTTCTGTAAACTACAAACCCACAATACCCATTGGCAGAGAAGAGAGAGGAGGTGTTTATCATCCAAATCAAGAAAGCAGCCAAAGGTGATAAAGCAACTTCTTCATAGATACCATAGAGTAAGTGTAGCCACACAGTAATGCCGCATACACACGATCGGACAACAAAACCATCGATTTTTTTCCGATGGATGTTGGCTCAAACTTGTCTTGCATACACACGGTCACACAAATGTTGTCGGAAATTCTGAACGTCAAGAACGCGGTGACGTACAACACATACGATGAGCCGAGAAAAATGAAGTTCAATAGCCAGTGCTGCTCTTCTGCTTGATTGCGAGCATGCGTGGAACTTTGTGCGTCGGAATTGTGTACACACAATCGGAATTTCTGACAACAAATCTTCTTGTCGGAAAATTTAAGAACCTGCTCCCAAACAGTTGTTGTCGGAAATTCCGACAACAAATGTCCGATGGAGCATACACACGGTCGGAATTTCCGACAACGAGCTCACATCGAACATTTGTTGTCGGAAGTTCCGATCGTTTGTACGCGACATAAGTGTGTTAGTTGCAGGATCATCAGGTAAAAAAATACCAAAAAAAGTATTGTTTAATTCTTGCAAAGACAAAACTGTTTCCAGTAAGACCAATAAGCAGTCAAGTGTAATGTTTTCCTAAAAAAAAAAAAAGAAGTGAAATCTGGTTGGTTGCCGTTGGAAACAAATCCAAATCTGTGCCCATTTTCTATTTTCTAGTTGTAATGCATCATCCCCAATGGCCTTTCATTCCACAAGCTGACATGTATTTTATTTGAGCATAATGGAATCTCTTCACTGCAGATATTTACCCTGTTCAGCTATAACAACACATGCTTTATGAAACACAGCAGAAAATGAGGAATTAGGTATTTTCTAAAGCCCATTCTTTGGAGACTGTAGTCCACTTACCCACACATTGTTCCTTTCTAAATTAAAGCAGTATCAAACCCAAAAGCAAACATGCACAGTATTATATTGCAGCTTACCAATTCTTAGACGTGATGGCTGTAATTGTTTCTTTTTTTAGGCGTTCTTTCTTCTATTTTCATCTGATAATCCAGCCAGCATGTTTTTTGTGTTTTACAAGCTCAAGCTCTCCATCAGAAAGTATCAGTTTACATGGATGAGACAAACCACTTAACACTGGCAGGGGTGATTAAAATGATCAGCTTTTATTTATTAATGTAAAACCTTTGTCTCCAAAGGAAAACAAAACAGCTGTAACTGAAAATAAAGTGTGAGCTGGAGATTGGCATCAGTTTGTTAGTGGTTCTAAATCTGCTAATACATTTAACACTACCATAGGTGTGCGCAGCCTATTGCATTAGGGTGTGCACCCCAAAGCTCATATGTGTGCATATACTGTATTTATAGGGCAGTAGGGCAATGGACAGTGCCGGTAGAGCAGTGGACGGTGTCAGAAAGGCAGAGATTGGTATCAGTAGTTTATTTTTTATATATTTGTTTATTATTACTTTTTTACATTTTTATAATTTTTTACAAAAATTTTTTTACAATTTTTTTTTAGGAGCTCCATTGGGGGGCTTTGGTGAAATATCATGGGTCTAAAAAGACCCATGATGTCTCACTTTTGAGACAGAGAAAGGGACTAAGAACAGATATTCTCCAGTCCCTTTCTCTGCAGCCAAGCAGCAGGGGAAATGTGCCCAGCACAGGGTGATTAGGGTGTGCCCGGGCACACCTGGCACACCCTGTGCGCATGCCTATGAATACTACCCTCCCCCCAGACAGACAATGCTGCTGTCTGATGTGCCTACTGTGCTTATTCATCCAGAGTGGTGTCTCACTAATACCAGAGGTGTGTTACTTGCCAGATCACAAGGTGAAAACAGCAGGGAAAAAGTCAAAGAAAAGAAAATTGACACAGCCACCACGTCTACTGTATGATAAGCTGCAATATAATGCATTTTTGGTTTTGGGTTTAATACCCATCTGAAATTAAGATGATTTAGGAATGTCTACTACTTCGCTGACTTGTTAAGAAGAGCCATCAGTTTCAAATACTGCAACATGAAAGATATTGCCTCATCTATACAGAAAGAAAGTGCTAGCATTAATACTTAATACATAGACATAAAAAAATTGACAATTTTGAGAAAAAAAAAACAATATTTTTTACTTTTTGCTATAAACAAATTTCTTCATCAGTTTAGGCCAATATATATTCTTCTACATATTCTTGGTAAAAAAAAAGCAGCGTATATTGATTGGTTTGCGCAAAAAGTCATAGCGTCTGCAAACTATGGGAAAGATTTATGGCATTTTTATGTAATTTTTATTATTTTTATTTTTTTTCACTAGTAATGGCGGCGATGTGCGATTTTTATCGGGATTGTGACATTGCGGTAGACAGATCGGACACTTTTGACACATTTTTGGGACCATTGACACTTATACAGCGATCAGTGCTATAAAAATGCACTGATGTACTGTGTAAATGTCACTGGTAGGGAAGGGGTTAACACTAGGGGGCGATCAAGGGGTTAAATGTGTTCCATCAGTGTGTATTCTAACTGTATGGGGATAGGACTGAGTAAGAGAGGAGACATATCTTTGTTCCTTTTTACTAGAAAACAAATGACATGTCTCCTCTCGCCTGACAGCACAGGGATTTGTGTGCCGGCCACGCACATAAGGTCCCCTGCCGTGCAGTGGGTGTGCACGCGCATGCCCCCGGTGGCGCGTGCGCGCCCTCTGGCAGCTCTTAAAGGGCCGACATACCCATACCTGATTTTGCGCACCCGTGCCACTTATAGGCTTGCCGACCGGCGTGAGCCGGTCGGCAAGTGGTTAATAATCAATACAGAGGAATGCCTTTGGTATCTGCTTCATCAGTATATTTACAACTTTTCCTTGAACAACCATAGGGCAGAGAAAAGTGTTCAACTGCAGAGAAAAGTTTATTTTTTTAAGAGATGTTTATGATGCCTAAAGCTTCGTACACACGCTTAGATTTATCGGACGGCTGAACGTCCGATTTTTGTGGCATGCTAGTCTCATGTCGAAAGGGAAGAGGTTACTAACAATACGAGAATTTTTGGATGACAGAATACAACGTCAGAAGTGACGTAATGTGTTGAATAGTTTTGTATGTATTTTTTAGTTTCTGAGCATGCTCTTACGATTTTTTCATACGAAAACTGTACTAATGAAACTAAAATTGGACGTTGAGTTCACAGCCGACAAAAATGTTATAGTCTGCCCATCCAGCTTTTGTCTGACAAAAAGCAAAATCAGCTGTCGAAAGCAACACACTAACGATCCGAAAATTGTCAGACAGCTCGTCATATGAATTTTGCCATCCGATTTTCATATCGTTTGTACGGGCCTTTAGAATACAGAATCGATTTCTACTTTTTCAAAATATTGGAGCCTGTTTGGCCAATATACAGGTTGACTTTAAGTTATTGTGCTGCTGTATGCTATCATAAGATGCTTTGTTTACAGAATAAATGTATTATTTTAAAATGGTAACCTCATATTGTAAGTTCCAAGGTTGAAATTCACCCCTCTTTCTTTAGATTTCAATTTCAATTTTCTCTGGAATTTTTTCCAATGTTTGTCTGTTTTGTAAAGATATAGTTGATGCTGCTAACCGCATAAAACAAAACATTTTTTTTTAACCTAACAATCTAGCAAAACACACTAAACAACTAAACACATTCATCTCTTGTGATGACATTTCACTTAAAGTGGGAGTCCGTCGACCAATCTTTTTTTTTTTTTTAGGTCATTGAGACACTTTGCTAATCCCAAAATAATACTCACAGTTTGGGTGTAATATTTCCACCTCTGTCTGTTTTCGTACTGAATAATAACTTTAAAAATGTGATGCTGGCTGTTTCCATCTTGTTTGTGGGCATGTGAAGCCCACAAGCATTTATTTCCTGGATGCGGTGAATGCTGTTCATTCACAGCTTGTTCACACGCATGATCATTGTTTCCGCACTGAATCTTGGGAAGCCTGACACTAAGCTCCCAGGAGACAGTGTGGCGCCTGGGAAAGGCAATAAACACGCCTACTCCCATGGGAGGAGAGACAGGAAGTGCCACAATAAAGTACAATATAAAGGTAATTACAGCGATAAAAAATTTTTTCGTGCGGCATTTGAACATCTATGCAATTAACTGAAGGGGGTAAGATTAAGTTAAAAATTTGAGTGGAACCCCGCTTTAAATAAAGGATATAGCACTACTCGAACTAAGTATTTGGCCATTTTTACAGACTTTGTTTTTTATTTTTAGCATTTGCACAGGCTTTTTTGCAGGCATTTTTGCCTGAGTGTTTCTTATTTTATTAATTCTTAGCCAATGGAAAGCTTGTTACTAGGGAAAAAAACACATGATATGCAGAAATGTATTTTGTGCATTTGCACGCTGGTTTGTGTTTTTTCTGACATTCCTGTTGGAGTCTATTGGGACCAAAAATGCATAAAGCTTGAAGCTTGCAGCTCAAAAAAAGCATGTAGCATGTCGCTCAAAAGAAGTTCATATACTTTTTCACGCTACAAGCTTGGAGCTTAAAGCAACACTATGCTCAGGTGTGAACTGGTTCTAATAAAAAAAAAAAAAACTATGGGATTTTGGATGTTGAGCTTTTTTGGATCTTCGAGATACAAAATACTCAGGTGTGAATGTTGGCTTAGATACTGCTTCTCTACTCCATAAAACAAACACTGTCTGGTAAAACTGTAGCTGCTGACTTTCAAAAAACAGATACCTACCAGTCCATGGAGTCAAGCTCTCTTCTCTGCAGATGATTGGTCTGAGGATGCCTGGTACATCCATCTTAGATTGGAAGTGGGATGTGACTTTCTGATAATTCACAGCTTGTGTGAACATTCATCATCACTGCTTGTATGCAAAGATCATATGGTGCAGGAGAACTAGTCTGGCAATCTCCTGGGATGTGTGATGTTACCCCATGAAGGTGCAGGTGGGGTAGTTGAAGGGTGCGACCTAAGTTTACATAATCCTGTCATCATCTTGTCAAAAAGGTACCTGCCCTCTCCAATCCCCGTACATTCCACATCGCATTCCCTCCCGAAAAAAGGCCACATCTCAATTTGAGGCTGAAGGGATGAAAACAAAAATGCTGCATACACACGGTCACATTTTCTGACGGGAAATGTTCGATGGGAGCTCGTTGTCGGAAATTCCGACCGTGTGTAGGCTCCATCGGACATTTTTCGTTGGAATTTCTGACAAACAAAATTTGAGATCTGGATCTCAAATTTTCCGACAACAAAATCCGTTGTCGGAAATTCCGATCGTGTGTACACAATTCCGACGCACAAAATTCCACGCATGCTCGGAATCAAGCAGAAGAGCCGCACTGGCTATTGAACTTAATTTTTCTCGGCTTGTTGTACGTGTTTGTACGTCACCGCGTTCTTGACGTTTGGAATTTCCGACAAGATTTGTGTGACCGTGTGTATGCAAGATAAGTTTAAGCCAAAATCCATCGGAAAAAAAACATGGATTTTGTTGTCAGAATGTGCGATCGTGTGTACGCAGCATTAGAGGGATTTTCATTTTCATATGAAGCTTCTTTTTAACTATGACCATTTAACCAGCTCAGTGAGCAAATATGGTTTGCTGGTGATCCCTAGTTTAGATCCAGCAGGTTTCCCTATGATTTCCCTATTTTCTACTTGTACATTGCGTTGTAAATTATTCCAGCCATGTTACCCGTTAAAGTGCATTTAAGTCCAAAAACAAAAAGGAAAGCAAAATGTAACCAAAAAAGTAAAACATGTTGCAGCCTACCAGACTTAAGATGAGGCTGTATTTGTTTTCTTTTTTCAGCCATTCTTTACTATAACAGGAAAGGTTGTGTGGTTCACAAAAGATGGCTTTGGCATTTCTCTTCAGTGCAAAGGAATTTACAAAGATGCTGAATTTCAATTAAAATCAACTATTTTACTGTACTCAAAGATAAGAAACCTAATGTAGCCACCACATCCAAAGACTTGTAAGCTGCAATATTTTTTGTAGATGGGTTTAAGTATACACGGACACCTTCATAGCGCAGTCCCCACACTATGGCCTCTGGGCTAGTTATGGCCTGCGAGTTGCAGTAGACTTGCCTCAGCAATGGTAAGGCTTTCTTTTTGCAGGGTGAAGAGAGCTGCTGTGTGCAGAATGGAAGTGAGTGCTTGGTGCTAGAAAGTAGTAAAGCATTTTTACTATTACTGATGCAAAGACATTTATTACTGCAACTGATCTCAGAAATGGGGACATTTTTACTTCTAATGACCTCCAACCCTAGGCATTATTTTACTGCTTGAACAACAAACTGGCCCTGGGAGTTAAACGTTTGGGGACCAATGCTGTAATAGTTTACATACCCAAACCCATTAACCTGTTTGTCAACAAAATATGTAGATTTGCATCCAGTTTGACTGGATTGATGTCATCTTCAGAGAACAACACTCAACACTGTCATTCTGCCCATTTCATGTCATCACACAGTACTGCAGGACTGAGAGGTGATCAGACATTGTTGCATGAGTGCCACCCAAACCTGGAAGAATGCTTGCCCCCTACCAATGCCAGAGAAAGAAGAAGTGGTAGTTGTAAAAATAATGAGGTCCAATGAACCCCCAAACTAAGCGAAGAAATGAGGAGTTATACTGAACACAGGGTCATCATTATTTTTCCAAAATTCACAAGTCAGCTTTCAACACAAAGCAGAATATCAAAAAAATTAAATTACAGCATCTTGACTAGGTTTATGAACATACTGTAAATGGCTAAATGGAGGTCAATAAACCTATTAGCAGGATATCTCTTAAGCAATCATGTTAATGGCTGCAAAAAATGTTTTTATTACATTTCCAGCAGTAACATAAAAAGCACTTAGAAGAGGTCTGGCAAGCCAGATCACTGATAACCATTGTAAAGCAGAATTAAGCAGAGACTTTTAACTAAACAAATTGTAATAGGATGTAACTATTTTAGAAGGCAGTTAGGAAATAAACATTTCAGTCAAACGCTTATGTAACTGACAGAACCAAAATCTACACATAATCCATAAATCTTAATGTGGCAACACTACATTAATAACAAGTGACTGCCTGACTGTACGAGTAAATTAACAATTAATTACGTACACACGACATATGACTATGCTTTAATGTACAGCAGACAAATGGGTAACATTAAATGTCCTAAAAGAAATGTACAGGGCTTTTTTTCTCGGAGAATAGGTGCAGGAACTTCCCCCGTCTGAGTCACCCCTTGTCTCTGCCCCCTACCCACCTCTGACCACCATCCCTTGATTCCACCCCCTACCCACCTACCAGTACTGCCCCTTTTAGAGAATACAGAACCAAGTATCATTTTGTGGTGCTAAATCATTTGTATGGGGGGGGGGGGCAGGAGGCGGAGCCTAGCGGAGCAGACATGCATTGTTAGAGCTCCACACCGCTGAGGAGAGAAAAGAAGGACAAAGCGGAGCCTGCAGGCTCAAAAGGTATCCATTTGAACCTTTTTGCCCCAGGGAACAAACTGTGAAAGTTTGGGCAGGAAATATGGTACTGGGAGGAAACCGTGGCAGAAATAAAAATCACCTCACAAAGAGCTCACAGGCACTCACTGCAGCTGAAGCAGCTCCAGTCACCTCACAATATACAGCATCAGGGCGCTCTCACAGACAGAAAATGTCACAGCAAGACTCTCCATTTGAGTTAGATACAGAACAAATCCTCTCACAAACTTCTCCACAAGCCTCCTCAGTATCCCCAGTAATATTATTACAATTTGAAAAGATGCTTCATAAGGCTTTAACCACTTGCCGACCGCCTCACGCCTATATACGTGAGCAGAGCGGCACGGGCAGGCAAAATCACGTACCTGAAACGTGATTGCCTTCCCGCGGGTGGGGGGTCCGATCGGACCCCCCCCCGGTGCCAGCTGCGGTCGGCATTTGGTTGGAAGCGATGGGAGACGAGGGGGAGGCCATCCGATCGTGCCCCCCCCCTCGCGATCGCTCCCAGCCAATGACAAACATCCCCTGCCTCTGTATAGTACACAGAGGCAGAGGATGTGATGTCATCTCTCCTCGGCTCGGGAGTTTCCGTTCCAGCGCCGAGGGGAGATGACATGTAAGTGCACCAACACTCACACACACACAGTAGAACATGCCAGGCATACCTTACACCCCCGATCGCCCCCCGATCGCCCCCCGATCCCCCCCCAATCACCCCCCCCCCTGTCACAAACTGACACCAAGCAGGTTTTTTTTTTTTTTGTTTTTTTTTTCCTGATTACTGCATAGTGTCAGTTTGTGACAGTTAGCAGTGTTAGGGTAGTGACTGTTACCCCCCTGTAGGTCTAGGGTACCCCCCTTACCCCCCCCTAATAAAGTTTTAACCCCTTGATCACCCCCCGTCACCAGTGTCGCTAAGCGATCATTTTTCTGATCGCTGTATTAGTGTCGCTGGTGATGCTAGTTAGGGACGTAAATATTTAGGTTCGCCGTCAGTGTTTTATAGCGACAGGGACCCCCATATACTACCGAATAAATGTTTTAACCCCTTGATTGCCCCCTAGTTAACCCTTTCACCACTGATCACCGTATAACCGTTACGGGTGACGCTGGTTAGTTTGTTTATTTTTTATAGTGTCAGGGCACCCGCCGTTTATTACCAAATAAAAGTTTAGCCCCCTGTAGGTCTAGGGTACCCCCCTTACCCCCCCTAATAAAGTTTTAACCCCTTGATCACCCCCTGTCGCCAGTGTCGCTAAGCGATCATTTTTCTGATCGCTGTATTAGTGTCGCTGGTGACGCTAGTTAGGGACGTAAATATTTAGGTTCGCCGTCAGTGTTTTATAGCGACAGGGACCCCCATATACTATCTAATAAATGTTTTAACCCCTTGATGGCCCACTAGTTAACCCTTTTACCACTGATCACCGTATAACCGTTACGGGTGACGCTGGTTAGTTTGTTTATTTTTTATAGTGTCAGGGCACCCGCCGTTTATTACCGAAAAAAGGTTTAGCCCCCTGATCGCCCGGCGGTGATATGCGTCGCCCTAGGCAGCGTCAGATTAGCACCAGTACCGCGAACACCCATGCACGCACCGTACACGCACCGTACACCTCCCTTAGTGGTATAGTATCTGAACGCATCAATATCTGATCCGATCAGATCTATACTGGCGTCCCCAGCAGTTTAGGGTTCCCAAAAACGCAGTGTTAGCGGGATCAGCCCAGATACCTGCTAGCACCTGCGTTTTGCCCCTCCGCCCGGCCCAGCCCAGTCCAGCCCACCCAAGTGCAGTATCGATCGATCACTGTCACTTTTTTTTGTAGCGTTTTGGTGAACTGGCAAGCACCAGCGGCCTAGTACACCCCGGTCGTAGTCAAACCAGCACTGCAGTAACACTTGGTGACGTGGCGAGTCCCATAAGTGCAGTTCAAGCTGGTGAGGTGGCAAGCACAAGTAGTGTCCCGCTGCCACCAAAAAGACAAACACAGGCCCGTCGTGCCCATAGTGCCCTTCCTGCTGCATTCGCCAATCCTAATTGGGAACCCACCGCTTCTGCAGCGCCCGTACTTCCCCCATTCACATCCCCAACCAAATGCAGTCGGCTGCATGAGAGGCATTTTCTTTATGTCCTCCCGAGTACCCCTACCCAACGAACCCCCCCAAAAAAGATGTTGTGTCTGCAGCAAGCGCGGATATAGGCGTGACACCCGCTATTATTGTCCCTCCTGTCCTGACAATCCTGGTCTTTGCATTGGTGAATGTTTTGAACGCTACCATTCACTAGTTGAGTATTAGCGTAGGGTGCAGCATTGCACAGACTAGGCACACTTTCACAGGGTCTCCCAAGATGCCATCGCATTTTGAGAGACCCGAACCTGGAAGCGGTTACAGTTATAAAAGTTACAGTTACAAAAAAAAAGTGTAAAAAAAAAAAAAAACACAAACAAAAATAAAAAAAAATAGTTGTCGTTTTATTGTTCTCTCTCTCTATTCTCTCTCTCTATTGTTCTGCTCTTTTTTACTGTATTCTATTCTGCAATGTTTTATTGTTATTATGTTTTATCATGTTTGCTTTTCAGGTATGCAATTTTTTATACTTTACCGTTTACTGTGCTTTATTGTTAACCATTTTTTTGTCTTCAGGTACGCCATTCACGACTTTGAGTGGTTATACCAGAATGATGCCTGCAGGTTTAGGTATCATCTTGGTATCATTCTTTTTAGCCAGCGGTCGGCTTTCATGCAAAAGCAATCCTAGCGGCTAATTAGCCTCTAGACTGCTTTTACAAGCAGTGGGAGGGAATGCCCCCCCCCCCACCGTCTTCCGTGTTTTTCTCTGGCTCTCCTGTCTCAACAGGGAACCTGAGAATGCAGCCGGTGATTCAGCCAGCTGACCATAGAGCTGATCAGAGACCAGAGTGGCTCCAAACATCTCTATGGCCTAAGAAACCGGAAGCTACGAGCATTTTATGACTTAGATTTCGCCGGATGTAAATAGCGCCATTGGGAAATTGGGGGAGCATTTTATCACACCGATCTTGGTGTGGTCAGATGCTTTGAGGGCAGAGGAGAGATCTAGGGTCTAATAGACCCCAATTTTTTCAAAAAAGAGTACCTGTCACTACCTATTGCTATCATAGGGGATATTTACATTCCCTGAGATAACAATAAAAATGATTTAAAAAAAAAAAATGAAAGGAACAGTTTAAAAATAAGATAAAAAAGCAAAAAAATAATAAAGAAAAAAAAAAAATAAATAAAAAGCACCCCTGTCCCCCCTGCTCTCGCGCTAAGGCGAACGCAAGCGGCGGTCTGGCGTCAAATGTAAACAGCAATTGCACCATGCATGTGAGGTATCACCGCGAAGGTCAGATCGAGGGCAGTAATTTTAGCAGTAGACCTCCTCTGTAAATCTAAAGTGGTAACCTGTAAAGGCTTTTAAAGGCTTTTAAAAATGTATTAATTTTGTTGCCACTGCACGTTTGTGCGCAATTTTAAAGCATGTCATGTTTGGTATCCATGTACTCGGCCTAAGATCATCTTTTTTATTTCATCAAACATTTGGGCAATATAGTGTGTTTTAGTGCATTAAAATTTAAAAAAGTGTGTTTTTTCCCCAAAAAATGCGTTTGAAAATCGCTGCGCAAATACTGTGTGAAAAAAAAAAATGAAACACCCACCATTTTAATCTGTAGGGCATTTGCTTTAAAATAATATATAATGTTTGGGGGTTCAAAGTAATTTTCTTGCAAAAAAAAATAATTTTTTCATGTAATCAAAAAGTGTCAGAAAGGGCTTTGTCTTCAAGTGGTTAGAAGAGTGGGTGATGTGTGACATAAGCTTCTAAATGTTGTGCATAAAATGCCAGGACAGTTCAAACCCCCCCCAAATGACCCCATTTTGGAAAGTAGACACCCCAAGCTATTTGCTGAGAGGCATGTCGAGTCCATGGAATATTTTATATTGTGACACAAGTAGCGGGAAAGAGACAAATTTTTTTTTTTTTTTTGCACAAAGTTGTCACTAAATGTTATATTGCTCAAACGTGCCATGGGAATATGTGAAATTACACCCCAAAATAAATTCTGTTGCTTCTCCTGAGTACGGGGATACCACATGTGTGGGACTTTTTGGGAGCCTAGCCGCGCACGGGACCCCGAAAACCAAGCACCGCCTTCAGGCTTTCTAAGGCCGTAAATTTTTGATTTCACTCTTCACTGCCTATCACAGTTTCGGAGGCCATGGAATGCCCAGGTGGCACAAACCCCCCCCAAATTACCCCATTTTGGAAAGTAGACACCCCAAGCTATTTGCTGAGAGGTATAGTGAGTATTTTGCAGACCTCACTTTTTGTCACAAAGTTTTGAAAATTGAAAAAAGAAAAAAAAATTTTTTTTTTCTGGTCTTTCTTCATTTTCAAAAACAAATGAGAGCTGCAAAATACTCACCATGCCTCTCAGCAAATAGCTTGGGGTGTCTACTTTCCAAAATGGGGTAATTTGGGGGGGGTTTGTGCCATCTTGGCATTTTATGGCCTTCAAAACTGTGATAGGTAGTGAGGAGTAAAATCAAAAATGTATGCCCTTAGAAATCCTGAAGGTGGTGCTGGGTTTTCGGGGCCCCGTACGCGGCTAGGCTCCCAAAAAGTGCCACACATGTGGTATCCCCGTACTCAGGAGAAGCAGCTGAATGTATTTTGAGGTGCAATTCCACATATGCCCATGGCCTGTGTGAGCAATATATCATTTAGTGACAACTTTTTGTAAATTTTTTTTTTTTTTTTTTTTTTTGTCATTATTCAATCACTTGGGACAAAAAAAAAAAATATTCAATGGGTTCAACATGCCTCTCAGCAATTTCCTTGGGGTGTCTACTTTCCAAAATGGGGTCATTTGGGGGGGTTTTGTACTGCCCTGCCATTTTAGCACCTCAAGAAATGACATAGGCAGTCATAAACTAAAAGCTGTGTAAATTCCAGAAAATGTACCCTAGTTTGTAGACGCTGTAACTTTTGCGCAAACCAATAAATATACGCTTATTGACATTTTTTTTACCAAAGACATGTGGCCGAATACATTTTGGCCTAAATGTATGACTAAAATTTAGTTTATTGGATTTTTTTTATAACAAAAAGTAGAAAATATCATTTTTTTTCAAAATTTTCAGTCTTTTTCCGTTTATAGCGCAAAAAATAAAAACGGCAGAGGTGATCAAATACCATCAAAAGAAAGCTCTATTTGTGGGAAGAAAAGGACGCAAATTTCGTTTGGGTAGAGCATTGCATGACCGCGCAATTAGCAGTTAAAGCGACGCAGTGCCGAATTGTAAAAAGTGCTCTGGTCAGGAAGGGGGTAAATCCTTCCGGGGCTGAAGTGGTTAAAACAAACCTCAGACCAAATAACAAACAGCCTAACCAAAGAAATAAGAGAGCTGGGAAACCGCACCGCAGCCTTAGAAATAAAAATGGATGAAATTGAAATTACAACCCAAGAAAATATAACAGAATTGGAACAATTAAAAAAAGAGAATTTAATACTTCAAACTAAGCTCGAAGATTACGAAAATAGAGCCAGACGTTCAAACTTGCGCATAAGGGGAATACCTGAAACTGTGACAGACCTGCAATCTACTATTACTGCTCTATTACAAGAACTAAAGCCAGATATCCCTATTGAACGTTTAGAACTGGACAGAGTACACAGAGCCCTCACAGCCAAAAAGAAAGATGGACCCCCACGTGATATAATCACAAAATTTCATTATTACAGAACGAAAGAACAAATACTAATTGCTGCAAGAGAAAAAAAGGAACTTAATTTTCAAGGACACAATTATCAAATTTTTGCTGACCTATCCCAACTTACTATTACTAAAAGACGATCCATGAAACCCCAACTAATGGAACTGCAACACTACAACATTATGTATCAATGGGGCTTCCCCTTTTCAGTCAGATTTAACTACCAAGGTACAATTTACAGAAGCAGATCAGCAGATGAACTACAACAAACCCTTTTAAAATTAAATCTGACAGAACCCACAAGCAGCAACACTCCCACACGCAGAAGAATGGCGTCATCTTCACCTTCAGGCAGCACCCAGAAAATTTCAGAACAAAATGGGAATCATCATTCTCACAAAAGAGGCCGTTATGCCACATCATCCATGGACCAAGAAGATTCAATGGACTGACATCCTAATTCCTGATATCTCTTCATTTATTATACTAAGAGATGGTTCTCTATAAAAAACCTATATTTATAACTGAATGTAACTGCATTCTGATAGTCACACACTGTGTGGGATCATGTTACATTCCAGTTATATTTCTTATTACTTCTGATTCATATAGCCTTAGAATATATAAGTGAAATAAGGAAATTCTTGTTCAGTTATATATTTTCAGGTAATAACAATAGATTTATTACTTTTTAGGACAAATATGTTCAATAATCCAGAAGTAATGGAAGCTTTTTCTTTCTTTTCTTAAAACAAATATATTATTACCTAACTAGTTCCTAGAATTATGTTTTTGTTTATTCTAATCTGAAGCAATACAACCTCAATTTTATGAGTTAACATATCTAAACAGTTACATATGAATAAAATATGTAATTGTTTACTCTAAAAGGGTTAAAATCCCAAAATAATTCAAACTATCTTCATCAATACCAAAGTTATTAACAGTACCTTTCTAACTGAATTATTTAGCCTAGGGCAAGACTAACCATATACAACCACCCTGGAATAAATAATTTCAACAAAAACTATATTCTGCACTCCAATTAATGAAACATAATTTTGATGTCTTTTGACATAGCACTTCTCTCCTGTAAGCGGAAGATCCGTGTACCCCCATTAGCCCTCCTCATTCTCCCAACCATATTATGTGGGAGTGTGACGAAGGCACTTATTCCCCTGAGAGAGATATTTATTCTCTTTCACGGGTAAATTGTGATTACTTGCAAAAAATAATTTATACAATGTATCATCTAATCTCATATGTTTTTTGTTTACTCTTTACTCCAGAATTCACTGGTTTATTTTCTATCTATTCATCTCTTCAGTCCACACAGGTTGATCTGCGCAGTCAGCTCTGCATAACAAAAAGTAAGTCAAAACTGTTTGATCTATTGCCATGGCACCACTGAATATACTTTCCCTGAATGTTCAGGGAATAAATGTCCCTCAAAAAAGGACCAAAGCCTTCCGTACTTTCCATAACAAGAAGGCTCACATAGTATGCCTCCAAGAAACACACTTCACCAAAGATTCTACTCCAAAATATATTTCTCCTTTTTATCAACAAATTTACACGGCTTCTGCCTGTACCAAGCAAAGGGGAACTCTAATTGCATTTCACCGATCCACACCATTCACCTTATCATCAGAAATTAAAGACCCAGAAGGTAGATACCTGATACTCATGGGTTATATAATGGATACAGCAATCACGGTGATTTCCTACTACGCTCCTAACAAACAACCTACACCATTCCTCTCACATATATTACAAGTGATTAATACACACAAAATAGGAACAGTGATAATGTGTGGGGATTCGAACCAGGTCCTCCTCCCATTTCTAGATAAGTCACCTTTTACACCATCCAAAATAACCTCTAGATTACCTTTTTCTCAACTTCTTTCCAAATACAATCTGGTAGATTCATGGAGAGAAAGTAACCCAATGAAAAAAAAATTCACTTATTTCTCGCACCCTCATCAAACCTTCACCAGAATAGATCATATTTTTCTAACAATAGGAATGATACCAGAAATTATTGCATCAGATATAATTCCGATTCCGTGGTCTGACCATAATGCAGTATACACTACTATAGCCTCAGCCATACCAAAAGCGCATGACCCAACGTGGTACTTACCGGACATAATGCTCAAACACCCACTACATCAGATGGCCATTGAACAAGCTTTAAAGGAATACATATCAATTAATAATACAACAGACATCTCCCCAATAACACTGTGGGAAGCTCATAAGCCTGTCTTACGTGGTACAATACAAAGACAAATGGCACTATTTAAATGGGAACGCAAAAATCTAGCAAAAAAACTAGAACTCAATTTTAATGCAGCCTACATATCATTTCAAGATAATCCATCTCAGAGTACAAAATCTCATCTGGAAAAATCTAGATTGGAATACGATCTATTTCTCACTGAGTCAGTTGATAAATCCTTCAAACGCTCCAAACACAATTTCTACATGAATACAAACAAACCAGGTACATATTTGGCTCGGGCATTAAATTCAACTAACAAATCTTTCAAACCAATACGTTTGAAATTATCAAAAAATGTTTACACTTGTAATCCAGTTAAAATAGTCCATAAATTTCACTCACATCTCGCAACTTTATACAAGACAAACAATGAATTTAATCCTACAGAAGCTGAATCCTTCTTTTCAAAAATAACCTTACCTGAGTTATCTCAGAATCAAAAAAGCAGTTTGGATGAGCCTATAACTATAGATGAAGTTGCTAACGCCATAAAACACCTAAAACTTAACAAAAGACCAGGCCCAAATGGCTACTCGGCTTTATACTATAAAACATTCTCAGAAATACTCTCTCCCATTCTCACTGAAACTTTTAACAAACTTCTAGATGGACATTCTTTTCGGCAAGAAACACTAATGGCAATTGTTTATATGATCCCAAAACCCCTTTCTGATGATACTTCCTGTGTGAATTATCGGCCTATCTCTGTTAAACCTCGATATTAAATTATTAGCAAAAATAATAGCAAAACGCCTCAAAAGCATTATAGGAAAATTAATACATAGAGATCAAGTAGGCTTCATGCCAAATAGACAGGCAGGCGATAATATACGCAGGGCAGTGTTATTGGCACATATTGCTAAAAAACGGAAAATCCCTTTATGTTTTCTATCTCTCGATATTAACCACTTGAGCCCCGGACCATTATGCTGCCTAAGGACCAGAGGTCTTTTTCCAATTTGGCACTGCGTCGCTTTAACTGCTAATTGCGCAGTCATGCAATGCTGTACCCAAACGAAATTTGCGTCCTTTTCTTCCCACAAATAGAGCTTTCTTTTGATGGTATTTGATCACCTCTGCGGTTTTTATTTTTTGCGCTATAAATGGAAAAAGACCGAAAATTTTGAAAAAAAATGATATTTTCTACTTTTTGTTATAAAAAAAATCCAATAAACTCAATTTTAGTCATACATTTAGGCCAAAATTTATTCGGCCACATGTTTTTGGTAAAAAAAATGTCAATAAGCGTATATTTATTGGTTTGCGCAAAAGTTATAGCGTCTACAAACTAGGGTACATTTTCTGTAATTTACACAGCTTTTAGTTTATGACTGCCTATGTCATTTCTTGAGGTGCTAAAATGGCAGGGCAGTACAAAACCCCCCCAAATGACCCCATTGTGGAAAGTAGACACCCCAAGGAAATTGCTGAGAGGCATGTTGAACCCATTGAATATTTATTTTTTTTTGTCCCAAGTGATTGAATAATGACAAAAAAAAAAAAAAATATTTACAAAAAGTTGTCACTAAATGATATATTGCTCACACAGGCCATGGGCCTATGTGGAATTGCACCCCAAAATACATTCTGCTGCTTCTCCTGAATATGGGGATACCACATGTGTGGGACTTTTTGGGAGCCTAGCCGCGTACGGGGCCCCGAAAACCAATCACCGCCTTCAGGATTTCTAAGGGCGTAAATTTATGATTTCACTCTTTACTGCCTATCACAGTTTCGGAGGCCATGGAATGCCCAGGTGGCACAAAACCCCCCCAAATGACCCCATTTTGGAAAGTAGACACCCCAAGCTATTTCCAGAGAGGCATATTGAGTCCATGGAATATTTTATATTTTGACACAAGTTGCGGGAAAGTGACACATTTTTTTTTTTTTTTGCACAAAGTTGTCACTAAATGATATATTGCTCACACAGGCCATGGGCATATGTGGAATTGCACCCCAAAATACATTTAGCTACTTCTCCTGAGTACGGGGATACCACATGTGTGGGGCTTTTTGGGAGCCTAGCCGTGTACGGGACCCCGAAAACCAATCACCGCCTTCAGGATTTCTAAGGGTGAAAATTTTTGATTTCACTCTTCACTGCCTATCACAGTTTCGGAGGCCATGGAATGCCCAGGTGGCACAAAACCCCCCCAAATGACCCCATTTTGGAAAGTAGACACCCCAAGCTATTTGCTGAGAGGCATGGTGAGTATTTTACAGCTCTCATTTGTTTTTGAAAATGAAGAAAGACAAGAAAAAACTTTTTTTTTTTCTTTTTTCAATTTTCAAAACTTTGTGACAAAAAGTGAGGTCTGCAAAATACTCACTATACCTCTCATCAAATAGCTTGGGGTGTCTACTTTCCAAAATGGGGTCATTTGGGGGGGGTTTGTGCCACCTGGGCATTCCATGGTCTCCGAAACTGTGATAAGCAGTCAAGAGAGAAATCAAAAATTCACGCCCTTAGAAAGCCTGAAGGCGGTGCTTGGTTTTCGGGGTTCCGTACGCGGCTAGGCTCCCAAAAAGTCTCACACATGTGGTATCCCCGTACTCAGGAGAAGCAGCAGAATGTATTTTGGGGTATAATTTCACATATTCCCATAGCATGTTTGAGCAATATATCATTTAGTGACAATTTTGTGCAAAAAAAAAAAAAATTGTCTCTTTCCCGCAACTTGTGTCGCAATATAAAGTATTCCATGGACTCGACATGCCTCTCAGCAAATAGCTTGGGGTGTCTACTTTCCAAAATGGGGTCATTTGGGGGGGTTTTGAACTGTCCTGGCATTTTATGCACAACATTTAGAAGCTTATGTCACACATCACCCACTCTTCTAACCACTTGAAGACAAAGCCCTTTCTGACACTTATTGTTTACATGAAAAAGTTTTTTTTTTTTGCAAGAAAATTACTTTGAACCCCCAAACATTATATATTTTTTTAAAGCAAATGCCCTACAGATTAAAATGGTGGGTGTTTCATTTTTTTTTTCACACAGTATTTGCGCAGCGATTTTTCAAACGCATTTTTTGGGGAAAAAACACACTTTTTTAAATTTTAATGCACTAAAACACACTATATTGCCCAAATGTTTGATGAAATAAAAAAGATGATCTTAGGCCGAGTACATGGATACCA
Organism: Lithobates septentrionalis; assembly: GCA_037952835.1. Lineage (NCBI taxonomy): Eukaryota > Metazoa > Chordata > Amphibia > Anura > Ranidae > Lithobates > Lithobates septentrionalis. The sequence continues at coordinate 1,818,713 of JBBDGP010000230.1, read as the reverse complement.
AACATGACATGCTTTACAATTGCGCACAAACGTGCAGTGGCAACAAAATAAATACATTTTTAAAAGCCTTTAAAAGCCTTTACAGGTTACCACTTTAGATTTACAGAGGAGGTCTACTGCAAAAATTACTGCCCTCGATCTAACCTTCGCGGTGATACCTCACATGCATGGTGCAATTGCTGTTTACATTTGACGCCAGACCGCCGCTTGCGTTCGCCTTAGTGCGAGAGCAGGGGGCGACAGGGGTGCTTTTATTTATTTTTTTTTTTTTCTTTATTATTTTTTTGCTTTTTTATCTTATTTTTAAACTGTTCCTTTCATTTTTATTTTTTTTTAATCATTTTTATTGTTATCTCGGGGAATGTAAATATCCCCTATGATAGCAATAGGTAGTGACAGGTACTCTTTTTTGAAAAAATTGGGGTCTATTAGACCCTAGATCTCTCCTCTGCCCTCAAAGCATCTGACCACACCAAGATCGGTGTGATAAAATGCTTCCCCAATTTCCCAATGGCGCTATTTACATCCAGCAAAATCTAAGTCATAAAATGCTTGTAGCTTCCGGTTTCTTAGGCCATAGAGATGTTTGGAGCCACTCTGGTCTCTGATCAGCTCTATGGTCAGCTGGCTGAATCACCGGCTGCATTCTCAGGTTCCCTGTTGAGACAGGAGAGCCAGAGAAAAACACGGAAGACGGTGGGGGGGGGGGGCATTCCCTCCCACGGCTTGTAAAAGCAGTCTAGAGGCTAATTAGCCGCTAGGATTGCTTTTACATGAAAGCCGACCGCTGGCTGAAAAGAATGATACCAAGATGATACCTAAACCTGCAGGCATCATTCTGGTATAACCACTCAAAGTTGTGAATGGCGTACCTGAAGACAAAAAAATGGTTAACAATAAAGCACAGTAAACGGTAAAGTATAAAAAATTGCATACCTGAAAAGCAAACATGATAAAGCATAATAACAATAAAACATTGCAGAATAGAATACAGTAAAAAAGAGCAGAACAATAGAGAGAATAGAGAGAGAGAGAACAATAAAACGACAACTATTTTTTTTTATTTTATATATATATATATATATATATTTTTTTTTTACACTTTTTTTGTAACTAACTTTTATAACTGTAACCGGTTCCAGGTTCGGGTCTCTCAAAATGCGATGGCATCTTGGGAGACCCTGTGAAAGTGTGCCTAGTCTGTGCAATGCTGTACCCTACGCTAATACTCAACTAGTGAATGGTAGCGTTCAAAACATTCACCAATGCAAAGACCAGGATTGTCAGGACAGGAGGGACAATAATAGCGGGTGTCACGCCTATATCCGCGCTAGCTGCAGACACAATATCTTTTTTGGGGGCGTTCGCTGGGTAGGGGTACTCGGGAGGACATAAAGAAAATGCCTCTCATGCAGCCGACTGCATTTGGTTGGGGATGTGAATGGGGGAAGTACGGGCGCTGCAGAAGCGGTGGGTTCCCAATTAGGATTGGCGAATGCAGTAGGAAGGGCACTATGGGCACGACGGGCCTGTGTTTGTCTTTCTGGTGGCAGCGGGACACTACTTGTGCTTGCCACCTCACCAGCTTGAACTGCACTTATGGGACTCGCCACGTCACCAAGTGTTACTGCAGTGCTGGTTTGACTACGACCGGGGTGTACTAGGCCGCTGGCGCTTGCCAGTTCACCAAAACGCTACCAAAAAATCTGTTAGCGATCGCAGGGATCAGGCCTGACTCTGCGAACGCTGCAGTTATGCGTTTTAGTCTTTTGTAAGTGACAGTGATCGATCGATACTGCACTTGGGTGGGCTGGGCTGGGCCGGGCGGAGGGGCAAAACGCAGGTGCTAGCAGGTATCTGGGCTGATCCCGCTAACACTGCGTTTGTGAGAACCCTAAACTGCTGGGGATGCTAGTATAGATCTGATCGGATCAGATATTGATCCGTTCAGATACTATACCACTAAGGGTGGTGTACGGTGCGTGCGTGGGTGTTAGCGGTACTGGCGCTAACCTGACGCTGCCTGGGGCTGGTGCTTGCCAGTTCACCAAAATACTACCAAAAAAACTGTTAGCGATCGCAGGGATCAGGCCTGACTCTGTGAATGCTGCAGTTATGCATTTAGTGTTTTTTTCTAAGTGTCAGTGATCGATCGATACTGCACTTGGGTGGGCTGGGCTGGGCCGGGCGGAGGGGCAAAACGCAGGTTCTAGCAGGTATCTGGGCTGATTCCGCTAACACTGCGTTTTTGGGAACCCTAAACTGCTGGGGACACTAGTATAGATCTGATCAGATATTGATCCGTTCAGATACTATACCACTAAGGGAGGCGTATGCTGCGTGCGTGGGTGTTAGCGGTACTGGCGCTAACCTGACCCTGCCTGGGGCTGGTGCTTGCCAGTTCACCAAAATACTACCAAAAAAACTGTTAGCGATCGCAGGGATCAGGCCTGACTCTGCGAACGCTGCAGTTATGCGTTTAGTCTTTTGTAAGTGACAGTGATCGATCGATACTGCACTTGGGTGGGCTGGGCTGGGCCGGGCGGAGGGGCAAAACGCAGGTGCTAGCAGGTATCTGGGCTGATCCCGCTAACACTGCGTTTTTGGGAACCCTAAACTGCTGGGGACGCTAGTATAGATCTGATCGGATCAGATATTGATGCGTTCAGATACTATACCACTAAGGGAGGTGTATGCTGCGTGCGTCAGTGTTAGCGGTACTGGCGCTAATCTGACGCTGCCTGGGGCGACGCATATCACCGCCGGGCGATCAGGGGGCTAAACCTTTATTCGGTAATAAACGGCGGGTGCCCTGACACTATAAAAAATAAACAAACTAACCAGCGTCACCCGTAACGGTTATACGGTGATCAGTGGTGAAAGGGTTAACTAGGGGGCAATCAAGGGGTTAAAACATTTATTCGGTAGTATATGGGGGTCCCTGACGCTATAAAACGCTGACGGCGAACCTAAATATTTATGTCCCTAACTAGCGTCACCAGCGACACTAATACAGCGATCAGAAAAATGATCGCTTAGTGACACTGGTGACAGGGGGTGATCAAGGGGTTAAAACTTTATTAGGGGGGGTTAGGGGGGTACCCTAGACCTAAAGGGGGGTAATACTCACTGTCCCAACACTAACTGTCACAAACTGACACCAATGCAGTAATCAGAAAAAAAAAAAAAAAAAAACTGCTGGTGTCAGTTTGTGACAGGGGGGGGGGGGTGATTGGGGGGGGATCGGGGGGCGATCGGGGGGGGGGATCGGGGTGTTTTGTGTGCCTGGCATGTTCTACTGTGTGTGTTGGTGCACTCACATTGATGTCTTCTCTCCTCGGGCCGGAACGGAAATTACCGACCCGAGGGGAGATGACATCATTTCCTTTGCTGCTGTTTAGCATACAGCAGCAAAGGAATGATTCGATTGGCCGGCGGCGATCGCGAGGGGGGGGCCACGAACGGATGGTCTCCCCCTCACCACCGATCGCCGGGGCACAAAGGACGACCGCCTCGGGCACCACCCGTGATTTTGCCTGTCCGTGCCACTTTGCCGACGTACATCGGCGTGAGGCGGTCGTCAAGTGGTTAAGAGGGCATTTGACACAGTATCCTGGCAATATATGCAATATTCATTACAAAAATGGGGTTTTGGACCCCACTTTTTAACATAGATCAAAGCATTATATAATAAACCCAAAGCCTATATAAAATATGCTGGATACAAATCTGAAGCCTTTAATATCGAAAGAGGTACCCGACAGGGTTGCCCATTATCTCCCTTATTATTTGCCCTTATACTCGAACCCATGGCCCAATACATCAGAACAAACCAAACTATAACTGGCATTGAAGTAGGAGGTATTACACACAAATTATGTATATTTGCAGACGATATATTACTTTTTCTATCATCACCACAGGTCTCTGGTCCTAACTTAATACCAGCTCTTGATGGATTTGCAGCCCTATCCGGCCTTATGATTAATCCTAAGAAATGCCTAGTGCTTAATATTTCACTCACAAACATGGAATTGATCCCGGCTAGGGCTGCACTCCCATTCACATGGGCAGAAAAATCAATCCCATATCTTGGAATTCATTTAACAGCATCTCATTCTGACTTATTCTCAACCAATTATCCTCCTGTATTAAGACAGATCACAAATCTAATAAAACAATGGTCGCAACTTCCTTTATCCTGGATAGGGAAGATTAATGCAATCAAAATGACTATTCTACCCAAATTGCTTTATCTATTCAGAGTCCTCCCTATTCCAATTCCTTCCTATTTTTTGAGAATAGTACAAAAAAGAGCAACTTTGTTTATATGGGGCTCTTCTAAACCACGTATACCTATACACACACTACATCTTCCCAAAAATAAAGGAGGCCTGGGATACCCTAATTTTACTAACTACTACAGAGCAGCACATTTGGCCAGTCTGTCCAAATACCATGCAAAACAGGAAATCCCATTATGGGTATTTATAGAGGCTTCAGAAAATGACCCTCTATTAATATCAAATTTATTATGGCTTGATCCTAAAGACCGCCTTAAAATTCATAATCCCATAACTAAACACTTCTTATCTCTCTGGGATAAACTAAAAACCAAATATCAGTTACAATCTCCACACAATCCTCTCCTTTCTTTTATCAGAAATCCGGCCTTTTATCCGGCATGGATCTACCCAAATTCTTTTAAAGCTTGGACAACATCAGGCATTTAGACACTAAATGACTTCATAGCATCTAAATCATTCCTTGCATTCCCATCGCTTAGAGAAAAATATGATCTACCAAACTCTGAGATATTTAGATATCTCCAAATCAAAAATTTCTATACACCATTCCTAAAGGGGGATACACCATTATCCCAATTATCCATTTTTGAATCAATCTGTACAAAAGATCCATTTGCTAAAGGTACAATTTCATCACTTTATAATCAATTATATGAAGTAGTAAATCTTAATAGACCCTCTTACGTTCAGAGGTGGGAGGAGGACCTGGGACGAACTTTAGAAGACACGGACTGGTCTAACATATGGCTCACATCTAAGTCATCTTCACCCAACATCTTAGCACTGGAGACAAATTATAAAGTCCTAACTCGCTGGTACCTTGTACCCGCTAGAGTGGCAAAATATTCACCTAATACCTCAACTCTTTGTTTTCGAGGATGCCCAGAAATAGGCACATATTTACACATATGGTGGACGTGCCCAGTAATCCAAACCTTCTGGAAGGAAGTCTTCGTGATTGCATCTAAAATATTTAAAAAAATAATACAACCAGATCCATATTTAACTTTACTTAATCTAAAACCGGAATGGTTAACACTCTCTCAATTCAAACTTATGATCCAACTAATAACGGCTGCAAAACAAACAGTGGCCAAGGCATGGAAATCTCCTACATTATTACTAGCAGAAACAATTCACAGAATGAATAATACAATGTCCCATGCTAAGATGGTAGCCATCGATCAAAATCAAATTCCAAAATTTGAAAAACTTTGGCATCCTTGGATAAAACAATAGTTCCTGTCAAACTTCAATGACTCTGTCCTGTTGCCATGGTAACAGATTAAATGACTTACAGAGACACCCATTCTATGGCTTCAAAGAGAACTAAAAAGAATAATAAACTGACGAGCGGGACAACCTTGTGGACCATACCTCTGCCTTTCTACCCTTTTTCTTCTTTCTCTTTCCTTTTCTCCACCTTACGATTAAAGCTCATTATCAGAATTTATTTGACCTATATACACTCTACTTGTAAACAATATGTATAGTAGGTATAAATCATTTAAATACCTACAAAAGTAACTAAGGAAATGATATATATCTTTAATTTAGGTTTACGTGAACCCAATGTTTAATATTTGAAATTTCATGATATTTACCTATATAAACCCTACTGTAAAACAATGAGCTTACTTTATAGATCCTTGTAAACTTACTTTATGTATCTTTATAACATTGTATACTCAATAAACTTCTTTTGACAAGGAAATCATTTGTATGGAACATGATGATAAAAAGAAAAGAAGTAAAATAGATCCCCTGCAGCCAGCAACAATAGAATCCCAGCAATAGATACCCACACAACAATAGACTCCCCCAGCAACAATGGACTCCACCCCAACAACAATAGATTCCCTGCAGCAACAGTGAACTACCCACAACAAGATATCACACCTAGTAATAAAATATCCACCCAACCAACATTAGACCCTCCAGCAGCAACAACAGATCTCTCAGCAGCCAGCATCAATAGATCCTCCGGCAGCCAGTAAAAATAGATCTCTCCCTCAACAATAGATCCCTTCCAGAAACATAAGACCCTCCTCAGCAACAATAGATTCCCCATCAGTAACAATAGTCCCTCACACAAAATCATATCCCCACCAGTGACAATAGATCCCCCAGCAGCCAACATCAATAGACCCTCCAGCACACCCCGGATATGTATATCAGAGGCATATGGGTCTTTTTCAAATAATAATTTTGTTCTGTGCAATAACATGTTGGTTACAGGAATGTAAAATAGGGTCATTTGGAAATATGGATCCAGTTAGGAAAACTGGTGTTTGCTGAACTATTTTAACCTGGACTGTAGCTAATAACCGCTGTAAAATGTTTCCTTTGTTACTGCTGTATTATCCTTCTGCAGTGTGAAAAAGGTTAAACTGAATATTCATTAATGCAAAAGTGCAGCAGCAATGCTCATCTATGGAGTGTCTCCAGTGGGGGCAGTCATCTTGGCAGGGTCTGGTTCGATGAAGGTGATTGGCTGATGCAACAGAGCAAATAAGGAGGTCTGCAGGTTATTGAGTTGAAAGTAGAGGATCTGTTTCAAGCAAAGAGGCATATGGGGAAGAGATTGAACTGCTGCTGTTAGCTGAACAGATCCCTGCCATAGCTACCCACAATTGGGTGAGAGTTCAGAGAGCAAACAGATCAATAACCTTTTCTCTGGAAGGGAGTGAGGTATGATTTGGACCAGTGGCGTAGCTAGCACATCTGGCACCCGGGGCTGGACATTTTTTTTGCACCCCCCGCCCCCCAAGAAAAATGCTATGTGGCAATATAGCGGCACATGCCAACACTGTGGGTGTGGTCAGATTGCATCAACAGTGGGAGGAGCTAAAAGGGCCATATGCTTTAATGACTGTGCCACTAGCAAGTATGTAGCAGACAGTACAAACCTCAGTACACTAATTTTAATAAAATAAAACTGTTTTATTGTATATCCTTTACTACACACATCTAACCTTGAAGTAATATTAAAGTCTTGTTTTTTTGTTTTATTTTTTCTAAATAATAAACATGTTATACTTACCTGCTCTGTGTAGTGGTTTTGCACATAGCAGCTTGGATCCTCCTCTTCTTGGGTCCCTTGCTGGCACTCCTGGCCCCTCCCTCTTTCTGGGCAGCCCCACAGCAAGCAACTTGCTATGGGGGCACCCAAGCAGGCATGCTGTGTGTCCATTCACACACGTAGCCATGGCTCGACTCTGCTCCCTCCCTCTTCTGATTGGCTCACTGGCTGTGATTGACAGCAGTGTGAGCCAATGTCTCCCGCTGCTGCCAAAAGCCAATCAGTAGTGAGAGTCCCTAGACAGCCAAGGCTCTTGTGGACATCATTGTATCGAGAGGGGGCTCAGGTAAAAATTAGGTGGGGCTGGGGGGGCTGCTGCACACAGAAGGTTTTTTACCTTCATGCATAAAATGCGCGAAGATTAAAACGCGTGTGCCTTTACAACCACTTTAACAAAGAATGTGCTGTACTTAGAATGCAGTAGTCAGAAGTAAGAAATGTAAAACACAGGGGAATTTATCAAAACTGGTGCAGTAAGAATCTGAAACAGCTGCACATGGCAACCAATCAGTTTTTATCTTCAGCTTGTTCAGCTTTAAAAATGAAAGCTATGAACTGATTGGTTGTCATGGACAGCTGTTCCAAATTCTGTCTGCTCTAGTTTTGATAAATTCCCCTAAGGGCTCATTCAGACAGGCACTGAGACAGGTCCTGTATGCTGAGCCACTTTTTGCTGCATCTGTGTCCACCTATGGAAGTGGGTGCACAGATCCGAATGCAGACACTATGCGTTTGGATACATGCATTTTTTCCTGTCTGCATGTCAAATGTTAACATTCAACTATATCCAGGTAGCTTCTGTGTCCCAATTGACTTTGACTGGACTGCCTGCACAGGGATGCACAGGAAACCATGCATCCCCACACAGTACACAGCCATCACTCTGGGCATGGACGCAGGGCCGGTCCTGGCCGGGGTGCACGGGGTGCAGTGCACCCGGGCGCCACAGAGGTGGGGGCGCTGAAGCGCCAGAGTGCTCCCCTCCCTCCTCCTCCTCTCCATGTCGGCGGCTCTTTCCGCCGGTCACCGCAGCCGCCGCCGTCGCTGTGTCTCTTGCCTAAGCCCAGCCATCCCCCCCTCCCTCCTCCTGTCAGAGGAAGAGAGCGGAACGAGCCACAGATCATAGCAGCTGTGTCTCTTTGTGCAGAGAGACCAGCCGCGCAGTGACGTCACGGGGGGGGGGGGGGCGGTCCGTTCCCGACGTGTTCCAGCTCTCCTCCTCCTGTGTAACTCCCGCCTGCTGCCCAAGCCTGACACGCTCAGTTCTCCACCCGGGCGGCACGGCTTTACATTGTCCTCTCCTCTCCAGCTGCCGCCCGGGTGTTTTTTAATTAGCTCAATGGAGGGGAGGCTGCTTTGTCAGCGGTCTATACTAATGGAGGGGGGGTTTGTCCTGGGGGGGTATATTCTAATGAAGGGGGGGTTGTCCTGGGGGGGTATATACTAATGAAGGGGGGTTGTCCTGGGGGGGTCTATACTAATGAAGGGGGGGGTTTATCCTGGGGGGGTCTATTCTAATGAAGGGGGGTTGTCCTGGGGGGGTCTATACTAATGAAGGGGGGGTAGTCCTGGGGGGGTATATACTAATGAAGGGGGGGTTGTCCTGGGGGGTCTATACTAATGAAGGGGGGGGTTGTCCTGGGGGGTCTATTCTAATGAAGGGGGGGTTGTCCTGGGGGGTCTATACTAATGAAGGGGGGGTTGTCCTGAGGGGTCTATACTAATGAAGGGGGGGTTGTCCTGGGGGGTATATTCTAATGAAGGGGGGTTGTCCTGGGGGGTCTATACTAATGGAGGGGGGGTGGTTTGTCTTGGGGGGTCTATTCTAATGAAGGGGGGTTGTCCTGGGGGGTCTATACTAATGAAGGGGGGTTGTCCTGGGGGGTCTATACTAATGGAGGGGGGGTGGTTTGTCTTGGGGGGGTCTGTACTAATGGAGGGGGGTGGTTTGTCTTGGGGGGGTCTATTCTAATGAAGGGGGGTTGTCCTGGGGGGTCTATACTAATGAAGGGGGGTTGTCCTGGGGGGTCTATACTAATGGAGGGGGGTGGTTTGTCTTGGGGGGTCTGTACTAATGGAGGGGGTGGTTTGTCCCGGGGGTCTGTACTAATGGAGGGGGTGGTTTGTCCTGGGGGTCTGTACTAATGGAGGGGGGGTGGTTTGTCTTGGGGGGTCTATTCTAATGAAGGGGGGGTTGTCCTGGGGGGTCTATACTAATGAAGGAGGGTTGTCCTGGCTGGGGGGTCTATACTAATGGAGGGGGGTGGTTTGTCTTGGGGGGGTCTGTACTAATGGAGGGGGGTGGTTTGTCCCGGGGGTCAGTACTAATGAAGAGGGTGGTTTGTCCTGGGGGTCTGTACTAATGGAGGGGGGTGGTTTGTCCAGGGGGGTCTGTACTAATGGAGGGGGGGTGGTTTGTTCTGGGGGGTCTGTACTAATGAAGGGGGGTGGTTTGTCCTGGGGGGTCTGTACTAATGGATGGGGGTGGTTTATCCAGGGGGGTCTGTACTAATGGAGGGGGGGTGGTTTGTTCTGGGGGGTCTGTACTAATGGAGGGGGTGGTTTGTTCTGGGGGGTCTGTACTAATGGAGGGGGTGGTTTGTTCTGGGGGGTCTGTACTAATGGAGGAAGGGTGGTTTGTTTTAGAGGGGTCTGTACTAATGGAGGGGGGTGGTTTGTTTTGGGGGGTCTGTACTAATGGAGGGGGATGGTTTTGTACTAATGGAGAGGGGTGGTTTGTCCTGAGGGGGGTCTGCACTAATGGAGGGGGGTGGTTGTCCTGAGGGGGGTCTGTACTAATGGAGGGGTGTTTGGTTTGTCCTGAGGGGGGTCTATACTGATAGAGGGGGGTGTTTTGTCCTGGGGGGGTCTATACTGATGGGGGTCTATACTGGGGGAGGGGTTTATACTTAGTGGGGGGTCTGCACTGACGGAGGGGGGTCTATACTTAGTGGAGGGGGATCTGTACTGAGGGGCGACTATAGTTGGTGGAGGGGGGTGATACCATGTTTTACCGCACCAGGTGACACCCCTCTCCTCTTCGCGCGCACGCTGCTGTACTAGTGAGCGGCGCACTATGTTTCTTCCCCCCGCCTTCATATTGGCCAGGGAAGAAAAAAAAAAAGGAGCAAAGAGGAGGATTGTGGGACATGTAGTCCCGAGGACTGGCAGCCCCACTATAACATGGAAACTGCAGCCCACACAGCATGCTCAGCTGAATGGGAGAGAGAGAGCCAGGAGTCCGGGAAAGCTTTCAGGGAAGTACACCCAGGACTTCAGAGGGAGAGGACAGTGCTGAGAGAACACCATCAGAGAGAGAACCCCGCTGCCCTGCGCCACCAGAGGGAAAGCCACACAGCCTGGCGCCATCCCTGGCGGAGAAAGGAATGGAGTCATTACAGGAATACAGATCTGGGTGCTACTCAGCGGACTCGCCACAGGCAATTCAGAGTGAGCTGACTCCTGATCAGAGGAACCGTTGTTGCTGTATCGCTGGGTCAGGTGAGAGGGCCGATCAGCCATTATCTACTAACGTCCATAGTAACTGCAGTCTCTGACCATCTCCTGTACTATGTCTGCAGTCTCTGACCAGCTCTTTTATTATGTCTGCAGTCTCTGATCATCTCCTGTATCATGTCTGCATTCTCTGACTGTCTCCTGTACTATGTCTGCAGTCTCTGACCATCTCCTGTATTATATCTCCAGTCTCTGACCATCTCCTGTAGTATGTCTGCATTCTCTGACCATCTCCTGTATTATGTCTGCAGTCTCTGACCATCTCCTGTTCTATGTCTGCAGTCTCTGACCATCTCTTTTAACATGTCTGCAGTCTCTGATCATCTCCTGTATCGTGTCCTCAGTCTCTGACCATCTCTTGTAACATGTCTGCAGTCTCTGACCATCTCCTGTACTATGATTGCAGTCTCTGACCATCTCCTGTACTATGATTGCAGTCTCTGACCGTCTCTTGTATTATGTCTGGGGGCTCTTTCTAACAGACTCTCTAACAGAAGCCCTCTCTGTGTGCATCAGAGAGACTCCCCTCCAGGTCTCATTAGTGTACACTCTTCCTGTATTTTTTTTATTGTTAAAAGATCATGGGAAGATCCTAGGGTAATGAAGACTTAGCCCTGGTTCACACAGGGGCGGCACGACTTGCAGGTCGCCTCACCGAGGCGACCTGCACACGACATCCATGGCGACTTGCAAAACGACTTCTGTATAGAAGTCTATGCAAGTCGCCTCAAGTCGCCCCAAAAGAAGTACAGGAACCTTTTTCTAAGTCGGAGCGACTTGCGTCGCTCCTATTAGAACGGTTCCATTGTACAGAACGGGAGGTGACTTGTCAGGCGACTAGGTCGCCTGACAAGTCGCCCCTGTGTGAACCGACACTAAGGGGAGCATCTCTGTGTTTGAGTCGTTGCCATAGTAACATTTGTAAAGGGGAGGAGTTGGTAAGATGACCACGCCCACGTGGGGGCGCCAGAAATATTTCTGCACCCAGGCGTCTGTGACCCTAGGATCGGCCCTGCATGGACGCTAGGGTTGCCACCTTTTCTTCAAGCCAAACCTGAACACTTTAGTTTTGCATAGCAATTTTTTTTTTTTTTGGTAATATGCAATATAGGATTGTAAAAGACCTGGGACACTGTTGGGTGCCCCAAGGAGAGTAGTAATGCAGCGTGCTAAGGCGAACAGTGGGTGTGTCCAAATTGTGTTAACAGTGGGAGGGGCTTAAAGTGGTATGGTTAAATACAACAAAAACATTCTTTTATCTATAAAATACTCATAGATTAAAAAAAAACAAATGTCACTGTAAATATATGAACTTAGCCTACCTTAAAAGTGGACAATGTCAGTCAGCAAAACAGTGGACAGTCTCAGAAGGGCATTTTTTTTTTATTTTTTTTTTTATCACTTCAGCGAATATTTTTCTGAGAGACGTTGTATCAACTTTGGAGAACCAAATTTATCCCCTCTCATTTTTCACATCATTGTGGCTTATTTCCAACTTATCTTTAATAGTTTTTATAATCATATATTATATATATATAGAAGGGCATTTGATGGTGTAAGTAGAGTAGTGGATGGTGTCAGTATGGGAGTGGACACATGATTCTAAACCCAGACTATCCGGGTGGATCTCGGAAAGGTGGCAACCCTAACTAGTGCTCGCTTAACCCAACACATTTAATGTAGTGAGGGAGCGATATAACACCTCCTCCCTGCCTGTCAAATGCCTTCTGAAGAGCAATTCAAATGTGGATTGCTCTTCAGAGGGCACCACGTGTTTAAATGAGCCCTAAGTCTGTTTAGCCATTCCAGTATTTTCTGTCAATTCAGTAGGTAACTGGGGACAGGAACAGGACTATTAATGTTCACTTTGGCACATTGCTGAGCAACCTCATGGTGTGCAGCAATTACAAAAAAACTTCCCTGGGCCCCATCTGCTTAGCTGGGGGAAGGAACGGGACCATTTAGGGCCCTTTCACACTACTCTGCAGCAAAATCTGCAAGCAGCAAGATTTTGTTTTCTGTGCATTTCTGTGTGTTTTTGGGTTGTCTGCATCTGTGAAAAATGGACATGTGATTCACAGTGCGTTTTTACCATGACTTACATTCATTTTAATGGAAAGCTGTGTTTTCGGTGTGGTTTTCAACACCACACCAAAAATGCAGAATGCGTGACTTTTCAAAACACACCGCAGCCACAGCATAGGTGTGAAATATCCCATAGAATTTAAAGGCAAACATTTTCTTGCATTTTTCTTTCAGAGTAAAAACGCAGGAAAAATGTGAAAGGGGCCTTAGGCTATTTTCACACTGGTGATTAGGGCTGGTGCGAATTGTAACAGTTCCCAATGTGACTCTCAGCAGCTAGGTGTAGTTGCTGGCCCCCTTCACTATATTGACATTTCACCAGTCTGGCATCCAGCAGCGATCACCATAGGTAATCATTGGCCATTCAGAGAGACACAAATAGCTGTGGCTCCTGGTGAAATGTCATTATAGTGAAGGAGGCCTGCAGCCACACCTACCCGCTAACAGCTGCAACAGGAATCTCTAATACCTGCCGCTACTATTCACACCAGCCCTAATCACCAATGTGAATGAAGCCTTGATGTTTAAGGTGCACCAGCTGTTAGTGCTTTGCCTTCCTTGAACAGTTTTGCTAATGTACAGCACATTACTGGAGGTGGACTAAGAAAAATAGGATAGGGAGAAAAGGAAGCTGGAGTTTGGCTTTAAAGTGATCCGAACATTCCCTAAAAGTTTCTAAGGAAACAAAAGATGCCCAAGCTTATTGGGCAGCAGCGGAGTAATCCTTATGCAACGGTTCTGACAAATAAATCCTGACAATCCGCCGGGGTAGGTAAAAAAGCAGAAGGCAGAGGTCAATAGTAAGGCAGAGGTAAGTAATAAGTAAGATAGAGTTCAGTGGTCAATGATAAGTAAGCCAAATGTCAGTAGTATGTAACGCAGAGGGTACACATCACTGGCCCACACACAATCACAGGCAGCCCCTGTGCACATCAGTCTTGTCCATCCTGCCCCCCTTGCCCCCCAGGTTCACCTTCCCACAGATGCACACAGGCAGCCCCTGAGTTCAGTTTTTTGTCAATCATGCACCCCTCCTCCTCATCTTACTAGCACAGACAAGCAAGGCAGCAACTCCTCATTAACTCCTCACCGCCTTGTCAAGTGATTACTCTGTAGCATTCCTACAGTAACAACAAGGTTACCAGAACATGAGTCTAATCAGACTGTGGCAGCTGGGGGTCAGGGGAAGGAACAGAATTAATTATCTGGCAGCAGACCTCCACTCCTCCATCAATCCGCCGGTGCATGTAATTGCCAGAAACCGTAGCACAAGGATTATATCACCTGTGCCCGAAAATCATCAAATAGTCCCGGCGGAGTAATCATTGTGCTGTGGTTGCCGGCAAGTACATGCCATGGCGGATTGATATAGACATGGGGACCGGGACTTTAGTTTAATTGTCGGAGCCGCTTGCACAACTTTTACTCTAGCGATTAACTAGTTCTGTTCCTTCCTCAGCCCCCAGCCGCAGCTCGATAGGCACTAGTTCTGTTCCTTCCCCCGATCTCTAGCTGCCACAGTTCACAGTCCGATCTGAATGAATCATTTGTCCGGGTTCCAGAGAGACTGAAAACCGGACACATGGTTCGCAGGGATGCAAAACCCGTACTGTTCGGGTGAATCCCGGACAGGTGGCAACCCTAATGGATGCATATGCTCCATGTGAATGAGGCCTAATTGTCGACATGTGGACCGAATAGCACAAAAGAGGAGATGTCGGGTAATTAAAAGAGAAGGGAATTTTATTTATGAATCATACTTACCTAGGCAGATGCTGCATCTGTCCATCGCCAGCTCTAAGGCTGAGAACCGAGTAAATAAACAGCCGATCACTCAGTTCTCAGTGCTCCCTGAGCAGAGAGCTGGTGGCTGTCAGTCTCTGGCTGTCAGCTTTGCCCCCCCACCTCCCAGTGCTCACTGAAACACTGGGGAGTGGTGGGGGCAGGAGTGGCCAGCTCAGGCTCTCAGGGGCTTGATGAGAGGCTAAGCTGGGTGCCGGTCCAGGCATGTCAGTGGATCCCAACCATATGGTTGCAATCTTTCCCCAGCCTGGACCGACTCTGTGACATCACCTGACAGCAGGCTTAAGCCCGCTGTCAGCTGAAACTGGGTTACAAGAGTGCAAAACAGTTTGCACTGCTGTGATCAACAGAAGTACAACCAGTAAACCGGCTTTGGCTGTACTTCTCCTTTAATGAATCTATCACACAACCTGTCTCTCTGCTCTTGTTTGGCATTACTTGCGACAATTTAAAAAAACGTCCCCATTTTATGCTGTGAACTCACCCTCCAGGGCCCAGGCAGGCTATTCCTCAGCCCAGGCTTTAGATCCAGGGTCTTTCTCCCTGAAGCTGGAAGGTCCTTCAGGCACCCTCTTTCCTAGTCCAGGGGGCCTCCACAATCCACCTCTCCTAATCTGGGACCTCCAGGCAACCCCTCACCTAGTCCAGTATCTACCTTGTACCCCGCCTATCCAGGGGCCTTTGCCACACTAACCATCATTTCCTAGTCAATGGCCTCCTCTGCACTCACCCCCCCAGTCCAGGATCTCCTTGGCACTCCTCTCCTAGTTCAAGGCCTCCTTTACACCCCACCCAAAGTTAAGAGCCTTCTCGGCACCCTGCTCTCCGAATCCAGGTCCTTTATCAACCCCACTTTTCAAGTCCAGGGCCTCTGATGTACTCCCTTTCCCAGTGCAGGTGGGGTGGAACCCCTGGGTTTGCCCCCCTAGATGCGTCACCCAGGGCAGGTGCCCCCCTGCCCCCCCCCCCTAGTTTTGGCCCTGATTTGGACACCTGGTCAGATCAGACTGTGCTGGAAAGTGTGCCTACCTCTTGTGAGAAACGAAAGGTGAGACTGTCTCAGCGGGATGGAAAGAGAGACATCACAGTGATTCCTATCCCTGTCTGAGAAGATTTGAACTGAACCAGAGCATGTGTACGAAGATCCAGAGGAAGGACTGCACAGTATATACAGCAGAGTATACAGAGTGAGGAACAAAGAGTACATAACTGAACTGCAACACAACATAAGAACTTGACATTTGAGAATGTGTAACATACAGCGCAGTGCACAGTGAGGTGGTCATGAATTTTTCAGACTTCAACGGGAGTCTCTAGAGTGGTGCATTGTAGGGTACATAATGCACAGCAAAGCGTACAGTGTACAATATGAATGCTGTGCTATACACTAAATTTAAAGTAGTATTAAACAAGCAGCATTTTTAGTTCAAACATTCCTCAGTACAACATTTGTTAAAATCCCTTTCCTAGCACTTGCAGTTTACAACTTTCAATCCTGCTGGCTCCATCTCTCTCAGTGCTGCTTCCCTGAACTTCTGGTAGAGGTAACAGTGGGCAGTGCAGTTTTCAGTCGGTCTCTAAGCTTGGAGAAGGGGGTGTGGAGGAGAAGAGAGGAGCAGGGGAGTGCCTTGCCATCCTAGGCTACAGTGCTGTGTGTTTCTATTGATGCACACAATGTAGGGAAAAACAGCTCTAGTCCCTGCATCCAAGTAACATGCAGCAAGAAAAAGGAACTATCCCTTACCCTTACTATCTATCTAGGGCATCAGTCATAGCACCAGCTTGAACTTGAATATAGGGAAGTATTAAAAGATAAAGAAGCTGCATACTTTGTAAGTGAATAAATCAGCCGCTGAAAGTGCTTAAAACTGAAAATTGAATATCACTGTAATTGTTCAAGTTTTTGCTATTTTTTTTTAATTCCTAATTTTTGCTTCAGAGTCAGTACAGTCATTTCAGGTTGAAGCTGAAACAATACTCTTGAGGTATGTGAACAGGCACATGCAAACATTTCATAAGTAAATACTGCACAAGAACAGAAAAAAATGCAGGGGTGTCAGGGGTGGAAGCTGGGGTGAGTGGGTGTCATTTAGTACTATGTCTGACATGTAAACATAATGGCTCTTTACATACATTATTTGTGTACAGCCTATTGCATTAGGGTGTGCACCTTAAAGCTGAAACACACATGCCTGTGTTTGTATGTATATGGTGTCAGTAGAGCAGTGGATGTGTCTGTAGGGCAGAGGTTGGTGTCACTAAGACATTGGATAGTGTTAGTCAGTAGAGAAGTGAACGTGTCAGTAGCACAGTGGGAGGTGTCACTAGGGCAGTGGACGGTGTCACTAGGGCAGAGGACAGTGTCAGTAGAGCAGTGAATGGTGTCAGTAGAGCAGAGATTGGTTGGCAGTAGGGCAGTGGATGGTGTCAGTAGTTTTTTATTTCTTACAATATTATTGTTTTTTGTTGGGGGTTGGCAAGGAAGAATCACGGTCTACCTGTCTCCTTCCCATGAATGATGGGTAGATTATTATCGATGGGTTGTTGAGCCCTGGATTAGGGTATGTCCAGGCACACCCGGCACACCCAGTACACTCTGTGAGCACGCCTATGGCTCTTCACATCCATTATGTGGGATTCATTTAGGTATTAATGTGGGTTGTTAGGAAAGGTGTGTGTGTGTGTGTAAGGGGGGGGGGGGGGGGTGATATTTCTGTCATGGTGGTATGCAGTGATCCTCGTGCTAATGTTTTCATGCACTACTCATAGTCAAGCATTGAAAGTACCTGTTGCTCTCATTGGAGAATCACTCCTGCTTTGCCTACCAGTTCATCCCCAACCAATTAGGGCTCAGAAATACTATCTTTAGGAAACTGTACAGTTGAAAACCTTTGGCTACATTTGGGATCAAACCTGGTGCTTGTGCAGTACAGTTTGTATACTCAGCCAATTCGACGCACAAACAATAATTCACAAGATATGAGCAGAACAGTTATGTTATTACAGAGCCATATACAGTGCATAAAAAGGAAGGTGGGACTTTGAATTGAAGCGGTTGAAATGCAGAGGTGATGGTATATATATAAAGTTTTATTAGTATCAAATTATTAAATTTCGTTTATTACATATATGTACAAGATGTGGGCACGGTAATACAAAGGTGTAAAAAACATAACTGAATAAAATAAATTCAAGACACTCAAGTAGGTAGTATGCGACAGCAAAACGGCCTAAACAAGCCAAACACAGCATGCCCGGCACCTGTATAGATGATCACATGGTAAAAATCTAAAATAACTGGGTTCATATAGGTAACATCATGGGCCATAATAAGTGTGTCTGTAGCATCATGTAGCTCTACGCGTTTCGTGGATTCATTTCCACTCGTCAGGAGCAGATGCGACAGATCCCTGTAAATATAATAATTGAGGTAAACCACACTCTATTTGGAAATGAAAAATGTAAATTAAAATTTAAGAAATTAACCCAGTGCACTCACCAACCACAGTAGTGGGCGCAGTGAGGGGCAAGCGAGACACGGCGAATCGGGAGCCGGGATACCGTGCCAACATCTTGTACATATATGTAATAAACGAAATTTAATAATTTGATACTAATAAAACTTTATATATATACCATCACCTCTGCATTTCAACCGCTTCAATTCAAAGTCCCACCTTCCTTTTTATGCATCCAAATATAGGGATGGAGGCATGCATGTGTACCTCATATAAAGTCCCACATTCCCCTTTTTTCCCCAGTATATATAGGGATGGAAGCGGTTGAAAAGTTGGATCAGCAGTGTTCCCCTGCTATCCACGCGTGAGATGTACTTTCAGATGTTTGTATTCCCCGTACAGGGATTCGCACATTTGGGCCAGCCAAGTAATATTGGATACATTGGTGTACGTATTTACCCGCCTTACCAGTGACAGCAATATTATGGCATTCCCGGCACAAACCTAATTGGTTTAAACCTTTTTCCACTTTGTTTACGCTTATACAAGCAAATACTATTTACGCTCATACAACTTCTGATTTTAACATCCATGTGTTCTTGCCGCACTGGCGGTGTGTGCGGGTTTGGGGTTCCTGAGCCTGTTCATGGTGTGTGGGGGGCTCTTTTCCACATTCGCGGGAGCTGCGATGCGCCTCGTGGGTCCTCCCCTTTCTCCCTGCACAGTCGTGTCCTGAGGATCGGGTGGACGCCCCTTCGCGCATCGGCGCCACGGTCCTCACGTCCAGCGCTTGGCGTCAGTCATTACACTGCCGCTGAGAGTACCACCTGCGTGATGCATGTGGGGGCGTCCCGGCGCCAATCACCGAGCATTCCGGCTCGGGTGCGGACACTGCCTCTCGCCCCTCCCATGTTCACGCACGTGGCGTTGGCGGCGTATATACCCTACACCTTCAGTCGGAGCCGGCTATTCATTTGGCTGGTCTCTGCCTGGGGCTCCTGCACACCAGCCACCCCATCGCTTGGTGCTGCACGGCATGCTACTTGGGTAAGTGTCCTTTGAGTCAGGTCCACTCTTGTTCACTCGTAATGTCACTGCACGTTTGTGTTTACACATATTTCCACCTTTACTCCCAGGTTTTTGTGTTTCATCCATGATTTAGTTTTTTCACAGTCACACTTACATTTAGGTCAGCTCACTTTATACACATATAACCATTTTCATACACTTACCACATTCTTCTTTGCCACCACCTACACATGCGGATATATTGGGTGTATATACATATCACCCAATTCACCACTTCATCCCACACACACTCCAATTGTTTTTCACTCTTTTATTTTTTAATTCCACACACCTTTATCTCATAATACAATTTTTCATTTGTTTCCTAGACATCTCCAATTGCAGAATCACATGCCAGTATTTTTGCACATGGAAACCCTCACAGGCACCCCTACATCTTCCCAAGCTAGTTGTGTACCACTACGCTGCCTCAGCTCCCGTGATGTGGTCTATGCTCCCGATTCGCTGTGTCTCGCTTGCCCCTCACTGCGCCCACTACTGTGGTTGGTGAGTGCACTGGGTTAATTTCTTAAATTTTAATTTACATTTTTAATTTCCAAATAGAGTGTGGTTTACCTCAATTATTATATTTACAGGGATCTGTCGCATCTGCTCCTGACGAGTGGAAATGAATCCACGAAACGCGTAGAGCTACATGATGCTACAGACACACTTATTATGGCCCATGATGTTACCTATATGAACTCAGCTATTTTAGATTTTTACCATGTGATCATCTATACAGGTGCCGGGCATGCTGTGTTTGGCTTGTTTAGGCCGTTTTGCTGTCGCATACTACCTACTTGAGTGTCTTGAATTTATTTTATTCAGTTATGTTTTTTACACCTTTGTATTACCGTGCCCACATCTTGTACATATATGTAATAAACGAAATTTAATAATTTGATACTAATAAAACTTTATATATATACCATCACCTCTGCATTTCAACCGCTTCAATTCAAAGTCCCACCTTCCTTTTTATGCATCCAAATATAGGGATGGAGGCACGCATGTGTACCTCATATAAAGTCCCACATTCCCCTTTTTTTCCCGAGCCATATACAGTATTCATCGCTATTCTTTTTGATCAGACTCCTAATCTTTAGTCGATGTTCCAATCTTTTTCTAACGTTTTACTAATTACATGAATAGTGCCCTGTAGTTTCTAATTTTATATCCACAAGCGATCACAAGCTTGTTTTTATAGATTTTAAACAAAAAATAAAAATCATATAAAATATGCTAAGATAATGACAAATTCATTGTCATCTTCAGATTCCCCTTCTGAGACCAGTGCCTGTACACTCACTTTATTTATTCCATTGGAACCCTGCATGTGAGGAGGTGGGGTCAAGTGTCTGATGGGGTTGAGTGAATCTGACCAGGTTTGATTCACAGTTTTTTCAAATCTTGTTTGAAATCACCAAACCTGATCTTAACTATGTACAAGTCTATGGAGACTAGGAGGGAGGATGTATCTTGATACTAAGTTTTGGCCATTTTCAACGATATTAGGCTGACTATTGTCAAAACGGGGCATTGGGAGCCAGGCACTGCTATGGGGGACATTTAACAAAACATTTTTTTTATACCATACAGTATAATGCAGTGGTCTGCATTCTAATAACTTTTCAAATGGCATTTGACAGGCAGTGAGGAGGCATTATAACACCAAAAAACTCAATGGGCGAACTCTGAACCCAAAGGTGATAATGCCCAGAAGAATAGCATTTCAGCTGCAACATCTGTACAGCCCCATGTGGCTGTGTTTGCTTTGTGGTGGCAATGGCATTTTTTAACTCAGAGTACCCTATTACACTCAATGGGCGAGTACCATCTGCAAAATTCTGCCCCCTGGGGTAAAAATGTCATGGACGTGAAGCATAACATCTCGACTGCAGTATCTGTGTAGTCCCATCTGGCTGTACTGGGACAGTTCAGAGAAAAAGTAATTTTCACCATTAGATGGAGCTTATGATCATAGGAGATAGCTATAGAACACAAAATACTGCCTGCAAGCTTTGTTGGAGCTGTATGGATTTGTGTCAAAGTCATCCTGACAACTTTTTATATACATGCCTTTAAGTCTCTTCTGAATGGAAAACAGTTCCTTGCAATATTTCCCCAGGTCCGCAAACCTTGAACATGCAGGATCTGCAAACCCATGGTAGCAGTAAACTCAAATCTCATCCCTAGTGTGCACGCTGGTAGGGATTTGCACTTATCCTAATTGGTCCAACCTTTTTAAAAGGCAACCAAATCCCCACTTCAAATATACAATGTTTATTAAGCTCATGGGTGTAATTCTGTAAGCTAATTCACCTACTTGCTGACGTTTGCTCAGTGTTTTAGATTTTGTGTCTTGGCAGTGCCATACCCTGGCACTAACCCACTACATGATTGACAAGCATGCACTTTTTTCTCCAGTCACTACTGATGCTACCTGGCCGGATTCAGCCACTTTGATTTTACTTATTGCTGGAGATGAACCATGTAATTACATCAAGGGCTGTCACTTGTCATGCTTTTTCAGGCCCAGAACCTCTAACATAGCTAGATACTGTAGTCTGGACTCAAAATGTATGTGCCGGGGTCACCTGAATAGTGAACTATGCTTTTAAAGTATAAACAATAGTTAATAAAGCATGCTGCAGCCATAGCCCATAGTTTCTGAGTTGGTGAACAGCCCTTACATAATTTTCAGGGAAAATAAATGCAATACGGTTTACAAAAAGAACCCATACCTAGTATGCTTATACTCAGAAGAACTAAACAAATAATTACTTCATATGGTTGTAAATTAGGTTAGACTGGCTCCAGGCAAGTTTGTAGAAAGAACATTTTTATTTCATTTTTCTTTTTTGAGCTATATTTTGCATTCAAAATGAAAAGTCATAAACTTTAACATTATTCAAAAGAAAATCACACGTTTTTTCATAAGCGTGGCTTTTAAAAGGATAGCATTGCCAGAATTGTGAACGATAGAACGTGTTCCTGCCACAAAAGTATCAATTACCTACGGATTGAAGTAGTTATTAAGCCTTGTTATATTTTTATTATTTCCTTTTATGGACAAATTACTATATAGTAGTGTGCCACACTTGACTGACCCTTCCTCTGCACTGAAAACATATTAAAATATCAAAGCAAAGTAAAATAAAGGATCTTGTTCATTAATGAGAGAATAATAACCTCTAATCTCCTAACATTTTAGATTGCCACATTCCATTGTGATTGGATTAAGGTGGGTGAGTTACCTGTTGGGCAGTAAATAATGGATAATGAATGGTGAAATTACATTACAGAACAAGTCTAGTTGAATGTAGGTATTGCTAGCTATATGAGATAAGCTAAACACAATAAAATATAGGTCTACAGATGGATTAACGCCCAAGTCTAATTGAAATGTTTTCTTTTGGAGTGAGAAAGGGCTGGAACCGCTCTCAAAGTTTTATTACAGTGTGTTCCCCGCTGACTTACTTCTTTCCACTGGAACCAGAAATAATAACAAAAACAATACTGGGAAAAGGTAGGAACCCTGTTCAGGTTTTTACTGTGTGTCTTCCTGTCCCAGTGACCCCCTCCCCTATCCCCTCACTTATTGTCATGGTGTTACAGTGGTGTCATGTAAACACATTGTTAAGGGAAATGTACCCATTTGATGAAAAATGGCAACACATCAAATAGGGACAGCTGTAAGACCATTAAAGTGATTGTAATCTATCACAGTGTAAAACAACCCATCCAGTTTAGAATAGAAATGAAAGGCAAAACATTTGTGTATAGATATATAAAAAAAAATGCTTTCCCCCTTTTTTTTTTTACAACTGATCAAATGTCCTCTATTCTGAACTGCATAAGTACATGGTACAGCAGGCACATATCAGGAACATTAAATGTTGGTGTAACAAACAAACACTTTACAATTTCAGATAATATAAATGGGATCAGTAACCATATTAAGTTTTCAGTCAAGTGTTCTTTTTATATGATGGGCGAAGCACAAAAATAGCTTCTTCTTTAGCTAATCTAGATTTTTTTTTGTGCCATACTAATACATATAGAGGTGTTTAGGCAACAGAGTGCTACAAAGCATTGAGGGATATGACATCACAGATATGACATGCAGCAGGTTAAATAAAAAAATAACTCTAGAATGACAAGGCTTTCTGCCAAATTGATTGTATATGGCCACAACGTTTTGATAAATATTGTAGATTGAAAAATTAGCATTATCAGAAAATATATATTAGACAAATTGTACTTTGCCCTATTTCCTAATGCTTCTCAGAACTTTCACTAAATTACATCGGTGACATCCTTGATCAAAAATTGTCATGATCATGTTTCCCCCCTTTAAAACAAACAGGTTCCCAAATATCCAGTTTCCCTAGGTATTTCCCTAGTATTGAGTACAGTTACCCTTGTTGCTCATTCACAAAATAGTGAAAAAACCACACCATGAAAAAAGTATTTATTAACCACTTCTGCCCCTGAAAATTTGGCTGCTCAATGACCAGGCCGTTTTTTGCAATTCGGCACTGCGTTGCTTTAACTGACAAATGTGCAGTCGTGCGACATTGTACCCAAACAAACTTGACGTCCTTTTTTTCCCACAAATAGAGCTTTCCTTTGGTGGTATTTGATCGTCTCTGCGGTTCTTATTTTTTGCGCTATAAACAAAGAGCGACAATTTTGAAAAAACACAATATTTTGTACTTTTTGCTATAATAAATATCCCTATTTTTTTAATTTAAAAAGCAAATTTTTTCCTCAGTTTAGGCCAATATGTATTCTTCTACATATTTTTGGTAATAAAAATCGCAATAAGCATATATTGATTGGTTTGCGCAAAAGTTATAGCGTCTACAAAATAGGGTATAGATTTATGGCATTTTTATTATTATTTTATTTTACTAGTAATGGCGGCGATCTGCGTTTTTTTTTATCGGGACTGTGATATTGCGGTGGACAAATTGGACACTTTTGACACATTTTTGGGACCATTGACAATTATACAGCTCACAGTGCTATAAAAATGCACTGAATACTGTGTAAATGTCACTGGCAGGGAAGGGGTTAACACTAGGGGGCGATCAAGGGGTTAACTGTGTTCCCTAGTGTGTGTTCTAACTGTGGGGGGGATGGGACTGTCTAGGAGGAGAGAGCGATCGGTGTTCATACTTAGTATGAACACACGATCTGTCTCTACTCCCCTGAAAGAACTGGGATTTGTGTGCTTGCACACACAAATCCCGGTTCTCGCTCTGTCATGAGCGATCGCCGGTGCCCAGCGGTCACCGCGCCTGCCGGGCACTCGCATCGGCTCTGGGCACACGGTGCAGGCACGCGCGCTCACCCCTAGTGGCCAAAAGGCAAAGCAACATAAGGTAATGTCTTTTCGCCCAGCCGTGCCATTCTGCCACAGTAAAACTGCGGCGGCTGGTCGGCAAGAAGTTAAAAAATGAAAATATGCTAAAAAATGAACAGTACCACAACAACCTACTAATCAGTGATGCTGTCCCACCATCCCACCTACTACTCCCATCACAAATGACAAATCTCCACTGCCTTCTGTATGTAAATGATCTCCAACCCTTTGTTTACAAACAGAAGCTGTCAGGGTTCTGTCATTTCAGTAGTGCTACCACTGCTAAATGACAGATCCCCTGGTTTGTTTACAAACAAAAGCTGGAAGAGAATCTGTCATTTAGTGGTAGTCAGTGCCAGGACAAGGCCATCCAGTGCCCAGGGCGAACATGGCAAACTGTGCCCCAAAACCCCCCCTCCTTTCCCGGGATAAGGCTTATCATGGGGTAAGGTTTGTAATGCATGTAAATTTTGTGACATGCACTGAAATAGTACGAACATATTGTCCAACTTTTGAAGTTGAAATGAGGGACATTTCAGAGAGCACACGGCAAGCGCGCTGCAAGAAAGAATGGGTGTGGTTAAGTTATGATGACTGGGAGGGGGGCAAACTGCACTGTTACACTCTTTAGCTGCAGAGGGAGTTCCTGGGAATGTACATTCCATCAGTGGCAGCTGATGTCCAATATTTTGGGGGGAATACAAACCTGCCCCCCTAACTCGCACTTATTCCACCCCTCCCCCTGCGGGAGATGGACAGCAGCGATTAGTGGACCCCTCACACGGGAGACGGACGGCAGCGATCAGTGGCCTTACCTTAGGAGGCCAATGCTGCTCCTTGCTCCAGCTTACCAAGGGAAGAACCGGGGCCGTTGCTTCTCCTCCCAGCCAAACAGGAAGTGGGTGCGGAGACCCGATAGGCCGGGAGTCCTAAGACTCCCTGGCCAATCAGGTCTCCGGACCCGCTTCCTGATTGGCCAGGAGGAGAAGAAGGAAGACATTAGCCAATATTAATTTGCTAATGTCACACAACTGGGTGGGCTCAGTGCTCTGTGCCCCGAGATTACTGGGCTCTGTGCCCCAAGCTTACCCTTTATTAAAGCCAATAAGAGCCTCAGGCTCTAATCATGTGCTTAAAAAAAAAAAAAAACATTGAAATCCATGTGTTCGGCACCCTGCATGTAGATTAGGGGTCAGACGCTGATCGCTCTTTAGACACTTGCTCTCCAAAACACATGTGAACAAGCCATTAATTATTTATTTTTAATGTATTTTTTGTGGGTTTTTTTATTTAATTGATTGATTTTTTTTTTAATTTTGGGAGGCTTTAGTGAAATATCAGAGGTCTAAACAGACCCCAGATGTTTGAGACAGAGTGCAGCCGATCCCCCGCTTGCTTTCCGAGCCTGTTAATTCTACTCTGTGACAGGAGATAGGCACAGCTGTGGGCTGTATGTGCCGCAAGTTGCGCTTCTCCCTCTGTTAGAACTGGTGCTACTATGACAGGAAGTGAGACAGAGTGGCTCTGTGTTCCCCCATTCGCCCCCCCTTCTTCGGTCAGCAGCGCAGGGATCAAACACACAGACCAGGCTATCAGTAAATGGTATTAATGTGCAGTAACCTCTAGCAACCAAATAGTGAATGGTAATCATGCGTAGTAACCTCTCTAGCAACCAAATAGTGAATGGTAATCATGCGTAGTAACCTCCCTAGCAACCAAATATTGAATGGTAATAATGTGCAGTAACCTCTAGCAACCAAATAATGAATGGCAATAATGCACACCAGTACCAATACCAATCAGTATATGGTATTAATGTGCAGTAACCTCTAGCAACCAATCAGTAAATGGTATTAATGTGCAGTGACCTCTAGCAACCAAATAATGAATGGTAATAATGCACAGTAACCTCTCTAGCAACCAATCAGTATATGGTATTAATGTGCAATAACCTCTAGCAACCAATCAGGGAATGGTAATAAAATGCAGTAACCTCTCTAGCAGCCAATTAGGGAATGGTAATAACATGCAGTAACCTCTCTAGCAGCCAATCATTATATGGTATTAATGTGCAGTAATCTCTAGCAACCAATTAGGGAATGGTATTAATGTGCAGTAACCTCTAGCAACCAATCAGGGAATGGTAATAATGTGCAGTAACCTCTCTAGCAACCAATCAGTAAATGGTGATAATGTGCAGTAACCTCTAGCAACCAAATAGTGAATGGTATTAATGTGCAGTAACCTCTCTAGCAAACAATTAGTGAATGGTAATGATGTGCAGTAACCTCTAGCAACCAATGGGTGAGCAGGAATGATGTGCAGTAACCTCTAGCAACCAATTGGTGAGTGGCAATGATGTGCAGTAACCTCTAGCAACCAATCTGTGAGTGGTAGAGATGTGCAATAACCTCTGTGGACCAGTTCTTTATGTGTACATTAGTAACTTTTTTTTAGATAAAGCCGGCCATAGACAGTTCACATTTATGGGCAGGCTGAATGTACCATCTATCAACTTGGGTACAACCAGCCTGTCAGATTTTACAGATTTTACCGCTAGCAATAATCATTTGTTCTGCCGATGGGGACTGGTTCCCCTGCCGGAAGAACACAATGGTTTCACAGGAGGAAATCCCCTGTCAACACTGTGTTGATGGGGGAATCTAGATATTTTCTTTCCTGCAACCTGTGGCTGCAGGAAAAAAATTGCTCCGTCTATAGCTGGCTTAAGTCTGTGTGTGTGTGTGTGTGTGTGTGGGGGGGGGGGCGGGCAAGAAAATATTTGCCCAAGGTACAATCAATATTAAAGATGGCCCTGTAGCCCATATTATTATAGATCTTTACAGGTATATCTTAGAAATGCATAAATTTATTATTACAGAGCTTTCTATAAAAGCATTTGCTTGTAATATAGCATACTGAAAATATTTTATTGTGATGTTTCTAAAGACTTGGTTCAGTAAAGCTAACATAGAACTGTGAATGGAGAGATGAATGAGAGTTGATGCACCATCTATAAGTTTATATTCACATCCTTCAAGCTTGATTAAGGAAAGGCTCTTCTTTATTGAAGATGGCAGCTCACTGTAATAGATGTGCTCGCAATGCTGGATACATGCAAACACAAAAATATAAGATACATTAAACATATATTATCCAGCGGGCAGCTGAGTTTATGTCTGAAAGTAAAAATTTTCATGCTGGTATTATTTTCTTCATATCTCTTTCTGAGAAGAATTATTATTTGACAGTTGACTTAAACCAAGGATAAACTGTGTAAAGCCAGAAATATACTGTATCTGAAGAGAGAATGGTTGTGAAGATACAAAAAGGCTCACTAAAGATATGGTAAACTACCACAAACAGCTTTGAGCAAACAGTTATAATGCATTTATCATCATTTATCATATAATACATTATCTAACATGCTTTATTAATCAAGGTGTTTTTATCACTTTTTTCTATTACGGTACATTCTAAACATATGCTTTTTTTTGTATATGAGTCAGCTTCTTCACCACTAAAAGGCAACCCTGCAGATTATGTAACATAACAATATTCAATAAACATATGTATATAATGTATCTCTTATAAGTATAGTTAAACCCACCATAAACATTTTTCATCTATTAGCCACTTGAGCCCCGGACCATTATGCTGCCTAAGGACCAGAGGTCTTTTTCCAATTTGGCACTGCGTCGCTTTAACTGCTAATTGCGCGGTCATGCAATGCTGTACCCAAACGAAATTTGCGTCCTTTTCTTCCCACAAATAGAGCTTTCTTTTGATGGTATTTGATCACCTCTGCGGTTTTTATCTTTTGCGCTATAAATGGAAAAAGACCGAAAATTTTGAAAAAAAATGATATTTTCTACTTTTTGTTAAAAAAAATCCAATTTTAGTCATACATTTAGGCCAAAATGTATTCGGCCACATGTTTTTGGTAAAAAAAATGTCAATAAGCGTATATTTATTGGTTTGCGCAAAAGTTATAGCGTCTACAAACTAGGGTACATTTTCTGTAATTTACACAGCTTTTAGTTTATGACTGCCTATGTCATTTCTTGAGGTGCTAAAATGGCAGGGCAGTACAAAACCCCCCCAAATGACCCCATTTTGGAAAGTAGACACCCCAAGGAAATTGCTGAGAGGCATGTTGAACCCATTGAATATTTATTTTTTTTGTTCCAAGTGATTGAATAATGACAAAAAAAAAAAAAAAAAAAAATATTTACAAAAAGTTGTCACTAAATGATATATTGCTCACACAGGCCATGGGCCTATGTGGAATTGCACCCCAAAATACATTCTGCTGCTTCTCCTGAATATGGGGATACCACATGTGTGGGACTTTTTGGGAGCCTAGCCGCGTACGGGGCCCCGAAATCCAATCACCGCCTTCAGGATTTCTAAGGGCGTAAATTTATGATTTCACTCTTTACTGCCTATCACAGTTTCGGAGGCCATGGAATGCCCAGGTGGCACAAAACCCCCCCAAATGACCCCATTTTGGAAAGTAGACACCCCAAGCTATTTCCAGAGAGGCATATTGAGTCCATGGAATATTTTATATTTTGACACAAGTTGCGGGAAAGTGACACATTTTTTTTTTTTTTTTTGCACAAAGTTGTCACTAAATGATATATTGCTCACACAGGCCATGGGAATATGTGGAATTGCACCCCAAAATACATTTAGCTACTTCTCCTGAGTACGGGGATACCACATGTGTGGGACTTTTTGGGAGCCTAGCCGTGTACGGGACCCCGAAAACCAATCACCGCCTTCAGGATTTCTAAGGGTGAAAATTTTTGATTTCACTCTTCACTGCCTATCACAGTTTCGGAGGCCATGGAATGTCCAGGTGGCACAAACCCCCCCCAAATGATCCCATTTTGGAAAGTAGACACCCCAAGCTATTTGCTGAGAGGCATGGTGAGTATTTTGCAGCTCTCATTTGTTTTTGAAAATGAAGAAAGACAAGAAAAAACTTTTTTTTTTCTTTTTTCAATTTTCAAAACTTTGTGACAAAAAGTGAGGTCTGCAAAATACTCACTATACCTCTCATCAAATAGCTTGGGGTGTCTACTTTCCAAAATGGGGTCATTTGGGGGGGGTTTGTGCCACCTGGGCATTCCATGGTCTCCGAAACTGTGATAAGCAGTCAAGAGAGAAATCAAAAATTCACGCCCTTAGAAAGCCTGAAGGCGGTGCTTGGTTTTCGGGGTTCCGTACGCGGCTAGGCTCCCAAAGAGTCTCACACATGTGGTATCCCCGTACTCAGGAGAAGCAGCAGAATGTATTTTGGGGTGTAATTTCACATATTCCCATGGCATGTTTGAGCAATATATCATTTAGTGACAAGTTTGTGCAAAAAAAAAAAAATTGTCTCTTTCCCGCAACTTGTGTCACAATATAAAATATTCCATGGACTCGACATGCCTCTCAGCAAATAGCTTGGGGTGTCTACTTTTGAACTGTCCTGGCATTTTATGCACAACATTTAGAAGCTTATGTCACACATCACCCACTCTTCTAACCACTTGAAGACAAAGCCCTTTCTGACACTTATTGTTTACATGAAAAAGTTTTTTTTTTTTGCAAGAAAATTACTTTGAACCCCCAAACATTATATATTTTTTTAAAGCAAATGCCCTACAGATTAAAATGGTGGGTGTTTCATTTTTTTTTTTCACACAGTATTTGCGCAGCGATTTTTCAAACGCATTTTTTGGGGAAAAAACACACTTTTTTAAATTTTAATGCACTAAAACACACTATATTGCCCAACTGTTTGATGAAATAAAAAAGATGATCTTAGGCCGAGTACATGGATACCAAACATGACATGCTTTACAATTGCGCACAAACGTGCAGTGGCAACAAAATAAATACATTTTTAAAAGCCTTTAAAAGCCTTTACAGGTTACCACTTTAGATTTACAGAGGAGGTCTACTGCAAAAATTACTGCCCTCGATCTAACCTTCGCGGTGATACCTCACATGCATGGTGTAATTGCTGTTTACGTTTGACGACAGACCGCCGCTTGCGTTCGCCTTAGTGCGAGAGCAGGGGGCGACAGGGGTGCTTTTTTTTTTTTTTTTTTCTTTATTATTTTTTTGCTTTTTTATCTTATTTTTAAACTGTTCCTTTCATTTTTATTTTTTTTTTAATCATTTTTATTGTTATCTCGGGGAATGTAAATATCCCCTATGATAGCAATAGGTAGTGACAGGTACTCTTTTTTGAAAAAATTGGGGTCTATTAGATCCTAGATCTCTCCTCTGCCCTCAAAGCATCTGACCACACCAAGATCGGTGTGATAAAATGCTTCCCCAATTTCCCAATGGCGCTATTTACATCCAGCGAAATCTAAGTCATAAAATGCTCGTAGCTTCCGGTTTCTTAGGCCATAGAGATGTTTGGAGCCACTCTGGTCTCTGATCAGCTCTATGGTCAGCTGGCTGAATCACCGGCTGCATTTTCAGGTTCCCTGTTGAGACAGGAGAGCCAGAGAAAAACACGGAAGACGGTGGGGGGGGGGGGGCATTCCCTCCCACGGCTTGTAAAAGCAGTCTAGAGGCTAATTAGCCGCTAGGATTGCTTTTACATGAAAGCCGACCGCTGGCTGAAAAGAATGATACCAAGATGATACCTAAACCTGCAGGCATCATTCTGGTATAACCACTCAAAGTTGTGAATGGCGTACCTGAAGACAAAAAAATGGTTAACAATAAAGCACAGTAAACGGTAAAGTATAAAAAATTGCATACCTGAAAAGCAAACATGATAAAACATAATAACAATAAAACATTGCAGAATAGAATACAGTAAAAAAGAGCAGAACAATAGAGAGAATAGAGAGAGAGAGAACAATAAAACGAC
Organism: Lithobates septentrionalis; assembly: GCA_037952835.1. Taxonomy (NCBI): domain Eukaryota; kingdom Metazoa; phylum Chordata; class Amphibia; order Anura; family Ranidae; genus Lithobates; species Lithobates septentrionalis. The sequence continues at coordinate 1,787,134 of JBBDGP010000230.1, read as the reverse complement.
AACTATTTTTTTTTATTTTATATATATATATATATTTTTTTTTTTTTACACTTTTTTTGTAACTAACTTTTATAACTGTAACCGGTTCCAGGTTCGGGTCTCTCAAAATGCGATGGCATCTTGGGAGACCCTGTGAAAGTGTGCCTAGTCTGTGCAATGCTGTACCCTACGCTAATACTCAACTAGTGCATGGTAGCGTTCAAAACATTCACCAATGCAAAGACCAGGATTGTCAGGACAGGAGGGACAATAATAGCGGGTGTCACGCCTATATCCGCGCTAGCTGCAGACACAATATCTTTTTTGGGGGCGTTCGCTGGGTAGGGGTACTCGGGAGGACATAAAGAAAATGCCTCTCATGCAGCCGACTGCATTTGGTTGGGGATGTGAATGGGGGAAGTACGGGTGCTGCAGAAGCGGTGGGTTCCCAATTAGGATTGGCGAATGCAGCAGGAAGGGCATTATGGGCACGACGGGCCTGTGTTTGTCTTTTTGGTGGCAGCGGGACACTACTTGTGCTTGCCACCTCACCAGCTTGAACTGCACTTATGGGACTCGCCACGTCACCAAGTGTTACTGCAGTGCTGGTTTGACTACGACCGGGGTGTACTAGGCCGCTGGCGCATGCCAGTTCACCAAAACGCTACCAAAAAATCTGTTGGCGATCGCAGGGATCTGGCCTGACTCTGCGAACGCTGCAGTTATGCGTTTTAGTCTTTTGTAAGTGACAGTGATCGATCGATACTGCACTTGGGTGGGCTGGGCTGGGCCGGGCGGAGGGGCAAAACGCAGGTGCTAGCAGGTATCTGGGCTGATCCCACTAACACTGCGTTTGTGAGAACCCTAAACTGCTGGGGATGCTAGTATAGATCTGATCGGATCAGATATTGATCCGTTCAGATACTATACCACTAAGGGTGGTGTACAGTGCGTGCGTGGGTGTTAGCGGTACTGGCGCTAACCTGACGCTGCCTGGTGCTTGCCAGTTCACCAAGATACTACCAAAAAAACTGTTAGCGATCGCAGGGATCAGGCCTGACTCTGCGAACGCTGCAGTTATGCATTTAGTGTTTTGTAAGTGTCAGTGATCGATCAATACTGCACTTGGGTGGGCTGGGCCGGGCGGAGGGGCAAAACGCAGGTGCTAGCAGGTATCTGGGCTGATTCCGCTAACACTGCGTTTTTGGGAACCCTAAACTGCTGGGGACACTAGTATAGATCTGATCGGATCAGATATTGATCCGTTCAGATACTATACCACTAAGGGAGGCGTATGCTGCGTGCGTGGGTGTTAGCGGTACTGGCGCTAACCTGACGCTGCCTGGGGCTGGTGCTTGCCAGTTCACCAAAATACTATGCAAAATGTAAAAAATACAGCGCTGTCAGAAAAACCATAATGGTAATTGCATGAACTGATCCAATAAATAAATCCCAAATTGAATAATAAGCTGCGGTAACAAAAATGCGAGATACCCACACTAAAAATATCAGAATTGTATAAGAAACCGCGCTATATGGACTAAACTTAAAATGTGAAATTAAAAGTTTTTGTAATATGCACATCAAAATACTGAGTCCATCTGAAGATAATGTCAACAAATGTCCGACAAAAAATCACCAAGGGATATGACTCTTCATCCACATAATAAGTGACACCACACTCAGTTCACCATTGGAAGTAGTGTTAGAGATAGGACAGTCCTCCACCTTCAAAACAACTGCCTCTTACCAGCTCCCTTGATCTCTGGTCAGGAGATCAATAGCGCCTTTTGGCTTATAACCCAGCCACAGTCTCAGATAAGGATGGATGTAGGTCAGATCAACTCCTCCTGTTGTCCTAAACAGCCCATACACAACTTTTCCAATGGCCCATCATAAAAGGAGAAAAGAAGCCTCCATAGTGTAAAACCGTATATATAGTTTATTAATAAAATAGTATTGCACTCACATGTAAGCGAAATCGTTCAGGCAAAAACAGATGAACGAGCCGGCCGGCTCTCTCTTACAAAGCACCCGTAGCTTCCGGGACTGCGTGTGTGTGTTGTGGTAGCGTCAGCACGCCGCTCTCCCTACGCCGTTTGTCAAACGTGACGTCGTCCAGGGGCACGGGCGGCGTGCTGAACGCCACCTATTATATGCCTAGTTAATTTCTAGAAGCACCGCCCAGTCCTGAGGTCCGAGCAGTAAGTGAAACAGTTGCCGCCATATTGCAATGGGGCAAACACCAGTACAGTCTCAAGGGAAAAGCGCTGATAGCAATCAGTATCCGCCCTTGGTTTGGACTATGTATTAAAATGTGATTTATATGTACACCCTCAGTAATATGAAGAGGTTTGTATAGATATTGTACATTCAGTCGTTTACATTAGAATTAGGCGTACCACACGGACCATAGTGGCGGCATCTAGTGGCCAAAATTTATATAGCCTGGCCTGAATCATATGGTCAATTTATGGAGTACCCTAAATACATCAAATGAATTTCTGATAAGTTAAAAGATTATAAAAAAAAAAAAAAAAAAAAAAAAAAAAAATATATATATATCAATCCCCTTGTGAGAGGGAAGGACAAAGAAAAAGAATAAAGAAAAAAGGAAAAGGAAGGAAGTATAAAGTTCAGATTAAAAATAATATATTAATATTGGACCAGGTTGTATAGAAATAACAATTATACTGTAATTCATCTAGAAGAATGAATGCCAAATCACTATGTCATGTTATTAGATAATCTGCATTAATTGATACCATATAAGGCAACTCAAAGGTCCAATATTCAAAATAAGCTAAAAATGGTGGGTATATGTACATGTCATCCCCATCCTTCCCCCCAAAGGAACTGCTGGGGACTCAGGACTGGTTCACATATAATCACCCTAACTATTATCAATAAATGAATTGACATCCGTGTCTATATTGAGGCCATAGGGACTATAACAACGTACCCTATGGATCCACGCCATTTCCATCTTGGATAGTTCTCTAACCAGAGATCCGCCTCTCCAATGGGCATTATACTTGTCAATAGCTAAAAAAATTGTGTTAGCTGGGTTCCGATCATGGACCTTGTCATAGTGTTTGGAGACAGAATGGAACTTAAAACCCGTTTTGATATTTGTAATGTGTTCCCCTAACCGTACCTGCATGGCCCGCTTGGTCCGACCTATGTATTGGAAACCGCACGGGCATTGAAGCAGGTATACAACCCCCGTGGAACTACATGTAATAAAAGGTTCTATTCTGTGCTCTATAGAGGTGTTAGTTGAAACAAATGACAGTGTTTTTCTCGTTTTGATGTAATTCAGAGTGCAAATTTGGCATCTGCGACATTGGTGGTAGCCCGAAAGGCCCTGAAAAAAGGACAATCTTTTGCCAGGAGGGTCTACTACATTAGGAGCAATGATATTTCTTAGTGAGGGAGCCCCTCTAAATATTACCTGGGGTTTCTTGGGCAGAAAAGTTTTAATCAGTGTATCGTTGCCCAACAAATGCCAGTGTTTGGCAATGATTTTCTTAACCTGGTAGTGTTGGGTTGAGTAACCTGTGATGAAAGGAATAGCTGGACTGTCCCTTTTTTTTATAGGTGCCATGTCCAGAAGTTCAGATCTATTGCGCCTTTCAACTTCTTTTATGATGGTATCTAGCGGATCACCGTCATACCCTTTCTCCAGAAACCTCTTTTTTAGAATGTCTGCCTGAATTCTGTAGTCTTCAACGTTTGAGCAATTACGTCTCATTCGGACAAACTGGCTCCTAGGCACCGACTGGAGCCAGCTTTCTTTATGGCAACTATCAAGAGGTATAAACGCATTCCGATCTGTTTGTTTGAAAAAAGTAATTGTTTTAAAGGAGTCTGCTTCTCTATAGATGGTTAAATCCAAGAAATTGATTTTTTCCTGACTGGCTTCATGAACAAATCTAATGCCCCTCTCGTTGTTATTGATTTGAGAAAAGAAGATTTCCAGTTCAGGAATCGATCCCTCCCAGAGGAGGAGGACGTCATCTATATACCTGGCCCAAAAAACCAGGTGTGGACAACGGTCCTTATAGATGACGTCCTCCTCCCACTTGGCCATGAAAAGATTAGCCAAGCTTGGGGCGTACTTGGCGCCCATAGCGACACCCCTTTGCTGTCGATAATAACATTGATTGTACCAAAAGTAATTATGATTAGCCGCAAAATCCAATAGCTCCATGATGTAATCTTGTTGTTTTAATGGGATTTTAGAAAGGATATTCAAAAAGTGTTTTACGGCTGCGAATCCAAGTTGGTGTGGAATTATGGTATATAACGAAGTTACATCCGCCGTCACCAACCATGTTTTACTATTGGGTTTCAACTGGGACAGCAGATGGATCACATGTTTTGTGTCCTTTATATACGACGGCATCTGCTGTACCAGGGGTTGCAAAAAGAAGTCTATGTACTTGCCCACCCGGGACGTAACCGAATCGATGCCACTAACTATCGGTCGTCCCGGGGGGCAAGTCAGACTTTTATGTATTTTCGGCAAACAATACAAGATCGGAACTCTTGGGGCCCTAGGGACTAGAAAGGATTTTTCTTTATCATTGAGTATCCCCTCCTGGAAACCCTTCGTGACCAGTTTCTCAAGATCACTTTTATATTTAATCACCGGATTTCCAGGTAAGGGGGTATAAGTATCGTGGTCTCCCACGATGTTAGACATTTCCCGTAAGCAATCACTCCTATCGAGAATAACTATCCCCCCACCCTTATCTGCGGGCCGGATTACAATCCCCTTATTATTACAAAGGGAATCTAATCCTTCCTTCAAAGTCTTGGTCATCTTCTGGTTGGCCACTTTCAGGGAGTCCAGGTCTCTGAGGACTACATCCCTAAACACCCTTAGTGACGGTGCCAGAGTGCCCGGAGGGTTGAAGGTGGAAGCATTAGCCAGTCCAGTGTGTTGGTACTCCTGTGCAACTGGCAACCTACAGCCCTCTGAACAATTTGCAAAATGTCTTTTGATATTAATGTTGATGTTCGAAAGATTAATGCCTCCGGGCACTCTGGCACCGTCACTAAGGGTGTTTAGGGATGTAGTCCTCAGAGACCTGGACTCCCTGAAAGTGGCCAACCAGAAGATGACCAAGACTTTGAAGGAAGGATTAGATTCCCTTTGTAATAATAAGGGGATTGTAATCCGGCCCGCAGATAAGGGTGGGGGGATAGTTATTCTCGATAGGAGTGATTACTTACGGGAAATGTCTAACATCGTGGGAGACCACGATACTTATACCCCCTTACCTGGAAATCCGGTGATTAAATATAAAAGTGATCTTGAGAAACTGGTCACGAAGGGTTTCCAGGAGGGGATACTCAATGATAAAGAAAAATCCTTTCTAGTCCCTAGGGCCCCAAGAGTTCCGAGCTTGTATTGTTTGCTGAAAATACATAAAAGTCTGACTTGCCCCCCGGGACGACCGATAGTTAGTGGCATCGATTCGGTTACGTCCCGGGTGGGCAAGTACATAGACTTCTTTTTGCAACCCCTGGTACAGCAGATGCCGTCCTATATAAAGGACACAAAACATGTGATCCATCTGCTGTCCCAGTTGAAACCCAATAGTAAAACATGGTTGGTGACGGCGGATGTAACTTCGTTATATACCATAATTCCACACCAACTTGGATTTGCAGCCGTAAAACACTTTTTGAATATCCTTTCTAAAATCCCATTAAAACAACAAGATTACATCATGGAGCTATTGGATTTTGCGGCTAATCATAATTACTTTTGGTACAATCAATGTTATTATCGACAGCAAAGGGGTGTCGCTATGGGCGCCAAGTACGCCCCAAGCTTGGCTAATCTTTTCATGGCCAAGTGGGAGGAGGACGTCATCTATAAGGACCGTTGTCCACACCTGGTTTTTTGGGCCAGGTATATAGATGACGTCCTCCTCCTCTGGGAGGGATCGATTCCTGAACTGGAAATCTTCTTTTCTCAAATCAATAACAACGAGAGGGGCATTAGATTTGTTCATGAAGCCAGTCAGGAAAAAATCAATTTCTTGGATTTAACCATCTATAGAGAAGCAGACTCCTTTAAAACAATTACTTTTTTCAAACAAACAGATCGGAATGCGTTTATACCTCTTGATAGTTGCCATAAAGAAAGCTGGCTCCAGTCGGTGCCTAGGAGCCAGTTTGTCCGAATGAGACGTAATTGCTCAAACGTTGAAGACTACAGAATTCAGGCAGACATTCTAAAAAAGAGGTTTCTGGAGAAAGGGTATGACGGTGATCCGCTAGATACCATCATAAAAGAAGTTGAAAGGCGCAATAGATCTGAACTTCTGGACATGGCACCTATAAAAAAAAGGGACAGTCCAGCTATTCCTTTCATCACAGGTTACTCAACCCAACACTACCAGGTTAAGAAAATCATTGCCAAACACTGGCATTTGTTGGGCAACGATACACTGATTAAAACTTTTCTGCCCAAGAAACCCCAGGTAATATTTAGAGGGGCTCCCTCACTAAGAAATATCATTGCTCCTAATGTAGTAGACCCTCCTGGCAAAAGATTGTCCTTTTTTCAGGGCCTTTCGGGCTACCACCAATGTCGCAGATGCCAAATTTGCACTCTGAATTACATCAAAACGAGAAAAACACTGTCATTTGTTTCAACTAACACCTCTATAGAGCACAGAATAGAACCTTTTATTACATGTAGTTCCACGGGGGTTGTATACCTGCTTCAATGCCCGTGCGGTCTCCAATACATAGGTCGGACCAAGCGGGCCATGCAGGTACGGTTAGGGGAACACATTACAAATATCAAAACGGGTTTTAAGTTCCATTCTGTCTCCAAACACTATGACAAGGTCCATGATCGGAACCCAGCTAACACAATTTTTTTAGCTATTGACAAGTATAATGCCCATTGGAGAGGCGGATCTCTGGTTAGAGAACTATCCAAGATGGAAATGGCGTGGATCCATAGGGTACGTTGTTATAGTCCCTATGGCCTCAATATAGACACGGATGTCAATTCATTTATTGATAATAGTTAGGGTGATTATATGTGAACCAGTCCTGAGTCCCCAGCAGTTCCTTTGGGGGGAAGGATGGGGATGACATGTACATATACCCACCATTTTTAGCTTATTTTGAATATTGGACCTTTGAGTTGCCTTATATGGTATCAATTAATGCAGATTATCTAATAACATGACATAGTGATTTGGCATTCATTCTTCTAGATGAATTACAGTATAATTGTTATTTCTATACAACCTGGTCCAATATTAATATATTATTTTTAATCTGAACTTTATACTTCCTTCCTTTTCCTTTTTTCTTTATTCTTTTTCTTTGTCCTTCCCTCTCACAAGGGGATTGATATATATATTTTTTTTTTTTTTTTATAATCTTTTAACTTATCAGAAATTCATTTGATGTATTTAGGGTACTCCATAAATTGACCATATGATTCAGGCCAGGCTATATAAATTTTGGCCACTAGATGCCGCCACTATGGTCCGTGTGGTACGCCTAATTCTAATGTAAACGACTGAATGTACAATATCTATACAAACCTCTTCATATTACTGAGGGTGTACATATAAATCACATTTTAATACATAGTCCAAACCAAGGGCGGATACTGATTGCTATCAGCGCTTTTCCCTTGAGACTGTACTGGTGTTTGCCCCATTGCAATATGGCGGCAACTGTTTCACTTACTGCTCGGACCTCAGGACTGGGCGGTGCTTCTAGAAATTAACTAGGCATATAATAGGTGGCATTCAGCACGCCGCCCGTGCCCCTGGACGACGTCAGGTTTGACGAAACGGCGTAGGGAGAGCGGTGTGCTGACGCTACCACAACACACACACGCAGTCCCGGAAGCTACGGGTGCTTTGTAAGAGAGAGCCGGCCGGCTCGTTCATCTGTTTTTGCCTGAACGATTTCGCTTACATGTGAGTGCAATACTATTTTATTAATAAACTATATATACGGTTTTACACTATGGAGGCTTCTTTTCTCCTTTTATGATGGGCCATTGGACAAGTTGTGTATGGGCTGTTTAGGACAACAGGAGGAGTTGATCTGACCTACATCCATCCTTATCTGAGACTGTGGCTGGGTTATAAGCCAAAAGGCGCTATTGATCTCCTGACCAGAGATCAAGGGAGCTGGTAAGAGGCAGTTGTTTTGAAGGTGGAGGACTGTCCTATCTCTAACACTACTTCCAATGGTGAACTGAGTGTGGTGTCACTTATTATGTGGATGAAGAGTCATATCCCTTGGTGATTTTTTGTCGGACATTTGTTGACATTATCTTCAGATGGACTCAGTATTTTGATGTGCATATTACAAAAACTTTTAATTTCACATTTTAAGTTTAGTCCATATACCACCAAAATACTACCAAAAAAACTGTTAGCGATCGCAGGGATCAGGCCTGACTCTGCGAACGCTGCAGTTATGCGTTTAGTCTTTTGTAAGTGACAGTGATCGATCGATACTGCACTTGGGTGGGCTGGGCGGAGGGGCAAAACGCAGGTGCTAGCAGGTATCTGGGCTGATTCCGCTAACACTGCGTTTTTGGGAACCCTAAACTGCTGGGGACGCCAGTATAGATCTGATCGGATCAGATATTGATGCGTTCAGATACTATACCACTAAGGGAGGCGTATGCTGCGTGCGTGGGTGTTAGCGGTACTGGCGCTAATCTGACGCTGCCTGGGGCGACGCATATCACCGCCGGGCGATCAGGTGGCTAAACCTTTATTCGGTAATAAACGGCGGGTGCCCTAACACTATAAAAAATAAACAAACTAACCAGCGTCAACCGTAACAGTTATACGGTGATCAGTGGTGAAAGGGTTAACTAGGGGGCAATCAAGGGGTTAAAACATTTATTAGGTAGTATATGGGGGTCCCTGACGCTATAAAACGCTGACGGCGAACCTAAATATTTATGTCCCTAACTAGCGTCACCAGCGACACTAATACAGCGATCAGAAAAATGATCGCTTAGTGACACTGGTGACAGGGGGTGATCAAGGGGTTAAAACTTTATTAGGGGGGGTTAGGGGGGTACCCTAGACCTAAAGGGGGGTAACAGTAACTGTCCCAACACTGTAACTGTCACAAACTGACACTATGCAGTAATCAGGAAAAAAAAAAAAAACTGCTGGTGTCAGTTTGTGACAGGGGGGGGGTGATTGGGGGGGATCGGGGGGCGATCGGGGGGGGGATCGGGGTGTTTAGTGTGCCTGGCATGTTCTACTGTGTGTGTGTGTGTTGGTGCACTCACATTGATGTCTTCTCTCCTTGGGCCGGAACGGAAATTACCGAGCCGAGGAGAGATGACATCATTTCCTTTGCTGCTGTTTAGCATACAGCAGCAAAGGAATGATTCGATTGGCCGGCGGCGATCGCGAGGGGGGGGCCACGAACGGATGGTCTCCCCCTCACCACCGATCGCCGCTGGACAAAAGACGACCGCCTCGGGCACCGGGGGGGGGTCCGATCGGACCCCCCACCCGCGGAAGGCAAATCACGTACCATGTACGTGATTTTGCCTGTCCGTGCCACTTTGCCGACGTACATCGGCGTGAGGTGGTCGTCAAGTGGTTAGGCACGGTCTCTAGCATAGCAGGCATGCAGATTTTTTTTAAATATTCCTTTATAATTATCTGAGGTGCTTAAAAAACACCTGAAAATGCCTTAGCGCTATTACTGCATTTTTACCGAGTTTTCATCGCTTTTTGGGGTGCTAGCGTTTGGCATTTTAAAGGCGTTTTTCAAGAGTTATTGAAGCATGGGCCTTAGGTAATAACCACACCTCCCTACATCACTCCTGAACCTCCTGGTATCTCGTGGAGGTGAGAGAGTGTGCAGAGAGAAGATGGAATTTCTGGAGCTTTGGTTGTTGTTCGTGATACTCTATTGGGAGAATATCCATCAACAGAGGCAGCAACATCGCTATTGGGTGCATCCCATCCTCCAAGCACACACCTCAACAGGACAATTTGCATTGCTATATGAGGACTTGACAGTGACAACTTAAGAAACTGCACTCGGATGAGCATTGCAACGTAAGTGTCTATATTCCAATCCCTACTACCACTAGTCCCAACCCTAATCCCGCTCCCACTAGTCCCAAATCTCCAACCCTAACCCTAATCTCGCTCACACTAGTCCCATATTCCCAACCCTAACCCTAATCCCGCTCCCACTAGTCCCAAGTCCCTAACCCTAACCCTAATCCTGCTAAAAGTCTAGGCTTCTTACCTATCCACCTTGCTCCTCTTTATGACTTCTGCTTTGTGCACCCTAGCCATATGTACAAGTGCATATCTTGTTATATTGAAGTGAATGTACCATGATGAAGCCTTGCACTCCCTGTGGACTCCTTGCTATACACATGGTGCACTATGTGTATCTGCTGTCAGCATGAAGTCCACAGAGAGTGAGCATCCTGGAATCAGAACTTTGTTTAGGGAGCCATTTTGCCAGCATTGTCGCCCTAAGAGCCTAAAGCTGACGTTTAGGTATGGCTTTTTTTGCATAGTTACAGTCTAGCTTGTGGCATACCTAGCTAATCACTGTCAAAGCTGGAAATCACTATAGCAGACATTACTCTATGTTGATCACCACTAGCTTTTGGGTCCAGTGCTGAGTGGCCGCCCTGCTGCATAGTAAACACAGAGGGTTGCTCACTCAGCACAGGCTTACATTTTTCTCGATTAGGCTGGGTTCACACTGGTATGACATGACAGTCATACCACTTTGGATCCGACTTTGCCCTGCGACTTGAAGTCCGGCATCCGTCCGACTTCAATATACAGGAATCCGACTTTGATCCTCGACAATGCCAGGGACTGTGTCTGGTATGAAACTTTAGGAGGAGCTCCAACCAAAAAAAAAAAAACTGCATGGGTTCTCCCTCCAAGAGCATACCAGGCTCTTCGGTCTGGCATGGATTTTAAGGGGACCCCACACGCCAAAAAAACTGTGTGGGGGTCCCCCCAAAATCCATACTAGAACCTTATCCAGCCTGGCAGGTCAGGAAAGAGGGTGGGGATGAGCGAGCGCCCCCCTCATGAACCGTACCAGGCCACATGCCCTCAACATGGGGGGGTGGGTGCTTTGCAACAGGGGGGGCCCTGCATCCCCCACCCCAAAGCACCTTGTCCCAATGTTGATGAGGACAAGGGCCTCTTCCCGACAACCCTGGCCGTTGGTTGTCGGGGTCTGTGGGCTGGGGCTTATCGGAATCTGGAAGCCCCCAGATCCCGTCCCCCCACCCTATGTGAATGTGTATGGGGTACATTGTACCCCTACCCATTCACCTAAAAAAAGTGTCAAAAATAAAACACAGTACACAGGTTTTTAAAGTAATTTATTAAGACAGCTCCGGCGTCTCTTCTGACTTCTTCTCCCCTCTTTGGCTCTTCTGTCTCCTCCGCTGATGTCTTCTGCCTCTGCCGGTTCTTCTCCCCTCTCTGGGTTTTCTCCGCTGATGTCTTCTGCCGGGTCTTGTCCGCTGTCTTCTCGCTCTTTTGCCGGGCCTTCTCCGCTGTCTTCTGCCTCTGTTCTTCTTCCGATGTTGACTCGATGCTCTCTCCCGCTCTAATGCTCAGTGCGCAGTGTGCTACCCAGTTATATTGGAATGGGGCGGGGTCATAGGAGGCCCGCCCCTTATGACGTCACCACCCCATCATGCCCTGGGCGGTGACATCATAAGAGGTGGGGCCTCTGTGTGACATCAGCCAGTGACCCCGTCCCCATTCCAATATAAGTAGTGGCACACCGCACTCCCAGCATTAGAGCGGGAGAGAGCATCGAGTCAACATCAGAAGAAGAACAGAGGCAGAAGACAGCGAAGAAGACCCAGCAAAAGAGAGAGAAGACAGTGGAGAAGACACGGCGGAGGCAGAAGACAGCAGACAGAGGGAGAAGAACCACAGAGGGCTAGAAGACATCAGTGGAGAAGACCCGAAGAGGGGAGAAGAACTGGCAGAGGCAGAAGAAGTCAGAGCCGAAGAGGGGAGAAGAAGCCGGAAGAAAGGCTGGAACTGTCTTAATAAATTATTTTAAAAACCTGTGTAATGTGTTTTATTTTTGACACTTTTTTTAGGTGAATGGGTAGGGGTAAAATGTGCACCATATGCATTCACACAGGGTGGGGGGCCCGGGATCTGGGGGCCCCCTTGTTAAAGGGGGCTTCCAGATTCCGATAAGCCCCCATGCCCGCAGACCCCCGACAACCAACGGCCAGGGTTGTCGGAAAGAGGCCCTTGTCCCCATCAACATGGGGACAAGGTGCGGGGGATGCAGGGCCCCCCTTCACCAAAGCACCCACCCCCCATGTTGAGGGCATGCAGCCTGGTATGGTTCAGCAGGGGGCGCTCACTCGTCCACACCCCCTTTCTTGACCTTTCCTGACCTTTCCTGCGTGCTCGGATAAGGGTCTGGAATGGATTTTGGGAGGACCCCCACACAGTTTTTTTGGCGTACAGTTCCCCTTCAAGATTGGTATGGTATGCTCTTGGAGGGGAACCCATGCCGGTTTTTCTTTTAAATTTTGGCGTGGAGTTCCCCTTCAAGATCATAAGAGCACAAGTCACATGCCAAAGTCGGATCAGGTAAAACCGCGATCCGACTTTGATCCGACTTCAGTAATATTCAAGGGGCTGAAGTAGGATCAAAGTCATACCAAAGTAGTGCAGGGAGCATTTTCAAGGTTGGACCGACTTGTGTCGGACCCATTAAGACGGCTCTCATAGGGAAACATTGATTTTCACACGTCATGCGACATGAGCTCCCAATGTCGGAGCGTTTGTCGTACCAGTGTGAACCGGGCCTTAATGCAATGCATTACCTGATAGGGTGGGGTGGAGATTGTGACATCACCGCCCTGCCACCCCACCTCATCCAAGTAATAGACACTTTGTAATCATTGAGAAAATACAAAGTGTTCTCTAAATGGTGCCCGTGCTGAGCGAGTGGTAGAGCTGCACGATTTTTTGCTGAGAATAAAGATCACCATTCTCTCATGATTCTCGCTGTGTAACATCATCTTTCACATTATATAAAAAAAATTGGGCTAACTTTACAGTTTTTTTTTTTTTAATTAATTAAAGAGTTTTTTCCCCCAAAAAATTGCATTTGAAAGACCGCTGTGAAAATACATAAAATATTGCAACAACCACCATTTTATTCTCTACGGTCTCTGCTAAAAAAAAAAAATCTATAATGTTTGGGGGTTCTAAGTAATTTTCTAGCAAAAATACTGATTTTAACTTGTAAGCAGCAAGTGTCAAAAAAGGTTTAGTCTTTAAGTTGTTAAACTGACCTCATTTACAGACTGAAGTTCATCCCTTTGATCTAAAAGAACTATATCTTACAATGTTTCTCTTTAGCAATGTTGTGAGAAACTTTGCAGGCTGTCTGCTTTTTTTTTTATTGATAGCTGTTGGCTTGCACTGAATCGAGGAAATGCTTTTTTAAGATCGGGAGGAGGGTAGAAACGTGATCTTGATTCTTTAACGATTAAATGTGCAGCTCTAGCGAGTGGCTGCTCTGCTGCATAGTGAACACAGGAACAAGAAGCTAATGGCCATCACTGTAGTAGCAGTGCCTACTACAGTGATTTCCAGCTTCTATTAAGATTGGCCAGGTGTGACAAATGCATACTTGCATTATTACTCAAAAAAAAAACAATAACTAAGCTTCAGCTTTAAGATAAGACACTGGTAAGATTACTAGGTGAAAACAAAGATTGAAGAAAAGAAAAAGAAAAGAAAAAGAGAACAGGGACACATTTGGAAAAGGAGGAAAGCTACTAATTAAAGCTGATCTTTGGGGAAAACGAAAATCCCCTCCTGCAGTGGGGCTCCCCCTTACTGCAAAGCTTAAATGTGTGTTTATGTATAGGGTACTATAAAAAGTGCTTTTACTTACTTGATCCCTGCTCCCCAAGTATCTGGTGCTCCCCTTATTTCCCGCTTGTTGATTGTCCCTCAGTGCTCTCATGTCCATTGCAAGACTATGGGCCCTATACTGACATCTAGATTCCCAAAATACCTTACTGTAATACAAGGCATTCGAAGAACATGTAGGACAACAATTGGTTCCCATAACATCTTTCTGCAAAGTCATTCTAGCAGGTGGAGGATGTTGGCAGGGAAATGTCATTTACTAGCAATTACAATTTTTTTTTTCATCTTTCACTTTTGCTGTAGTACATTGTATGTATCATATTGGTGCATCTCCCTAGCATATTATTTAACCGCTTCAGATCCGGGCCATTGCCAAATGACGGCAACAGCGCAGATCTAAATTGCCGGGACTACGTCTACTGACGTCGTCCTGTGCACGAGCGGCCTGCGCGCCCCCTGCAGGGCGCGCGCGGCGCGCTCGGTGATCAGCGAGTCTATGAGACTCGCCTGATCACAGATCAGAGTAAGGGGTTGGTCCCGACCCCTTACCACATGATCATCTGTCAGCCAATGACAGCTGATCATGTGATGTAAACAGAGCCGGTAATCGGCTATCTTTCGGGGGGTTTTTTTCGGGTTTCGCGCTGTCAGCGCGAGGAGGAAAAAAAAAACCCGATCACCGGCGGCCGTGATCGGGACATCAGTCCCGATCACGGCGATCTGCCAACACAAGGCAATAGGCAGCAGTGCTGCCTACCAGTGCCCACCAGCGTCACCCATAAGTGCCCACAGTGCCATCAATCAGCGCCACCCATCAGTGCCCACAGTGCTACCCATCAGTGCCCACAGTGCCACCCATCAGTGCCCACAGTGCCACCCATCAGTACCACCCATCAGTGCCACCCATTAGCACCCACATCAGTGCCACCCATCAGCACCCACATCAGTGCAACGTATCAGTGCCCATCAGTGTCACCTACCAGTGCCCATAAGTGCCCATCAGTGCCGCCCATCAGTGCCCCCCATCAGTGCCCCCCCATCAGTGCCGCCCATCAGTGGTACCTATCAGTGCCCATCCGTGCCACCCATCCGTGCTACCCATCTGTGCCACCCATCTGTGCCACCCATCTGTGCCACCCATCCGTGCCACCCATCCGTGGCCATCAGTGCCGCCTTATCTGTCCCCATCAGTGCCGCCTTATCTGTCCCCATCAGTGCCGCCTTAACTGTGCCTATCAGTGCCGCCTTAACTGTGCCCATCAGTGCCACCTTATCTGTGCCTATCCGTGCCCATCAGTGCAGCCTATCAGTGCCCACCAGTGCCGCCTCATCAGCGCATATCAATGAAGGAGAAAAATTACCTGTTTGCAAAATTTTATAACAAACTATTAAACATGATTTTTTTTTTTTTCAAAAATTTCCATCTTTTTTTGTTTGTTTAGCAAAAAATAAAAATCCCAGCTGTGATTAAATACCACCAAAAGAAAGCTCTATTTGTGGGAAAAAAATGATAAAAATTTCATTTGGGTACAGTATTGTATGACCGCGCAATTGTCATTCAAAGTGCGACAGCGCTGAAAGCTCAAAATTGGTCTG
Organism: Lithobates septentrionalis; assembly: GCA_037952835.1. Taxonomy (NCBI): domain Eukaryota; kingdom Metazoa; phylum Chordata; class Amphibia; order Anura; family Ranidae; genus Lithobates; species Lithobates septentrionalis. The sequence continues at coordinate 1,771,613 of JBBDGP010000230.1, read as the reverse complement.
GGCAGGAGGGGGGTTCAAGTGCCCTGTAAGCAAGTGGTTAAGCAGTTGAGCATTTGTAATTGTTCATTTTATGGTAGATTCATACCAGGTGCAATGGGACTGCGTCGGCCAGCTATTCCAGCACAGTCCCACTGCATCCCCACCACAACCTGCCTTGTCACCAGTGTGGCTTGTTAGCACCACTGCATTTCAGTGGTGTGTAGGCGGTGTAAGCTGAAAAAAAAGTACTGTGTGCAGGGATCAGCTCATCAGCCCTACCTTTACCTGTGTTGCAATGCGTCAGCTGGTGTGAGTGTACCCTTAAGAATTATTAAAAATAACTGTTCCTTGACAAATGGAGTATTTTAAAATTGTTTTTACATTAGTTCATGTCCCCCAGAGCACTTCCCAGTCCCCCGTGTCATTTTTTCATGCCATTTTCATGCCATTTTTGGCAGCCCCTTGCCTTTTAGCCTTGAAAATGGCCAGAACTGATTTTAAAGATCTTGTTATTAAGTTCAATGGGGTTTAGATTCAGCAGCTGAATTTTAGTCATGTTCAAACCCTACTTGAACTTTTTTATATATATATATATATATATATATATATATATATATATATATATATATATATATACTTATAAGATATTGTTATGTGTTTGACTCCACTGAAGCATCACCGAGTCCTTAACAATGACCTTAGCAAACTCATTCACTTAAATGACTAGGAATCCCCTGCAATGTAAGCAAAGAGGCAGGAATAAAAAAAAAAGCATGGGGTCCCCCTATTATACCAGGCCCTTCAGGTCTGGTATGAATTTTAATGGGGACTCCACAAAACAAAATGGCATGAGGTATCACGCAATTTTTATATATTTTGGAGGGTTTGCGTAATGTTTTTAGGCAGTTGCAGTGCTGCACAAAGTACTGAGCAGTTAATTTACAGTCACCCATGCACAAAGCTTACACAAATCACAATGTTTTACCTTTGGCCACTTAATGTCAGTCCCAGTCCACCAGGTCCAGATGCTTCGAGGGTAGCAAAAACATCTGAGGTCTTGGACGTGCCCACATTCTCAGCTTTGTCACAGTTGCAAAGAATTTACATTTTCTGGCAGGCAGAGTTTTTTTTTCTCAGAGAATAGGTGCAGGAACTCCCCTCTTGTGAGTCATCCTTCGTCTCTGCGTCCCTACCCACCTCCAAGCACTGTCTCTTGGCTCCACCTCCTACCCACTTCCCAGTACCGCTCCTTTTAGAGAGTACAGAACCAAGTATCATTTTGTGCTATTAGATTGTATGGAATTTGATAGACTCCACCCAAGCAGCAACAGACCCCACCACAGCAACAATAGATCCCTCCACACACAACAACAGACCTCCCCCCAGCAACAGTAGACCTCCACAAAAATATAGATCCCCAGTGACAACAGATCCCCCAGCAGTCAGTATCAATTGACCCTCCAGCACACCTTGCCATAGAATACATTCAGTGCTGAAGGTGCCGGAACTGCGTGCCCCGCGTTCCCACTGAAAAAAAGCCCTGTTGGCAGGTAACATCTTACGATCTGCAAGAATATTTGTGTTGGTTTAAGTGCAAGCACCAATAATACTCATTTTAGATTGCTGTCTCTCAAAGTTAAACATTTTACACATTTTCCGGCTAACTAACTACTGCATTGTCCATTAATGTTTACATTTCACTCATGTGCACCATCATTTAAAATAAATTGTAAGTTTCCATATCGTTCTCGTCAGTTTATAAAAAGTTGCATCTTTAATGCAGGCTATATCATACTGTTTGTACCAATCTTTTTGAACCTACTTACACGGACAAAATTATTTTCAATACACCTTCTTTAACCACTTCAGCTCCAGAAGGTTTTACCCCCTTCCTGACCAGGCCATTTTTTGCGATACCCCACTGCATTGCTTTAACTGACAATTGCACGGACGTGCGATGCTGTATATTGATGTCCTTTTTTACCACAAATAGAGCTTTCTTTTGGTGGTATTTGATCACCTCTGCGTTTTTTTTTTTTTTGCGCTATAAACAAAAAAAGAGCGACAATTTTTGAAAAAAACAATATTTTTTTACTTTCTGCTTTAAAACATCTCCAATAATTTTTTTATAAAAACCTAATTTCTTCAGCAGTTTAGGCCAATTTGTATTCTGCTACATATTTTTGGTAAAAAAAAATCCCAATAAGTGTATATTGATTAGTTTGTGCAAAAGTTATAGCATTTACAAACTATGAGATCTATTTATTGGATTTTTTTTCTTATTGTTTTTACTAGTAATGACGGCGACCAGTGAATTTTAGTGGGACTGTGACATTGCGGTGGATAAATCTGAGAATAAGTGACACTTTTTGGGGACCATCGACACCAATACAGTGATCAGTGCTAAAAAATGCACTGTCACTGTATAAATTACACGTGCAGGGAAGGGATTAACATCAGGGGCAATCAAAGGGTTAAGTGTTCTTCTAGGGAATGCTTTCTAACTGTGTGGGGGATGGACTGACTGGAGGGAAAAAGACATCTGTCTTCCTGATTAGCAGGAACACAAGATCTTGCTCTGCTTCTGTGACAGAATGACACTCTGCCTTGTTTACCTCTCCAGCGAACGATCGCGGGTGGCCGGCGACCATCGTGGCCACCAGACCTGCTGATTGGTTGTGTCCAATGACAGCGGTAGCGAAGCTTCGGCGGCATGTGCGCGCGCTCCAGAATTGACAGGAGAAATCACGTACAGGTACATGATTTTGCGCTTAAGTGCCACCCTGCCATAGTCTATGTACATGGGGCGGTCCTTAAGTGGTTAAAGCAATATTAAACCCTAAAGCTAAGTTATTATATTGCAACTAGCAGTGGCGGTTGGTGAAGTTTTAGAATGGGGGCGCCAGACCCCGCCCTTCATTTTTGACCCCTCACACTTCTCACAAGCCTCATCCCTTATAGAATCCACCCACTCCATTCCCTGTATTCCACTTGCTTCCATCCATAGTGCCATAGAATCACAGGACAGAGTATATAGCTCAGCCGCACAGATCAGGGTATATAGCTCAGCATTACAGATCAGGGTGTATAGCTCAGAATTACAGATCAGGGTATACAGCTCAGCCTCACAGATCAGGGTATATAGCTCAGCATTACAGATCAGGGTATACAACTCAGCATTACAGATCAGGGTATACAACTCAGCCTCACAGATCAGGGTATAGCTCAGCATTAAAGATCAGGGTATATAGCTCATCCTCACAAATCAGGGTATTTAGCTTAGCCTCACAGATCATGGTATATAGCTCAGCCTCACAAATGAGGGTATATAGCTAAGCCTCACTGATCAGGGTATATAGCTTGGAATTACAGATCAGGGTATATAGCTCAGCCTCACAAATCAGGGTATATAGCTCAGCCTCACAGATCATAGTATATATAGACCTTGCAAACACAAAGTCAAGAGTCTGAACTAAATAAAGGTAGTCACAAATATCTAAATAAGCAGTCATGTTCCAGCAGTGGCTGCTATAAAATGAATACTTTTCCAATTGCAGTCCTACTAGAAAGAGAAGCAAGTGATAGTGGGAAAAAGAAGACAGTTAAGAACAAGGCAGAGCAGGGTGAAAAGACACACTGATATACAAGATACATATATCAAGCAGAGAAAATGTCAGGGGAGATGTGGCCAGCATAGCACAATAGGCAGGGAAACACCAAATTAACCAGAGAAAGCAAAATCAGATCAGTTTTCCATTGGTGGTATTTTATCACCTCTGCGGTTTTTATTTTTTGCGCTATAACCAAAAAAAGAGCAACAATTTTGAAAAAAAAAAAAAAACAATTTTAACATCTCCAATAATTTTTTTTGTTTTAATCAAATTTCTTCAGCAGTTTAGGCCAATTTGTATTCTCCTACATATTTTTGGTAAAAAAAAAATCCCAATAAGTGTATATTGATTAGTTTGTGCAAAAGTTATAGCATCTACAAACTATGAAATTGATTTATTGGATTTTTATTTCTTTTATTGTTTTTACTAGTAATGGTGGCTACCAGTGAATTTTAGCGGGACTGAGACATTGCAGTGGACAAATCTGACACTTTTGGGGACCAGTGACACCAGTACAGTGATCAGTGCTAAAAAATGCACTGTCACTGTATAAATGAGATGTACAGGGAAGGGGTTAACATCAGGGGCGATCAAAGGATTAATTGTTCTCCTAGGGAATGCTTTCCAACTGTGTGGGGGACGGACTGACTGGAGGGAAAAAGACATCTGTGTTCCTGATAAGCAGGAACAAAAGATCTCGCTCTGCCTCTGTGACAGAACGACAGTCTGCCTTGTTTACATAGGCAGACTGCTGTTCTGCTCTCCAGCGAACGATCCCGGGTGGCCAGCGGCCATAGTCCAATGACAGCGGGAACGAGGCTCCGGTGGCGTGTGCCCGCCTCAGAGTTGACAGGAGAAATCACGTACAGGTACAGGTACCTGATTTTGCTCTTAAGGGCCACCCTGCCATAGTATATGTACATGGGGCGGTCATTAACCACTTCAGCCCCGGAAGATTTTTACCCCCTTCCTGACCAGAACACTTTTTGCGATTCGACACTGCGTCGCTTTAACTGACAATTGCGCGGTCGCGCAGCGCTGCACCCAAACAAAATTGACGTCCTTTTTTCCCCACGGTTTTTATTTCTTGCGCTATAAACAAAAAAAGAGCGACAATTTTGAAAAAAACACAATATTTTTTACTTTTTGCTATAATAAATATCCCCCCAAAAATATATAAAAAAAACATTTTTCTCTACTTAGGCCGATACGTATCCTTCTACATATTTTTGGTAAAAAAATCGCAATAAGCATATATTGATTGGTCTCCGCAAAAGTTATAATGTCTACAAAATAGGGGATAGTTTTATGGCTTTTTTATTATTAATTTTTTTTTCCTAGTAATGGTGGCAATCTGATTTTTATCAGGACTGAGACATTATGGCGACCATTGGCATTTTTACAGTTATCAATGCTATAAAATTGCATTGATTACTGTGAAAATGTCACTGCCAGTGAAGGGGTTAACCACTAGGGGGGAGTGAAGGGGTTAAGTGTGTCCTAGTACGTGTTCTAACTGAAGGGGGAGGGGACTGTGCAGGGGATATGACAGATCGTCTGTTCATACTCTGAGTAGGGTGAAAAGACACCCTGATATACAAGATACATATTTTAAGCAGAGAAAATGTCAGGGGAGATGTGGACAGGATAGCACAATAGGCAGGGAAACACCAAATGAACCAGAGAAAGAAATCAGATCCATGCCTAGCCCCCGTCCAACAGTGGTGGCTGAAAACTCCCCTCCCCCGGTCCACGGTGGGTGACTGACAACCTCCCTGCCCTTGGCGGGTGACTGCCAATCCAGCCTGCGGCTGGTGACTGACAACCCCCTCCGACTGGCCCACAGCGTGGGACAGAGAAAGCCTTCCTGCCCAACGGGCAGCCAGCAGTAAGGCACCTACTCAATCTAGGTCTAGGGCTGGGGCTGTGGTCTCCTCTCCACTTTGGGTGCAGGCATCGGCTCCAGTGTCCACTCCTCCCACGTCTCCTCTCTGTTCTCCAAAGAGCTGGGCATCCAATAGGATTGCCTGACGCTTTTGCCAATCTGGAAACAGGTCTCACAGACCTCACTCCTGATTGGCGGGGAGGAACGTTAGTGTGAAAATAGTGAAAATTCCTTCGCTATCATCACACAACAAAGTAGGATCGGGATGCAGTGATTATTTAATTAGAAAGCACTCATTCTCATTCCCTGACTTTGAATTTTGTGTAAAAAAAAATACTTAATATTTTGTTCTCTTTTTGGCACGGGGGGAATACAATATTTTTTGCAGATAGAGTCTGCCTGCTCTCTTCCTTTTGAATTCCCCCTTATGGAAAAAAATTAGATTCTGTGCAGCTAATCTGTATCATTTTAAAAATATTCTGTAACACCGCATACATCTTAAAAGCATCTTTGTACTGAAATGAGTGGTTGTTTTTCCATGTCGTCCTTGAAATCTCATAAAAAGGAGGTCCCTGTCTGTAAGGTATTTTTTATTATTATTTTTTTGCATTGGTACATGTCCACCCAGCTCCCCATGTCCTTTGACAATCCCTTGCTTTCTAGCCTTCAAAATAGCTAGCCAATAGAACCTAGGCCAATTCGGTCACTCATAATGACCAGTATCTGTGAGATTTCTTAATATAGCACTGCTGCAAATTTTCCCAGATAGTTTTTATATCTCAGATCCCAACATTACTTTTTTTATTTTTTATTTTTTGCACATTTTTTTATTTGTAAATTTGACTCCAATAGGCTACGCTACACGTGGCAAAGTAGCTCATGGGACATTTTGGCGTGGTGCGAGTTGCACAGTTTACTGCATTTGTCACCTGTTTTTCATGTGGCAAAATGTGTGTTTGCTTCTGTGTTTGGTGTGCCGGTAACAATTAATGGCACTGAAGGCGCAACTAGGTAATTTTTTGTGTATAAATCTGGCCATACACTATACAATCTGATTGTACAGTCTCTGTACAATCTCCTTTAAATTTACAAAAACAATATATTAGAAGGACACATCTATTCAATCCCTCTGTATCCAATCAGGCAGGCCCCTGCACTACATCAGGAGTGTTCTGTGGGCTGTATGCAGCCCCAGTGAGTTTAACATCCAACCTAAGCCCATTTGAAGAGAAGCTGGGGAATCCAGGCAAATGTAGATGTGGAAAAAATGCCTGAAATGCTGTGAAAACTTTGTTGATGGGTGAAGGGTGTGTGCTAATGAGGTCCGCAGGTAAACTCCTTCCTGTGTCCTAAGACCCCTTTCACACTGAAGCAGTTTTCAGGTGTTTTAGCGCTAGACATTGCTTTACATTAAAGACTCTATAGAGAAAATACTGTATTAACCACTTGCCCTCTGCCCACTATCAAATGATGAAGGGACAGTGCGGCTCTCGTTCTGGGTGAATGTCATATGACGTCACCCCAGAACGGCCAATCCCGCATGCCTGTGCCGTGTTGCTGGGACATGGTGCGACCCCAATCTCTGTGAAGAACAATTGATGCGGCTCTTTAATCAGTGCCCATTAGGGATGAGCTTCGAGTTCGAGTCGAACCGTTGTTCGACTCGAACATTGGCTGTTCGCAAGTTCGCCGAACAGCGAACAATTTGGGGTGTTCGCGGCAAATTCAAATGCCGCGGAACACGCTTTAAAAGTCTATGGGAAAAATCAAAAGTGCTAATTTTAAAGGCTTATATGCAAGTTATTGTCATAAAAAGTGTTTGGGGACCCGGGTCCTGCTGGGTCCTGTAAAGTACTTCTTAGGCATGCACAAGAGAATGGGCTCTGTGCTGCTCCATTTGACTCTGTTACAGGTCATATAAGGAAAAGCCCACTCCACAGATCCAATGTCATTACCAATACCTTGGAGTTCCCACGTTCCCTGTCTGACACCCAGTGAACATATCAATTGGTTTACAGTAGGGATGAGCCGAACACCCCCTGTTCGGTTCGCACCAGAACATGCGAACAGGAAAAAAGTTCGCTCGAACACGCGAACACCGTTAAAGTCTATGGGACACGAACATGAATAATCAAAAGTGCTAATTTTAAAGGCTAATATGCAAGTTATTGTCATAAAAAGTGTTTGGGGACCTGGGTCCTGCCCCAGGGGACATGGATCAATGCAAAAAAAAGTTTTAAAAACGGCCGTTTTTTCAGGAGCAGTGATTTTAATAATGCTTAAAGTCAAACAATAAAAGTGTAATATCCCTTTAAATTTCGTAGCTGGGGGGTGTCTATAGTATGCCTGTAAAGGGGCGCATGTTTCCCGTGTTTAGAACAGTCTGACAGCAAAATGACATTTTGAAGGAAAAAACACATTTAAAACTACCCGCGGCTATTGCATTGCCGACAATACACATAGAAGTTCATTGATAAAAACGGCATGGGAATTCCCAACAGGGCAACCCCGAACCAAAATTAAAAAAAAAAATGATGTGGGAGTCCCCCTAAATTCCATACAAGGCCCTTCAGGTCTGGTATGGATATTAAGGGGAACCCCAGCCAAAATTTTTTAAAAAAATGACGTGGGGTTCCCCCTAAATTCCATATCAGACCCTTCAGGTCTGGTATGGATTTTAAGGGGAACCCCGCGCCAAAAAAAAAAAAAAAAAAGGCGTGGGGTCCCCCCAAAAATCCATACCAGGCCCTTATCCGAGCACGCAACCTGGCAGGCCGCAGGAAAAGAGGGGGGACGACAGTGCGCCCCCCACCCCTCCTGAACCGTACCAGGCCACATGCCCTCAACATTGGGAGGGTGCTTTGGGGTAGCCCCCCAAAACACCTTGTCCCCATGTTGATGAGGACAAGGGCCTCATCCCCACAACCCTGGCCGGTGGTTGTGGGGGTCTGCGGGTGGGGGGCTTATCGGAATCTGGAAGCCCCCTTTAACAAGGGGACCCCCAGATCCCGGCCCCCCCCTGTGTGAAATGGTAAGGGGGTACTTACCCCTACCATTTCACTAAAAAACTGTCAAAAATGTTAAAAATGACAAGAGACAGTTTTTGAAAATTCCTTTATTTAAATGCTTCTTCTATCTTCTATCTTCCTTCATCTTCTGGTTCTTCTGGTTCTTCTGGTTCTTCTGGCTCTTCTGGTTCTTCCTCCGGCGTTCTCGTCCAGCATCTCCTCTGCGGCGTCTTCTATCTTCTTCTCCTCGGGCCGCTCCGCACCCATGGCATGGGGGGGAGGCTCCCGCACTTCTCTTCATCTTCTTCTTCTTCTTCATCTCTTCTTCCTTCTTCTCTTCTTCTCTTCTTCATTTTCTTCTCCGGGCCGCTCCGCAGCCATGCTGGCATGGAGGGAGGCTCCCACTGTGTGACGGCGTCTCTTCGTCTGACGGTTCTTAAATAACAGGGGGTGGGGCCACCCGGTGACCCCGCCCCCCTCTGACGCACGGTGACTTCCCTGTGACGTCACGGGGAATGCCACAGGGAAGTCCCATCATGTCCCGTGCGTCATAGGGGGGCGGGGTCACCGGGTGGCCACGCCCCCCGTTATTATTATTGGTGATTAAATACCACCAAAGGAAAACTCTATTTGTGTGAAGAAAATGATTAAAAATGCATTTGAGTACAGTGTAGCATGACTGCGCAATTGTCATTCAAAGTGCAACATCGCTAAAAGCTGAAAAAGGGCTTGGGCAGGAAGGGGGTGAAAGTACCCGGTATTGAGGTGGTTAATGTAGACATCAGGTTCACATTACAGTTTATCTCTTAAAAGCTCATCTTCTTTCGGGGGCGTGGCTAGCCGACGGAGCGGATGGCAGCACATTGAGTCAGCTCCTCTCCACAGCGGGCCACCAGGGATATTACAGCGACTCAAAGCCTCGTTTTACATCCCCAGCAGGCTCTACTAGTGCAGACACATCACCTGATGCCATCCCGCAAATGAAAGGAGTGCTCCAGGCCTGGAAAAATGAGGGATTTCTATCAGCACCCGCGCCGCTATTATAGCCAAAATGGCGCCGGCGGATATGAGAAATCAGAGCGTGGCCCTCACTCACAGCATGGCTCAGTAAACAAGCCAGATCTCAGACGAAACAACAGTCTGCAGAGGCATGGACAATACTCCCCACCGCCATCGGCTTCCTCCAGCCCAGATAAAGGCAAGCAGAAGACATCTGCAGCATCAGCAGATGCTGAGGAGGTAAGCAGCTTCAACTCCTCTTTAAACGACACCAGGGAGTTACAAGATCAACCAGTTATGGACACGACCCTTAAGGATATGCTGGTGTCCTTACGCTCTACCCTGCATGCTGACATTATGGCAATTACACAGAAATTTAAATCAGAAGTGTCAGCGGTTTCTAAAAGAGTGTCCCATATTGAATCCAAAATGGGGGAATTTGCATCTACTTTTAATGAAATGGTTGACGCTCACAACTACAGAGATGACGAAATTATGAGAATAAATACCAAATTGGCCGATTTAGAAGACCATTCCAGATGGAACAATATTAAAATCTGGGGAATCCCCAAATCTGTCAAACCTCTAGAATTGAAAATGTAGTTCATCAATATCCTGAAAGCGACGCTTTTTGAAGCTCCGCTGGAGGATCTCGTCATCGTATTCACCACCTACCAAGACCCAAACATATTCCATCCCATCTACCCAGAGATACAATAGTCCGGGTACACTTCTACCACATTAAAGACCAATTTATGTAAATCACAAGACACCGAAATAATCTGCCCCCAGACCTGCAGGAACTGTCCTTCTTTGCTTACTTATCCGCATTCACTATGCAACAACGCAGGCAATTGGCTTCCATCACTAAACCACTGAACAACCACCGTATCACCTACCGCTGGCTTTACCCTGCCAAACTGCTGGTTACAAAAGACGGCACCACACATGTGATAGCCAGTGTTGAAGAAGGCCTCCGCCACATAAAAGAATGGCAAATCATTGATTCAAAGGCAACCGAGGAGGACCCTTCACATACACCTCCATCAACCCGGGCCAGCTCGGATGCTGAAAGAGGCTGAATTTGTACAACTATGGCACCATAATACTCCACTTCCTGGTGGCCCAGGAGAATGCCACAAAGTTTTTTCTGTTTCCCCCAAGTTACAGCGGTCAATCTCCCACACAGATTCTAAACAGAATCGCTCACTTTTATAACTTTGTTTGTCTCTTTCTTGGTTCTTTTTATACCTATCTTCTTCTACAGGATCCACTTAAGATGAACTTCCACACTGGAACGTTGCTTCATAAATTGACAACCACTCCTAGCGCCACATCTCAACTTACCACTACAACAACAACAATGTAACTGACACCAGTTATTTGAAAGGCACAGCAACTCACCTTCACAAAGCAACATCACATATTCTCTTTACACATATACAATGGCATTTACTATCATATCCTTCAATGTGAAAGGCCTGAACAGCCCTCACAAAAGACAAATGGCCTGGAAAGAAGCGCTGAGGCTCAAAAGTGACATAGCCTGCCTCCAAGAGACTCACTTTGCTTCTAACAAACTGCCTTCATTTCAGCATGGCAAAGTTTCAACATATATATACATGGCTAATGGTCCCAAAAAGAAAGGCGGAGTGGCAATAGCCATTAGGGATTCCATTCCATTTACGCGCTTAGATTTGTACCTAGACGAATCGGGCAGATACATAATTCTCATTTGCGAGATCTATAAAATCAAATACACTTTGGTGAACGTATACCTCCCAAACACAAATCAACTATGCTTTCTAAGACAGATCTGGGAAAGAAGTTTCAAAAATGCATCAAGGCCATCTGCTCATGTGTGGAGACTACAATGCCATGTCAGATAAAGACTTGGATCTTTCTAGCTCTACACGTATTCAACAACGTAGGGCAACATTAGCCCCGTTTATCTCATCCTCTGGGCTTTTTGATGTGTGGAGATGCCAACACTCTCCAGAAAAAGACTTTACCCTCTTTTCAAATGTGCACCATACGTATTAACGTAAAGATTTGGTCCTGGTGGATAAATTTATGTTGCAAAAAATTGTCAAATCTGAAATACATGTTATCCCCTGGTCTGATCACGCCCCTATTTCCATTAGTGTGGGGGACCGCTGTATCAAAACTGTGGCGAATAGATGGCGCAATGACATCTACTCCCTATCTCAACCCGAAAACTCAAAACTGATCCGCGGAGCTCTCAAGGAGTTCTTTGAACTTAACGCCCCCTTCACACTATGTAACACTCATAAGGTCTATATTAGAGGCCTGCTTATACAACTGAGTGCAAAACTGAGGAGGCAACGGTCATTGCGACTCAATGACTTGCATTCTAAAATTCAAAACCTAGAAACATTAAACAAACAAAATACCACACAAAAAACTAAAGAATTGCTATCTTTTACCAGACAGGAACTGCGTAATCATTTGATTTCCCAGCAGGACAACCGCCTTCGAACATTGAAAGCAAACACATACCGTTGTGGGAACAGGGCGGGGAAACTGCTGGCGAATCAACTAAAAGACAGAGTAGTCAAACAAAAAATCCCACACATGAGGAACCTCAAAACAGGGGACACAGTCTCTAACCCAAGAGAAATAGCAGATGCATTCATCGATTATTACGAATCGCTGTATAATCTTAAGGATGACCCAGATACATACCAGCCTACAGACGACATGATCTCTGACTTTCTTAAATCTATAGACCTACCTTCACTATCACTAACAGACCTCTCCAAATTAAATTTACCTTTCACAATCACAGAAATAGAAAAACTGGTAAGAAGTATGCCTCACAACAAGTCACCGGGACCCGTCGGTTACTCTTCTGAATATTACCAACTATTCCGCACTGAACTATCCCCATATTTAAAGCGGGTCTTTGACGCCGCGGTGTCCAGAGCCTCCTTTCTGCGGGAAATGCTGACGGCCACAATAGTTACCCTGCCTAAACCAGGTAAAGAACCAAATACTCCCCAAAATTTTAGACCAATATCTCTCCTAAATGTTGATGTCAAATTATATGCCAAATTACTTGCTAACAGATTCTGCTGCCGAACCTTATCATCAACCATGATCAGGTAGGTTTTGTGTATGGTCGCCAGGCGGCAAATGCAACTATGAGAATAGTGAACCTCATCCACTTAGCTGAAAAATCGAGAAGGCCTTCCACTTCCGCCTTTCACTGTAGGTATGTTCTCCAAAAATTTTTGCATAACAAATGGGACCAGGCAGGGCTGCCCCCTGTCCCCACTGATATTTGCCCTGGTTATGGAGCCTCTGGCAGAAAAGTTTAGATCGCACCCACTGATTCATGGTATTCTCTACCAGTGCAAACAGCATAAAATTTCACCTTTTGCAGATGATGTCATATTGACACTCTCTAATCCATCTGTTTCTCTCCCAGCAGCCAACGATACACTTATCTTATTCAGTAAAGTGGCCTATTACAAGGTCAATGCCTCTAAATCGAGCATTTTGAGTGTAGCAATCAACAAAGCCACCAAAGTATCCCTACAACGAACTCTACTATACCCATGGTCCGCAGACTCCATAACTTATCTTGGTATTCACTTAACTTCCCAACTCTCTAATCTATACGAGGCCAATTACATTCCTTTAGTCTCTTCAATCCAAAAGGAAATATCCAGGATTCAAAAACACTACATTTCCTGGGGTGGCCGTATAGCGGCATACAGGATGTTGTTACTATCAAAAATAACCTACTACATTAGAGCACTCCCGATTCCCCTACCTAATCCTTCTTCTCATCAATGCAAAGACAACTGTCTGGCTTTGTGTGGGCGGGAGGCAGAGCTAGATGTCCCCCCTCCCTACAGAGAAAACATAAAGTGGTGGGTGGTATGGGTCTACCAGTGTTAAAAGTTTACTATATGGCAATGATACTGGACCAGCTCAGCAGTGGCGTCTCCAGCTTTCATATTTAGGGGGGGCACATGGGGGGAGAGGGACAAAAATAGGGGGGCAATAAAAAAATGCAAAGATAGATAGATAGATAGATCTATTTATATATATTTTATCTATCCTGGGGCCCTTTACCCCTTTACTACGATCCCACAACGGCCCTTTCACATGTTCTGCAGTGAGCTCCCTTGCTACTGTATTTGGGCCTCCCAGGGTGACAGAGAACAAGAGATATATGTCACCAGCATACCAAGAAAATATAAGGGTCCAAAGCAGTGGGAGAACTATCAAGGTTGGAAAGGTTGTCTTGCCACCGGGCCCTGGTGTTCTACCACTGTGGGGTTCCCCAAGCCTCCTCTTGCTGTCCTGCCCCTGCTATTGACAGCGCTGGTCTGGCATCTCTTAGAATTTACAGGCTGGTTCTCCTGTCCTAAGGATGGGAGAAATCAGTCTGTTTTTTCAGTAACTGAGAGTCCTGGTGGAGTCCTTCCTGCAACTCGCTCTTCTCCCTGCCAATGAGGATGCAGGGGAAGAGCAGATCGGGCGGCCGTGGTTGTGTGAGCGCTTCCATTATGCAGTGTCAGCGAGCAGAGGGAGGGGGAGGAATCACCCGCAGGAGCTGACTGGGGACGTTCTCCCTCTCAATAGAGACTGTGTTACCCCAGCGGTGGCCCGAGTAAGATGCGGCACATCCGATATGAATACAAACAAAAAGAAATTGCCTTTTTGTAAAAAAAAAAAAAAAAAAAAAAATTAAAAAAAAAAAAAATTTTTTTTTTTGGGGGGGCACATGGTGGGGCCCAGCATAATGTTGGGGGGGTCAGGGCCCCCTCTGGCCCCCCCTAGGGTCGCCATTGCAGCTCAGAGGCTGGTTCGAGACCACGGACGCAAAACCGTGGTGTCAACTGGAACATGCATGGATATCCCCCAGCTCACCTCTTTCTCTCCTTACTGCACACAACTTACCCTACACAAGGCTCAAAATAGACCATGCCACTATACAAGCTTCAACTCAAGCATGGGTATATTTGAGAAAAGTAATAAACCCCACCTCTCTATCCACCAATATCCCCATCCAGCTAGACGCCCTCAAATGGTTAATACCAAATATATCCCTGAATCAATGGCAGAGAAATGGTGTTCATCAACTAAAAGACCTCACACTCAACAAGAGGATGATACCTTTCTCAGACATTCAAGCTAAGTACTGTATTCCGTCCTCAGAGAGCTTTACCTATGCCCAGATCTCCTCATTCCACCAGCAATAGCAGAATAGCAGAAGTCACACTTGTAGCATTCCCAGTTGCCTGTGGAAGCAGGAGACAAACCAACTAGTACTTTGAAAAGGTCAACCGAAATCCCACTGATGAGTTATTGCAGCAGGTACTGGTGTTGGCACACAGTCCTATCAATGCTGTAAACTAGGGATGAGCTTCGAGTTCGAGTCGAACTCATGTTCGACTCGAACATTGGCTGTTCGCAAGTTCGCCGAACAGCGAACAATTTGGGGTGTTTGCGGCAAATTCGAATGCCGCGGAACACCCTTTAAAAGTCTATGGGAGAAATCAAAAGTGCTAATTTTAAAGGCTAATATGCAAGTTATTGTCATAAAAAGTGTTTGGGGACCTGGGTCCTGCCCCAGGGGACATGGATCAATGCAAAAAAAAGTTTTAAAAACGGCCGTTTTTTCAGGAGCAGTGATTTTAATAATGCTTAAAGTCAAACAATAAAAGTGTAATATCCCTTTAAATTTCGTACCTGGGGGTGTCTATAGTATGCCTGTAAAGGGGCGCATGTTTCCTGTGTTTAGAACAGTCTGACAGCAAAATGACATTTTGAAGGAAAAAACTAATTTAAAACTACCCGCGGCTATTGCATTGCCGACAATACACATAGAAGTTCATTGATAAAAACGGCATGGGAATTCCCCAAAGGGGAACCCCGAACCAAAATTAAAAAAAAAAAAAAAATGACGTGGGAGTCCTCCTAAATTCCATACCAGACCCTTCAGGTCTGGTATGGATATTAAGGGGAACCCCGGCCAAAATTTTAAAAAAAAACGGCGTGGGGTCCCCCCAAAAATCCATACCAGACCCTTATCCGAGCACGCAACCTGGCAGGCCGCAGGAAAAGAGGGGGGGACGAGAGTGCGGACCCCCCCTCCTGAACCGTACCAGGCCACATGCCCTCAACATTGGGAGGGTGCTTTGGGGTAGCTCCCCAAAACACCTTGCCCCTATGTTGATGAGGACAAGGGCCTCATCCCCACAACCCTGGCCGGTGGTTGTGGGGGTCTGCGGGTGGGGGGCTTATCGGAATCTGGAAGCCCCCTTTAACAAGGGGACCCCCAGATCCCGGCCCCCCCCCCTGTGTGAAATGGTAAGGGGGTACTTACCCCTACCATTTCACTAAAAAAACTGTCAAAAATGTTAAAAATGACAAGAGACAGTTTTTGACAATTCCTTTATTTAAATGCTTCTTCTTTCTTCTATCTTCCTTCATCTTCTGGTTCTTCTGGTTCTTCTGGCTCTTCTGGTGCTTCCTCCGGCGTTCTCGTCCAGCATCTCCTCCGCGGCGTCTTCTATCTTCTTCTCCTCGGGCCGCTCCGCACCCATGGCATGGGGGGGAGGCTCCCGCTCTTCTCTTCTTCTCTTCTTCTCGTCTTCATTTTCTTCTCCGGGCCGCTCCGCAACCCATGCTGGCATGGAGAGAGGCTCCCGCTGTGTGACGGCACTCCTCGTCTGACAGTTCTTAAATAACGGGGGGCGGGGCCACCCTGTGACCCCGCCCCCCTCTGACGCACGGGACATGACGGGACTTCCCTGTGGCATTCCCCGTGACGTCACAGGGAAGTCCCGTCAAGTCACCGTGCGTCAGAGGGGGGCGGGGTCACCGGGTGGCCCGCCCCCCGTTATTTAAGAACTGTCAGACGAGGAGCGCTGTCACACAGCGGGAGCCTCCCTCCATGCCAGCATGGGTTGTGGAGCGGCCCGGAGAAGAAAATGAAGAAGAGAAGAAGAGAAGAAGAGAAGAAGAGAAGAGCAGGAGCCTCCCCCCCATGCCATGGGTGCGGAGCGGCCCGAGGAGAAGAAGATAGAAGACGCCGTGGAGGAGATGCTGGACGAGAACGCCGGAGGAAGAACCAGAAGAGCCAGAAGAACCAGAAGATGAAGGAAGATAGAAGAAAGAAGAAGCATTTAAATAAAGGAATTGTCAAAAACTGTCTCTTGTCATTTTTAACATTTTTGACAGTTTTTTAGTGAAATGGTAGGGGTAAGTACCCCCTTACCATTTCACACAGGGGGGGGGCCGGGATCTGGGGGTCCCCTTGTTAAAGGGGGCTTCCAGATTCCGATAAGCCCCCCCGCCCGCAGACCCCCACAACCACCGGCCAGGGTTGTGGGGATGAGGCCCTTGTCCTCATCAACATGGGGACAAGGTGTTTTGGGGGGCTGTTAGGCGCTCCGTCTTCTACCTGTGGCCTAGGCTCTTGGAGATGGCTCAGTGGAGGTCCTCGCCGGCGGTTAATCAATGACACATACACACATAGGTATGCTGAAATGATTACAATTCTTTATTTCAGGACTCGCTGTTTTATGCTGTCTTTACAAGACTCTGCCCACAATTTGGGGGCCAATCAAAATGATAATACATATTAGCATATTCGGTAATTTCCAAACATTAATACATCTTGTGATATCAAAACTGGTGACCCCTGTTTTTCAAGTTAATAGGTCAAAACATTCCTTAGCCTCTGTCACTTGTCTGCTGGACAACCGCAGCTTCCCTAAAAAGTACAGAGACAAAACCACAAACAGATGCTTCCTCTGATGGGCATGGAAAAGAGGAAAAGCAGACAGTATGATGTATTTTAGTAAAATCATAAGACAGTCTGACCTTCATTAAAAATATACTCAGATATTTTTCTGATTATTAAAGCAAATAAGCAAAACCCTGAACATATCATGAACAGAGTGAAAATCAACAATTAATCAATAATGAAATGTAATATGGAATCTCCTTACAATCCTCCCTTTGACCATTCGATATCATCGAAATGGTCATTCTACCTTTTCGTCACACCTCAAGGAGTCATATTCCTCGGCTACCTTTTAATACTATCAGAATCAGACATGTCCAGAAGCATAATGTTTTTCCTGACACAAAGGTAGAAATCATTTTGTCAGGTACTGTGTGCAAAGTTCTGTTTACACGTTTCTTCCTGTTGGTGGGGGATCCGTCTCGTCGTCCAGAGAGATTTGTTTTATGCCTTCTTGAATGTCCTTCAAATCTGGTCGTTGTTCCTGAAGAGAGAAGTCTTGGGATGCTGGTGGAGGGTCAGGGGTCTGGGGTTGCTGTGGACACTTCTTTAACCGGCTGGCGTGGATCCAGGTGTTTCCTAGATCGGTCAGTACAGCAGTTCTGGAAACCTTCTCTATCTTCCAGGGTCCGGAGAAAATGGGTCCAACCTTCTTTTTGTGTGCCAGTTGTTTCACCAGTACTTTGTCTCCTGGGATGAAGGGATGAGTAGGTTCTGTTGAAAGAGGAGAAAAGGTGACAGAAACTTGTTCGTTCATTTCCTGTAGCATACTTACCAGATTTTTCACGTACATTTCCTGTTGAGAATAGATGTTAATGTCAGTGTTTTGATCTAAGAGGGGCAGCTCTATGTTTGCAGGAACTCCCATCAAAATCTCAAAGGGCGAGAGTTTTGTTCTAGCATGTGGTGTTGTCCTGATCTGAAATAGGACAGAAGGAAGGTAATCCAACCATCCTTTCATGGTGCCCCCCGTGGCCTTTTTTAACTTGTCCTTAATGTTCCTATTCATTCTTTCCACTACTCCTGCACTTTGTGGGTGGTAAGGGATGTGCAGTTTCCACTGTAAGCCTAGTAGCTTAGCTAAAGTCTGTGTAACAGAGGAGCTGAAGGCAGGCCCTCTGTCTGACCAAATGGCCGTTGGTATTCCGAACCTACAAACCCAATGGTTCAGTATGCATTTGGCAGCAATTTTAGCAGTCTCACCTGTACACTGTCTGCCAGAGCGTTTCCTTTGGAAACTCTGCTGTTATCTGATGAATGTGCTTTTACTTTGACGACCGCTATCCTCTTTGGGAGAAGAATCGCTTGCAGGAGTGCTTTAATTTGCGTAGAGTTAGCGATTGGCTTGTTGTCAGCGGTTTTAAATCCTCTATTCGCCCATATTACGCCATAGTCGTGCGTTACGCCAAAAGCGTACCTACTATCTGTGTAGATGTTTACCTCCTCATCAGAGAAAAGTATGCAAGCTCTTGTGAGTGCCTCCAATTCTGCTACCTGTGCCGAGGAGGGTGGTAAGGCTTTTGCTTCCAACACCACATCAGGTAGTTGGACAATGGCATACCCTGTCAGGAATGTTGCATCGGAGGGGCGAGAACAACTGCCGTCTATGAAGACGTCCTGTACTCCTGGTAAGGGAATGTCAGTGAGATCTGGGCGAGGGCTGGTTATTGCTGCAACCTGTTCAACACAATTGTGCTTCTGATCAGGGTCTCGTGGCAGCTTGAGCAAAGAATGTAAAAGACGGACAGTGGGATTACTTGGTGGTGCGTGTTTGAGGGTGAGGTTATCAGTATTCAGAAGTGTGATCTCATACCCACTAAGCCTTTGTGCTGTCATGTGCTGTGTGTTCATGTTTTGCAGAAGGTGAGTTACTGAATGAGTAGTGTAGAGAGTCAGTTCATGGCCTAATACTGATTTGTTAGCCTCCTGAACTGCCATAGCACAAGCAGCAAGGTTTTGTAGACAAGATGGCATCCCTTGTACTTGGGTAGGCAACTTTTTTGAGAGATAGGAGACTGGTCGGTACCCGGTTCCATGTTGCTGTGTCAAAACCGCAGCAAAAGAATTTCCTGATACCACACAGTATAATTGAAAGGGTTTGCCATATTCTATCAATCCCAGGGCGGGGGCCTGAGTCAGACTTTTTAACAAGGCCTGAAAAGCACAGAGCCTTTCTGTTGTCCAATCTACTGTCTTTGGGGCGGTGGACAAGGTAGCCTCCCTCAGAATGCCATCATAATATGAACAATCTGGGATCCATTGGCGGCAATATACGATTGCGCCCAAGAATGAGAGCAAAGTTGCTTTGTCTCTTGGAGGACTGAGAGCCTGCAGGGCTGCGGCACGTTTGGGGGATACCAGCCTGGTTCCCTCCCTCAAAATGCATCCCAGGTATTCTACCTGACTTTGACACCATTGAATCTTCTTCTTGGATGCTAGGTGGCCAGACCTGGCCAGGTGATGTAACAGAGATGTGGAATCGACCGCACAATCTTCAGCAGATCGACTGCACAGGAGCAAGTCGTCCACATACTGTATTAGTACCGACCCGCGCTCAGCAGTCCATGACTTAATTGTCTCATTAAGGACCATGGAGAAGGCTGCGGGACTGTCCACATACCCCTGAGGTAACCTTGACCAGGTTAACTGCTTTTTCCCCTCCCATGAGAATGAGAACATGGGTGATACCCCATCATCGATCGGGATGCTAAAATAAGCGTTCGCCAGGTCTACTACTGTGTAGCAAAGGGAATCAGCAGGTATTTTCAAAAAGATGAAAGAAATATCTGCTACCAAAGGTGGCAGAGGTATAACCTGCTTGTTCACGGCCCTTAGGTCCTGTACAAGCCTCCATTCCCCATTTGCCTTTTTCACAGGGTAGATTGGTGTATTCCAGGGGCTTATGATGTGTTTCAGAATCCCTTTTGCTATGTAATCATTGATTAATGGTGTGATGCCTTCAATTTTTTCAAGTGGCAGGGGGTATTGCTTGTGATATTGTACTACAGCGTCTGGACGCATTTGTGGTGTGTAAGGTGTACAGTTAATAAAACCCACACTCCCTTTGTTGTCTGCCCATATAGCATGTGTTTCTAGAGTGGGTGGTAATGATGCAAAGAGTCCCCTGAAAGTGTGTCTCTTTGGAGCATGTAAATCACAGAACGGTGAGCTGGCAGTGAGGGAGCCCCCTCTGTCAAATTTAATGGTGATATTCAGTTTTGAGAGTAGGTCCCTCCCCATTAAAGATACTGGGCAATCCACAAGGACAGCAAAACTCTGAGTGCACAGCTCCTGCCCTTCTGGAGTAGCCACGGGCAATGGTGGAGTGATGGGGTGGGTAACTGATGTCCCATTTATGCCAATAGAGTTTCCCTCAGTGCAGTGCGGTGTGTCATATATGGCATCATTCAAACTACTGAATGTAGCCCCTGAATCCAAAAGTAGACATATCAGGTGATTATCTACCCGCAATAGTACCTGCGGAAGACTTTTCCATGATGGATTGTAACACACAAGGCTGAGGGACGGGACATACTCTTGGCATCCCTATTGTGGTGTCCGCCGAGCGGATGGCCACTGCATCGGAATGCGTGGGGGTGGTCTGTTAGGTTGAGGCTGGTATTGGGGTTGTGGTGGGAGTGGTCGGGGTTGTGGTGGGTGAGGATACCTGATATCCTGAAGGCGACGGGGGGTGGTGTTAAGATTCCTACCTCTCCCTCTCTGGGCGTTTGTTCTAATTCTGTAGGGACATTGGGACTTCCAGTGCCCCAGTTCCCCACAGTTAAAGCACCCCTGGTCTGGTAGGTAACCCTGGTCTGGGGGATAAGATTGCATTGGTGGATAAGGTTGCATTGTCATTATGTGGGTGGGCGGAGTCCCACCAGTTGGCAGAGTCTGGGTTGGTGTCAGGGAGGGAAAAATGCCACCCTTCTGTTCAAATACCCCTGATGTTTCTCGTGACCTAGCATCTTTCATAAATTCATCTGGGGGTTGTTCTGCCCACTTTGGATTAGTGAATTTAAGCAACTGTGTTACCTTCGTATCGCCACCAGCCATAATGGTGGTGGTGAACAATTGGGGGTTGGCGTTATCTACTGCTTTCCACAGACCATATACCCGGGTACAAAATTCATAGAACTTTTCCTTCGGTCCCTGTTTTGCTAGGACAAGTTCCTGAAGTGCAGATGAACCCTTGTATATAGCAGACCAATGATTCCCCATACCTTTCCAAAAAGACACCCAATCTTTATCTTCTTCTATGTGGGCTGTCCATAAGGCATCTACGGGATGCCCTTCTGGGCTGTCAGGGTCAACTATACTAAGAATCCCTGCTATATCTTCTTTATCCAGGCTTGTCCCTGCACTGTATTTTGCAAGGAAAGCACCAGCCTCCCTAGGGCTTTTCTTTGGGCTGGGGCATAACTCCTTTATTTTTTACAGTGTGCCTAGGGGCAGGGGAATATGGACTGCCGTCTCCCCTATATGCATAAGTGGTGCTTTAAAGGTGGCACCTAGAGTTTCCTGGTCCACTTCCATTTCTCTTTCCTCAGTAGAGGATTCACCCTGCTCCCTTTCCTCCTGTGGGGGTTTCTGGCTTATGGCCGGTTTAGTTTGGCTTCTGAGTGTAGTGGATGGCTGTGAAATTATTTTTTCCTCAGCTTCCTTAATCCTTCTCGCCTTTTTCTCTAGTTTCCTCTCGTACGCCTCTAAATCTTCCCTTTTCCTCTGTATCCTTTCTTCCTCTTCCTGCTGTCTCTTATTAAACTCTTTCTGTTTCTCCTTCCACTCCTTTTCCCTGGGGCTTAACTTCCTGACTCCTTCCTCTTCTCCCTTTTCTAGGGACATTCCATCCCTTTCTTCCTTTTCCAACTTCCTAATCCTCTCTTCTGCCCGGACTTCCTCTTCCCTTCTTCTACTTTCGTTTTCCCATCGTGTAACCTGTACCTGATCAGCTGCACTATATACCATGGTAGCTAATACTGTTGGATCCAAAGATGGATATAGCTGAAGACATGGACCCAATGTTCCATCCTCCTGTTTAACCATCACATAAGGGGGGGGTGTGCTTCGGGTTGTTGTGAAAGGGCGGGTGAATTTACAGGTTTTGGTGTGGGGGCTTTAGTTACATACTTTGTTTTATATTTGACTAAGCATTTATTCCATATTTTGTAACAATCTTTCATATACTGGATGTCTTCCCATTTCCCAGGTGGGTAGGAGTGCTTGTGTACCTGACACACCTTGCTCACTTCCTTCCAATCATCCTCAGAACAGGGTCCCACTGGCCCTGGGTCATGTATCCCCAGCTGTTGGCACCTGTCTCTGACCTGTGTCCAAAATGGTTCTACCTGTGACCCCGGTAGTGTGTTTTTAACATACTCATAGGGAGATGGATTGGCCATGGTCTGGGTTGCCGCAGAATTCCCCATCTAATAACCTTGGAAGTGTGTGACTAGTACAGGGACAGAGATGAAAGCAACCTGTTTGTGCTATAATCTGGTCCCTGACTTGGGAGTAAGTCCCTTG
Organism: Lithobates septentrionalis; assembly: GCA_037952835.1. NCBI lineage: Eukaryota > Metazoa > Chordata > Amphibia > Anura > Ranidae > Lithobates > Lithobates septentrionalis. The sequence goes on along the minus strand of JBBDGP010000230.1, from coordinate 1,748,816 downwards.
GTCTCTTATGGCAGTGGGGCTGAAATAGCTATGAAGGTTAACTCTTAGTACCCGGTGTAAAGTACCCCTTCTTGTGGCAGGAAAAACCCCCCTTGCACCAAGTCGGTATGAAAATCCGGTTGGTCTAGTGGTAAGCAGGATCCACGTCCTGTCAACACTAAGGAACAGTAAACCAAAGGTGCAATGTGGGCAGGCGGGCGCTATCTCACTACAGTCAGGCTCCTGTCTTAGGTCGTTCATTTAGTACATATATGTGTAATATAATATCTTAACAAAAAAATCCTCTAAATCAATACAGTACTTTACATTCAGTTGTCATACACACACACTTATTTCTAATACTCTATACACTCTAAATACTTACGGTGATACCTTAAAGAAAAACAAGCAAAATTCTTATATATATACAGTGGCCAAATAAAGTTACATTTACATTAACATGTTATAATAAGTGCACTTTTCAATATTTTCCCCAAAAATTGGGCGTCCACTTAGCCATTCCTTATACTACGGGCGTATTCTATACTTCCCGAGTTTTAAACACACATATATCTATCTACTCAATACAGTCAGACCAACCTAGTCAGACTCTAAAAAACCAAAAAAAAAAAACCTCTGCGAGCCCTTTAACCCTCCAAGGGGCCAGCCTAGCCCATTGCGAAGGCACAGTTATGTAAGTGGGTGGACATACAAGGTTATTTGAACAAGGCAAGCATCAATACCAGTTACCAAAAAATAGGCAAAAAGGTATAAAAATGTCTTACCTGTTCAAAACACCCCACCACTTCTGGTACCAAAACTGTTAGGCGCTCCGTCTTCTACCTGTGGCCTAGGCTCTTGGAGATGGCTCAGTGGAGGTCCTCGCCGGCGGTTAATCAATGACACATACACACATAGGTATGCTGAAATGATTACAATTCTTTATTTCAGGACTCGCTGTTTTATGCTGTCTTTACAAGACTCTGCCCACAATTTGGGGGCCAATCAAAATGATAATACATATTAGCATATTCGGTAATTTCCAAACATTAATACATCTTGTGATATCAAAACTGGTGACCCCTGTTTTTCAAGTTAATAGGTCAAAACATTCCTTAGCCTCTGTCACTTGTCTGCTGGACAACCGCAGCTTCCCTAAAAAGTACAGAGACAAAACCACAAACAGATGCTTCCTCTGATGGGCATGGAAAAGAGGAAAAGCAGACAGTATGATGTATTTTAGTAAAATCATAAGACAGTCTGACCTTCATTAAAAATATACTCAGATATTTTTCTGATTATTAAAGCAAATAAGCAAAACCCTGAACATATCATGAACAGAGTGAAAATCAACAATTAATCAATAATGAAATGTAATATGGAATCTCCTTACAGGGGCTACCCCAAAGCACCCTCCCAATGTTGAGGGCATGTGGCCCGGTACGGTTCAGGAGGGGGGGGGGCGCACTCTCGTCCCCCCCTCTTTTCCTGCGGCCTGCCAGGTTGCGTGCTCGGATAAGGGTCTGGTATGGATTTTTGGGGGGACCCCACGCCGTTTTTTTTTTTTTTTTTTTTGGCACGGGGTTCCCCTTAAAATCCATACCAGACCTGAAGGGTCTGGTATGGAATTTAGGGGGAACCCCACGTCATTTTTTTTTTACATTTTGGCCGGGGTTCCCCTTAATATCCATACCAGACCTGTGGGGCCTGGTATGGAATTTAGGAGAACTCCCACGTCATTTTTTTTTTTTTTTTTTGGTTCGGGGTTCCCCTTTGGGGAATTCCCATGCCGTTTTTATCAATGAACTTCTATGTGTATTGTCGGCAATGCAATAGCCGCGGGTAGTTTTAAATGAGTTTTTTGCTTCAAAATGTCATTTTGCTGTCAGACTGTTCTAAACACAGGAAACATGCGCCCCTTTACAGGCATACTATAGACACCCCCCAGGTACGAAATTTAAAGGGATATTACACTTTTATTGTTTGACTTTAAGCATTATTAAAATCACTGCTCCTGAAAAAACGGCCGTTTTTAAAACTTTTTTTTTGCATTGATCCATGTCCCCTGGGGCAGGACCCAGGTCCCCAAACACTTTTTATGACAATAACTTGCATATTAGCCTTTAAAATTAGCACTTTTGATTATTCATGTTCGTGTCCCATAGACTTTAACGGTGTTCGCGTGTTTGAGCGAACTTTTTTCCTGTTCGCATGTTCTGGTGCGAACCGAACAGGGGGGTGTTCGGCTCATCCCTACTGTAAACCAATTGATATGTTCACTGGGTGTCAGACAGGGAACGTGGGAACTCCAAGGTATTGGTAATGGCATTGGATCTGTGGAGTGGGCTTTTCCTTATATGACCTGTAACAGAGTCAAATGGAGCAGCACAGAGCCCATTCTCTTGTGCATGCCTAAGAAGTACTTTACAGGATAATGACAGCATCAACGCGTTTGGTAGACTCTGTGTTACTAGGGGCAACAGCTGACAACTGGCATGACACATGCTACAGCGGTGTTATTTTTCAAACAGATAGTCAGAGCAAATGACAGACAGTAGCAGAATGACAAGACTGGCCAAGTTAGGCACAGACAAGCAGTCCAAGACCATAAAGATAGATGGAGCATAAACTGCCAATAAAAAATGGTAATAGGCTGATAATTAGCATAAGCACAGTCCATACAGTTCAGAGGGAAATGTAAGACATGGACAGTCATACAGAGACACAGACCTCTATTGAGGACATGAACAAATAGACTGTTGATCATGCAACGACTGAATTTCCAGCATTCAATTTAACCATTCTTGATTAGGGTACAGGTTGTGATGCAGAGTTGCAAGTAACAATCATGGTTAAAGTGGATGTAAACCCTCTCCTATACCCAGTGAAGTGAACAGCCTCAGATGATACACAGAGATAAAACAAATCTCCCTACATACGTTTTACATGTATATCTGCTATCTTCAGCATTTTTTGGAATTCTAACATCATATTAGAATTTTTACTTCCTCATTTAGCAGTAGGAGTGGATTCTTGGCATACACTGTGTGACAGCTGATTGCAGAAAAGGTACACAACCCCCCTCCACATAGACAGAGGAATGAAGATACTTAAAGAGCAGTGTTGTGACAAGACAAGCTCTCTGCTAAACTATTTATAGCATCCACCCGACACAAATTTCTAGCTGCTTTTATCTCCCATCTCGGAGAATTTGTCAACAATCATACTGATAACAGAGGAATGAAACAGCAGAAAGACACGGGACTTAGGGCTTTAGAGAGAGATATGTAAACACTACAGATATATGTGCCTAGGTAAAATTTCCTGAATTGGGTTTAGATCCACTTTAAGGTCCCATGCTATTTGTTAGATTGTCTGCATTTTGGGCCATGTATCACCTGGGCATAGAACAATTCCCCTGACACATCATTTGCATAAGTACTTTGTGATCACTGAGGGGGTCATTTACTATAGCGCCAATATGTGATCCCACTGCACATGAAAATAGCCAATTAAGACTTCAACTGGGCGGACATGCAAATGGAAAATTGTGCTATTGCCGGCGACATGCCTGTCAGATCACATATGCGGGAATAGTTGAAGTCAATGGGGCTCGAACCTGAAAAGTCAAAAGTCCTCATTGAAGACTTATATGCAAATTATTTGTCATAAAAATTGTATGGGGACCCGGATACTGCCCCAGGGGACATGTATCAATGCAAAAAAAAGTTTTTAAAATGACCGTTTTTTTCTGGAGTAGTGATTTTAATGATGCTTAAAGTAAAACAACAATAATGAAATATTCCTTTAAATATTGTGCCTTGAATGAATGAGTGACTTGTATAGCGCTACCTATGCGAACTGAATCGCCTCAGGGCACTTTTTGCTGTTGGTGTCCATCTGCAGTATAGCGTGGTCCTTGCCCCATGGGGTCCTGACACGCTTACAACACATACACATACAACATACACATATTTGGCCAATTTTTCGACAGGATCTAATTAACCTACCAGCATGTCTTTGGAGTGTGGGAGGAAACCAGAGTACCCGGAGGAAACCCACGCAGGCACAGGGAGAACATGCAAACTCCAGGCAGATGGTGTCGTGATTGGGATTTGAACCAGCGACCCTATTGCTGCTAGGTGAATGTGCTAAGCACTACACCACTGTGCTGCCTTGGGGTCTCCTTAGCCTGCCTGTAAAATGGCGCATCTATATGATGTGTAGAGCAGTGCCGCAGCAAAATTTCTGAAAGAAAAAATGTCATTTAAACTTGCTCGCGGCTGTAATGTATTGCCGGCTCCCGGCAATATTGATAAAAAAAAAAGCCATGTCCCCCCCTTCTATATCAGGCTCTTCAGGTCTGGTATGGATTTTAAGGGGAACTCCACGGCAAAATCTATAGCAGACCCTTATCCGAGCCTGGAGGACAGGATGGGGGGGTGAGCGCCCCCCCCATGAACCGTACCAAGCCACATGCCCTTAACATGGGGAGGGTGCTTTTTATTTTCATAGAATATAGCGGGTTGCTAAGCAAGGGGCCAGGAAGCCGGACGCCGCGTCCCTAACAACCGACGAGTCATCAGCGGGGTTCCCTGCTGACAGCTGAATGTACAAAAAAAGAAAAAATCACGGTCAATACCAGGCCCTTCGGGTCTAGTATGGATTCTCACGCCAATTTAAAATAAAATGGCGTGGGGCCCCCCCCCAAAATCCCTACCAGACCCTTATCCGAGCATGCAACCTGGAAGTTAGGAAAGAGAGGGGATAAGTAAGCCCCCCCTCCTGAACTATACCAGGCCACATTCCCTCAACATGGCAGGGTGCTTTGGGGTCCAAAGCAGTGAAATGTAAAAAAATACAAAAGCCGGTTTTTAACAAGTCCTTTATTGTAAAATAGCTCTGAGCCATCTTCTTCCCCAAGCTGTGTCTCCCGCCGCCATCTTCTCCCGGTGCTGTCTCTCCCACCCCCCAGTCCATACCAGGCCCTTCAGGTCTGGTGTGGATTTTAAGGGGAACCCCACGGCAAAATGTAAAAAAAAATGGTGTGGGGGTTACACTAAAATCTATACCAAACCCTTATCCGAGCATGCAGCCTGGAGGACAGTATAGGGGGGGACGAGCAAGCGCCGCCCCCCCCTCATGAACCGTACCAGGCCACATTCCCTTAACATGGGGAGGGTGAATTGGGGTCCCCCCCAAAGCACCTTGTCCCCATGTTGATGGGCATCGACCCCAAAGCACCCTCCGCATGTTGAGGGCATGTGGCCTGGTACGGTTCAGGAGGGGGGGCACTCGCTCATCCCCCCCTATCGTGACCTCCAGGCTGCATGCTCAAATAAGGGTCTGGTATGGATTTTGGGGGGGACCCTATGCCAATTTTTTTTTTGGCATTGAGTTCCCCTTAAAATCCATACCAGACCCAAAGGGACTCTACACCAAATTTTATGTAAACAATAGTTTTTGGAGTATTTTTTTCTTAATTTGGTGCTTGGAGAGTATTCACATTTAGTTGACTTATTTTATGGCTTACCTAGTTCACAAAATAATTAGTAGAGCCATGAATTTCAACTTTGGAGCAGGGTTGCAGTACATTGATCCCTGGCTTCTGGCTTGGCTGACTATCCGTTCCGGTTACTGAACTTTGGCTATGTTTTGACTATGTTTAATAATAAAAGTAAAATGAACAAACAAGTGTGATTTAACTGTACTTCTGTCTTGGTCTGATTTCATGGTTTCTGGCAGTAGGCGAAGGCCATGAATTCAGAAGATACAGTCAATCCACTTGTTGGTAATGTTTTTTCCAGATTGGATGAACTGGATCACCACATGGATCAGTTTGCCATGGTGTTACAAATGCTCTTGAGTCGCACGGCTCACCTGGAATCTCCCACTGTGGCCGCCCCGGTACAACCTATGTTGCAGGGCGTCCCTGCTGCTGCTCTAGTCTCTGTGCAGGCACCAGCCTCGAGTATTACCACTATAAGAGGTATGTCTGGTTCCGCTCTGCTTCCCCAGTGATTTCAGGGCGATCCAGTTCAATGCAGAGGGTTTCTCAACCAGGTTGAGATTTACTTTGAGATGCTGCCCCAGGTGTTTCCCACGGACAGAAGCAAAGTAGGTTTCATGATATCTGTGACAGACCTAGCCGGGAGAGAGACTTTTGGAATGGACTGAATGCTAGCCTCTTGCCGATCGATCGTGGGCCCTGGCATTTGGGGGAACGGTGCTTTTTGTGAGCTGTATGCCTGAGGACCCTTGAGGTGGTGTTACTTTGGATTCAGGTCCATATCCCCCCAAGAGACACAGATTCTGGGGACCCTGGATTTGCCATATTAGAAATAGTGGCTGATTCATAATGCTGGGACAAATACTGTTAGGAGATGCTGGTGTCAATTCCAGCCACCTGTCTGTCTGTTGCGTGCTAGAATGTGTTTATTGTAAATAAGTCTAGATGGGATCTAAGAGTCATTAGATCCCCATTGTTGTTTGTGTTAATTAACTCTGCTATTGTGTGAAGAAGAGTTCTGTGTTGATTTGTGATAATGTTGTGTTTTCTGAGCTACAAGACGGCCAGTCTGGCCTAAAGGTCATGACTGAGTCATCTAGGCTGTCTAAAGGGATTAGTTAATTAGCCCATGTTAATTAGGTTTCTGGTCACAGGTGTATGTTCAGAGTAATATGAGCAGGAGGTATGCACCTCCTCTTTTACTGTATAAAAGAGCCTGTATACCTTTCAATAAAAGAGATCCCTGTTTGAACTTACATACAGCCTGCCTGGTGTTTGTTCTGAGCTATCACAACTGGATTCGAACAGCACATAGCTGTAGTTCAAATCCCGGAGCATCGGATGACTGAACCATCAGACGTGATCTGCAATCTGATTCAATAGCCGCAGAGGAGTGTCGGGAGAGTGGAACCGAGCTAGCAGGGGCTCGTTACAATATCTTTGCTTTCTGAGAGAGCCCCAGTGATTTGGGGGTGATTTGGGGGCGATCCAGTCCAATGCAGAAGGTTTCTCAACCAGGTTGAGATATGCTTTGCTAAATAAATTGACCTGTGAGGCACAAACCAATGAAAATGAAACCAATGCGCTCACCACTAAAAAATGTGTTAATGTGTACAAAATTGTGAATATTAAGTGAACTGGTGAAAACCAGTGTAAAGATGTATGAGTCAACTTAAAAATGAAGAGTACCTACTAAACCAATAAGACAGATACAAAAATTTAAATCGAAAAACAGCATCTGAAGGAATTAGCCCAATAGTGTAGTGGTATAACTAAACAATAAAAACACCTAAACCAGTGATAACAATTGCTAATTTGCATATGTGACAATGATGGATGATATGCTTAAACAAGTGAATGATGAATGTTAAATAAATTAAATAGCGAACAATAAGTCCATGTATAATGATAGTGACTAATGAAAAATCTTTTTTGTTAAAAAAGTCCATGTACAATATATAAATGGCTTGTTCACAGTGACATAAGATCCAGACACCCCAGAATCTGTGAAGAAATAGAGAAAGAAAGTGCCTCCACCTAAGCACACGCTGCCGCTTACCAAAACAATATGGTGCCTAGTTACTGGGGACCACAGAGCGCAAGTGGCTTACAACCCAGCCTAGGGTCTCAGTAACATGCACCAAACTCCTCACACTCAGCGATGGTAATCCTCATCCGAGTTGAACACGATTATTATATCCCCATAAAATAAGAAAAGGCTTGCATAGTGTAAAACCTTTTACATTTATTTAAGTTTAAAAAGACAAATGAACACTTACAGTCATGGTGGATAAAAACAGCAATAAGAAAATCGAGCCAGCTCTCGATAGCAGCCTGTTACTTCCGGGACTTGCGCAGCACGCAGTGACGTCAGCATGTTGCTCCTCCCTATGCATTTTGTCACTGCAAAGGACGTCGTCTCGGGGCATGGGCGGCGTCCTGATGCACTGCTTAAATACAAAGAACACATAACCAAGCCTCGGTCCAAACAGTGCCATCTTGGTTAAGGGAAAAAAAAAACTACTGTGTATATGGAAAAACTCACAAAGCAAAGGCAAACTGAGCATCAACGTACTAAGAACAGACGTAGATGACTCAAGAGCTGCCAGCCAGAACAATTTAGGGACAAAAAATATATGGAAAAAATGCCAAATCACATACGAACACGGATGTAATCGACCAGTGGTTGGAAGCGGGCAAAATCATGCAGAACCACACGATAATATTCCCCCGCTGGAAACCATAACGGCCAAGTGAAAGTAAATACATGTAAGCTGCAGACTCAAAATTCGGCCACAATTGAAACCTAGATCACACCATTGGCCCTTGTCTAAATAGACATGACCCTACGACATAAATAAACATGTATATACAAAAATAACAATAAAATAAAAATAAAAATTAAAATTAAACTAAATTAAAAATAAAAGTAAAATTAAAACTAAAATAAAATAAAAATAAAGTAAATAAAAAAAAATTTGTCTGGCAGGATGATATCACATGGCTACCCGGGACTCACGGACTGTGTAGCAGGTAATGAATGGCTCAATGGCAAAGCTAATCCCAGAGAGAGGTATAGGAGTGCATTGGAGTTAATTGTCACTAGGGGTTTTGTTTTGAATATTTCAAATAAGAAAGAAAGGGCATTCTTGTTGCCTAAGGCACCAAGGATCCCTATTATTTATTACTTACCGAAAGTGCACAAGAGTCTTACTTGCCCCCCAGGACGTCCCATAGTTAGTGGGATAGATTTTATCACTTCCCGGGTGGGTAAGTATATAGACTTCTTTTTGCAGCCTTTGGTACGTATGATGCCCTCATATGTGTGTCAGGGCTGGGCTTAGCCCTTCCTTCTCTGAGCTGGCCGCTCAGCTGTCAGCTAATTGCCAGCTCCCATCTCTCTCCACAGTTACACAGCTGTTGTTGATTCTGCTTGTCAGTCCTGCCTACTTAAAGCCGCCCAGCTCACTTGATCTCTGCCTTCGTCTTTGTCAACATCACAGAAACTTTCTCCTGCGTTCCTGTTGAAGACCTGCTCGGCTGACGTTCCTTCTGGCTCCTGATCCTGTTTGCTGTACTACTACATTTATCTCTGGCTCTCTAACATTTGCTTGGCTGACTAACCGATCCGGTTACTGAACTCTGGCTTGTTTTGACTACGCTGACTCTGTTTACCTTATTATTATTATTATTATTATTAAACAAGTGTGATTTAACTATACTTCTGTCTCAGTCTGATTCATGGTTCCTGATAGTAGTAGCGAAGGCCATGAATTCAGAAGATACAGTCATTCCACTTGTTGGTAATATTTTTTCGAGATTGGATGAGCAAGATCACCACATAGATCAGTTTGCCATAGCGTTACAAACGCTCCTGAGTCACACGGCTCGCCTGGAAACTCCCACTGTGGCTGCTCCGGTACAACCTGAGTTGCAGGCCATCCCTGCTGCTGCGCCAGTCTCTGTGCAGGCACTTGCCTCGAGTATTACCTCTATAAGAGTTATGTCTGGTCCCTCTCCACTTCCCCAGTGATTTCAGGGCGATCCAGTTCAATGCAGAGGGTTTCTCAACCAGGTTGAGATTTACTTTGAGATGCTGCCCCAGGCGTTTCCCACGAACAGAAGCAAAGTAGGTTTCGTGATATCTTTGCTTTCTGAGAGAGCCTTGGCCTGGGCAAGCCCTTTATGGGAGACACAAAAACCTGTTGTCTTGAGTTACCCTGACGTTGTGGCCTCCTTTAAAAGGGTATTTGACGTTCCCGCACGCTCTGCTTCTGCTGCCAAGTGCCTCACATCCATCAAACAGAGTAAGAGAACTGTTGCTGTCTATGCCATTGAATTCCGTACTCTGGCAGCAGAGGTTGCTTGGAACAATGAGAGGTTGATCACGTTTGCCATCCTCATTGACTCCAGACTCAGAGAAAGACTCTCTTTTAAGGAGCGCTTGCGGAAGCCTCCTGTGCATTTGCCTCTGAGCTTTGCAGTCCCACCCGTGCCTCCCTCACCTCCCATGCCTCCCTCACCTCCCATGCCTCCCTCACCTCCCATGCCTCCTGGTACCGAGTCAGTCAGTGAAGATGAACCCATGCACTTGGGCTTCACACGTCTCTCTGCAGATGAGAGAGCCTTTAGGAGGAGGGGGAGATTGTGCCTTTATTGTGGACAGGCAGGTCACTTTTTGAAGTCTTGTCCTACCCGTCCAGGGAACACCCGAACCTTGAGGTCCTGTCATGGACAGACCCTAGGTGGCTTTGATTCATCCCCAGTTATCCAGAAGGATAAGCCCCTGGTTTCAGTCACCCTTTCTTGGGCTGAGTCATCCGTCGAGATACAGGCTCTAATCGACTCTGGGGCTGCAGGCCTGTTCATTGATACTGCCTTTGTATTGCAGCACTCGATTTTGCTGCAGCTGCATGACACTCCACTTGCCATTGAGGCTCTTGACGGGAGACCTCTACAGCCTGTCCATGTGACTCATGAGATGGTTCCATTGTCCATGGCCGTAGGGGCTATTCACCATGAGATAATCCAATTCCAAGTTATTTCCTCACCTAGGTTTCCATTGGTTTTTCTTGGTTACAGAGGCACAGCCCCTCTTTTGATTGGCTCCATGCTGAGGTTCTCTCCTGGTCACCTAATGCAGGGAGACATGCTTCCAGAAGGTAGCCAAGGTCCTGTGCACCTCTTCACTCTCCTCCCTGCCGGAGGAGTACCGCAATTTTAGCGATTTCTTTGACAAAGGTCAAGCCGCTAGTTTGCCTCCACACCGGTCTTATGATTGCACAACTGACCTTCAACCTGGTGCCATACCCCCTTGTGTTTAGCTTTACCCCTTGTCGGTCTTGGAGGATAAGGTCATGGAGGAGTATGTTGCAGACGCACTTTCTCGAGGTTTCATCCACAAATCCTCATCTCCTGCTGGTGCTGGTTTCTTCTTTGTGAAGAAGAAGAGCAGTGAACTGAGACCTTGTATTGATTATAGGGGTCTCAATCATTTCACGATTAAGAATGCCTACCCAATTCCATTGATCACAGAGCTATTTGACCGCCTCAAGGGAGCAACGGTTTTCATGAAGATTCATTTGAGAGGGTCATACAATCTCATGCGGATTAAGGAGGGTGACGAGTGGAAAACTGCGTTTAATACCAGAACAGGCCATTATGAGTATCTTGTAATGCCTTTTGGCCTTTGTAAAGCAAGTTTTCCAGGAATTTATTAACAATGTCCTCCAAGATTTGTTGCAGTTATGTGTGGTGGTTTATCTCGATGATATCCTCATATTTTCCAAGTCCCTGGAGAGCCACCACACAGATGTCTGCCGTGTGCTTCAGAAACTAAGAGAAAACAATCTCTATTGTAAACTGGAGAAGTGCGAGTTCCATCGTGAACGGGTTAAATTCCTGGGCTATGTCATTTCCACTGCTGGTTTTTCGATGGACCCAGAGAAACTTTCGGCAGTCCTACAGTGGCCCCGACCCGTGGGTTTATGTCCTCTGCATCGTTTCCTGGGCTTTGCCAACTATTATCGGAAGTTTATTCGTAACTTCTTGTCTCTGGTCAAGCCCCTGACTGATATGACCAGAAAGGACGGTAACCCACAGAGTTGGTCTCTGGAGTCCATTAAGGCCTTTGAGAGTCTCAAGGCTGCCTTTGTTTCTGCTCCTGTGTTGGCACATCCTGATCCTACGTTGCCTTTTATCCTAGAAGTTGATGCTTCTGAGACTGGAGTTGGCGCCCTTCTGTCTCAACATCCTAACTCTAAGAGCACTATGCATCCATGTGGCTACTTTTTTAAGAAATTGTTACCTGCAGAGTGCAATTACGAGATTGGTGACAGAGAGCTGTTGGCGAGAAAGAATCGAGACATCTCCTTGAAGGTACCACTGTGCCGGTTCTCATTCTTACTGACCATAAGAATCTTACATTCTTGTCTGAGGCTAAGCGCCTCTCTCCTAGAAGGGCGCGATGGGCTCTTTTCTTGTTGAGTTTTAATTACATTGTTTCATTCTTACCCGGTACTAAGAATGTAAGGGCTGATGCCTTGTCATGACAATTTTTCTCCACTTCCAAGTTGGAGTCGGTTCCGGTTCCTGTGATTCCTCCTGATCGTATTCTGGCTACAGTTCGCACCAGTCTTACTTCTCCTTTGGGTGACAAAATTCTTGCTGCTCAGGTCCATGCTCCTCCTGAAAAACCTTGTGACTGCTGCTTTGTCCCAGAGAGTCTCCGTACTGCCGTGCTCCAGACTTACCATTCTCCAAAGGCAGCTGGCCACCCTGGGAAGAATCAACTCATTTGGGCCATTTCCCAACAATTCTGGTGGCCTAGTCTACTGGCTGATGTAACTGCCTTTGTAGCTGCCTGTTTCGTGCGTGCTCAGAGTAATGCCCCGTACACACGGTTGGACATTGATCGGACATTCTGACAACAAAATCCTAGGATTTTTTCCGACGGATGTTGGCTCAAACTTGTCTTGCATACACACGGTCACACAAAGTTGTCGGAAAATCCGATCATTCTGAACGAGGTGACGTAAAACACGTACATCGGGACTATAAACGGGGCAGTGGCCAATAGCTTTCATCTCTTTATTTATTCTGAGCATGCGTGGCACTTTGTCCGTCGGATTTGTGTACACACGATCGGAATTTCCGACAACGGATTTTGTTGTCGGAAAATTTTATAGCCTGCTCTCAAACTTTGTGTGTCGGAAAATCCGATGGAAAATGTGTGATGGAGCCAACACACGGTCGAAATTTCCGACAACAAGGTCCTATCACACATTTTCCGTCAGAAAATCCGACGGTGTGTACGGGGCATATGACTCCACAACACCTTCCAGTGGGCCTCCTACAACCCATACCCAATGGAGAGAGGCCCTGGACCCACCTGTCTATGGATTTCATTGTGGAGTTACCCGACTCCCAAGGCAACACTGTTATCCTTATGGTGGTTGACCAGTTCTCAAAGATGTGTCATTGTATTCCACTTAAGAAGTTGCCCACTTCTAAGGAACTGGCTTCCATTTTTGCTCGGGAGATCTTTCGCTTACATGGGCTACCCAAGGTGATTGTCTCGGACAGGGGTAGTCAGTTTGTTTCCCGGTTCTGGCGAGCCATTTGTGCACAGTTGGGAATTCAGCTTGCTTTCTCCTCTGCGTATCACCCGCAGTCTAATGGGGCAGCAGAATGAGCCAAGCAGTCCTTGGAGCCATTTCTACGTTGTTATATTTTTGACCACCATAACAACTGGTCAGACCTATTACTGTGGGCAGAGTTTGCTCACAACAGTGCCATGAATTCTTCTTCCCGATTGTTTCCGTTTATGGCGAATTATGGTTCCCAACCTTCCATGTTGCCTGACTCCTTTGTTCCGCAGAGTATTCCTGCATTAGAGGAGCATCTCCGTGGTCTTTGTTCCACTTGGGCACAAGTTCAGGAGGCTTTGCAACATGCTAACGATAGGTACAGACTCCATGCTGACCGCAGACGCCTGCCTGCACCTTCCTACCAGGTTTTGGACAGAGTCTGGCTGTCGTCTCGCAACCTCCGACTTCACGTTTCTTCTTTGAAGTTTGCACCTTGGTTTATTGGGCCTTTCCGTATCCTTCGCAGGATTAACACATCTCAAATGTGTTTCCTGTCTCCTTATTGAAACCTTTGGTCTGCAACCACTTTACCACCTTGGTGCCATGCCCTCACCCTATACAGGTTGGGAACCATGAGGAGTATGAAGTACAATCCATTATTGACTCCCGTAGGTCCCCGTAGGGCACATACAGTACCTGGTATGGAACAGGTACGATCCAGAGGAACGCTCTTGGGTCTCATCCTCGGACGTACTTGCCCCTGTCCTCCTTCATGATTTCCATAGACGTTTTCCCCTCAAGCCCGGTGGTCCTCTGAGGGGGAGGAGTCATTGAGGAGGGGGTACTGTCAGGGCTGGGCTCAGCCCTTCCTTCTCTGAGCTGGCCGCTCAGCTGTCGGCTAATTGCCAGCTCCCATTTCTCTCCACAGTTACCCAGCTGTTGTTGATTCTGCTTGTCAGTCCTGCCTGCTTAAAGCCGTCCAGCTCACTTGATCTTTGCCTTCACCTTTGTCAACATCACAGAAACTTTCTTCTGCGTTCCTGTTGAAGACTTGCTCGGCTGACGTTTCTTCTGGCTCCTGATCCTGCTTGCTGTACTACTATGTTTATCTCTGGCTCTCTAACATTTGCTTGGCTGACTGCCCGATCCGGTTACTGAACTCTGGCTTGTTTTGACTACGCTTACTCTGTTTACCTTATTATTATTATTATTATTATTATTATTATTATTAAACAAGTGTAATTTAACTATTCTTCTGTCTCAATCTGATTCATGGTTCCTGATAATGTGAAAGACACACGGCATGTCATCAACCTTCTTTCTAATCATAAGCCCCACGTGGGGACTTGGTTGGTGACTGCTGACGTCTCTTCACTCTATACTGTGATTCCCCATTGGTTTGACCTAGATGCCGTGTCCCTTTATTTGGATAGATTTTCCAATCTACCTCAAGAACAGATTTTTTTTTCTTGGTGTTATTGGAGTACGTGGCTACCCATAACTTTTTTTGGTTTGATGGCCATTTCTATCGCCAGGATAGGGGTGTTGCCATGGGGGCTAAATACGCCCCAAGTTTGGCGAACCTTTTATATGGCCAAATGGGAGGAGGATATCGTCTATGCCCAGCCAAGGCCCAAGGTGACCTTGTGGTCTCATTACATAGATGACATCCTCCTCCTGTGGGATGGCAATGAGACTTACCTCGCAGATTTTATGGATTCCCTTAATACCAACGATAGGGGGATTCATCTTAATTATGAGGCCAGCCGGGAGAAAATTAATTTTTTGGACCTTACGATTTCTGTCAGTGGAGAGAGTTTTGTCACCACTACATACTTTAAACCCACTGACATAAATTCTTTCATTCCAAACAACAGTTGTCATCATGCCTCCTGGCTCAGGTCTGTGCCAAAGAGTCAATATCTGAGATTAAAACACAACTGTACTGAACAGAGTGTGTTTTTGGCACAGGCACGGGTCCTTACTCAAAGATTTGTGGATAAAGGCTACTCCCTTGAGTCCCTTACCAACACCCTAGAGCAGGTCAAGTGTGTTGATAGAACCTACTTATTGAAAGAGAATATTGGGGGTCATGAGAATGGTGCATTCAGTAAAACCCATTCATTACTAATTTCTCCTGTCAACACTATAACATCAAGCATATAGTGAAAAAACACTGGCACATCCTTAAAAATGATAGGGTCCTTAAGTCTATTCTGCCTGACATACCTCAGGTGGTTTTTAGGGGTGCTCCTTCTCTGAAGGAAAAACTGGCTCCCAATATTCTGAACTCTCCTAGTATAAGACCTACCTTACTAGTTATTACCAATGCAGAAAGTGTCAGGTCTGTTCACTAAATGGGTGTAGGACTAGAAGGACTATGAGTTTTAGTTCTAGTTGCACCTCCAGGAGCTTTGCCATTAAACCATTCATTACCTGCTCCACGGTGGGAGTTGTTTATATGCTTCAGTGTCCGTGTGGCCTGCAGTATGTGAGCCGGACTAAGTGACCATTGCAGGTACGCTTAGATGAACATATAAATAATATACGTAGGGGTTTTACCAAACACTCGGTTTCCAAAACACTACCTCACGATGCACAATAGGGATCCATCTAACACTATATTCTTGGGTATCGACAAATATAGGCCCTATTGAAGGGGTAGCTGTTTAGTTAGGAGCATCTCGAAATTAGAGATGTCATGGGTGCACAAGATAAAATGTTATACCCCTTTTTTTTAAATATAGATGTTGCTATTAAATCTTTTATTGATAACTCCTAGTGACGTTTCCATTTTTATAATGTAACTTTTTACATTTTTTCCTTCTGATCACTGTCCTTAATCATCTTTGGATATTTATACATTCTATTGTGTGAATTCGATCTGAGTCCCGGGTAGCCGTGCGATATCACCCTGCCAGACAAATTTTTATTTTATTTTTACTTTATTTTTATTTTATTTTAGTTTTAATTTTACTTTTTATTTTTATTTTTAATTTATTTTATTGTTATTTTTGTATATACGTGTTTATTTATGTTGTAGACAAGGGTCATGACTATTTAGACAAGGGCCAATGGTGTGACCTAAGTTTCAAGTGTGGCCAAATTTTGAGTTTGCAACTTACATGTATTTACTTTCACTTGGCCGTTATGGTTTCCAGCAGGGGAATATTATCGTGCGGTCCTGCATGATTTGGCCGCTTCCGACCATCAGTTGATCACATCCGTGTTCGTATGTGATTTTGTCATTTTTTCCATATATGTTTTGTCCCTATATTGTTCTGGCTGGCAGCTCTTGAGTCATCTATGTCTGTTCTTAGTACGTGGATGCTCAGAGTTTGCCCTTGCTTTGTGGGTTTTTCCATATACACAGTAGTTTTTTTTCCCCTTAACCAAGATGGTGCTGTTCGGCAGCATCACAGGACTCAGACCGAGGCTTGGTTATGTGTTCTTTGTATTTTAGCGGTGCGCCAGGATGCCGCCGTGCCCCGAGATGATGTCCTTTGCAGTGACAAACCGCATAGGGAGGAGCGGCGTGCTGACATCACCGCCTGCTGAGCAAGTCCCGGAAGTAACGGGCTGCTATCGAGAGCCAGCCGGCTCGGTTTTCTTAATGCTGTTTTTATCCATCATGACTGTAAGTGTCCATTTGTCTTTTTAGACTTAAATAAATGTAAAAGGTTTTACACTATGCAAGCCTTTTCTTGTTTTATGGGGATATAATAATCTTGTCCTGCTCGGATGAGGATTACCATCGCTGAGTGTGAGGAGTTCGGTGCATGTTACTGAGACCCTAGGCTGGGTTGTAAGCCACTTGCGCTCCGTGGTCCCCTGTAACTAGGGACCATATTGTTTTGGTAAGTGGCAGCCTGTGCTTAGGTGGAGGCACTTTCCTATTTTTTTACAGGTTCTGGGGTGTCTGGATCTTATGTCACCGTGAACAAGCCATTTATATATTGTGCATGGACTTTAAAAAAAAAAAAAATTTCATTAGGCACTATCATCATATATGGACTTATTGTTCACTATTTAATTCATTTAACATTCATCATTCACTTGTTTGAGCATATTATCCATCATTACCACATATGCAAATTATCAATTGTTATCACTGGTTTATCACTGGTTTATCAATTGTTATCACTGGGCTAATTCCTTCAGATGCTGTTTTTCATTTTTGTATCTGTCTTTTCATTTTTAAGTTGACTCATAAACCTTTACACTGGTTTTCACCAGTTCACTTAATATTCACAATTTTGTGCACATCAACACATTTTGTAGTGGTGAGCGCATTGGTTTAATTTTCATTGGTGTGTGCCTCACAGCGGCTTCATTTTTTTTATATTTCTGGTTGGTGTTGTATAACACCCTGAGTTGCAGCTTGGTCTTTATAGTTAATAGCGCAGTTTTTTCCTTATCATGAGATGTGCTTTGAGATGCTGCCCCAGGCATTTCCCACAGACAAAAGCAAAGTAGGTTTCGTGATATCTTTGCTTTCTGAAAGAGCCTTGGCCTGGGCATCCCCTCTATGGGAGATGCAAAAACCTTGCACTTGGGTTTCACGTGTCTCTCTGTGGATGTGTGAACCTTTAGAAGGGGGGAGAGATTGTGCCTTTATTGTGGCCAGGCAGGTCACTTTTTGAAGTCTTGTCCTACCCGTCCAACGAAAGCTCGAACCTTGAGGTCCTGTCACGGACAGACCTTAGGTGGTGTTGTTTCGTCCTCAGTTATCCAGATGGAAAAGCCCATGGTTTCGGTAACCCTTTCTTGGGCAGAGTCGTCTGTCGAGATGCAGGCTCTAATCGACTCTGGGGCTGCAGGCCTGTTCATTGATGCTGCCTTTGTATTCAAGCACTCAATACCGCTGCAGCTGCATGACATTCCACTTGCCATTGAGGCTCTTGATGGGAGACCTCTACAGCCTGCCCATGTGACTCATGAGACAGTTCCGTTGTCCTTGGCCATAGAGGCTTTTCACCATGAGATAATCCAATTCCAAGTTATTTCCTCACCTAAGTTTCCACTGGTTATTGGTTATCCTTGGTTACAGAGGCACAACCCCTCTTTTGATTGGCTCCGTGCTGAGGTTCTCTCCTGGTCGCCACAATGCAGTGAGACATGTTTCCAGAATGTAACCAAGGCCCTGTGCACCTCTTCACTCTCCTCCCTGCCGGAGGAGTACAGAGATTTTAGCGATGTCTTTGACAAAGGTCAAGCCGGCAGTTTGCCTCCACATCAGTTATATGATTGCGCAACTGACCTTAAACCTGGTGCCATCCCCCTCGTGGCCGGGTTTACCCTTGGTCTTGGAGGATAAATCCATGGAGGAGTATGTTGCAGACGCACTTTCTCGTGGTTTCATCCGCAAATCCTCCTCTCCTGCTGGCGCTGGTTTCTTATATGTGAAGAAGAAGAGTGGTGAACTGAGACCTTGTATTGATTATAGGGGTCTTAAGAATGCCTATCCGATTTTTTTATTACGGAGTTATTTGACCGCCTTAAGGGAGCAACGGTTTTCACGAAGCTTGATTTGAGAGGGGCATACAATCTTGTGAGGATTAAGGAGGGCAACGAGTGGAAAACTGCGTTTAATACCAGAACAGGCCATTATGAGTACCTAGTAATGCCTTTTGGCCTTTGTAACGCCCCGGCAGTTTTCCAGGAATTTATTAACAATGTCCTCCGAGATTTGTTGCAATTATGTGTAGTGGTTTATCTCGAAGATATCCTTATATTTTCCTAGAGAGCCACCACACAGATGTCTGTCTTGTGCTTCAGAAACTAAGAGAGAACAATTTCTATTGTAAACTGGAGAAGTGTGAGTTCCATCGTGAACAGGTTAAATTCCTGGGCTATGTCATCTGCACTGCTGGTTTTTCGATGGACCCAGAGAAACTTTCGGCAGTCCTACAGTGGCCCCGACCCGTGGGTTTACGTCCTCTGCAGCATTTCCTGGGCTTTGCCAACTATTATCGGAAGTTTATTTGTAACTTCTCATCTCTGGTCAAGCCCCTGATTGATACGACCAGAGTCGGTTAAAGGCCTTTGAGAGTCTCAAGGCTGCCTTTGTTTCTGCTCCTGTGTTGGCACATCCTGATCCTATGTTACCTTTTATCCTTAAGGTTGATGCTTCTGAGTGCTATGCATCTTTGAGGTTACTTTTCCAAGAAATTGTCACCTGTGGAGTGCAATTACAAGATTGGTGACAGAGAGCTGTTGGTGATCATTTTAGCTCTGAAAGAATGGAGACGTCTCCTCGAAGGTACCACTGCCCGAATCTCAAAGATGTCTCATTGTATTCCACTTAAGAAGTTTCCCACTTCTAAGGAACTGGCTTCCATTTTTGCTCGAGAGATCTTCCGCTTACATGGGCTACCCAAAGTGATTGTCTCGGACAGGGGTTGTCAGTTTGTGTCCCAATTCTGGTGAGCCTTTTGTGCACAGCGGGGAATTAACCTTGCCTTTTCCTCTGTGTATCACCCGCAGTCTAATGCGGCTGCAGAACAAGTCAATCACTCCTTGGAGCAATTCCTACTTTGCTATATTTCTGACCATCATAACAACTGGTCAGACCTACTACCGTGGGCAGAGTTTGCTCACAATAGTGCCTTTAATTCTGTTTCCCAATTGTCCCCATTTATGGCGAACTATGGTTTCCAACCTTCCATGTTGCCTGACTCATTTGTTCTGCAAAGTATTCCTGTGTAAGAGGAGCATCTCCGTGGTCTTCGCTCCACTTGGACACAAATCCAGGAGGCTTTGCGACATGCTAATGATAGGTACAGACTCCATGCTGACCGCAGACGCCTGCCTGTGCCTTCCTACCAGGTTGGGAACAGGGTCTGGCTGTCATCTCACAACCTCCAATTTTGTGTTCCCTCACTGAAGTTCGCACCTCTGTTTATTGGGCCTTTCCGTATTCTTCGCAGGATTAACCCAGTGGCTTACGCAGTAGACTTTCCTTCTAATATACGTATTTCGAATGTATTTCATGTCTCCTAATTAAAACCTTAGGTCTGCAACTGCCTTACCACCTCGGTGCCACGTCCTCAGCCTGTACAGGTTGAGAACCATGAGGAGTATGAAGTACAGTCTGTTGTTGACTCCTGTAGGTTCCGTGGGCGCATACCTGGTGCATTGGAAGGGGTACGGTCCACAGGAACGCTCTTGGGTCTCACCCTCGGACGTACATGCCCCTGCCCTCCTCTGTGATTTCCATAGAAGTTTCCGCCTCAAACCCGGTGGTCCTCCGAGGGGGGTGGGTCATTGAGGATGGGTACTGTCAGGGCTGGACTCAGCCCTTCCTTCTCAGAGCTGGCCACTCAGCTGTCGGCTAATTGCCAGCTCCTATCTCTCCACAGTTACTCAGCTGTTGATGATTTCCTGCTCGTCAGTCCTGCCTATTTAAGCTGTGCAGTCCTGCACTTGCGTTTAAAGACTTGCTTTGCTGACATCCCTTCTGGCTCCAGATCCTGCTTGCTGTTCCACTACATTGATCCCTGACTATCCGTTCTGGTTACTGAACTTTGGCTATGTTTTGACTAGGTTTGTTCTTTTTACTTTTATTATTAAACAAGTGTGATTTAACTGTACTTCTGTCTTGGTCTGATTTCATGGTTTTCTGACAGCCCACAACTGACTAACACACTGCCACCATGTCATCCATATAACCCAAACATTTTACAATTTTACCCCCACTCCCAGGCACCAAAAAGCCCCTGACCACCTTATCCCTCTGTAGGGTTGTCCCAATACCAATACTAGTATCAGTATCGGAACCCAAACCAAGCATTTGCGTGAGTATTGTACTCGCACAAATGCTCCTGATGCCTGATCCGACACCTGGGAGAGATTAGGCGGCCCGGCGCAACCGGAAGTCAGCAGGCGGAACAACGGAAGTGAGTGCAAGGAGTACTAAGATGGGTGTCGCAGGCAGCCTTTCCTCTCATGGCATTTCAGTGCCTGCCCATCAGTGCCCATAAATGCCACCTATCAGTGGCCAATGCCCATTAATGCCGCCTATCAGTGCCAGCCATCAGTGCCAGCCACATGTCAGTGCCAGCCATCAGTGCCAGCCACCTGTCAGTGCCATCTATCAGTACCATCCATCTGTCAATGCCATCTGTCAGTGCCATCTGTCAGTGCCAGCCATTAGTGTCATCTATCTATCAGTGCCATCTGTCAGTGCCAGCCATCTGCCAGTGCCACCTAATCCTATCAGTGCTTATCAGTGCTGCTTAATAAGTGTCACCTATCAGTACCCATCAGTGCTGCATGTCAGTGCCACCTAATCTGTATTGTGCTTTGAAAACGGTCACATGACATTAAAAAAAGTATCGGTAATCGGTATTGGCAAGTACTTGAAAAAAATCATCGGTCCTTGTACTCTTTATCATCCTTTTTTTTTTTCCCTTTCTCTTTTCTTTTTCTTTTTTTTTTCCACATCAGCGAATACCGCTAGAGGGCAGAATCAGCTTAACGTTCATTAACTGTCGCTTTCGCAAATTCACATCATTGTGGTATATGCTTTTCCTTTTTTCCAGTTGAGAAATCACTGTATGAAACTTTATTAAATACACTTACTAAAATCCCTAATTACTTATTCTCAAAGACCCATTTTTACCGAACTGAGAACATAAACCTTAATTCTTGCTAACCGGGGTATCTGGGCTAATAATACAATAGAGGTACAGTGCGCCACCCTACACAAAAAAAGAAGAAAAAGAAAAGAAAAACCAATAAGAAAAATGCTAGACTAGTGGGCTCCCCGCACCCACCACCTAATAATAAATCCAATGTTGTACATACCAGTATAGAGACAAAGTTACCCCCTTCTCTCCCTCTCCCCCCATCAGCCCCCCCCCTTTCCCAAACACCACCTATTATAATTACCTACCCAAGAACAGGATTTTCATACTTTCGACTGTTACCTTAAAGAGGAGTTCCACCCAGGGGGTCCATTAAAAAAAAAAAAATTAAAAGTCAGCAGCTACAAATACTGTAGCTGCTGACTTTTAATTGGACACTTACCTGTCCCTGGGTCCAGCGATGCGGGGGATCGAATCCCCGCTCGTCCCCCCCCCTCTGCTCGTCGGCGCCGGCATTTCAACTGTGGGCGCCGGGCTGTGGCTTCACAGCCTGGCACCCACTGCGCATGCGCGAGCGGCGCCGCGCGCCGTGATTGTCCGCTCAATCACCTGGGACCTGTAATGGGTCCCAGATGATTGACAGGAGGGAGGGAGCAGAGCCGAGCCCTTCCTGTGCCGAGGGGGAAGTGATGTCACCAGCCCAGGCAAAGGAAGAGGCAGACTACGTGGGACCACCTAGCAACAGGCATTTAGAGGTAAGTAAAAAAAAAAAAATATCCAAATGTTTTTTTTGTTTTTTTTTTTAGAATTTTTCAGGTATTTTTGTTTTTTTGCGTGGAACCCCACTTTAGGTAGCTTATCACAACCAACCACCCTAAGTCACCCGATAAAATCAGAAATTCCATATTCCTACCGATCTTGTCCTACTGAGACTATGGCCCGCTCTGCTGCTCTCCGAGCTCTCCATTGAGGTAGCCCACCTTTACCCCCCACGGCCTCCACATTCTATCAAATTCCTGGAGATTGCCTCTCTTAATATATTCCAATCTTTCCCTACACAGGGTTCCGCTTAATGTATCTATCCAGTCTTTCACAGTCGGGGGGTCCTTTGATTGCCATCTTAAAGCTATCATTTTCCTAGCTTGAAACAGGCCTCTCAAGATGGCCAGTGTGGTACTCCTCCTCTCCCCCTCTACCCCTCTATAGCCCAACATACATACCACAGCCTTCCTTTTCACTAAGGTGCCAAAAATTTCTCCCAGACTGTTAGTCACCCCCTCCCAGTATCGAAACAGCTTGGGGCACCTCCACATCATGTGGATGAGATCCCTAGACTCCCGGCATCTGGGACAGCTATCATTGGGCCTTCTACCAAACTTAAAGAGCCATTTAGGTGTATAATAGGCTCTATTAAGCAGCATCAGATGCGAGATCTTCTGTGAGGGGGACACCGAGACCAATGGTCCCAACTCCAGAATCCTCTTCCATTGTTCCTGGGTCAGTACTCCTATATCCTCTTCCCATTTAGCTCTTACACTCTGGAGTAACCCCCCACTGTTATCTGAGTTGCTTAGTTGACCGTAGATCTTAGAAATTAACCCCCTAGTGGGGACTACCTGAAGTATATTTTGAAATAGGGGCATTTCTTCCCATCTCAAAGGCTGATCCTTAAAGTGGGGTTCCACCCAAAAAAAACAAAAATACCTGGAAAAATTCTAAAACAAAAAACAAAAAAACATTTGGATATTTTTTTTTCCCTTACCTCTAAATGCCTGTTGCTAGGTGGTCCCTCGTAGTCTGCCTGTTCCTTTGCCTGGGCTGGTGACATCACTTCCCCCTCGGCACAGGAAGGGCTCCGCTCTGCTCCCTCCCTCCTGTCAATCATCTGGGACCCATTACAGGTCCCAGGTGATTGAGCGGCCAATCACGGCGCGCGGCGCCGCTCACGCATGCGCAGTGGGAGCCAGGCTGTGAAGCCACAGCCCGGCGCCCACAGTTGAAATGCCGGCGCCGACGAGCGGAGGGGGGGGACGAGCGGGGCTTCGATCCCCCGCATCGCTGGACCCAGGGACAGGTAACTGTCCAATTAAAAGTCAGCAGCTGCAGTATTTGTAGCTGCTGACTTTTAATTTTTTTTTTTTTTTGACGGCCCCCCTGGGTGGAACTCCTCTTTAAATTGAGCTTTGAGGGCGTGTTCTATCTGGCCATACAAAAAGAGAGAGTATCTTAAATTCCCTAACCAACTCCGAGAATTTTTTTAGAGTGTTGCCTATATAAAGTTGTCCTAATCTTTTAATACCAAGGACCTCCCACCCTCTAGCTTTTCCAATTTTAAGGATTTCCTGTAGGTTGCGATTATTCCAGATAGGGGTATAATCTGTAAACCCCTCATACCTCATCAGTTTCTTAACTGTTTTCCAAAGCTTAGCTAACAATTTCATTGTTGGAGATTCATGATGGAACATGTCTGCCTCCAAGGCCTCGATTAGCGTATTATGCAGGGTGTTTGTCAATAATAGCCTCCCATTCAGGGTGCCACCCTCCGGAATCCCGCACCCCATTAATTGCTGCAGTTGAGTTGCAAGAAAATAACGTTCTGGGTGCGGGAGGGCAAAGCCCCCCTCCCGGGTGAGGAGCTGAAGTACCCGTAACCTTATC
Organism: Lithobates septentrionalis; assembly: GCA_037952835.1. Classification (NCBI taxonomy): domain Eukaryota; kingdom Metazoa; phylum Chordata; class Amphibia; order Anura; family Ranidae; genus Lithobates; species Lithobates septentrionalis. Next base: position 1,724,493 of record JBBDGP010000230.1, on the reverse strand, counting down.
CTGGCTTGTCTCCCTTTCCATATCAGTTCCCTGAAAAGAGCCTCAATTCTTTTAAACCAGCTCTTGCAAATCCACACTGGGGAATTATGCAAGACGTACAACAGTTGAGGCATCCAAATCATTTTTATTAAACTACATCTACCTGCAACTGACAAGGGGAGGCGTCTCCATATACCTATATTTTGTTTAAATTTTGTCAAAAGTGGTACAAGGTTTTTACTAATGTATTGGTTAGGGTCCTTCGTCAAGATAATTCCCAAGTACCTCAATGCTTCCACATTTGCCACCTGAGGCAGTCCGTGTACTGTTGGCACACCTATAGGGTCCAGCGGTAGAGACTCGGACTTCTACCAGTTTATTTCCAGCTCAGAAAAGCTGCCAAATTCCTCGACTATTCTCATTGCTCCCGGCACTGAGTTTCTAGTATCCCCCAAAAATAACAAGATGTCATCCGCGTGAAGCGCAATCCTTTCTTAGCTCAACCTTCTCTGGAAACCAATTATCTCGTGGCTCTCTCTTATGGAGATAGCCAGAGGTTCCATCGCCAGTGCAAAAAGCAATGGGGAGAATGGACACCCCTGTCTTGTCCCCCGCCGTAGCTCAAACCAGTCCGAGAACTCATTATTAATTTTTACTCTTGCCTTAGGGCCGTTATAGAGCATTTTAATTCAACCAATAAAGGAAGGACCAAATCCAAATTTCCCCAGCACACGCCACATATAACCCCATTCCACACTATCAAAGGCCCTAGAAACGTCTAGGGTCAATAAGGCTCTTGAACCCACATTCTCCGTAGGGGACTGTATGTTCAAGAAAGCCCTTCTGATGTTCAAACTTGTGGATCTGTTGGCCAGAAAGCCCGCCTGGTCCTCATGGATTAATTTATGAATAACTCTATTCAATCTGGCAGCCAGGACCTTGGCCAGGATTTTAGCATCGGTGCATAAGAGGGAAATTTAAATAATTAGCCACATCTAGGTCTTTCCCCTCTTTCTGTAACACTATAATTGTTGCCTCCAGCATTGATGCAGGCAGCTGACCCCCCTCGAATGCCCCTTCCAGTGCTTTCAGTAGTTCGGGGATTAATACCTCACCATAGTGTTTATAGGCCTCGACTGGTAAACCGTCGGGATAAGGCGATTTAAGGCTCGCCATACTCCCCATTGCTTGTTGTAATTCTGCAATTGTTATTGGGGTTTCTAGTACGTCCCTTTCCTCTTGTGATATGACCGGGATTGACAACTTCCCCAGGAAGTCCTTCATCACGGTTTCCTTTCCTTTTTTCTGAGAGGTATACAGACTTTTATAGTAATCCCTAAAGGTTTGTACTATTTCTGGGGTACTTGAAAGTATATCTCCACTCTGTGATCTAATGGCGAGGACCGTGGATGGAGCAGTATTGGATTTCACCAACTGCGCCAACACTCTTTCCACCCTCTCGCCCTCCACCAGGGATACCTGTCGCTGGAGGAACCGCCTAGTCTCTGCCTTCTGTATGACAACTAGCTTATACACTTGTTGTTTATCTTGCCATGCCATTTCCTTCTCCGGGGTTGGATTTCTAACAAAGTTATTTTCAGCCTCAAGTGCTTCCCTTAGAGAAGTCTCTTCCTCACTCCTAGCCTCTTTATTAAATTTGGCCATCTGCTGTATTAGGACCCCCCTAAGAAAAGCCTTAATGGCATCCCATAGCACAGTGGGTGACACTGTTCCCTGATTGAATTTCTGATTACTTCAAACCAGTGTGGACTTATTCTCCACTCCTTCCGAGATCTATTTCCTCCTACATTCAATGTAACTACCACGGGGGAATGGTCTGTGATACCTCTTGGCCCGTAAAATTTTTTTCCTGATACCTGGAGTGCTCTATCATTTCCCAGGACCATGTCTATCCTCGAGAGTGCTGAATGTGACACTGAGCGGCAAGAATATTGTAACACCCCGGATTACGCACCCTCCACATATCCACTAACCCTACTTCATCCAAAAATTGACTTAAACGGCTCTTCGCAATATACCCTGAGGGGGTTTGTATCGGGAAACGATCCAACTTTCTGTCTAAGATCTCGTTAAAGTCCCCCACTGCTATAATCGCCAACTCCTTTTTGTCTAACAGGAATTCATTCAATTTAAGCATAACATCTAAATTAAAGGGCGGCGGAATATATATATTTGCCACTACATACATAACACTGTCAATAGAACATAGTAGAAAAATGTATTGGCCCATTTCGTCTATCCTGGACTGCCTGCAGGAAAATTTCACTCCAGTTTTCACCAAGATACTTACACCTCTACTATAGGAAGAGTGGACCGGATGAAATTGGCATTGGAATTTTTGCGTCTGTAGATGCCAGGCTGTTTCTTTGGTTAGGTGAGTTTCCTGCAGGCAGACCAGGTCTACCCCATAACTCTCCATCACAGAGAGCACTGCCAGCTTTTTAAGCGGTGTCCCTAGGCCCCTAACATTCCAAGACCCTATTTTCACTGTTCTAAACTGCATCTAATTATTGAGAAATATAGAAAGCCCATATGGGTACCACTGCATAAAACTGAGTTCATTGCATGGTAATGTTTTTTTGCGCCTTGCAACCCAAAAATGTAGTTTTAACCAGTGGAGACCGTGTCTCTTCTATCCGTTTAGACATTAGCAATTCTAAAAAAGTGTAAACCAAGCCATATCAACACTACCTTAATACCTAAGTGGAAAATAAACAAAAGTGCTTCTCAAGTGCAAATTTAAGAGCCAGTTTCCTGTCATCATATCTATACGTGTAAACCTGGGTCCAACCAGGGTGTTTTCCAATGGTGTATATACTTCCTGTGAATATTTTACCAAAAATGCTAACCTTTTACTCCCTTCATCTGTTCACAGAGTTCTTTTAGCAAGGAGTTACATACCCCTACTGCCATGAATACATCTGTAAGGGTTGGCTCTTTCTCTAAGGGCAAGTTTGAGTCAGTACTGACCTCAATATTTGCATTTATATTTTGATCACTTGACCCCAATCCTTTGTTACTGTGCATTTTAGTTGGCTGAGCCGCCGGGGTAGCACCTGATGGCAGTAACTGAGGCTGGCCCTGACTGCAATGTTTTTTTTCATACAGTATTTGCGCAGCAATTTTTCAAACGCAATTTTCTTGGAAAAAACACACTTTTTTAATGTTAATTCACTAAAACACACTATCTTGCCCAAATTTTTGATGAAATAAAAAAGATGACCTTATGCAGAGTACAAGGATACCAAACACGACATGCTTTAAAATTGCGCATTTTTAAAAGCCTTTAAAAGCCTTTACAGGTTTACCATTTTAGATCTACAGAGGAGGTCTACTACTAAAATTACTGTCCTCGATCCAACCTTCGTGGTGATACCTTACATGCATGGTGCAATTGCTGTTTACATATGACACCAGAGCGACGCTTGCATTCGTCTTTGCGCGTGAGCACGGGGGGACAGGGGTGTTTTTTTTTTTTTTTAATTATTTATTTTACTTTTTTATTATATTTTTAAACTGTTCCTTTCATTTTTTTTTATCATTTTTATTGTTATCTCAGGGAATGTAAATATCCCCTATGATAACAATAGGTAGTGACAGGTACTTTTTTTAAAAAAAATTGGGGTCTATTAGACCCTAGATCTCTCCTCTGCCCTCAAAGCATCTGACCACACCAAGATTGGTGTGATAAAATGCTTTGCCAATTTCCCAATGGCGCTGTTTCTATCCGGCAAAATCGAAGTCATGAAATGCTCGTAGCTTCCGGTTTCTTAGGCCATAGAGATGACTGGAGCCATTCTGGTCTCTGATCAGCTCTATGGTAAGCTGGCTGAACCACTGGCTGCATTCTCGGGTTCCCAGTTGGGACAGGGGAGCCTGAGAAAACCATGGAAGACGGTGGGAAGGGTTGGACGTTCCCTCCCACTGCTTATAAAAGCAGTCAAGAGGCTAATTAGCTGCTAGGATTGCTTTTATATGAAAGCTGACCACTGGCTGAAAAGAATGATACCAAGATGATCATTCTGGTATAACCACTCAAAATCCTTGTCCTTGTTGGGCATACATTGTAATGTTCTTTTTTTCATGCAGTCTGTGGGCTGAATGAAAAAAAGAGATTGATTGGTGGGTATGCCCACCATTAGAATACCGCCCTTCATCCACCCACTTCTAATGATGGGCATACATGCACCATTTTGTTTTTAACTGTGGTGGTGAAATCACCTCCTACAGCGCTGGTAGTCGCTGATTTACTTATCGTGGAAGCAAACGCTGTTGCTGTCAAGATAAATAAATCAGTGCTGCAGCTGAATGGCCTAAAAAAAAAAAGGACCGCCTTCAGGCTTTCTAAGGGCGTAAAATGGTGATTTCACTTCCTCACTACCTATCACAGTTTCAGAGGCCCTGAAATGTCAAGATAGCACAAACCCCCCAAATGACCCCATTTTGGAAAGAAGACACTTCAAGCTTTTTACTGATAGACATGTTGTGTCCATGAAATATTTGATATTTTGCCATAAGTTTCGGGAAAATTACAATTTGTGGCAAAATATAAACATTCAATGGACTCAACATGCCTCTCATCAAATAGCTTGGGGTGTTTACTTTCCAAAATGGGGTCATTTGGGGGGGGGTTGTGCTAAGGATCCACCAAACCCAAAACAATATGAGCATAATTGAAATGTAACAAAATATAAATATATACAAAATATATATAAATACAGTGCTCAAACAGAGACCCATAATAGGTGACAAAAACATAGTCCATATAAAAAAAGTGTTTCACAACTAAATAAAGTCCATATAAAAAAAATTAAAAAAAAATAAATAAAAATAGGTGCTTCACAACTAATGTGCGAAATTGCAGAGAATCGCAGGGAATGCGCTCACAGAGACCCATAGTAAGTGACAAAAACATATAGTCCATATAAAAAAAGTGTTTTAAAACTAAATACAATCCATATAAAACTAAAAAGGTGCTTCACAACTAATGTGCGAAAGCGCAGGGAATGCTACGCATCTGGTGTGCAAAAAGTGCAAAGAAAAATGTTGCAGAAAAATATTTTCAGGCGTACCAAGGCACCCCCACATGTGTCCCCACTCACCAAATCACAATGACACCCAGCTCCTCAGGTCCTTTGATGACACCCTGTGGGAGGGCGAAATGCATTGATGTGACTCACTTCCGGCACTGACATCACTTCCGGTCTCGTAGGAACACCCCCAATGGTGTTTGCTGCATCTTCTTACAATTTCAATGCCTGTTTTTAACTTACTTTTGTAAGTATACCTTTTTAGCGCAATAAATTTGCTTTCTTAGCATACTTCACTATTGGTCCCCCTTTTTTCTTCCTTTTTGGGTACCTGTTTTGTATGGCTGAGCATTTACGTTGAAGGATTGTTTATCATCTCATCAGCCTTATTGACTCCCAGACTGAAAAGCTGAGTGTCATTGTCATGTCATGGACTATGTGTTTTTGTCACTTACTATGGGTCTCTGTTTGTGAGCGCATTCCCTGCGATTCCCTGCATTTTTGCACATTAGTTGTGAAGCACCTTTTTTTTTTTTTTTTTTATATGGACTTTATTTAGTTGTGAAACACTTTTTTTATATGGACTATATGTTTTTGTCACCTATTATGGGTCTCTGTTTGTGAGCGCTGTATTTATATTTTGTCACTATGGTCAAGTGTTTAGCACTTTGTGTATAGCAGCTACATTCATTCTTTATCACCCATTTTCTACACCATCAGCGTGAGTTGATATATTTAGATTATATATTTTTCCCATAATTGAAATGTAAGTCCTGAATTACCCCATTCAGCACAGTGTAATTTTTGTATCGAACTTAGTCTCCGCTTCTCCTACCCTATCTTTCACAAATCGAATCATGTTAAAATCACCCATGATCACACTAGATCTCCTTCCCACCGCATGTAACTTCAAAACTTCAAAAAACTCAAGACGTTCCTGTCTATTCACAGGAGCATATAAATTAAAAACCCTAAACTTCTGTTTAAACAAAACTAATTCTGCCATAAATAATCTTCCTGGCACTAACACAACATGTGACATAATGCAACTATTTCTATTTGCAATGATAATACCTACCCCAGCATTCCTGTTGTCCCCAACTGCCGACCATATATAATTCACCACCCACTCCGGAGGCTTTGACGGTCGATTAAAAAAAAAATTCCTGTAGACTGATGATGTCTCCTACATTGACCCTCAGGTCCTCAAAAATGTCACTCTGTCTAGCAAGAGACCCAAAACCCGTTACATTGAGGGACACCAGCTTGATGCTCATTCACATGAAGATGTGCATCATTCACCTCCAGTTCTATCACTTAAGCAAGAAAACTCATATACATTCCTCAGGGCCACAATGCTTTCATCATCCAGAAAATCCTGACTAGGCGACATTGTGGCCGACTGAAAATTTTCTGGAGTCCCCAAACTTAGTACTGGTGATTCTACCTCCACTCCAACATCCCCCAGGACCTCAAATGGGTTACTAGTTTCAATTCCAGCTGCCTCTACTTTCAATTTCTTACCCCTTCTCTTCTTAGAGCTCTTCAAAGTGTCCACCTTGGTCTTGGCACCCACAGTCTCCATCTGTTCCACTTCCTCTTCTTGGACTTCCTGCACCTCTGGCTCCCACTGTAAGGCTGATGCCAACTCCTCCATAGCCTCCTCCACCGCCCCCTCCACCTCTGCTCCACTCTCCACTATTAATGGCTCCACACTGGTGGGTGACACTTCTACTCTCTCCTCCATGCCCTGGTGTCCACTTTCTTCCTCCTCTACCTCCACCTCCCTCTCCTCTTCCTGTCTTTCAGGAGAGTCAGACAGCACCTGTGTGGACACTGGTCATCCACTCTCAGCGGTGCGCCTGACAGATTCAGCAAAAGAGACATAGACCCAGGGCTGTCTTTGATATTGATTTGGCGCTGGGCAAACATTTTCTTGGGCCCCTCCCTCCATTCTGAGACATACAAAAAATAGCTGGTGGACTCAAAATCAGTTTACTGCAGCAGATCATACAGTGATTGCAATTGGTTGCCAGAGGTTACAACCTATCCTTACCGCTCACTGGCTGGTTGCTAGAGGTTACAACACATAATTTCTGCTTGCCAATTGGTTTCTAGAGGTTACTGCACATTATTAGCGTTCACTTATTGGTTGCTAGGGGTTACAGCACATCATTACCACTCACTGATTGGTTGCTAGAGATTACAGCAGATTACTTCTGTTCACTGATTGGTTGCTACAGGTTAATGCACATCATTACCACTCACTGAGCACTGGAGAAATCCCAAATAATTGAGCAAGTAAAGCTGCACATTAATACACATACTACAGGAGAGGGTCAAATATACCGCAGGAGAGCATCAGAGACTGTAGACATGCTACAGGTGATAATCAGAGACTGCGGACATGCTACAGGAGGCAGTCAGAGACTGCGGACATGCTACAGGAGACAATCAGAGACTGCAGACATGGTACAGGAGACAATCATAGACTGCGGACATATTACAGGAGACAATCAGAGACTGCAGACATACTACAGGAGACAATCAGAGACTTTGGACATGCTACAGGTGACAATCAGAGACTGCGGACATGCTACAGGTGACAATCAGAGACTGCGGACATGCTACAGGTGGCAATCAGAGACTGCAGACATGCTACATGGGACAATCAGAGACTGCGGACATGCTACAGGTGACAGAGACTGCAGACATTCTACAGGTGACAATCAGAGACTGCAGACATGCTACAGGTGACAATCAGAGACTGCGGACATTATACAGGAAACAATCTGAGATTGCAGACATTATACAGAAGATGGTCAGAGAACTTTCAGCAATGTACAGCTTTACAGTTGAGTAACACAGCTCAGGGTTTCAACAGTCAGGAATTTTATGGGTGTAAGGACATACCTGGCCATCTGAGCAAACTGCATACATTCAAATGTCCTTGGACAGGGCTTCGACTCTCTGCTCTCACTACAACTGCTGTCCCCTGAGCATACAGGCTGCATGGGGCGGGTTCAGAGCGTCACTGGAGCTCCTGGCCCCACCCCCTCTCTGCTGGCTAGCTCAGTAATACAGCCTCCCATGTCTTCTGTGCACTCTGCAAAGCTGTCATCGGGGGCCCCAATTCATGGATAGCGTGGGCCCAATGCTTTGGGCCCCCCAACAAAGATTGGGCCCAGGGCAAGTGCCCTGTTTGCCCTGCGTTAAAGATGGCCCTGCACAGGCCCTTCTTACTTTGGACAATTCTTCACTGTGTGATCACGCTGTCCACATATATCACAGGCCCGCTTAACCAAGCAAGCCCCATCCTCATGTCCCTCCTCCCCACAGTTCCAGCAATGCATCTCCACATTACATTCATCTCTAGAGATGCAAGCGAAGCAAAGAAAGTTCCACCGCTTGGGTAGGTCTAAATCAATAAGTGGAAATACAAGTTTAAATCCTTCAAAAAGAGAGAGCCAGGTGCTGGCTGATGCAAGGTGGAGCAGAAGTAGACGAAAAAAAGCTGGATGCCGCACACTGGACAGGATGATAAGTGCCTTTATTGATAAAAAGCTGGATCACAAAAGTATACAAGACACTACAGCAGGGATGTACAGAGATCATTTGACGCATTTCGCACTCATAACAGGTGCTTACTCATAGCTGACATACATGGGAATGAAAAACATATATAAAGCTTATGTTGAAAACCATGTGACCACATAATTATGTGGGTAATCAATAACAGCTGAAAAGCCCGTTATGTGAGGTCTCAGCACCTGCTGTCAGATAGACAGGCTTTATAATGGAAACTCCCATGTTGACGATATATAAGCAGCAGAATAAGAAAAAAAGAAAATAAATAAATAAGTCAAAAAATATATATATGAAAATAAGTGATATTATATAATGTGTGTGTGTGTGAACATGTATTTGCAAGTTAGTTTGTCAAAAGTGCAAACAAATATTACACCACTTACCTAAGGTCCATAAAGGACTTCACCCTCTTACAGGCCGACCCATTGTTGCCGGCATAGGTTCACTGAATGAACGCTTGGGCGAGTGGGTGGATTCTCAATTGCAACCCCTGGCAACCAGCCTGCCTGGTTACTTGAGAGACACAAAACAGCTACTTAATAAACGTCATAATTTCCGATGGGATAATAATTATAGGTGGATTCGCTGTGATGTCACCAGCCTATATTCTAGTATCCCACATCATTTGGGTCTCCAGGCAGTTGCCTGGGCTCTCAAGAAATTGGGTACATTTTCATTAATGTTGCAGGATTTTATTCTACAAGCCCTGGAGTACTTACTCACCCACAATTTTTTCATGTTTGACAGGGGTTATTATCTCCAGAGATGCAGGGTCTCTATGGGGGCGAAATTTTTGCCCTCACTTGCCAACATTTTCATAGGTTGGTGGGAGAGGTCTTGCATCTTTGGACATGATAGCCCCCGCCGATTGGATACAGTTTTTTACTGTCGTTTCATTGATGACCTTTTATTTATCACATCAGATGAAAATGCTGACCTCAATGCTTGCCTCTCATATCTCAATAACAATGACCTTAATTTGAATTTTACGGGTATCATACAATCCCGCAGCATAGAATTTTTAGACGTTAAACTTACAGGAACAGGGGATTCTATTCATACCACCCTCTATAGAAAATCAACTGCGGGCAATAGCCTTCTTAGAGCAGATTCTGCACATCCTAAACACACCATTCGAGGCGTACCTTATGGTCAATTCCTGAGGGTAAAACGCCTATGCAGTACACCAAATGTAAGCTAACAACATGGCCCAGCATTTTAAAGACAGAGGATATGGAGATGCCCTGGTTAATAGAGCACTTACCATTGCCAGTACGGTCCCTAGACATAAAAATGTTAGATAAAAGCATTTTTATCAAATAAATTGGTATTAACATGACTTACACTTGAAATATAATGCTCATAGCATGTAATACAATTGATGAGTTGACATGATAGACATAGATAATAAATTGAATACATGAAAATTAACATAGTTAAACCAGATGTATCTTGGCATCTAATAGCACTTATCTTGTCATCTAATAGCACTCAATGCTTTTCATGGCGTTACAACCACTCATCAGGAGTGTAAAATGATTATTTCCATGTGCAATTCTCCAGGTCCTAACAAGAGTATGAGTTTGTGCGCTATCTGTTTTCTGGGAGCTATAGTAAATTTGATTTTGGTAGTATTTTTGCACCAGCACTATAGTGAATTCTATTTTAGCGATAATTACCGCAATTACGGCATTTTAGTGGTAATTAGCACTAATTAGCACATGGCGGTCAATATAGTAAATGACCCCCTTAGCCTATGCATGGCTTTTTTAGAGACATTGCTCTTGTTGCAAGGTGCTCCATGGATTCCTTCCTCTTCATTAAAACTGCATAGGCAGCTTTCGTGGTGCTTATGGGTCCTGCAATAAAGGTAACACACAAGCAAGTATGCAACGAATAAAACAACAGAGATCCTTAAAATGTAAACTACTTGTTTTATTTTTCAAATATTTGCTAGAAATAAGGGGGGGGGGGTTACTAAAACTGGAGCACTCAGAATCTGGTGCATGGTAGCCAACCAAGGTTTAATTTCAGTTTGTTCAATTAAAGTGTTGCTCAACCCAGAACCCTGAATTCACCACATCTGGTCTCCCACAATACAGAAAATGGAAATGCAATTATTTTAGTTACATACATAGTTACATAGTAGGTGAGGTTGAAAAAAGACACAAGTCCATCAAGTCCAACCTATATGTGTGATTATATGTCAGTATTACATTGTATATCACTGTATGTTGCGGTCGTTCAGGTGCTTATCTAATAGTTTTTTTAAACTATCAATGCCCCCCCACTGAGACCACCACTTGTGGCAGGGAATTCCACATCCTTGCCGCTCTTACAGTAAAGAACCCTCTACGTAGTTTAAGGTTAAACCTCTTTTCTTCTAATTTTAATGAGGGGCCACTTGTCTTGTTAAACTCCCTTCCGCGAAAAAGTTTATCCCTATTGTGGGGTCACCAGTTATGTATTTGTAAATTGAAATCATATCCCCTCTTAAGCGTCTCTTCTCCAGAGAGAATAAGTTCAGTGCTCGCAACCTTTCTTCATAACTAATGTCCTCCAGACCCTTTATTAGCTTTGTTTCCCTTCTTTGAACTAGCTCCATTTCCAGTACATCCTTCCTGAGGACTGGTGTCCAGAAATGGACAGCATACTCCAGGTGAGGCCGGACCAGAGTCTTTTTAGAGTGGGAGAATTATCACTTTACCCCTGGAGTTAATTCCTTTTTTAATGCATGCCAATATTCTGTTTGCTTTGTTAGCAGCAGAGCCTATCATCTACTTGGACCCCCAGGTCCTTTTCCATCCTAAATTCCCCAAGAGGTTCTGCCCCTAGTTTATAGATTGCATTCATATTTTTGCCACCCAAATGCATTATTTTACATTTTTCTACATTAAACCTCGTTTGCCATGTAGTTGCCCACCCCATTAATTTGTTTAGATCTTCATGCAAGGTTTCCACATCCTGTGGAGAAGTTATTGCCCGCTTAGCTTAGTATCATCCGCAAATACAGAGATTGAACTATTTACCCCATTCTTCAGGTTGTTTATGAACAAATTAAATAGGATTGGACCCAGCACAAAACCCTGGGGGACCCCACTACCCACCCCTGACCATTCCGAGTACTCCCCATTTATCACCACCCTCTGAAATCGCCCTTGTAGCCAGTTTTCAATCCATGTACTCACCCTATGGTCCATGCCAACGGACCTTATTTTGTACAGTAAACGTTTATGGGGAACTGTGACAAATGCTTTTGCAAAATCCAGATACACCACTACGGGCCTTCCTTTATCTAGATGGCAACTCACCTCCTCATAGAAGGTTTATAGATTGATTTGGCAAGAACAATTCTTCATGAATCCATGCTGATTACTGCTAATTATACTGTTTTCATTACTAAAATCTTGTATATGGTCCCTTATCATCCACTCCAAGAGCTTGCATGCTATTGATGTTAGGCTAACTGGTCTGTAATTCCCAGGGATGTATTTTGGGCCCTTTTTAAATATTGGTGCTACATTGGCTTCTCTTCAATCCATCCCCATCTCTCCTCCGTGTTCTTTGTTCCTAAGATTTTATCCCAATTTATATCTTCCAACAAGGTTCGTAGTTTAGGTTTTTTTGAAATTCAGTGTCTTTGTATTTCCCTTATGTTTCCTATTTGTGTGATTTATACTGAAGCCAATTGACCTATGATCGCTGTTTCCTAAATTGCCCTGTATTTCCACATCTTTATTGTTGGTAATCAGTAGTTCTAGTAACGCTTTATTTCTAGTTGGAGCGTCTACCATCTGACCCATGAAATTGTCCTACAAGACATTTAGGAACTGGCGAGTCTTAGACGAATGTGTGGTTCCCTCCACCCAGTCTATGTCTGGATAATTAAAATCCCCCATTATGATAACACTTCCCATCCTTGCTGCTAATCCAAATTGTGATAGGAGGTCCGCCTCCCCCTCCATCCTAAGGTTAGGGGGCCTATTGCATACTCACAGTATTATTTTCCCCTTAGCTTCATCCCTTTGGAGCTCTACCCATAAGGATTCCACCTCCTCCCTAGCTCCCTATCAGAAACCATGAAATCAGATTGAGACAGAAGTACAGATAAATTACACTTGTTTAATAATAAAAGTGAATAGAACAAACGTAGTCAAAACATAGCCAGAGTTCAGGAACCCGAACGAATAGTCAGACAAGCCAAACTTCAGAGAGCCGGAGATGAGCATAGTAAAACAGCAAGTAGGATCTGGAGCCAGAAGGGATGTCCGCCAAGCAAGTCTTTTAACAGGAATGCAGGCAAGCTCCTCTGTGATGTTGACTAAGGTGAAGGCAGAGCTCCTCTGGACTGGACGGCTTAAGTAGGCAGGATTGACAAGCAGGATATCAGCAACAGCTGAGTAACTGTGGAGAGATAAGAGCTGGCAATTAGCCGGAGGAGGACAGGGGCATGTACGTCCGAGGATGAGACCCAAGAGCGTTCCTCTGGACCGTACTCTTTCCAATGCACCAGGTACTGTATGCGCCCACGGAACCTACAGGTGTCAACAATGGACTGTACTTCATATTCCACATGGTTCTCAACCTGTACAGGGTGAGGACGTGGCACAGAGGTGGTAAAGCAGTTGCAGACCAAAGGTTTTAATAGGGAGACATGAAATACATTCAAAATACGCATATTAAAAAGAAGGTCTAATGCGTAAGCCACTGGGTTAATCCTGCGAAGAATACGGAAAGGCCCAATAAACCGGGTTGCAAACTTCAGCTAGGGGACACGAAGTCGGAGGTTGCCAGATGACAGCCAGACCCTGTCCCCAACCTGGTAGGAAGGCGCAGGCAGGCGTCTGTGATCAAAATGGAGTCTGTACCTATCATTACCATGTCGCAAAGCCTCCTGGACTTGTGCCCAAGTGGAACGAAGACCACGGAGATGCTCCTCTAACGCAGGAATATTTTGCGGAACAAATGAGTCAGGCAACATGGAAGGTTAGAAACCATAGTTTGCCATAAATGGGGACAATCGGGAAGCAGATTTCAAGGCACTGTTGTGAGCAAACTCTGCCCACGGTAATAGGTCTGACCAGCTGTTATGATGGTCAGAAATATAGCAATGTAGGAATTGCTCCATGGACTGATTGGCTCATTCTGCGGCCCCATTAGACTGCGGGTGATACACAGAGGAGAAAGCAAGCTGAATTCCCAACTGTGCACAAAAGGCTCGCCAGAACCGGGAGACAAATTGACTACCCCTGCCCGAGACAATCACCTTAGGTAGCCCATGTAAGCGAAAGATCTCAAGAGCAAAAATGGAAGCCAGTTCCTTAGAAGTGGGCAACTTCTTAAGTGGAATACAATGACACAGCTTTGAGAACCACCATTAGCATAACTGTGTTGCCCTGGGAGTTGGGTAACTCCACAATGAAATCCATAGACAGGTGGGTCCAGGGCCTCTCTCCATTGGGTATTAGTTATAGGAGGCCCACTGGAAGGTGTCATGGAGTCTTACTCTGAGCACACACGGAACAGGCAGCTACGAAGGCAGTTACTTCAGAACATAGACTAGGCCACCAGAATTGTTGGGAAATGGCCCAAAAGAGTTGATTCTTCCCAGGGTAAGTCTGGAGCATGGCAGAACGGAGGCTCTCTGGGACAAAGCAGTGGTCACAGGGTTTCCCAGGAGGAGTATTGACCTGAGCAGCAAGAATTTTGCCACCCAAAAGAGAAGTGAGACTGGTGTGAACCGTAGCCAGCATACGATCAGGAGGAATCACAGGACCAACTCCAACTTGGAAGTGGAGGAAAATTGTCGTGACAAGGCGTCAGCCCTTACATTCGACAGCTCTCTGTCACCAATCTTGTAATTGCACTCCGCAGGTGACAATTTCTTGGAAAAGTAGCCACAAGGATGCAAAGCACTCTCAGAGGTAGGATGTTGAGACTGAAGGAAGCCAACTCCAGTCTCAAAAGCATCAACCTCAAGGATAAAAGATAATGCAGGATCAGGATGCGCCAACACAGGAGCAGAAACAAAGGCAGCCTTGAGACTCTCAAAGGCCTTTACGGACTCAACCTGAGAGACCAACTCTGTGGGTTACCATCCTTTCTGGTCATATCAGTCAAGGGCTTGACCAGAGATGAAACGTTACGAATAATCTTCCAATAATAGTTAGCAAAGCCCAGGAAACGCTTCAGAGGATGTAAACCCACTGGTCGGGGCCACTGTAGGACTGCTGAAAGTTTCTCTGGGTCCATCGTAAAAACCAGCAGTGGAAATGACATATCCCAGGAATTTAACCTGTTCACCATGGAACTCGCACTTCTCCAATTTACAGTAGAGCTTGTTCTCTCTTAGTTTCACACGACAGACATCTGTGTGGTGGCTCTCCAGGGACTTGGAAAATATGAGGTTATCATCAAGATAAACCACCACACATAACTGCAACAAATCTCGGAGGACATCGTTAATGAATTCCTGGAAAACTGCTGGGGCGTTACAAAGGCCAAAAGGCATTACAAGGTACTCATAATGGCCTGTTCTAGTATTAAATGCAGTTTTCCAATCATCACCCTCCTTAATCCTCACAAGAATGTATGCCCCTCTCAAATCAAGCTTCGTGAAAACCGTTGCTCTTTTGAGGCGGTCAAATAACTCCATAATCAACGGAATCATATAGGCATTCTTAATCATGAAACGATTGAGACCCCTATAATCAATACAAGGTCTCAGTTCACCACTCTTCTTCTTCACGAAGAAGAAACCAGCACCAGCAGGGGACGGGGATTTCCGGATGAAACCTTGAGAAAGTGCATCTGCAACATACTCCTCCATGGCCTTATCCTCCAAGACCAACAAAGGGTAAACCCGGCTACGAGGGGGTATGGCACCAGGTTGAAGGTCAATTGAGCAATCATATGGCCGGTGTGGAGGCAAACTACCGGCTTGACCTTTGTCAAAGACATCGCTAAAATCGCGGTACTCCTCCGACAGAGAGGAGAGTGAAGAGGTGCACAGGTCCTTGGCTACCTTCTGGAAGCATGTCTTACTGCATTGTGGCGACCAGGAGAGAACCTCAGCATGGAGCCAATCAAAAGAGGGGTTGTGCCTCTGTAACCAAGGATAATCAATAACCATCAGAAACTTAGGTGAGGAAATAACTTGGAATTGGATTATCTCATAGTGAAAAGCCCCTACGACCATGGACAATGGAACCGTCTCATGAATCACATGGACAGGCTGTAGAGGTCTGCCGTCAAGAGCCTCAATGGCAAGTGGAATGTCACGCAGCTGCAGTGGAATCGAGTGCTTTGATACAAAGGCAGCATCAATGAACAGGCCTGCAGCCCCAGATTCGATTAGAGCCTGCATCTTGACGGTTGTCTCAGCCCAGAAAAGGGTGACCGAAACCAGGGTCTTATCCTTCTGGATAACTGAGGACAAAACAACGCCACCTAAGGTCTGTCCGTGACAGGACCTCAAGGTTCGGGCGTTCCCTGGATGGGTAGGACAAGACTTCACAATAAGGGCACAATCTCTCCCTCCTCCTAAAGGTTCTCTTATCCGTAGAGAGAAGCATGAAGCCCAAGTGCATGGGTTCATCTTCACTGACCGACTCGGTACCAGGAGGCATGGGAGGTGAGGGAGGCACGGGTGGTACTGCAAAGCTCGGAGGCAAACATACAGGAGGCTTCCGCAAGTGCTCCTTAAAAGAGAGTCTTTCTCTGAGTCTGGAGTCAATGAGGATGGCAAACATGATCAACTTCTCCAGCTCAGTGGATATATCTTGGGCTGCTATCTCATCCTTGATGGAATCCGAGAGACCATGAGAAAAAGCAGCCACGAGGGCCTCATTGTTCCAAGCAACCTCTGCTGCCAGAGTACGGAATTCAATGGCGTAGTCGGCAACAGTTCTCGTACTCTGTTTGATGGACATGAGGCACTTGGCAGCAGAAGAGGAGCATGCAGGAACGTCAAATACCCTTTTATAGGAGGCCGCAAACTCAGGGTAACTCAAGACAACAGGTTTTTGCGTCTCCCATAGAGGGTTTGCCCAGGCCAAGGCTCTCTCAGAAAGCAAAGATATCACGAAACCTACTTTGCTTCTGTCAGTGGGAAAAGCCTGGGGCAGCATCTCAAAGTATATCTCAACCTGGTTGCATTGAACTGGATCGCCCCCAAATCACTGGGGAGGTGGAGCGGAACCAGACATACCTCTTATAGAGATAATACTCTAGGTGGGTGCCTGAACAGAGACTGGTACAGCAGCAGGGACGGCCTGCAACTTAGGTTGTACCAGTGGGAGATTCCAGGTGAGCTATGCAACTCAGGAGCGTTTGTACCGCCATGGCAAACTGATCCATGCGGTGATCTTGCTCGTCCAATCTGGAAAAAATATTACCAACAAGTGGATTGACTGTATCTTCTGAATTTTTGGCCTTCGCCTACTGTCAGAAACCATGAAATCAGACTGAGACAGAAGTACAGATAAATCACACGTGTTTAATAATAAAAGTAAATAGAACAAACGTAGTCAAAACATAGCCAGAGTTCAGGAACTGGAATGGATAGTCCTACAAGCCAAACGTCAGAGAGCCGGAGATGAGTATAGTAAAACAGCAAGCAGGATCTGGAGCCAGAAGGGATGTCAGCCGAGCAAGTCTTTTAACAGGAATGCTGCCGAGCTTCTCTGTGATGTTGACTAAGGCGAAGGCAGAGCTCCTCTGGACTGGACGGCTTAAGTAGGCAGGACTGACGAGCAGGATATTAGCAACAGCTGAGTAACTGTGGAGAGATAGGAGGTGGCAATTAGCCGACAGCTGAGTGGCCAGCTCAGAGAAGGAAGGGTTGAGCCCAGCCCCGACACTCCCTAATGCCGTGTATACACGGGCGGACTTTTCAGCATCAAAGGTCTGACGGTCTTTCCGGCAGACTTTCGATGGACTTTTGACAGACTTCCGACAGACTTTCGAAAGAACGGACTTGGCTACACACGATCACACCAAAGTACAAAGGATTCGTACGTGTTGACGTACGACCGGACTAAAATAGGGAAGTTGATAGCCAGTAGCCAATAGCTGCCCTAGCAGACTCCCTCGGTCTTTCTGGTGTGGCTCAATGTACCGGTAGTATTCCTGAGAATACTACCTTGGAGGTCCTTTTCCTCAATTTAACTCCCAAGTCCCTAAAATTGTTCTTTAGGACACTCCATCTGCCTCTGACCTTGTCATTGGTGCCAATGTGCACCATGACAGCCAGGTCTTTCCCAGCCCCTTTCAGTAATCTGTCCACCAGATCCGTGATGTCCCGAACCCGAGCACCCGGTACACAGCATACAGTTCGGCATTTCAGGTCTTTGTCACAGATTGGCCTCTCTGTCCTTCTAAGAATTGAGTTCCCTACCACCAGAAACTGTCTATCCTTCCTTTCGCTTCCCCCCCACTCTCACTGGAGGCGTTCTTCCCCTGGCAGCTAGGGGAGTCCCTTAGCTCTAGCAGTGCTGGTCCCTGACTGGTTTCACCAATGTCACTCAATGGAGCGTACTAATTGGGATGCTCTAGGCCAGGATCAGCCCCCCTGGCACTTCCCCCTCTATCCTTCCTGACTGTTACCCATCTACTCTTTTCTGGTGCCTGCACCTCTTTGTCTCCACCCGCCTCTGTGCTGGCCCCTTCCGGCAACTGCTGGGTACATACCCGGCTCTCCTTTAGTATGGAGGGTCTTCTCAGTGCTAACAGTTGCTTCCCTAAAATTAGAACCTGGGCTTCCAGGGAAACAATGTGCTTACATTTTGCACAGCAGTATTCGCCTTCGATTAGATAAAAAAGGATCGCATGCATGCCGCAAGATGTATACCGAGTCGCATCTCCACACCCGCTAGGCATCATACCTACCAATTTAATTAGGATTGGGATTATACCCTGTCCAAATTACCTAACAACTAGCTTCCTGACAATAATACTCAACAATAGGTACAAGGAAATTTTAATGGATTTTTAAGGTGCAAAATAAGGTACAGTGATCTCAAGAGATAATGTAAAAAGTTTTATTTAAAGACAAAATATATTTAAAAAAAAAAAAACAATTATGGCAAGTACGTAAGACACAGTTTTATGGATACAGCACTTTTGAATGTAAAACGCAACATGTTTAGCCCATATTTCGGGCTTCTTTAGGGTAAGCTGTCCATTTGAGCTACAAGCCTTCTATTGAAAGAGAATATACAGTGGGGACGGAAAGTATTCAGAACCCCTTAAATGTATCACTCTTTGTTATATTGCAGCCAATTGCAAAAATCATTTAAGTTCATTTTTTTCCTCATTATTGTACACACAGCACCCCATATTGACAGAAAAACACAGAATTGTTGACATTTTTGCAGATTTATTAAAAAAGAAAAACGAGCCATTTAAGAACAGTCACGGAGTTGTTGTGAAGCCACTCCTTTGTTATTTTAGCTGTGTGCTTAGGGTCATTGTCTTGTTGGAAGGTAAAACTTTGGCCTAGTCTGAGGTCCTGAGCACTCTGGAGAAGGTTTTTGTCCAGGATATCCCTGTTCTTGGCCGCATTCATCTTTCCCTCGATTGCAACCAGTCCTCCTGTCCCTGCAGCTGAAAAACACCCCCACAGCATGATGCTGCCACCACCATGCTTCACTGTTGGGACTGTATTGGACAGGTGATGAGCAGTGCCTAGTTTTCTCCACACATACTGCTTAGAATTAAGGCCAAAAAGTTCTATCTTGGTCTCATCAGACCAGAGAATCTTATTTCTCACCATCTTGGAGTCCTTCAGGTGTTTTTTTAGCAAACTCCATGTGGGCTTTCATGTGTCTTGCACTGAGGAGAGGCTTCCATCGGGCCACTCTGCCATAAAGCCCCGACTGGTGGAGGGCTGCAGGGATGGTTGACTTTCTACAGCTTTCTTACATCTCCCGACTGCATCTCTGGAGCTCAGCCACAGTGATCTTTGGGTTCTTTTTTACCTCTCTCACCAAGGCTCTTCTGCCCTGATAGCTCAGTTTGGCTGGACGGCCAGTTCTAGGAAGGGTTCTGGTCGTCCCAAACGTCTTCCATTTAAGGATTATGGAGGCCACTGTGCTCTTAGGAACCTTAAGTGCAGCAGAATTTTTTTGTAACCTTGGCCAGATCTGTGCCTTGCCACAATTCTGTCTCTGAGCTCTTCAGGCAGTTCCTTTGACCTCATGATTCTCATTTGCTCTGACATGCAGTGTGAGCTGTAAGGTCTTATATAGACAGGTGTGTGGCTTTCCTAATCAAGTCTAGTCAGTATAATCAAACACAGCTGGACTCAAATAAAGGTGTAGAACCATCTCAAGGATGATCAGAAGAAATGGACAGCGCCTGAGTTAAATATATGAGTGTCACAGCAAAGGGTCTGAATACTTAGGACCATGTGATATTTCAGTTTTTCTTTTTGAATAAATCTGCAAAAATGTCAACAATTCTGTGTTTTTCTGTCAATATGGGGTGCTGTGTGTACATTAATGAGGAAAAAAAAGAACTTAAATGATTTTAGCAAATGGCTGCAATATAACAAAGAGAGAAAAATTTAAGGGGGTCTGAATACTTTCCGTCCCCACTGTACATATAATAATCACATCAGAAATCATGATATAAAAAATATATATATAATATGCATACACTTGTTTATTCACTCATTTTGGAAATTCATTTTCCAATACATATAGATATTTACATACATGGGCACATTCAATTCAACAACATTCTTACTCACCCTGGTCTCTTAAACTATTGTATACTATGATCAAGCAGCTATATGGGTCAATATTTCTAGCTTTTATATGCTTCAGTTTTAGTAAATCTCTTCTAATGCATAGTAAGGAAGAATAAGGAAGAATACTTGTTTTTAAACCATAATGTTGATGAATGTGCTGACCTATATCAACAAATTGAGGATGTGAAGGGTGCACTTAAGAAGACTAGACTTACAAAAAAAGTACCTGTCACTTTCATAAAACAAAGCATCAGTTTTTGTGTCTATTCAAATTAAAATAAGAGTGAATTGTACCTATTCACTAGGAGCCAATTTCTCTTGAGTATTGGTCATGCTTCATGAATATTGATTACAGCTGCCTCATGTATATTATTGGTTCCTAGTGAATTAATGGTTTTATTCTCAGGGGTGTTTGTTCATCCAACAAAATGACTGCCTGCAATCTGTTAAGTAATAGGTATGTTAATTATAAGAGATACAAATGAAGCCCAGTCAAATGTGTCATGAATTCTCATGGCACAGGTCTATTCCTTAAGCAGGAATATGCTAACTGCAGAACCAGTTTATACAATATTTTAGCAGATTTGATGCCCTCGTTTAAAAATAATAGATTTGGCCTAATAAATGTAATTTATTAACTTGGGGTTTTCAATGTCTCCCTGAAGATATGCATCAAGAGATAAATCTTTAGTTTTAAAAATGATTGTTTATTTATTTAACCTTAAAATTAACCTGTATAGTAACTAAAATAGCATCGCTATCTGCTCATTGCTATTAGGTTTTATAGGCCCCTGGCATTGTGACTGAAGGCAGGGGGAGGGAACAAAGCCTCATCTGCACTACATAGATGTGAAGAAATATCACAATCATGTCATAGGGACAAAAGCTGACAGTTATTGGTTGACATTGTTGTTCATATACAAAGGTGACATAAGCCGTTTGACATTACAATGCATTGAATAAAGCAGATCTATCTCTTTAATGTATAAATAAAATCAGTGCAGCCTACAATCCACCACAAAACAACGCACTGGGGGTCATTTACTATTCGCTAATTAGCGCTCAGATTTTCATGCTAATTAGCGCTAAAACGGAATTCACTATAGCGCTGGTGAAAAAATACTCCCAAAATCAAATTTACTGTAGCTCCCAGGAAACAGATAGCGCCCAAACTCTTATTCTGCTAGAACCTGGAGTATTGCATATGGAAATAATGTTTAGAGCATGATATGATATCGCCTAAATGGTACTGAAATATGTGGTATATTGTTTAAAGATAACCTGCTTTTAACCACCTCAATACTAGGCACTTTCGCCCCCTTCCTTCCCAGACCAATTTTCAGCTTTCAGCGCTCTCGCACTTTTAATGACAATTACTCGGTCATGCTACACTGTACCCAAATAAAATTTTTATCATTTTGTTCGCACAAATAGAGCTTTCTTTTGGTGGTATTTATTCACGACTCCATTTTTTTTTTTTTGCGATATAAGCGCAAAAATAGTGGAAATTTGGAAAAAAAACAATATTTTCTTTTTTCTGTTTTAAAAGAAATCCAGTAAAATCGAATTTTGTCATAAATTTAAGCCAAAATGTATTCTGCTACATGTTTTTGATAAAAAAAATCCTGTTAAGTGTATAATAATTGGTTTGTGTGATCACGGACATATGTACGCAAATGATCATGCACAGATGTGTGCAGGTGATCACGTACATATGTGTGCAGATTACCATTGGGACATGTGATTTTAGTGTGACATATGTGGGGGACAGCTTTTTTTATTATTTGGGGACATGTGTTTTGGGGACATGTGTGTTTTACATTATGTGGGGACATGTGTGTGTGTTTTACATTATGTGGGGACATGTGTGTGTTTTACATGTATGTATTTACATGTGTGTTGACACTAGGTTGGTGATCAGTGAGTAAAAAGCTGTAAAAAACAGCTCATACTCACTGATCATCAGCCGGCTGCAGCGATCCCCTCTCCTCTCCTCCTCAGCGACAACTTCCGTGTGAGGAGAGGAGAGCTGATCGCCTAGCAACCGGCTGTGTTTACATCACATGACGGCTGTGATTGGACACGGCCGTCATGTGATCAGGAGGGCCAATCACAGAGCCCTCCTGCCGATCCGAGATGCGCCGTGTCCGGGGGACACGAGCGCATCGGGATCGCGCCGCTGCGCGGGCACGCGCGCGCGCGACCCCGCTCCTTCTGAGGGACGTTCCTGAACGTCCACTCAGAAGGAGAGAGCGCCCACCCGGCCGTTTATGTACATTGGCCGGGTGGGAAGTAGTTAAACTGCTTGAAAAAGTGATATATACACTAAAAAATCTTTAAAAGTCTGAGATATGGAAAAAAAGGGGAGGTTTGAAATCTGCTAGAAATTACTTTTTATTTCATTTAAATTTTAATTTCCAATTCTTTCTTTTAGTTTTTCTCCTGCTTAGCTTTGGGAGACCATATTGAATGGTGCACGTGGCACACTCGGGCCGGTGAGATTCAGGTAGTCCCAGATGCATGAGGCTGTGTCCCCCTGTGTCGGCCTCTTTCTGTGCTGACCACATCCGGGTTGTGCTCTCCGGCGCACCCGTGACCTTTGGACATCATTTCCACCTGGCTCCTCTAGCGTCTAGAGCAGTGGTTCTCAACTCCAGTCCTCAGGACTAGGGATGAGCCGAACACCCCCCTGTTCGGTTCGCACCAGAACATGCGAACAGGAAAAAAATTCGTTCGAACACGCGAACACCGTTAAAGTCTATGGGACACGAACATGAATAATCAAAAGTGCTAATTTTAAAGGCTAATATGCAAGTTATTGTCAATAAAAGTGTTTGGGGACCTGGGTCCTGCCCCAGGAGACATGAATCAATGCAAAAAAAAGTTTTAAAAACGGCCGTTTTTTCAGGAGCAGTGATTTTAATAATGCTTAAAGTCAAACAATAAAAGTGTAATATCCCTTTAAATTTCATACCTGGGGGGTGTCTATAGTATGCCTGTAAAGGGGCGCATGTTTCCCGTGTTTAGAACAGTCTGACAGCAAAATGACATTTTGAAGGAAAAAACACATTTAAAACTACCGCGGCTATTGCATTGCCGACAATACACATAGAAGTTCATTGATAAAAACGGCATGGGAATTCCCCACAGGGCAACCCCGAACCAAAATTAAAAAAAAAAAATGATGTGGGAGTCCCCCTAAATTCCATACAAGGCCCTTCAGGTCTGGTATGGATATTAAGGGGAACCCCAGCCAAAATTTAAAAAAAAAATTGACGTGGGGTTCCCCCTAAATTCCATACCAGACCCTTCAGGTCTGGTATGGATTTTAAGGGGAACCCCGCGCCAAAAAAAAAAAAAAAAAAACGGCGTGGGGTCCCCCTAAAAATCCATACCAGACCCTTATCCGAGCACGCAACCTGGCAGGCCGCAGGAAAAGAGGGGGGGACGAGAGTGCGGCCCCCCCCCTCCTGAACCGTACCAGGCCACATGCCCTCAACATTGGGAGGGTGCTTTGGGGTAGCCCCCCAAAACACCTTGTCCCCATGTTGATGAGGACAAGGGCCTCATCCTCACAACCGTGGCCGGTGGTTGTGGGGGTCTGCGGGCGGGGGGCTTATCGGAATCTGGAAGCCCCCTTTAACAAGGGGACCCCCAGATCCCGGCCCCCCCCCTGTGTGAAATGGTAAGGGGGTACTTACCCCTACCATTTCACTAAAAAACTGTCAAAAATGTTAAAAATGACAAGAGACAGTTTTTGACAATTCCTTTATTTAAATGCTTCTTCTTTCTTCCTTCATCTTCTTCTTCTTCTGGTTCTTCTGGCTCTTCTGGTTCTTCCTCCGGCGTTCTCATCCAGCATCTTCTCCGCGGCGTCTTCTATCTTCTTCTCCTCGGGCCGCTCCGCACCCATGGCATGAGGGGAGGCTCCCGCTCTTCTCTTCATCTTCTTCTCTTCTTCATCTTCTTCTTCATCTTCTTCTTCCTTCTTCTCTTCTTCATGTCTTCTCCGGGCCGCTCCGCAGCCATGCTGTGGCATGGAGGGAGGCTCCCGCTGTGTGACGGCGTCTCTTCGTCTGACGGTTCTTAAATAACGGGGGGCGGGGCCACCCGGTGACCCCGCCCCCCTCTGACGCACGGTGACTTGACGGGACTTCCCTGTGACGTCACAGGGAATGCCACAGGGAAGTCCCGTCATGTCACCGTGCGTCAGAGGGGGGCGGGGTCACCGGGTGGCCCCGCCCCCCGTTATTTAAGAACCGTCAGACGAAGAGACGCCGTCACACAGCGGGAGCCTCCCTCCATGCCACAGCATGGCTGCGGAGCGGCCCGGAGAAGACATGAAGAAGAGAAGAAGGAAGAAGAAGATGAAGAAGAAGATGAAGAAGAGAAGAAGATGAAGAGAAGAGCGGGAGCATCCCCTCATGCCATGGGTGCGGAGCGGCCCGAGGAGAAGAAGATAGAAGACGCCGCGGAGAAGATGCTGGACGAGAACGCCGGAGGAAGAACCAGAAGAGCCAGAAGAACCAGAAGAAGAAGAAGATGAAGGAAGAAAGAAGAAGCATTTAAATAAAGGAATTGTCAAAAACTGTCTCTTGTCATTTTTAACATTTTTGACAGTTTTTTAGTGAAATGGTAGGGGTAAGTACCCCCTTACCATTTCACACAGGGGGGGGGCCGGGATCTGGGGGTCCCCTTGTTAAAGGGGGCTTCCAGATTCCGATAAGCCCCCCGCCCGCAGACCCCCACAACCACCGGCCACGGTTGTGAGGATGAGGCCCTTGTCCTCATCAACATGGGGACAAGGTGTTTTGGGGGGCTACCCCAAAGCACCCTCCCAATGTTGAGGGCATGTGGCCTGGTACGGTTCAGGAGGGGGGGGGGCGCACTCTCGTCCCCCCCTCTTTTCCTGCGGCCTGCCAGGTTGCGTGCTCGGATAAGGGTCTGGTATGGATTTTTAGGGGGACCCCACGCCGTTTTTTTTTTTTTTTTTTGGCGCGGGGTTCCCCTTAAAATCCATACCAGACCTGAAGGGTCTGGTATGGAATTTAGGGGGAACCCCACGTCAATTTTTTTTTTAAATTTTGGCTGGGGTTCCCCTTAATATCCATACCAGACCTGAAGGGCCTTGTATGGAATTTAGGGGGACCCCCACATCATTTTTTTTTTTTTTATTTTGGTTCGGGGTTCCCCTGTGGGGAATTCCCATGCCGTTTTTATCAATGAACTTCTATGTGTATTGTCGGCAATGCAATAGCCGCGGGTAGTTTTAAATGAGTTTTTTCCTTCCAAATGTCATTTTGCTGTCAGACTGTTCTAAACACAGGAAACATGCGCCCCTTTACAGGCATACTATAGACACCCCCCAGGTACGAAATTTAAAGGGATATTACACTTTTATTGTTTGACTTTAAGCATTAATAAAATCACTGCTCCTGAAAAAACGTCCGTTTTTAAAACTTTTTTTGCATTGATCCATGTCCCCTGGAGCAGGACCCAGGTCCCCAAACACTTTTTATGACAATAACTTGCATATAAGCCTTTAAAATTAGCACTTTTGATTTCTCCCATAGACTTTTAAAGGGTGTTCCGCGGCATTCGAATTTGCCGCGAACACCCCAAATTGTTCGCTGTTCGGCGAACTTGCGAACAGCCAATGTTCGAGTAGAACATGAGTTCGACTCGAACTCGAAGCTCATCCCTACTCAGGACCCACCAACAGGCCAGGTTTGCAAGATAGCTGAAATACATCACAGGTGATATCACTTGCTGCTCAGTGATTGCAGTATTCTAGTCTGCAACTCCCCAAGGTAATACTTAAAATCTGGCCTGTTGGTGGGTCCAGAGGACTGGAGTTGAGAACCACTGGTCTAGAGGTTTCCCTCTTGGACACTATAGAGTGTGGAGGATTTCCTTATTGAAACCACCGCTCAAACCATTTTTGGTCTGGGATACTTGCTGACTAAGGGAGCTTTAAAGGCACCAATGGTTACCTTCTGAGCTGAGGTTTTTTCTGTCTCCTATGAGGTAATCTCCTCTAGGCTAAGGTGCGTATTTTTAAATACATCTTTACCCTATTTACATACATGTATTTATATATATATATATATATATCTTCCCTTCCTTACCCTCTATCTATACCAGGTGGTCCCTGTGCACCCCACTCAGGCCAAGAGGATTCCCTATTTTCCTGCATACTTGTTTTACCATGATAGGATTTATTACAAATATTGTTTTTACCATTGGTTGGTCATGTGTTTTGCATCTATGCCCAGGCGCTCTGAGTATTCTCTGTCTTGTTTTCCATCTCTACACCCCTTTCTGTTCATATCATGCTATGCCATCCATGATTAACAATGAATGCTCTAATATGTGTTCTAATTTATAGACTGTATTTGCCAAGATTGTTAAAAACTTCCCTGAAGAAGGAGCTCTAAGGACTCCGAAATGTGTTGGTATATGGTTTTCTGTATCAATCTCCAATACCACCATTGAGTGGCTTAAATTTTTGCCTGTGGTCTCTGACCACCCATTATTTCTATATAATTGTATCCATGTACCATCTTATATTTTTAATGACCTTTGATAATAATAAACACTTTACATTTATATCCTGTTGTTTGTATATTCCTCAGAGCCCAAAAAGTCCCAATTGTTAGGGGGGTCCTTTTTCTCTTTTAAAAGTTTAAGAGAAGAGATAAATTCCCCATTTCTGTACAATTAGGTATCAGCACAACTGCAAATGAGCATGTTCAGACATGCAAACTACTCTCATTTTTATCCCTATGCCCTATTTACAGGGCACTATAGTAAATACCGAAATTAGCGCTGGGCTAAAATGTATTTTTGAGTGTGAAAATTTTGCACTATATAGCCCAATGCATGTTTCAGCCATTGCTTATAATGGTACAATTGTAACTTCCCCAAATGAATAGTTTGATGTTAAGATGAACTGTATCTTTCTCTCAAATAAATTGTCCTTGCAAAAATGTTGCTTTTTCTTCATCTATTTTGTTTTTAACCACTTCAGCCCCGGAAGGATTTACCCCCTTCCTGACCAGAGCACTTTTTACAATTTGGCACTGCGTCGCTTTAACTGCTAATTGCGCGGTCATGCAATGCTGTACTCAAACGAAATTTGCGTCCTTTTCTTCCCACAAATAGAGCTTTCTTTTGATGGTATTTGATCACCTCTGCCGTTTTTATTTTTTGCGCTATACACGGAAAAAGACCGAAAATTTTGAAAAAAAATGATATTTTCTACTTTTTGTTCTAAAAAAAATCCAATAAACTCAATTTTAGTCATACATTTAGGCCAAAATGTATTTGGCCACATGTCTTTGGTAAAAAAAATGTCAATAAGTGTATATTTATTGGTTTGCGCAAAAGTTATAGCGCCTACAAACTAGGGTACATTTTCTGGAATTTACACAGCCTTTAATTTATGACTGCCTATGTCGTTTCTTGAGGTGCTAAAATGGCAGGGCAGTACAAAACCCCCACAAATGACCCCATTTTGGAAAGTAGACACCCCAAGGAAATTGCTGAGAGGCATGTTGAGCCCATTGAATATTCATTTTTTTTGTCCCAAGTGATTGAATAATGACTAAAAAAAAAAAAAATTACAAAAAGTTGTCACTAAATGATATATTGCTCACACAGGCCATGGGCATATGTGGAATTGCACCCCAAAATACATTTAGCTGCTTCTCCTGAGTATGGGGATACCACATGTGTGGGACTTTTTGGGAGCCTAGCCGCGTACGGGGCCGCGAAAACCAATCACTGCCTTCAGGATTTCTAAGGGCGTACATTTTTGATTTTACTCCTCACTACCTATCACAGTTTTGAAGGCCATAAAATGCCCAGATGGCATAAAACTCCCCCAAATGACCCCATTTTGGAAAGTAGACACCCCAAGCTATTTGCTGAGAGGCATGGTGAGTATTTTGCAGCTCTCATTTGTTTTTGAAAATAAAGAAAGGCGAGAAAAAAAATATTTTTTTTTCTTTTTTCCATTTTCAAAACTATGTGACAAAAAGTGAGGTCTGCAAAATACTCACCGTACCTCTCAGCAAATAGCTTGGGGTGTTTACTTTCCAAAATGGGGTCATTTGGGGGGGGGGGTTTGCCACCTGGGCATTCCATGGCCTCCGAAACTGTGATAGGCAGTGAAGAGTGAAATCAAAAATTTACAGCCTTAGAAAGCCTGAAGGCGGTGCTTGGTTTTCGGGGTCCCGTACCCGGCTAGGCTCCCAAAAAGTCTCACACATGTGGTATCCCCGTACTCAGGAGAAGCAACAGAATGTATTTTGGGGTGTAATTTCACATATTCCCATGGCATGTTTGAGCAATATATCATTTAGTGACAACTTTGCGCAAAAAAAAATAAAAAAAATAAAAAATTGTCTCTTTCCCGCAACTTGTGTCACAATATAAAATATTCCATGGACTCGACATGCCTCTCAGCAAATAGCTTGGGGTGTCTACTTTCCAAAATGGGGTCATTTGGAGGGGTTTTGAACTGTCCTGGCATTTTATGCACAACATTTAGAAGCTTATGTCACACATCACCCACTCTTCTAACCACTTGAAGACAAAGCCCTTTCTGACACTTTTTGATTACATAAAAAAATATTTTTTTTTTGCAAGAAAATTACTTTGAACCCCCAAACATTATATATTTTTTTAAAGCAAATGCCCTACAGATTAAAATGGTGGGTGTTTCATTTTTTTTTTCACACAGTATTTGCGCAGCGATTTTTCAAACGCATTTTTTGGGGAAAAAACACACTTTTTTAAATTTTAATGCACTAAAACACACTATATTGCCCAAATGTTTGATGAAATAAAAAAGATGATCTTAGGCCGAGTACATGGATACCAAACATGACATGCTTTAAAATTGCGCACAAACGTGCAGTGGCGACAAACTAAATACATTTTTAAAAGCCTTTAAAAGCCTTTACAGGTTACCACTTTAGATTTACAGAGGAGGTCTACTGCTAAAATTACTGCCCTCGATCTGACGTTCGCGGTGATACCTCACATGCATGGTGCAATTGCTGTTTACATTTGACGCCAGACCGACGCTTGCGAGCAGGGGGGACAGGGGTGCTTTTTTTTTTTTTTTTTTTTTTTTTCTTTATTATTCTTATTTTTTTTTATCTTATTTTTAAACTGTTCCTTTCATTTTTTTTTTTAATCATTTTTATTGTTATCTCAGGGAATGTAAATATCCCCTATCATAGCAATAGGTAGTGACAGGTACTCTTTTTTGAAAAAATTGGGGTCTATTAGACCCTAGATTTCTCCTCTGCCCTCAAAGCATCAGACCACACCAAGATCGGTGTGATAAAATGCTTTCCCAATTTCCCAATGGCGCTGTTTACATCCGGCGAAATCTAAGTCATAAAATGCTCGTAGCTTCCGGTTTCTTAGGCCATAGAGATGTTTGGAGCCACTCTGGTCTCTGATCAGCTCTATGGTCAGCTGGCTGAATCACCGGCTGCATTTTCAGGTTCCCTGTTGAGACAGGAGAGCCAGAGAAAAACACGGAAGACGTTGGGGGGGGGGGAATTCCCTCCCACGGCTTGTAAAAGCAGTCTAGAGGCTAATTAGCCGCTAGGATTGCTTTTACATGAAAACCGACCGCTGGCTGAAAAGAATGATACCAAGATGATACCTAAACCTGCAGGCATCATTTTGGTATAACCACTCAAAGTCGTGAATGGCGTACCTGAAGACAAAAAAATGGTTAACAATAAAGCACAGTAAACGGTAAAGTATAAAAAATTGCATACCTGAAAAGCAAACATGATAAAACATAACAACAATAAAACATTGCAGAATAGAATACAGTAAAAAAGAGCAGAACAATAGAGAGAGTAGAGAGAGAGAGAACAATAAAACGACAACTATTTTTTTTTATTTTATATTTTTGTATGTGTTTTTTTTTTTTACACTTTTTTTTGTAACTGTAACTTTTATAACTGTAACCGGTTCCAGGTTCGGGTCTCTCAAAATGCGATGGCATCTTGGGAGACCCTGTGAAAGTGTGCCTAGTCTGTGGAATGCTGTACCCTACGCTAATACTCAACTAGTGAATGGTAGCGTTCAAAACATTCACCAATGCAAAGACCAGGATTGTCAGGACAGGAGGGACAATAATAGCGGGTGTCACACCTATATCCGCGCTTGCTGCAGACACAACATCTTTTTTGGGGGGGTTCATTGGGTAGGGGTACTCGGGAGGACATAAAGAAAATGCCTCTCATGCAGCCGACTGCATTTGGTTGGGGATGTGAATGGGGGAAGTACGGGCGCTGCAGAAGCGGTGGGTTCCCAATTAGGATTGGCGAATGCAGCAGGAAGGGCACTATGGGCACGACGGGCCTGTGTTTGTCTTTTTGGTGGCAGCGGGACACTACTTGTGCTTGCCACCTCACCAGCTTGAACTGCACTTATGGGACTCGCCACGTCACCAAGTGTTACTGCAGTGCTGGTTTGACTATGACCGGGGTGTACTAGGCCGCTGGCGCTTGCCAGTTCACCAAAACGCTACCAAAAAAACTGTTAGCGATCGCAGGATCAGGCCTGACTCTTTAGTTTAGTGTTTTGTAAGTGACAGTGATGGATCGATACTGCACTTGGGTGGGCTGGGCCGGGCGGAGGGGCAAAACGCAGGTGCTAGCAGGTATCTGGGCTGATCCCGCTAACACTGCGTTTTTGGGAACCCTAAACTGCTGGGGACGCTAGTATAGATCTGATCGGATCAGATATTGATCCGATCAGATACTATACCACTAAGGGAGGTGTACGGTGCGTGCGTGGGTGTTAGCGGTACTGGCGCTAACCTGACGCTGCCTGGGGCTGGTGCTTGCCAGTTCACCAAAACGCTACCAAGAAAACTGTTAGCGATCGCAGGGATCAGGCCTGACTCTGAACGCTTCAGTTATGCGTTTAGTGTTTTGTAAGTGACAGTGATCGATCGATACTGCACTTGGGTGGGCTGGGCCGGGCGGAGGGGAAAAACGCAGGTGCTAGCAGGTATCTGGGCTGATCCCGCTAACACTGCATTTTTGGGAACCCTAAACTGCTGGGGACGCTAGTATAGATCTGATTGGATCAGATATTGATCCGTACAGATACTATACCACTAAGGGAGGCGTATGATGCGTGCGTGGGTGTTAGCGGTACTGGCGCTAATCTGACGCTGCCTGGGGCGACGCATATCACCGCCGGGTGATCAGGGGGCTAAACCTTTATTCGGTAATAAACGGCGGGTGCCCTGACACTATGAAAAATAAACGAACTAACCAGCGTCACCCGTAACGGTTATACAGTGATCAGTGGTGAAAGGGTTAACTAGGGGGCAATCAAGGGGTTAAAACATTTATTAGGTAGTATATGGGGGTCCCTGTCGCTATAAAACGCTGACGGCGAACCTAAATATTTACGTCCCTAACTAGCGTCACCAGCGACACTAATACAGCGATCAGAAAAATGATCGCTTAGTGACACTGGTGACAGGGGGTGATCAAGGGGTTAAAACTTTATTAGGGGGGGGTTAGTGGGGTACCCTAGACCTAAAGGGGGGTAATACTCACTGTCCCAACACTGTAACTGTCACAAACTGACACTATGCAGTAATCAGGAAAAAAAACAAAAAAAACAAAAAAAAAACCTGCTTGGTGTCAGTTTGTGACAGGGGGGGGGTGATTGGGGGGGCGATCGGGGGGGGATCGGGGGGGGGATCGGGGTGTTTTGTATACCTGGCATGTTCTACTGAGTGTGTAGTGTGTTGTGCACTTACATTCCAGTCTTCTCTCCTCGGCCCGGAACGGAAAATACCGAGCCGAGGAGAGATGACATCATTTCCTCTGCCTCTGTGTACAATACAGAGGCAGGGAAATGATCCCATTGGCTGGGAGCGATCGCGAGGGGGGGGCCACGAATGGATGGCCTCCCCCTCACCACCGATCGCCGGGGAAGATCGCCGCAGGCACCGGGGGGGGGTCCGATCGGACCCCCCACCCGCGGGCAGGCAGGGACGTACAGGTAAGCCCTTTTGCCTGCCCGTGCCGCCCTGTCGACGTACATCTGTGTGCGGCGGTCGGCAAGTGGTTAAGAGTGCTAGAATGTGGAATGTTTTCATGTTTTGTAAAATATATTTTTCTCGGTATCTCTCACTTGTTACTCTCCATCTCACAAAATTCTTTACCCAAACTCACACAGGTGTCTTTACAAACCACAAATAATACCATTGCTGATGCAAATTTAAAATGAGTCACAATTTTGTGTGTTTTTTATTATTTCCAAATGATCAGAACTTGAGCCCAAAAAATGTGATATGTGTACCATCAGCAGAAATCAAAATGTCATTCCCAAAATTCAGAGGGTAAAATCCCTATTCTACACTCACACACCAAGAACCACCTAATATCACAGAATAAATCAAGAAGCATAACTCCTGACTGATGTCATTCCACCACCTATAGGTAAATGTCCAAAGTAATGCAGTATGTATGTGTATTTATGTGTAGGAGGGTTCCACCATCATTGCAAATCGTGTCATATGTTTTCCATGGACAAGGACAATAATCAGCCTTAACATTTCCCCACCAGCACTAATTGCAGCCTCTTACCAAGAAAAAACCAACCAATTTCGAGATGGTTCAGAATGTTGACACTAATCAGCCATAGCCAGCCTTCAAAACAGATGGCTTATGCCAGAAACAGGTTGTTCAATGGCTCTCCGGCCTTCCACAGTACATCTGCATTGATTAACTTATTGCACCCCTGAGACTTAGGACTGTTTGACAGCACAGAGATGCAGCCTCTATCCATGTGTCAGCACAGTTGCTAACTGGTTATCACTCCTGCTTAGCCGCCTTGGTGTCGATGGTTCGCATGCCACTTCATGTAGAGAAGTGGTCTGTCCTCCCTTCCAAAAATTATGTCTAAATTTCGTATTAATGTGTAGGAGTGTTCCACCATCATTGCAAATCATGTCATATGTTTTCCATGGGCAAGGACAATAATCGGCCTTAACATTTCCCCACCAGTACTAATTGCAGCCTCTTACCAAGCAAAAACCAACCAATTTCGATCACAGTGTTTCTCAACTCCAGTCCTCAAGGCGCCCCAACAGGTCATGTTTTCAGGCTTTCCATTATTTTTCACAGGTGATTTAATCAGTTTCACTGCCTTAGTGATTACCACAGCTGTTTCATCTGAGGGAAATCCTGAAAACATGACCTGTTGGTGCGGCTTAAGGACTGGAGTTAAAAAACACTGCTCCAGCAGCATGCTGACAGTAATCAGCCATAACCAGCCTTGCTGACAGTAATCAGCCATAACCAGCCTTCAAAATGTGAAAACCCAAGAAATTACATTATAAATCACTTACTAAATTATACATTTGCACCAAATCAAGAACTGTGTATTTTTGGCCAGATATGGATGTATAAGTCTAATGTGATGCTGCACACATATTTTAATGTTGTATGCTGATGATGAATGACGAATTCGATTTGAAAACAATTTGTGTGAAGTAGCCCTCACAAAGTGGTAATTTCCTGTTTTGTACCCTTCACATGCCCATCAATGTACAAGTTTAATGTTTAGATCTTTTGGTATCACTGATCATGGCCAGAGCCTTGGACACTTGTTATTTTTAGGTTTAGCCTGCACAGATATATATGCTGATGCATTCTTTCATTTGTAAAGAGTGTGTGTTCCTGATGAACAGGTGTGAGCACTTGAGGCATACACGAAGAGACAGAAACAATTATACTGGTGGGTGCTTCCTTTACTGGGTGGGTCTGCCAACAATTCTATCTAGGTTATATAAAGGCCTGCAGTTGTGGCGGTTGTTTGGCCTGACAAGAGGCCCAAATCTTTGTTTGCAGTGCTTTTATTGGCTTACAAATAGATAAAAAAATTTTGGGGCGGGCGGAGAGTGCGCGCATAATGCCTGACCCACACCCCACTAGAGCTGTGGTTTGGTGATTGCTTTATGTGTTTCATGGTAAAGTTTTGCATTTAGGCCCTCAAAAGTGTGTTTTTGTGGGCATGGTTTCCAAATTGTGATTTTGTCCATTCTGAACACATGTTTGTGTGCCTCAGCAGACTTTTCTTGTTCTAGTTACTTCTAATTCTCACATGTTAGATTTAGAACTGTTAAGGTAATCTAGTTTATGTATTGGTTTAGATGGTTTAGATGAAAATGTAGCTTCATGTCAATTCCAAATATAAGTGTGTGTTGATTTTGTTTGTGCTCTGCCTTTTTTGTTTGTAATAATTGTATCTGTTTTTGCATTTAATCCTACACTTTAACTTTTTAGGGGTTTGGGGTGAGGAGTTCTGATCCTTAAAAATGTTTGGTATGGTTATTAGCTTGATTTTTATCCCTGTTTTTTCTAATGTGATTTGTTTAACCACTTCAGCCCCGGAAGGATTTTCCCCCTTCCTGACCAGAGCACTTTTTACAATTTGGCACTGCATCGCTTTAACTGCTAATTGCGCAGTCATGCAATGCTGTACCCAAATGAAATTTCCATCCTTTTCTTCCCACAAATAGAGCTTTCTTTTGATGCTATTTGATCACCTCTGCGGTTTTTATTTTTTGCGCTATAAACAGAAAAAGACCAAAAATTTTGAAAAAAAATGACATTTTCTACTTTTTGTTATAAATAAAATCCAATAAACTCAATTTTAGTCATACATTTAGGCCAAAATGTATTCGGCCACATGTCTTTGGTAAAAAAAAATGTCAATAAGCGTATATTTATTGGCTTGCGCAAAAGTTATAGCGTCTACAAACTAGGGTACATTTTCTGTAATTTACACAGCTTTTAGTTTATGACTGCCTATGTCATTTCTTAAGGTGCTTAAATTGCAGGGCAGTACAACCCCCCCAAATGACCCCATTTTGGAAAGTAGACACCCCAAGGAAGAGGCATGTTGAGCCCATTGAATATTAATTTTTTTTTGTCCCAAGTGATTGAATAATGACAAAAAAAAAATTACAAAAAGTTGTCACTAAATGATATATTGCTCACACAGGCCATAAGCATATGTGGAATTGCACCCCAAAATACATTTAGCTGCTTCTTCTGAGTATGGGGATACCACAAACGTGCAGTGGCATTTTTACTTTTTTGTATGGTAGCGTTCAAAACATTCACCAATGCAAAGACCAGGATTGTCAGGACAGAAGGGACATCAATAGCGGATGTCACGCCTATATCCGCGTTTGCTGCAGACATGATATCTTTTTGGGGGGGTTCCTTGGGTAGGGGTACTCGGGAGTACATAAAAATGCCTCTCATGCAGCCGACTGCATTTGGTTGGGGATGTGAATGGGGGAAGTACAGGTGCTGCAGAAGTGGTGGGTTCCTCATTAGGATTGGCGAATGCAGCAGGAAGGGCATTATGGGCACGACGGGCCTGTGTTTGTCTTCTTCTTGGTGGCAGCGGGACACTACTTGTGCTTGCCACCTCACCAGCTTGAATTACACTTATGGGACTCGCCACGTCACCAAGTGTTACTGCAGTGCTGGTTTGACTACGACTGGGGTGTACTAGGCCGCTGGTGCTTGCCACTTCACTAAAACGCTACCAAAAAAAACTGTTAGCGATCGCAGGGATCAGGCCTGACTCTGCGAATGCTGCAGTTATGCGTTTAGTGTTTTGTAAGTGACAGTGATCGATCGATACTGCACTTGGGTGGGCTGGGCTGGGCTGGGCTGGGCGGAGGGGCAAAACGCAGGTGCTAGCAGGTATCTGGGCTGATCCCGCTAACACTGCATTTTTGGGAACCCTAAACTGCTGGGGACGTTAGTATAGATCTGATCGGATCAGATATTGATCCGTTCAGATACTATACTACTAAGGGAGGTGTACGGTGCGTGCGTGGGTGTTAGCGGTACTGGCGCTAACCTGACGCTGCTTGGGGCTAGTGCTTGCCAGTTCACCAAAATGCTACCAAAAAAACTGTTAGCGATCGCAGGGATCAGGCCTGACTCTGCGAACGCTGCAGTTATAGTGTTTTGTAAGTGACAGTGATCGATCGATACTGCACTTGGGTGGGCTGGGCGGAGGGGCAAAACGCAGGTCCTAGCAGGTATCTGGGCTGATCCCGCTAACACTGCGTTTTTGGGAACCCTAAACTGCTGGGGACGCTAGTATAGATCTGATCGGATCAGATATTGATCCGTTCAGATACTATACCACTAAGGGAGGTGTACGGTGCGTGCATGGGTGTTAGCAGTACTGGCGCTAATCTGACGCTGCCTGGGGTGACGCATATTACTGCCGGGCGATCAGGGGGCTAAACCTTTATTCGGTAATAAACGGCGGGTGCCCTGACACTATAAAAAATAAACAAACTAACCAGCGTCACCCATAAGGGTTATACGGTGATCAGTGGTGAAAGGGTTAACTAGGGGGCAATCAAGGGGTTAAAACATTTATTAGGTAGTATATAGTGGTCCCTGACGCTATAAAACGCTGACGGCGAACCTAAATATTTACCTCCCTAACTAGCATCACCAGTGACACTTATACAGCGATCAGAAAAATTATCGCTTAGCGACTCTGGTGACGGGGGGTGATCAAGGGGTTAAAACTTTATTAGGGGGGTTAGGGGGGTATCCTAGACCTAAAGGGGGCTAATACTAACTGCCCTACCACATTAACTGTCACAAACTGACACCAATGCAGTAATCAGAAAAAAAACAAAACTGCTTGGTGTCAGTGTGACGGGGGGGGGGGGTGATTGGGGGGTGATCGGGGGGGATCGGGGGTGTATTGTGTGCCTGGCATGTTCTACTGAGTGTGTGTGTGTTGTGAACTCACTCGGATGTCTTCTCTCCTCGGCGCCAGAATGGAAAATACCGAGCCGAGGAGAGATGACATCATTTCCTTTGCTGCTGTTTAGCATACAGCAGCAGAGGAAGAATCTGATTGGCTGGGAGCGATCGCGAGGGGGGGGCCACGAATGGATGGTCTCCCCCTCACCTCTTATCGCTCCCAGACACAAGCCGACTGTCTCAGGCCCTGGGGGGTTCCGATTGGACCCCCCGCCCGCGGGAGGCAGATCACGTAAAGGTACGTGATTCTGCCTGCCCGTGCCATTCTGCCGCAGTATATCTGCGTGAGGCGGTCGGCAAGTGGTTAATGTGTCTAATTTTTCGTGTCCTACCCTTGTAGATTGTAAACTCCTTTGAGCAGGGCCCTTCTAACTATAATGTCAAATGCTGGAGCATCATTTCCATGCCTTTTATTTATTTTTTGGCCCAAGCATATCAATGTAACAAATGTTTATACTAATGTTGAAATAAAAAGTTGATTCTATTTTGCTTTGTTTGACTTTTGCAGACTATAAATACATATTTTCTAAGTGCAAACTATTCATACCCCTTCAAATCTTTAGTAAATCGAGTTGCATAAAAAAGTATTTGGTTGTGCACACATGCAAGTCCTTGAGTAGTAAGAGTAATGGGGGGAGGGGGAAGGAATCCCCCCTCCAAAAAAAAGAAAACAACCTGAATTTTCGAGCTCTAGTAATTCTTTTGTGGAGAATGTTAACCGTGAAATCTGGCAAATAAATGTGAATTCTCTCTTATGCCGCGTACACACGGTCGTACTTTTCAGCTACAAAAGTCCGACAGCCTGTCCGACAGACTTCCGGCGTACTTTCGGCGGACTTGCGGCAGACTTTCTAACGAACGGACTTGCCTACACACGACCACACAAAAGTTCACCAGCCTAGTACGCGGTGACGTAAACCAAGTCCGGCGAGACTATAAAACGGAAGTTCAATAGCCCGTACGACACCCTTTGGGCTCCTTCTGCTAATCTCGTGTTTATCTCGTGTTAGTAGAAGTTTGGTGAGAGACGATTCGCGCTTGTGAGACTCGTATTTTTCAGTTCGTTTTAACTGTTGTTCAGTCTGTGCTTGTGAGGTTTGTATCTGCTTTTCAGTGCGTTTGGTCAGTTGGCATTGAGAAATCTTTGTTTTATTGTCCGCTCGTTCCTGATTTTCAGGTCGCTCTTCACAGGCCTTGCTGTTCTTCAGTGCGTTCTGTTTAGTGCGTTCTGACCAGCCGACCGTTTTGAAACCATGTTACCTGTACATACTCGTCGTCGAGCTCGTGCATTGTATGTGTTTGGTGCTGTAGTTTATTCTTCAGACCAAGACCAGTCCATGAACAGGGCGAGGAGGAGTTCATGGACCAAGAATTGGTTGCTCCAGCGTGACCAGTTCTATCACATGCCATTGCTCCGTGAGATCCGTGAGAATAATCCTGAGGATTTCAGGAACTTTCTCCAGATGACGGACCCCGTTTTTGACCGTTTGTTGGCTTTGCTGACCCCCTATATCAGCAGGCAGGATACCTGCATGAGGCAAGCCATCACTCCGGAGCAGAGGCTAGTTGCCACGTTGCGGTACTTGGCGACAGGGAGAAGCCTGCAGGACCTCAAGTTCTCGACAGGCATCTCCCCCCAGGCTCTGGGGATCATTATCCCAGAGACCTGTTCTGCCATCATCTAGGTCCTGCAGAAGGACTATATTAAGGTAAGATATTTTTCTTTTATTAGCATCACATGTTCTTTTATGTAATCTTTGATAATGTAATGTATTTCTTGCCTCAAACACTACTTACCATCATTGCAATATAGTGTGAATGTCCCCTTTTTCGCCTCACACATGCAGGATTTGTTTCCTGTTCTTTTTTGTCATGCATGTATATTTTCCTTCAATAACCTCCCCAGCATGCAATGATGGGAACATATCCACCTAGTCTACTCATTTTGAATGTATTTTGTTTGAGTGTATTTAGTGTGCTTATAATTAGCAATTAGCTTGATTTCCCAACCCCCCACCCCCCACCTAAACTCAATACAAATAGTGTGCTTAGAAATAGCAATTAGCTTGATTTCCCAACCCCCCACCCCCCACCTAAACTCAATCCAAATAGTGTGCTTAGAAATAGCAATTAGCTTGATTTCCCAACCCCCCACCCCCCACCTAAACTCAATCCAAATAGTGTGCTTAGAAATAGCAATTAGCTTGATTTCCCAACCCCCCACCCCCCACCTAAACTCAATCCAAATAGTGTGCTTAGAAATAGCAATTAGCTTGATTTCCCAACCCCCCACCCCCCACCTAAACTCAATCCAAATAGTGTGCTTAGAAATAGCAATTAGCTTGATTTCCCAACCCCCACCCCCCACCTAAACTCAATCCAAATAGTGTGCTTAGAAATAGCAATTAGCTTGATTTCCCAATCTACAAGTGCATTTGTTCCAGTGCTTTAGTAAATGAGCAGAAGCTCTGCTGATTTCCATCATCAAATCATATGCAAGCCACAAAGTGTTTTCATTAATTGCCCTTGCATGTGATTGTGTACTCCTTGCAACATGACTGCCTTTGTACCTTACCTCATTTACTGTAAGCTGGGTAGCAACTGCACTTGCAGAGTGCGACAACTGCAGTCTTGTTGCCTTTTTAGTCCCTAAATTCCTGCGTGTCCTAAAAGTAATCTTTTTTATGTATTTCACAACCCCCTAAAATGTAATCAATGTTCCATCAGAGGGGGTGAGCAATCTGATAAGTGTGCCTTTCCATATTAGTTATTCCAGAAGATTTAAATTATTTAATGTTCTACTGATGCTGGGGAATAATGTTTTTAATTGTATAATTTGCTTGCAATGTTATCTTCAAAATTAATGATTTTGGTTTTCTTGTTTGATTCCCCAGTTTCCTTCAACGCCACAGGAATGGCAGACTGTGGCATCCCATTTTGCCAGCCGTTGGGACTTTCCCAATTGTGGAGGGGCTATAGATGGGAAACATGTCCACATCGTGCCACCACCCCATTCGGAGTCATACTATTTTAATTATAAGGGGTTCCACAGTATTGTTTTAATGGCGGTGGTGTCGGCACACTATGAATTTTTATATGTGGACGTGGGGAAGAATGGCCGGATGTCGGATGGAGGAGTATTTGCCCAGACGGAGTTCTGCCAGCGTCTCCAGAGTGGTGGCCTGGGATTGCCACCTGATGCGGATAACGTGGAAGGACTCCCCTTTGTCTTCATTGCCGATGAAGCCTTCGCTCTGAGCAAGCACCTCATGAGGCCATTCCCCCAAAGAACCCTCACCCCGGAGAGGAGGGTTTTTAATTTCCGGCTGGCCAGAGCTAGAAGAGTGGTTGAGAATGCGTTTGGGATTCTGGCCAGCCGGTTCCGCCTGTTTCAAACCTCCATAAATTTGGCGGAATACAAACTTAATTTTATAATTTTATCGTGCTGCATCCTGCACAACTTTTTACATCAACATTCTCAAAATTATATGGGAACAGTTGGGCCTGAGGCCGGACTTATAGATGACAACCTTACTGGCCTGGATACTGTCCGTACTGGCTTGGCCCCCCAAAGTGCCCGTCAAGTTAGACAGCAATATGTGAATTATTTTATGGGTAGGGGGGCCATTGCAATGGGCCATGATATTTAAATATTTTAAATAAAAAAAATATTGCTGAAATCTTGAATTATACAGTGCCTTGCGAAAGTATTCGGCCCCCTTGAACTTTTCAACCTTTTGCCACATTTCAGGCTTCAAACATAAAGATATAAAATTTTTATTTTTTGTGAAGAATCACCAACAAGTGGGACACAATTGTGAAGTGGAACGAAATCTATTGGATTGTTGAAACTTTTTTAACTAATAAAAAAATGAAAAGTGGGGCGTGCAAAATTATTCGGCCCCCTTGCGTTAATACTTTGTAGAGACACCTTTTGCTGCGATTACAGCTGCAAGTCACTTGGGGTATGTCTCTATCAGTTTTGCACATCGAGAGACTGAAATTCTTGCCCATTCTTCCTTGCAAAACAGCTCGAGCTCAGTGAGGTTGGATGGAGAGCGTTTGTGAACAGCAGTTTTCAGCTCTTTCCACAGATTCTCGATTGGATTCAGGTCTGGACTTTGACTTGGCCATTCTAACACCTGGATAAGTTTATTTTTGAACCATTCCTTTGTAGATTTTGCTGTATGTTTGGGATCATTGTCTTGTTGGAAGATAAATCTCCGTCCCAGTTTCAGGTCTTTTGCAGACTCCAACAGGTTTTCATCCAGAATGGTCCTGTATTTGGCTGCATCCATCTTCCCCTCAATTTTAACCATCTTCCCTGTCCCTGCTGAAGAAAAGCAGGCCCAAACCATGATGCTGCCACCACCATTTTTCACGGTGGGGATGGTGTGTTGAGTGTGATGAGCTGTGTTGCTTTTACGCCAAACATATCGTTTTGCATTGTGGCCAAAAAGTTTGATTTTGGTTTCATCGGACCAGAGCACCTTCTTCCACATGTTTGGTGTGTCTCCCAGGTGGCTTGTGGCAAACTGTAGACGAGACTTTTTATGGATATCTTTGAGAAATGGCTTTCTTCTTGCCACTCTTCCATAAAGGCCAGATTTGTGCAGTGTACGACTGATTGTTGTCCTATGGACAGACTCTCCCACCTCAGCTGTAGTTCTCTGCAGTTCATCCAGAGTGATCATGGCCCTCTTGGCTGCATCTCTGATCAGTCTTCTCCTTGTCTGAGCTGAAAGTTTAGAGGGACAGCCAGGTCTTGGTAGATTTGCAGTGGTCTGATACTCCTTCCATTTCAAAATGATCGCTTGCACAGTGCTCCTTGGGATGTTTAAAGCTTGGGAAATCTTTTTGTATCCAAATCCGGCTTTAAACTTCTCCACAACAGTATTACGGACCTGCCTGGTGTGTTCCTTGGTCTTCATGATGCTCTCT
The DNA here is from genome assembly GCA_037952835.1 of Lithobates septentrionalis. Taxonomy (NCBI): domain Eukaryota; kingdom Metazoa; phylum Chordata; class Amphibia; order Anura; family Ranidae; genus Lithobates; species Lithobates septentrionalis. Next base: position 1,682,305 of record JBBDGP010000230.1, on the reverse strand, counting down.
GCGCTTTCAACAGAACCCCAAGACTATCACAGAGCAGGTGCATTTATACAGAGGCTTGATTACACACAGGTCGATTCTATTTATCACCATCAGTCATTTAGGACAACATTGGATCATTCAGAGATCCTCGCTGAACTTCTGGAGTGAGTTTTCTGCACTGAAAGTAAAGGGGCCGAATAATTTTGCACGCACCACTTTTCAGTTTTTTATTTGCTAAAAAAGTTTAAAATATCCAATAGATTTCGTTCCACTTCACAATTGTGTCCCACTTGTTGGTGATTCTTCACAAAAAATAAAAATTTTATATCTTTATGTTTGAAGCCTGAAATGTGGCAAAAGGTTGAAAAGTTCAAGGGGGCCGAATACTTTTGCAAGGCACTGTATTTATTGCTTGCCTTTCTTTTGGGCTTTCTCCTAGGTTATGGTCGAGCAGTTGTAGTGCCAACTGTATTTTCCTTTTAAATAAGCTCCATTGCCACTGTAAACAACTTTTTTACAATTATAACCAAACTGATACTGAGCATTGAAATAACAAACCACACATTTATTTAATTCCTAAGGAGATGTTTTTATTAATCGTTGTTATGCATTCAGTTATGCATTTAGTCTAAAATGTTCCTAGCCAAAAATATAATGATATCTGAATAATTTTGAAAAATATAATTATAGTTAAATATTTACAGAATCAAAAATACATTTTTTTGGGCTTTTTGATTTTCGCAAACAGGCTTTTTTTTTGTTAGTTTTTTTGGTTTTTTAAAATCTTTTTTTTTTTTTCTTATTTTTAAAATCCATTTTTTTTGGAGGGGTTTTTTAAAATCCATTTTTTTGGGGGTTTTTTAAAATCCATTTTTTTTTTTTGGGTTTTTTAAAATCCATTTTTTTTTTTTTTTTTAAATCCATTTTTTTTTTTTTTAAATCCATTTTTTTTTCTTTTTGGGTTTTTTAAAATCCATTTTTTTTGGGGTTTTTTAAAATCCATTTTTTTGGGGGTTTTTTAAAATCCATTTTTTTTTAAATCCATTTTTTTTTTTTTTTTTTTAAATCCATTTTTTTTTTTTTTTTTTGGTTTTTTAAAATCCATTTTTTTTTTTTTTTGGATTTTTGAGGTATTTTCTATAAACAGCCCTCCTTGTTTAAATTATGTTAAACAGCCATATAATTTCCACTAAAATAATAAAGAGAAGGCCCAGAATGGGGTCAGCAAAACAGGAAATGAAGGACATGATCGATGTTTTGGGGTTTCAAAAAGGGCATTTAGATTCGACCCAAAACATCAATCATGTCCTTCATTTCCTGCTGCATACGATCCAGCCGATTCCGCATTTCATCGATCTCCCCATTCCAGGCCATTATTTGACCAATTAGCCTTTGGGCACTGTCTGAGGTGAAATAGTCAGTTCTTGTACCTAAAGTGGAATGAAACAAAAAAATGTGTTTAGAAATATGCACACATACATAGTTTACCTTACCATAAAGCTGGTGTCTCAGACACTGACCTGGTGGGGTGCCCATGTCGCATAATTCCTGAACATCCTCGGGGGTGGCGCTGTTGCTTGACTCAAGCACAACCAGATCACCTAAAATAGAGTCGAAAAATTACATAAAAGAAAAGGCAGCCATGCATAGATTACCGTAAGCTGGTGTGTCAGACACTCACCTGGTGGGGTGCCCATGTCGCCCACCTCTCCTTCCTCCACATCCTCAGTGGGGCTTGGGCTGATTTCCCAAGTATGTTCTTTGGCTTGGGGTGGACTGTGTTCTTGTTGGCTGAGTGATTTTTCCCCTATGTGAACCAAAAAATTAATATACTTAGCACACAGATATTTTAGTACATAGTAATTTACAAACATTTGTAGTGAAGTGGTGTACAAATGTTCTGTTTGTGTAGAGTTCCTATTTTACCTCAAAATTTCAAATTATAAAGACATATCGGATAGATAGATATCTAGATATCAATATCTATAAATATAGTTAATAATCTTTTGATCTCTCTCTCTCTCTATATCTGTAACAAAATATAAATATCTAACTAAATGTAAATAAAAACAAATATATAACTTAAAATATTCCAAAAGAATGTTTTACATTTCTATATCTATCTATATCTATATATCTACATCTACCTATATCTATCTATCGATATATCTATATCTATCTATCTATCTATCTATCTATCTATCTATCTATCTATCCATCCATCCATCCATCCATCCATCCATCCATCCATCCATCCATCCATCTATCTATCTATCTATCTATCTATCTATCTATCTATCTATCTATCTATCTATCTATCTATCTATCTATCTATCTAATCTATCTAATCTATCTATCTATCTCTCTCTCTCTCTCTCTCTCTCTCTCTCTATATATATATATATATATATATATATATATATACATACACACATATATATATATATAGATATATAGATAGATATATCTATAGATATGTAACGATGTTTATTACAGTTTTTTTCCATTGTTTTGGCTCATTTCTTGAAACAGAAATGACATTCTCAAAACTCTAAGTTCATTTGGCAAAACAGTCTTACAGTTCAGCACAACACTATAACTCACGTGCAAAAGCTCATATCTCTCCCAAAACTGTTCACGCATGCTTCAAAACCATATTCCTTTCCCATATAAAGAGTCAGTGCTACCAAAATGGCAAAGATTCTTCTCAATTGCTTTGGCTCATTTCTTGAAACAGACCAGACGTTCTCAACTCTCTTGGTGCTTTTGCCAAAATAACCTGGATGGTTCAGCACAACACCATGGTTCACCTTCAAAAGCTCATATCTTTCCCAAAACAGTTCACTCATGTGTCAAAAATAAATTTCTTTCTCATTCAAATAGTCAGTGCCCCCAAAATGCTTTGTCCGTTTGGCATTGTGTAAGCACTGCAAGTCAAAATGTTTAGATGTTTTGTCTCTAAGGCAGAGGACCATTGAAATATCCCTCATGTCCATCTTTCAGTCTTAGCCCAGTCCTTCATTGACAATGGTTACCGTACAGTTTTTGTCTAGCTAACTGAATACAATTGTGTATAAAACTGAAAAAAAAGAAAAGATTTTAGGGTAAGTGTGGCCTCCAAGGTTTGACATCACACATTGCACTCATACTGCCAAGGAAAAATTACTTTACAGTTTTGTAACCATTATCATTTACACACAAAGTAACTTCCATACAGTAAAAAGATAATGTATACAGCATAATATACGGAAATATAAACACACAAACAAAAAACAAGGAAAATTACATTTAGCCTACAATGCTGTAAATAAAGCTGGAGTTTCACAACTACTGTAACATCTCTTCACGTGACCACCGTCCTCACCCTCCTGCCCATCCACACGCTGCTGTCTGTCTGGCCACAGATTCTCATCAACATTGCAGCGTATATCCTCCCTTGCGATGCAACGAGGGAAGAAACGGCGTGCATGTCGCAACCATCCCCTACACTGATCTCCTGTAATATCCTCACAGGCAGTGTCCATTGCATGGAGCAGGGACCTCTGATCTTGAGCCCGATGCTCATACACTCTCCACCTCCAAGAGAGAGAAAAGCTCCTCAATAGGATTGAGGAAAGGAGAGTAAGGTGGTAGGAACACCATATCCATTCTTGGATGAGCAGTGAACCAGGCCCTGATAAGCAGGCCACGGTGGAAATTCACATAGTCCCATACAATTATATATTGTGGTAGGTGAGGCCCTATGAGACCTCTCTTATTTTCAGGGATCAAATCCAAATGAAGGCGGTCCAAGAAGATGAGGATCTTCTGTGTATTGTATGGGCCAAGACTGGGGATGTGAGCAGCCACACCATTCTCAGAAATGGCAGCACACATAGTTATATTGCCCCCCTCGCTGGCCTGGGACATCCACCGTGGCCCGGTGGCCAATAAAATTACGGCCACGTCTTCGGCCCTTGGCCAGGTTGAAGCCAGCCTCATCCACATACACGAGTATGTGAGAAGTCTCGTTTCCTTCCAATGCCATTATTCTCTACAATACAATAAAAAAAGAAAACATCAAATCAGTCATACAGAAGAGTCATACACAACAGTTACAGACAGTTACATAGGAATGTTCTAAACAAGTTCAATATATTACTGGCCAGTATTCCAGTGGTTCCAAACCTGGGGTACATGTACCCTATGCAGAGGTACTACAGGGGGGATTTGACAGAAAGGGGAGGGGAAAAATTATCAATGAGTAGACTTATTGAAATGTTACAGTAAAACCCACAGTATTAGATAGATTTACATGGGAGGCACTACTGTAATTGCAGCTCTTTGACCCTTTTTCTTACTGTATTGTATGTTATATTCTTCAAAATAAGGATTATAATGATAATTGCATCATACAGTAAACTGCAGTTTTTAGACAAAATGTTTATAAATCAGATACGTAAAGCAAATACTTTCATACCTGGATTACCTAGATTCAGAAATCAGGTAAAGTGGGTACTGAAACCAATACATTTTGGGAACCACTGTTTACGGTAATTGTAAAAAGGTTATCTTGATGGACAACCAGTGACTGACTTCCATGTACATACTGGTACCGCAGCTCTTTCACTCTGTCAGATTTCCTCTCAAATGGTACCCTGTAAATTTGCTTCATTGTAATCTGATGCTTCTTCAATATGCGGGCTATTGTGGAGATGCTTATAGAGTGACATTTTGGAATATGACATTGTCTTGTAGGATTGCAGTGCAGATCTGTCTCAATGTGATGGCATTATTTGCCAACACCATGTTACAGATCTCTTGTTCTTGTTGTTCATTGAGAAGTTTTCCTCGGCCACCCGTGCCAAGTTGTCGTCCAATCCTAGACATAGAATTCAAAGGACAACACTCCATTCATAATTTATACCTTATGTATTCCGTACAGAATGAGTTACCAATGTAATTGTATTGTTGTTTTACTTACAGTAACTTTACCACAATTCCAATGCATCACTGTACAGTGACTGGAATACTACTGTAAACTGTATCATCAATATTGCAGAAAATAAACTATTCCATACTATTGCATAGTTTATTTTCTACAATATTTTTATTGTCATTGTTAGTATCATACGTAACATCCCACTGAGGTAAGATACTGTAATACTGTAGGCCTATCACACACACATACACACTAAATGAATACGTAAATGAGTAAATAAACATATTTGTTGCTCTATGCACAGTGTCCTGTCCTATACATTATATAATTCCATCATTGACTGACTACATACCTGTTTTCCCTGCGAAAGGTTTGGATGATAGAGGAGACTGTAGAGCGAGGCACATTAGGCTGCACTCGGCAACCTTCCTCCGCCATTGTGAGGCCATGGTTGATGACATCTATAATTGTGGCCCGAATTTCATCAGGGACAGCATGGCGTCTTCGTGCTCCTCTGCCTCTTCCCCCTATTCCACCGCCACTCACCCTTACTCCTCTTCCTCTTCTTCTTCCTCTTCTTCTTCCTCTTCCTCTAGCAGGCAGTTTCCCTTGTTCATTTACTTGGCCAGGTGCCTCCATGTTCAGAAATTGTACTGGTCCTGCATGGTCAAGCTCTATATATACATGTTTGGCAGCATTTACAATCATGGACAGCACCTGTCAGGTAACTAAACATACTGTTTGATTGGTCATCTGAGACCAACTCTGACTCCTCCTTTGTTAGGCTCCTTTTACACTGGGGCGGGGGCGTTGTCGGCGGTAAAGCGGCGCTATTGTAAGTGGCGATTTACCGTCGGTATGCGCCCGCTAGTGGGGCGGTTTTACCCCCTGCTAGCGGCCGAGAAAGGATTAAAACCACCGCAAAGCGCCTCTGCAGAGGCGCTTTGCCGGCGGTATAGCCGCGCCGTCCCATTGATTTCAATGGGCAGGAGCGGTAAAGGAGCGGTATACACACCGCTCCTTCACCGCTCCGAAGATGCTGCTGGCAGGACTTTTTTTACCGTCCTGCCAGCGCATCGCTCCAGTGTGAAAGCCCTTGGGGCTTTCACACTGGAATGAAAGCAGCGGCACTTTCGGGTCGGTTTGCAGGCGTTATTATTAGCGCAATAACGCCTGCAAATCGCCCCAGTGTGAAAGGACCCTTAGTCAAGTTCTAGTTGCACCTGACTGTCAATTGCTGTAATCATTTTATCAAATGTTCTAAGAGATTCATATATGGTATTCATGGTATTATGTTCCTGAATAATTTTGACAATTGAACAGACTATTGTGCATGTGATGACTTAAACAATGAAATGACGCTGATACGTTTTGGAGAGAACAACCATTAGACTGAGAATTGACAATCAGTTTAGATCAACAAGATCTATTCACTTGGAAATTGTGCTAAATGTAGGCTACTTGTACTTAATCATTTGAAAAATGTACTGAGACATTGAGACATGTACTGAGGCATTTGCAATTTTGATGAAATGAGTGAGAAATTCAATTCAGTTGTGAACAATTGCCAAGTGGTTTGGAGATTTGTCCATGTTGTTTTGAGAATGTCATTTCTATTTCAAGAAATGAGCCAAAACAATGGAGAAAAACTGTAAAAGATCGTTTGAAACGAGGAGCAAAAAAATCGTATAGGAATGAAAAGCACATGGAGCAGTATACAAGGTAATCAACACAAGAGAAAAACACGACAAGTACTTACTTTTTTTCAGCACTTTACGGATCCGTCTGTACTGATCCGGCTCCCTGAGTTTGAGGTCAGACCATCTTTTTCGAATTTGATCCTTGGAGCGCTGGACCCCAAAAGAAGCCTGTAAAGTGTCCACCACCTTCGCCATTATTTTGGCCTTGCGCAAATTTGGCCGGGCGTACGGCCCATACTTCCCATCATAGTCCTTGTTTTTAAGAATGGCCACCATTTCTACCATCTCTTCAAAGGACATATTGGAGGCCTTAAATCTAGGCCTCACAGATCTTGACGTTCCGGCCTCCGGGCTTTCTTCGCTACCTGACGTAGTACACACCTGATGTGTCTCCGCCATTATTCACCTCACTACGCGCCGTAAATAAAAATGGGCGGAGAACATGAGTTAAAATCGAACGTCAGGGGCGGGCGACGCAGGCGGAGTTTCACACATGCGTAGTGTATAAAGAGGGGCCTTGTGCACGTGTCGTACGTACGTTCTGTGCGTCGAATTAGGGGGCGGAGAAAATGAGTTAAAATCGAACGTCAGGGGCGGGCGACGCAGGCGGAGTTTCACACATGCGTAGTGTATAAAGAGGGGCCTTGTGCACGTGTCGTACGTACTTTCTGTGCGTCGAATTAGGGGGCGGAGAAAATGAGTTAAAATCGAACGTCAGGGGCGGGCGACGCAGGCGGAGTTTCACACATGCGTAGTGTATAAATAGGGGCCTTGTGCACGTGTCGTACGTACGTTCTGTGCGTAGGTGATAGTGGACCGGGACGTTACTAAACGAAGGTAATTTTAAAATTATATATTTTTTTTGGGTCATGACTTTGTAGCAAGCGGCCTATATGGCTTGACAGATTGATGAGGCCTACATAGGGAGAAGATGATGAGGGTTTAGTAGAAACCTAATAAGTGTTTTTTGTCTTGTGACTTTATCTTTTCCAGATATAATGAATCCCCTATTTAAGGATCCAGAGTTCCTTACAGCTTTCATTACGAAATATCGAGAGATGAGGAATTTGTGGGAGGTGAAACACCCTCAGTATTATGCCAAGCATGTGAGGAAGTCAACGCTGGAGAGACTTCTGTCCTTTGTCCAGGCGACCATCCCGGACGCAACAATGGAGACATTGCTCCGGAAAATTGGGGTCTTGAGGAATATGTATAAGAGGGTGCATAAGAAGATCCAGGAATCAAGGAGATCAGGAGCATCAGCAGATGATGTTTATGTACCCAGGCTGTGGTACTACAATCAAGTCCGTTTTCTTGATGACCAGACTGAAGCCAGGGCATCACTTTCAACCCTTCCCTCCACCCTTCCCTCCACCCTTCCCTCCACCCTTCCCTCCACCCCAGCAGAGGCTGATGAGGAGCAAGCTGGGTCTTCCATCCTGGATGTACCGGATATGACCATCTGGAGTCAGGTAAATTAGTTTAAACAATATTTACTGTACTAATATTAATGAGGTTAACTGGATGTTAGAATTGTCTCAAAGATTTTTTCCCTCAAAATTGTGTATACATATCAATTGACAAGAGTGGCTAAATATGTTTGGCACCTGCTAGAAAAAATTAGGGTGTCTGATTAGACTCTTTTATTAAAGAGATGTATTCACATTGAATTTGCTAGTCATGAGAAGCAAATTGTGTGTCATTGATGAACCCCACAAAAAAAACTAAAACTATGTCCTTTTTTTATACACAGGATGAGTCCATCCAGGAGGAATGTGTGGAAAGTGGCAGGCAGGAGGAGACCGGGCCCATGGACAGCCTGGAGGAGGCCGGATTCAGCATCATCCTGGAGGAGGCTGGGCCCAGTGTCAGGCAGGAGGTGGCTGGTCCCAGTGAGGTGGCTGGGCCAAGTGAGGTGGCTGGTCCCAGTGAGGTGGCTGGGCCCAGTAGGAGCATGACCCAATCCCAAGTGCCTCCCCTCCGCCTTCCCAAAAAAAGGGCCAGGAAGGGGACGGTCACACAGGAGGCATCCCTGCGCCTCATGCAAGAGGCCACCCGTTTTTTGAGGAGCCCCCCCGAAGCGGAAGAGTCCTATGGCTGCTACTTAGCCAGCAGGCTTCTTCAAATGGATTGGGACCAGCGCCTCATTTGCGAGCGCCTATTTGGGGAAACTATCCAGAAGGGGCTGCAGGGCACGCTAACCAGAAACACCCAACTACATGAGGCAGCCCCCCTCCCCCCCCCCCCCTCCTCCTCCTCCTCCTCCTCCTCCTCCTGCCACAACTGAAACACCACAGCCACAGCCTCCAAAGAAGGCTACAGGGAAGGCTGCAGGGAAGGCTGCAGGGCAGCGTGGAGGAAAGGCTGCAGGGAAGAGAAGAAAGTGATGACCTGGGTTCAGTCTGGTCTGACAGAAGACGCAGGCTGTTGTAGGACCACAGTCTGGGGACATCTATATCATCTGCTGGTGCTGTTGATCTCTGGGATTCTTGGACCAGATTGTGCTCCCTCTTATATGGACTCCTCAAGATCCCAATTTTCTTGTACACCGACTTTTTGCAGCGTTGACTTCCTCTTTATTTTATTTTGACCATGAATAAATGGATCTTTTTTGAGTTTAGCAAAAGACTTTATGTGTTTTCTTTTAAATCATTGATTTTACACACAATGTTAAATTAACAAGGGACAACAATCTCATTGAGTTTGCAAAAACACACCAAAAATACATTACTAATGTTAATAATGTTCGAGTGGTAAGTCTTGAAAAAAAAAAAAGATACATAACCAAAAACGGTGCTTTGGGTTAACTTTATCTAAAAACTAAAAAAAACCACTATAAAAACTAAACTATAATAATGGGTTCTTTGTGGTAACTTTAACAAACTAAAAAAAATTACCAAAAAAAAAAAATACAAATGGGTTCTTTGTGGTAACTTTACAAACACAAAAAAAAACAAAAAACAAATATAGAGATAAACATATAAAAAAGTTCAACAACAATCATAAAATAAATATCTGGATAAAAATTACAAGAAAATATGACTCCACACAAAAAAAAAAAAAAAGGGTAAAAAGTATTATTAGTATGGAAACATTGTTTTTAAAAAGCATACTATATCATTCATGAGATCAAAGAGAAAAAGAATCCAGAAATCAGTTTGGGAGAACTCTGAATATGAACAGCAAAACACCTTCGTTCTTTATAGCATTCGTAAAGAAGACATAAAATGCGCTGCATTCAACAATCACAGATTTTGCAGCGTGATGAATGTGCTACCTACAATACGAACACTAGTTTTACTAGACCGAGTGCTTCCGTTTAGTTTTTGCTTATGAGCATGCATCGTTTTTTTGTCCGTCGGACTAGCATACAGACGAGCGGACTTCGGGGTCCGTCGTAGTTACGAAGTAAAGATTTGAAGCATGTTTCAAATCTAAAGTACGTCGGATTTGAGGCTAAAAAAGTACGTTGAAAGTCCGGAGAAGCCCACACACGATCGGATTACCAGCCAGCTTTAGTCCGTCAGCGTCCGTTGGACTTTTGTAGACGAAAAGTACGACCGTGTGTACGCGGCATAAGAAACAAATTTAAAAAATTTGCGTTGCAGGAACGATAATTTGCCGCAAAGTTCCGTTCGCGAGTGCGCATATTTATTCACACAGGCCGCTTTTTGACACGGAAATGCATCATCACGAAAGGGGAAAGGGCTTGCACATGCCCCAAGGAAGTGTACTGCTGCCTAGCCTCTAACATGGCCGGGTGTCATGAATCGCCAGTAATACCTCCGTGCCCTGTCTGTCTGCTTACCTGGTCTGTGTGTCAGCCTTGGGCCTGCACTCTCACACCTGCATGGTTAAGTAATCTTCCCTCAGCGTGGCTCCACCCTTGCCTCTACAGGATATACTATTTAACACGGTGCTGTCCAAGCCTTCCTTGCCCAAGCAATATTGTGTGTTTTGGGTTCCTGTCTCCTGCTTGCCGGGTGCTCTACATCTGTTTCTGTTACTGATCTTGGCTTTTTCTTTGACTATCCCTGCCTGCTTGTTACCCTGACCTTTGGTGTATTCTCTGTTTATCTCCTGACTATCCCTTGTTGTCCTGGGCTGCTGCTTCCTCTCTGTCCTACTGTAGCCTACCGTGAGTGTGAGCTGGAAGATTCTGGGGTCCGCAACCTGAAGCTAGTTGCAGCGCAGTCCATCCTCACCACTAGAGGCTCTGGTGAACACCTGCTGGCTCTTAGGCTCTTAGACTCTGTAGCCTGGGGAATCTAAAGCTCTAGCTCCCAGTGGGATCTGTGTTGGTGCTCCAGTGGACCTGCTTTTCTGAACCACTCAGAGTTCCATCCGCAGCAGTCAGCCATATGGTCAACTACCTTAGTGGTACACTCCTGACCTCAATGTTGTTCATCTGTCACCTGGCCTCAGGTGACCTGACACCAGGTCACTCCTTTTGCAAGAAGAGTTGCTGCTGATATGCAAGGTAAGTGTGGGTGGTGTTTTGCTCTCTGGGTTGGGAGGATGTGCTAGTTAGCTTAGTTTATTGTGGGGGGTACTGTTGTGTTTAGTGATCCTTGGCTCACATTCACTTCCTGGATAGGGATAAGCCGAACACCCCCCGGTTCGGTTCGCATCCAGAACATGCGAACAGGCAAAAAATTTGTTCGAACACGCAAACACCATTAAAGTCTATGGGACACGAACATGAATAATCAAAAGTGCTCATTTTAAAGGTTTATATGCAAGTTATTGTCATAAAATGTGTTTGGGGACCTGGGTCCTGCCCCAGGGGACATGTATCAGTGCAAAAAAAGTTTTAAAAACAGCCGTTTTTTCTGGAGCAGTGATTTTAATAAAGCTTAAAGTGAAACAATAAAAGTGAAATATTCCTTTAAATTTCATACCTGGGGGGTGTCTATAGTATGCCTGTAAAGTGGCGCTTTTTTCCTGTGTTTAGAACAGTCAGAGAGCAAAATGACATTTCTAAAGGGAAAAAAAAGTCATGAACTAATAGCAGTGTCGGCTATAGTGAATTGTCTAGGGGAGAAATCAAAAGTGCTAATTTTAAGGGTTAATATGCAAGTTATTGTCATAAAAAGTGTTTGGGGACCTGGGTCCTGCCCCAGGGGACATGTATCAGTGCAAAAAAAGTTTTAAAAACGGCTGTTTTTTCGGGAGCAGTGATTTTAATAATGCTTAAAGTGAAACAATAAAAGTGTAATATTCCTTTAAATTTCGTACCTGGGGGGTGTCTATAGTATGCATGTTTCCTGTATTCAGAACAGTCTGACAGCAAAATGTCATTTCTAAAGAAAAAAAAGGCTTTTAAAACTACTCCAGGCTATAATGAATTGTCCATCTTCTTCTCCATCTTCTTCTTCCTCCGCTCTACTCATCCAGCATCTTCCTCCTGCTTCTTCTCTGCTCCGTCCGCATGATCCACCTCAGTGGGAGTCTTCTGCCGTGTGACGCTTCGGTTCTTCTGACACTTCTTATATAACGGAGTGTGGCCCCGCCTTTCTCTGAGGCACGGGGACTTTACGGGGAATTCCCTGTGGCTTTCCCTGTGCGTCAGAGGAGGGCGGGGTCACTGGGTGGCTCGCCCTCCGTTATATAAAAGTGTCAGAAGAACCGAAGTGTCACACGGTGGAAGACTCCCACTGAGGCAGATCGTGCGGACGGAGTGGAGAAGAAGCAGGAGGAAGATGAGGGAGGAGAAGAGCGGAGGAAGAAGAAGATGGAGAAGAAGAAGTTGGAGAAGAAGAAGATGGAGGAAGAAGAAGAGCACCAAAGGAAGATCAGAAGAAAGAAGATGAAAGAAGAAGAAATTAATCAAGGACTTGTCAAAAACTGTCTCTTGTGTTTTTTAACCTTTTTGACACGTTTTTTGTGAAATGGTAGGGGTACACACAGGAGGGGCCAGGATCTGGGGGTCCCCTTGTTCAAGGGGGCTTCCAGATTCCAATAAGCCCCCTGCCTGCAGACCCCCACAACCACCGGGCAAGGGTTGTGGGGATGAGGCCCTTCTCCATATCAACATGGGGACAAGGTGCTTTGGGGGCTATCCCAAAGCACCCTTCCAATGTTGAGGGCATGTGGCCTGTTACGGTTCAGGAGGGGGGGCGCTCTCTCATCCCTCCTCTTTTTCTGTGGCCTGCCAGGTTGCGTGCTCGGATAAGGGTATGGATTTTTGGGGGGACCCCACGCCATTTTTTTAAAAAATTTGAGCGCGGGGTTCCCCTTAAAATCCATACCTGCCAGGTTGCGTGCTCGGATAAGGGTCTGGTATGGATTTTGAGGGGGGATTTTTATTTTGGCGCAGGGTTCCCCTTAATATCCCTACCAGTCTGGTATGGAATTTAGGGGGACCCCCACGCCATTTTTTGTTAATTTTGGCGCTGGGTTCCGCTTAATATCCATACCAGACCTGAAGGGCCTGGTATGGAATTTAGGGGGACCCCCACACATTTCTTTTTAAATTTTGGTTCGGGGTTCCCCTGTGGGGAAATCCCATGCCGTTTTTATCAATGAACTTTTATGTGTATTGTCGGACCGACAATTCATTATAGCCTGGAGTAGCTTTAAATGACTTTTTTCCTTTACAAATGTCATTTTGCTGTCAGACTGTTCTAAATACGGGAAACATGCGTCCCTTTACAGGCATACTATAGACACCCTCCAGGTACGAAATTTAAAGGAATATTACACTTTTATTGTTTCACTTTAAGCATTAGTAAAAAAAAACTGCTCCCGAAAAAACGTCAGTTTTTAAAACTTTTTTTTGCATTGATACATGTCCCCTGGGGCAGGACCCAGGTCCCCAGACACTTTTTATGACAATAACTTGCCTATTAACCCTTAAAATTAGCACTTTTGATTTCTCCCATAGACTTTTAAATGGTGTTCTGCGGCTTTCGAATACCCCAAATTGTTTGCTGTTCGGCGAACTGGCGAATAGCCAATGTTCGAGTCAAACTCATGTTCGACCCGAACATAAAGCCCATCCCTATTCCTGGATATGCACACACGTCACTGCCTCTTTCTCTGCACATTAGACTTCCTGTATTTGTACATGTTCCTGTAAATACACTATCTACTATGTATATATCAGGGATATGCAATTAGCGGACCTCCAGCTGTTGTAGAACTACAAGTCCCATGAGGCATAGCAAGACTCTGACAGCCACAAGCATGACACCCAGGGACAGAGGCATGATGGGACTTGTAATTTTGCAACAGCTGGATTGCATATCCCTGGTATATATGGTCTAAGTTTGTTTTTAAAGGAGCAGTGATTGTAAACAGTTGGCGCAGAGCGCATGCAAATATGCGGCCTCCCAGTAGCTGGGCCTTGGCACAGAGAGGATGCATATTTGCATGTAATAGCGCCAGCAGCCCCACCCCACCTCTCAGAATGGCAAACTCCTAAAAGGGCCGGTGTCAAGGGGTGAAGGATGTTTAAAGTGAAAACAGAAACCCAAGGCTCGAACCTGCTGCAGCAATAATGATATATTTAAACACCAAAAAATGACATTTGATTTGTTTTCCCTGGCTGCAAGCCATATCTGGCAATATAATCACAAAACAAGCAGACCACATGGCTCTGTCTCCCCTCCCTAATGCATAAACGGCACTTTGGGTCTGGCATAGATTTGAAGGGGAACTCCACGCCCAAATTAGAAAAAAAAACCTTATGTTGCTGAGTCAATGCAATCTTTTAGTAGGTGACACCCTCTGTGGGATTTGAACCCATGAGACCTTCAATGCCTGAGTTCTTCAAGGTAGAAGTGCTGACCACTAGCCTATTGGGCTGAGCACAAGTGTCTTTTGAAAATACATTTACTAGTGTTTAATAGTTTTATGCCATTTAATAGTTTTAAGCCATTAATATTAGGGAAACAACCATGCTCATGTTGATGTGGCATTGGCTAGTAGGGAAAAAAAATGCAAAAAACAGCATGGGGTCCCCCCCCAGTCCATACCAGGCCTTTTGGGTCTGTTATGGATTTTAAGGGGAACTCAACGCAAAAATTTTCAGAAAAACATGGCATAGGGTCCCCCCAAAAATCCATACCAGGCCCTTTGGGTCTGGCATAGATTTTTAAGGGGAACTCCACACCAAAATGTAAAATAAATTCATACCAGACCTTTATCTGAGCATGCAGCCTGGAGGTAAGGATAGGGGGATGAGCGAGCGCCCGTTCATGTAGGGGAGGGCCAGGATCTGGGGGCCCCCTTGTTAAAGTTCCGATAAGCCCCCCCGCCCACAGACCCCGACAACCACCAGCCAGGGTTGTTGGGAAGAGGCCCTTGTCCCCATCATCATGGAGATAAAGTGCTTTGGGGGGCACCCCAAAGCACCCTCCCCATGTTGAGGGCATGTGGCCTGGTATGGTTCAGGAGAGGGGGCTCACCCCCCAATTCTGACCTCCAGGCTGCATGCTCAGATAAGGGTCTGGTATGGATTTTGAGGGGGACCCCATGCCAATTTTTAATTTCATTTTGGCGTGGAGTTCCCCTTAAAATCTATTCCAGACCCAAAGGGCCTGGTATGGATTTTTGGGGGACCCTACATCAAATTTTTTATTAATTTTGGCATTGAGTTCCCCTAAAAATCCATACCAGACCCAAAGGGCCTAGTATGGACTGGGGGGCTCACGCCATTTTTTCAAAAAAAAATTCATAATAGCCAATGCCACATCAGCATGAGCATGGTTGTTTCCCTAATATTAATTGATCATTTTCAAAACATTATTGTATGGAATTAAAAACATCAAACACTAGTAAATGTATTTTCTACATGTGCCTGTGCTCATCCCAATAGGCTAGTGGTCCGCACTTATATCATGGAAAACACATAGCGGAGGAGAGCAAAAAAAATCCCAAGAAATTCTTTAAGTATGTAAACAGTAAAAAAGGGAGGACAGACCATATTGGCCCCATAAAGAATGAGGAAGGACATCTGGTTACAAAGGATGGGGAGATGGCGAAGGTATTGAATTTATTCTTCTCCTCAGTCTTCACGAGTGAATCGGGGGGCTTCAGTAACCAAAACTGCAGTGCTTATCCTCATGACACAACACAGGAAGCACCTCCATGGTTAACAGAGGACGGAATTAAAATTAGACTTGAGAAACTTAACATTAATAAATCACCGGGACCAGATGGCTTGCATCCGAGGGTACTTAGGGAACTCAGTCAAGTGATTGCCAGACCGTTGTTCCTAATTTTTACAGATAGTCTACTGACTGGAATGGTACCAGCTGATTGGAGAAAAGCCAATGTAGCACCTATATTTAAAAAGGGCCCAAAATACATCCCTGGGAATTACAGACCAGTTAGCCTAACATCGATAGTATGTAAACTCTTGGAGGGGATGATAAGGGACTATATACAGGATTTTAGTAATACGAACGATATCATTAGCAGTAATCAGCATGGATTCATGAAGAATCGTTCTTGCCAAACCAATCTATTAACCTTCTATGAGGAGTTGAGTTGCCATCTAGATAAAGGAAGGCCTGTAGACGTGGTGTATCTGGATTTTGCAAAAGCATTTGACACAGTTCCCATAAACGTTTACTGTACAAAATAAGGTCCGTTGGCATGGACCATAGGGTGAGTACATGGATTGAAAACTGGCTACAAGGGCGAGTTCAGAGGGTGGTGATAAATGGGGAGTACTCAGAATGGTCAGGGGTGGGTAGTGGGGTTCCCCAGGGTTCTGTGCTGGGACCAATCCTATTTAATTTGTTCATAAACGATCTGGAGGATGGGATAAACAGTTCAATCTTTGTATTTGCAGACGATACTAAGCTAAGCAGGGCAATAACTTCTCTGCAGGACGTGGAAACCTTGCAAAAAGACCTGAACAAATTAATGGGGTGGGCGACTACATGGCAAATGAGGTTCAATGTAGAAAAATGTAAAATAATGCATTTGGGTGGCAAAAATATGAATGCAATCTATACACTGGGGGGAGAACCTCTGGGGGAATCTAGGATGGAAAAGGACCTGGGGGTCCTAGTAGATGATAGGCTCAGCAATGACAGGCAATGCCAAGCTGCTGCTAACAAAGCAAACAGAATATTGGCATGCATTAAAAGGGTGATCAACTCCAGAGATAAAACGATAATTCTCCCACTCTACAAGACTCTGGACCGGCCGCACCTAGAGTATGCGGTCCAGTTCTGGGCACCAGTCCTCAGGAAGGATGTACTGGAAATGGAGCGAGTACAAAGAAGGGCAACAAAGCTAATAAAGGGTCTGGAGGATCTTAGTTATGAGGAAAGGTTGCGAGCACTGAACTTATTCTCTCTGGAGAAGAGACGCTTGAGAGGGGATATGATTTCAATTTACAAATACCGGACTGGTGACCCCACAATAGGGATAAAACTTTTTCGCAGAAGAGAGATTACCAAGACTCATGGCCACTCATTAAAATTAGAAGAAAAGAGGTTTAACCTTAAACTACGTAGAGGGTTCTTTACTGTAAGAGCGGCAAGGATGTGGAATTCCTTTCCACAGGCGGTGCTCTCAGCGGGGAGCATTGATAGCTTCAACAAACTATTAGATAAGCATCTGAATGACCACAACATACAGGGATATACAATGCAATACTGACACATAATCACACACATAGGTTGGACTTGATAGACTTGTGTCTTTTTTCAACCTCACCTACTATGTAACTATGTAACTCAGGCCTTGAAGGGCTCATTGGTTCAAATCTCACAGAGGGAAACTGAAAGACTGCATTGTTGAAAAAAAAGTGTATGCCAATTAGCCACAGCAGCATATGCTAAAAATAAGCCAATGCACTTTAGTTTTGTTGATTCTATTGTGTTAATTCTTCAAATTCATGCAATGGCATGTAAGTATTCAATAATTATTATGGTGTGGAATTTCAAACATCACACACTAGTTAATGGGCAGTTTACATTTTTTTGTTTGTTTATTTTAATTTGCTTGTGCACTGGAAAAATAAACACAGATGGTGGGTGGAAAATTTGAGCTCATCAACTTGAGTGCTTAGGAAACATCTTAACAGACCACCAAGCCATTGTGCTAAGTATGATGAGACCTGCATAATAGTGTAGTATGATTAAAGAATGAACATAAATAATTACTGCCTTATAGTCACCTAAATAAAAAATAAAAAACATTAAAAAAAAATCATACAACAGATATGTAAGTGTAAATGTTCAATACATGTAACTCTGCAGAATAACAGACATTATTCTGTAATACTAATTTATAACTGCATTTGTTAGCAAAAGAAGAAAGAAAACTAGGAATACTAATTGCAATATACATCAATGGATGCACACGAGGTAGAGCACATCTCACATAAAACATTTTTCTTCACATACATAGCTCATGGTTGCAGTGCAATGCTATATAATAACTTGGTAGAAATTGGCACTTGCACATCCGCGGAATTGCGATTAGCGCTGATTCCGAATTTACTAAGGCATTTTCACTGCTAATAGCATTAATATTCATTTGCACGTTCGCCTGGTTGAGCTCTTAATTGCCTTAAATGGGCGCTATTACATATAATAGCGCGCAGTACTTCCCGGCGCTATAGTAAATAGCCCCCACTGTATCAAATCAACGAGCATACACTTATTTCTCCCTATATAGTAAAAGAGTACATCCCAAAATGTGATCCCTGCAAATAAGATAAAGAATATACCGTATAAGTTTCAAGGTGAGAGCACAGCCATAATCACGTGGTTTGATGTGATTGTGAAGAAAGCAAAGTAGTGTTAGCAGCTCGGATTTAGAGGTATTTTTGGTAGCATTTAGCAGCACAAGGACATTTATATAATATTTACCTCTTTAACCACTTGCCGACCGGCTCACACCAATATACGTCGGCAAAGTGGCACAGGTACGCATAATAACGTACCTGTACGTCGCTCGTGGCCGTGGATTGGATTCATAGCAGAACCGATCAGTCTTCAGTTTCAGGCCAATGATCTCTGGCCTGGACCTGCTGATCGGTTCTGGTGAATGAAAATGTTTCCCCTGTCTGTAAGTGTAAACACAGACAGGGGAAGTGATGTCATCTCCACACGTGGAACTCTTTTCCGTTACAGAGAGAGGAGAGAGAACATCTTACCGTAAGTTGCACAACACTACACTAACACCAGTACACGTTGGTACACTTGTCACCCCCCCGATCACCCACTGTGTCACCAATTGCAGTTTTCAGATTTTTCACTGATCACTGCATTGGTGTCACTTGTGACTCTAATCAGTGTTAGGGCAATTAGTAGTAGGCCCTGTTAGGTCTAGGGTACCCCCCAAACCCCTAATAAAAGTTTAACCCCTTGATCACTCCCCCCAGTTAACCCTTTCACCCCCTGTCTCAGTGTCACTAATAGATCTTTTTTCTGATCGCCGTATTTGTGTCACGGGTGACGCTAGTTAGCCAGTTAGTTGATTAGTTTCACCGTCAGGTTTTTATAGCATCAGGTACCCCCATATATTACTTAATAAAGGTTTTAACCCTCCGATTGCCCCTAGTTAACCCTTTCACCCCCTGTCACCAGTGATCACTGTATTAGTGTCACCAGTGGTGTATTTAGGTTTTGTGCTGCCCTAGGCCTGACTAAGCTTGCGCACCCCCTAATTTAACTATGACCCACCACTTCCTGTCAAGGCCACATCCCTTCCTTTTTAAGATCCGCCCTGTC
The DNA here is from genome assembly GCA_037952835.1 of Lithobates septentrionalis. Lineage (NCBI taxonomy): Eukaryota > Metazoa > Chordata > Amphibia > Anura > Ranidae > Lithobates > Lithobates septentrionalis. Next base: position 1,663,004 of record JBBDGP010000230.1, on the reverse strand, counting down.
ATCTTCATGGGAGGACAGAGAGACACCGCAGGAGGAGGACAGTGAGCGATACAGCATCTTTTCATTTGGGGGTAAGGGGATATGTGTTGGGTGCTTTGGGAGGCTCTTGCACTGAAGTCGTGTCCCTCCTCTGTGGCTCCTCCTCCTCCTGGCTGTGTACTGAGTGTGTGTGGCTGACAGTGGGGAGAGAGGTGTCCTCTGCTACGGAAAGACCATCGCCGCTTGTGGGACTCCAGGCGGCAGATGTCCTGGGTGCCCACGCTGGCGTATCCCTGTCTGGCCAGTTACCGAAACTCAGTGCCGTAACTTGTTGTGGGCTCTGGGACAGTGGGGTCACTAGGGTTGGCCTAGAGGATATCAGGTTAGGTACTTCCTAATGGCTCAGTTCCTGGGAACAGTAATGTATAATGGCCAACAGGCTCTCTTACCAGACCCGGTATACCTGCAACAGTGATTCCTCCGCTGGATGTTCGCTCACTCTGGGTTGCCCAGGCCAACTCTAGTCAGTAGTGTAGCATGTCTCTACCCTGGCAGTGGCTTCATCTTTCTCCCCCTCTGGTGGTGCGGGTACAGCGTGGCTCTCTGGTGGTGCATGTACAGCATGGCTCTCTGGTGGTGCATGTACAGCGTGGCTCTCTGGTGGTGCATGTACAGCATGGCTCTCTGGTGGTGCATGTACTGCGTGGCTCTCTGGTGGTGCGGGTACAGCGTGGCTCTCTGGTGGTGCGGGAACAGTGTGGCTCTCTCTCTGGTGGTGCGTGGCTCCCTCTCTGGTGGTGCGGGTACAGCGTGGCTCCCTCTCTGGTGGTGCAGGTACATCGTGGCTCCCTCTCTGGTGGTGCATGTACAGCGTGGCTCTCTGGTGGTGCGGGTACAGCGTGGCTCTCTCTCTGGTGGTGCCTTGCTCCCTCTCTGGTGGTGCGGGTACAGCGTGGCTCGCTCTCTGGTGGTGCTGGTACATCGTGGCTCCCTCTCTCTTGGTGCGGGTACATCGTGGCTCCCTTATTGGTGGTGCGGGAACAACGTGGCTCTCTGGTGGTGCGGGTACAGGGGTACAGTGTGGCTCCCTATCTGGCTTCTGCCAGCACAGTACTCTCTTTTTCTCCTCCTGTAACCCCCCCCAGCAGAGTGCATGCATGCTGGGGGCTGTAGCATGATGTCTGACACACACAGGGGCCGCCATTCTTTAGTGATTACTTTTCCTATTATGCCCCCAGAGTCTTCTGATTGACCCTCTGCTGTGGCCAATTATGGGGTGGGAAACAGCGGGGAGGAAGCTGGGCGGCGGCACGGCGAAACCAATTAGAGCCGCTCTCTCTCTTCTCCCTTCAGCTGACAGAAAGGGGAGGGGGGGCGAGCGGGGGAGATACACAGACAGCCTGCATCTCTCCTCCTTCAGGTCTGGTATGGATTTTAAGGGGAACCCCACGCCAAAATTTTTTAAAAAATGGCGTGGGGTCTCCCCAAAAATCCATACCAGACCCTTATCCAAGCACGCAACCTGGCAGGCCGCAGAAAAAGAGGGGGGATGAGAGAGACCCCTCCTGAACCATACCAGGCCACATGCCCTCAACATTGGAAGGGTGCTTTGGGGCAGCCCGCCAAAACACCTTGTCCCCATGTTGATGGGGACAAGGGTCTCATCCCCACAACCCTTGCCCGGTGGTTGTGGGGGTCTGTGGGCGGGGGGCTTATCGGAATCTGGAAGCCCCCTTTAAACAAGGGGACCCCCAGATCCCGGCCCTCCCCCCTGTGTGAAATGGTATGGGGGTACAAAAGTACCCCTACCATTTCACAAAAAAACTGGCAAAAATTTTAAAAATGACAAGAGACAGTTTTTGACAATTCCTTTATTTAAATGCTTCTTCTTTCTTCTATCTTCTTTCTTCTGTCTTCTTTCTTTTATCTTCTATCTTCCTTTGGTTTCTTCCTCCATCTTCTTCTTCTGGTTCTTCCTCCGGTGTTCTCGTCCGGCATCTAGAAGATAGAAGAAAGAAGAAATAAAGAAGATAGAAGAAAGAAGAAGCATTTAAAAAAAGGAATTGTCAAAAACTGTCTTTTGTCATTTTTAACATTTTTGACAGTTTTTTTGTGAAATGGTAGGGGTACAAAATTACCCCCTTACCAATTTTAAACAGGGGGGAGGGCCAGGATCTGGGGGTCCCCTTGTTAAAGGGGGCTTCCAGATTCCGATAAGCCCTCCGCCGCAGACTCCCACAACCACCGGGCAAGGGTCGTGGGGATGAGGCCCTTGTCCCCATCAACATGGGGACAAGGTGTTTTGGGGGGCTACCCCAAAGCACCCTCCCAATGTTGAGAGCATGTGGCCTGGTACGGTTCAGGAGAGGGGCCGCTCTCTCGTCCCCCCTCTTTTTCTGCGGCCTGCCAGGTTGCGTGCTCGGATAAGGACCTGAAGGGTCTGGTATAGATTTTGAGGGTGACCCCACGCCATTTTTTTTTAAATTTTGGCCGGGGTTCCCCTTAATATCCATAGGGGAACCACCCACATTATTTTTTTTTGTAATTTTGGTTCGGGGTTCCTCTGTGGGGAATTCCCATGCCGTTTTTATCAATGAATATGCGCCCCTTTACAGGCATACTATAGACACCCCCCAGGTACAAAATTTAAAGGGATATTACACTTTTATTGTTTCACTTTAAGCATTATTAAAATCACTGCTCCTGAAAAAACAGCCATTTTTAAAACTTTTTTTTCACATTGATCCATGTCTCCTGGGGCAGGACCCAGGTCCCCAAACACTTTTTATGACAATAACTTGCATATAAGCCTTTAAAATTAGCACTTTTGATTTCTCCCATAGACTTTTAAAGGGTGTTCCGCGGCTTTCGAATTTGCCGCGAACACCCCAAATTGTTCGCTGTTCAGCGAACTGGCAAACAGCCGATGTTCGAGTCGAACATGAGTTCAACTCGAACTCGAAGCTCATCCCTACCCAGTAGGTTAGGGTTCCCAAAAACACAGCGTTAGCAGGATCAGCCCAGATACTTGCTAGCACCTGCGTTTAGCCCCTCCGTCCCAGCCCAGCCCACCCAAGTGCAGTATCAATTTGATTACTGTCACTTACAAAACACTTTCCAAAATGGGGTCATTTGGGGTGGGGGGGGGTTGTGCTATCTGGGCATTTCATGGCCTCTGAAACTGTGATAGGTAGTGAGGAGTGAAATCAAGAATTTACGCCCTTAGAAAGCCTGAAGGTGGTGCTTGGTTTTGGGGGTCCAGTACATAGCTAGACTGCCAAAAAGTCCCACATATGTGGTATCCCCGTATTCAGGAGAAGCAGCAGAATGTATTTTGGGGTGTAATTTCACATATGCCCATGGCATGTTTGAGCAATATATAATTTATTGACTACTTTCTGAAAAAAAATTATTGTCATTTTTTTTTAAACTTGTGGCAAAATAGAAATTCCATGGATTTGACATGCCTCTCAGCAAATAGCTTGGGGTGTCTACTTTACAAAATGTGGTCATTTGGGGGGGGGTTGTGCAATCTGGGCATTTCATGGCCTCCAAAACTGTTATAGGTAGTAAGGAGTGAAATTAAAAATTTACACCCTTAGAAATCCTGGAGGCGGTGATTGGTTTTTCGGGGTCCTGTACGTGGCTAGACTGCCAAAAACCTACACATGTTGTATCCCCATACTCAGGAGAAGCAGCAGAATGTATTTTGGGATGTAATTTCACATATGCTCATGGCATGTTTGAGCAATTCATCATTTCAGTGACAACTTTGTGTAAAAATGTATTTATGTATTTTTTTTTGTCAATTTTCAATCACTTGTGACAAGAAAATAAAATATTCAATGTGCTCAACAAGCCTCTCAGCAAATTCCTTAGAGTGTCTACTTTCCAAAATGGGATCATTTGGGGGGTATTTCACTGCCCTGAAATGAAATGAGATAGGCAGTCATAAACTTAAAGCTGTGTAAATTACAGAAAATGTACCCTAGTTTGTAGACGCTATAACTTTTGCGCAAAGCAATAAATATATGCTTATTGAATTTATTTTTTACCTGAGACATATGGCTGAATTCTTTTTGGCCTAAATGTGTGACTAAAATTGAGTTTATTGTATTTTTTTATAGCAAAAAGTAGAAAATATCATTTTTTTTCAAAATTTTCTGTCTTTTTTAATTTATATTGCAAAAAATAACAACTGCAGAGGTGATCAAATACCACCAAAAGAAAGCTCTATTTGTGGGAAAAAAAGGATGCAAATGTTGTTTGGGTTTAGCATTGCATGGCCGCGCAATTACCAGTTAAAGCAGCTCAGTGCCAAATTGTAAAAAGTGCTCTGTTCAAGAAGGGGGTAAATCCTTCTGGGGCTGAAGTGGTTAAATTATATACTCTTGATACATATTCTCTCAAGGTGACTTTAGAAACTTCAGGTTACTACATCGAATGGTTTTGTGACAGGTAAGAGTGCTCATGTTTCTGTTGTGATCATTTTTACCTTTATACCTAGATCTCCTAAGGCCTCAAGTGCATGGCCTGAAAAATATGCCTCTTTTAGAGGCATTTTTTTTATTTTTTATGCTTCTGAACATAGCTCTATTTTAGCCAATGTGTTAATGCACACAGACAGATCTCTATTTTAGAGGTGCATTCAGAGGCATTAAAAAGAAAATCCTGCATTTGAAGAGGAGCTCACTGGCATATTTTTTAAGCAAATATGCAAGAAAATGCTTATAAACACATTTAAACCTGCACATATGCATACATTTATTCTAGCGGCTAGAAAAAATGAATAATAATATTAAATATGAATAATTTTAGGCCATAATTAGAAGCATTTAAATATGCCAATAAGCATGAAGCCTAAATGTGTAAATCAGTCTTTAAATTTACAGAAATGCTCTACTGTATTGTCTGTCAAAGAGCAATGTTTTAAATATGTGGCACATTGGTGATGTGGATAGCACTTTCACCTAGCAGTAAGAAGGCTTGCTGGTTCGAATCCCAACCACGACACTACCTGCCTGGAGTTTGCATGTGCTCCCTGTGCCTGCGTGGGTTTCCTCCGGGTACTCCAGTTTCCTCCCACACTTTTAAATTCTCCCTAGCATGTATGAATGTGAGTTAGGGACCTTAGAATGTAAGCTCCTTGAGGGTAGGGACTGATGTGAATGTATATGTAAAGTGCTGTGTAAATTGACAGTGCTATTTAAGTACCTGAAATAAAATAATAAAATAAATCAATTGTGATAGTAATACATTAGGCTTGATGCACAAAGCTTTAACACATGGATAAGGGTTTTAAATTTAGACATGCGACTGTAATTTTTAATCACTTCAATAGAGGGCACTTTCCCCCCTTCCTGCCCAAGCCAATTTTCAGCTTTCAGCGCTCTCGCTGTTTAAATGACAATTGCGCGGTCATGCTACACTGTACCCAAACAACATTTTTATCATTTTGCTCCCACAAATAGAGCTTTCTTTTGGTGGTATTTGATCACCTCTGCAGTTTTTATTTTTTGCTAAACAAGTAAAAAAAGGCCGAATATTTTGAAAAAAAAAACCTACCTAACACATCACACAGAAGAGTGTCTCAGTACACAAATCCTAATGTGTTGTGGCATATGGCTTTGTATTTTTTAACCAACCCTTAAATACAGAATTGGGATAATAAATTATATGTCCTAAAAAATCTTACTACACAAAGGCAAGCTTATATGATGGGGTTAAATCAGAGATGTGCAATAAGTTGCAATTGGTAGTAAGGTATAGGATTTTAGCATTTATCAATTTAGAATTATCAGAACATTGACAGATGATTCATAATTGGTTGCTATAGGGTAATGCTGAGCCTGATTAGTAATGTTATTATTAACATTATTAATCTTTTTGTGCGTGTAGAGCAGTGGAACAATATACAAGAATTTGGTTAACATTTACTTTAAAACTTGATTTCACTGTACCTGCTGCAAAGGACTATCCTGCAATGTAAAATCAACATTTGATCTATTATTCAGCATGTAATACTCAAATGCGTTCTCCGTGGAAAAGAAATGAGAGTTCTTCAGGCACTGTGTATTAATTGAAGATCTTTGTCATCCCAGTCAAATGCATCATTTATTCACATAGCAAGCAAGAGACATTCTTAGAGCAAGAACTCTGTGATGAGCTAGATCAATAAACATGTATCTGCTGTCAGTTTCACGGAGTATTTGTCATTATCATTACATTAAAAGTAAAATGTTATACCATGTTAACCATTGCATGAAGTAGGAGAGTAAACATTATTAGTACGAAGAAAAATGTGGACCGAATAGCTCAAGCCGAATATGAAAAACCACCAGACTTTATTAGCTCAGCACGGGAGACAACACAATTATTTTATAAAACATAATAAATTATTATTATGTTTTATAAAATTGTGTTGTCTCCTGTGCCAAGCCAATAAAGTCTGGTGGTTTTTCATGTAGGGCTTGAGCTATTCAGTCCACATTTTTTATTTTTAGTAATTTGAATGTGGCTTGTGGAAGTAAAATTTATTTTAAACATTTTCAGTGTCACTTTCTATTATTCTCTAAATTCATTTTAAATGTGTAGTCCAGTTATAACTGATTCATATGTGTACAGGAAGTGTAACCATATATGGAAATCATAGAGCCTGAGAATAGGGAGGAAACATGGTGTGGAGCAGATGCAGGGCTAATAGCAGTGCAGTTTGCACGGATCACTGATATAGTGTAAAAAGTTGTGTCACTAGAGTTGGGCGAACAGTTCGAGCCAAGCAAAAGTTCGGCCTGAACATCGCCTGTTCGCCCGTTCGGTGAACACCTGAATTTGCGGGGCACTTGGTGGGATGTTCACCAATCAGGGCACAGTGAATAGCTGTTTGTCAAGGAGCGGGCCAGGATGCTGAGTCATCAGCTGTCAACAGGCTTCACTGCTCACAGCTAAATGAAAAAAATTGCCGGCAATAGAAAAAAGTGAAAAGAAATGGCGTGCCCCCCCAAATCCATACCAGGCCCTTATCCAAGCATGCAGCCTGGCAGTACAGGAAAGGGGGGGGCAAGCAAGTGCCTACCCCTCCTGAACCATAGCAGGCCACATGAATTTATGTTGTTTATCATTATATGCTGGTTTAGAACTTTAATGTTTTTATACATTTTTTTGTATGTGACAAATACTTTTTGATACTATTAAACTTCATAACTTCCCACCCTGAGGGGAAACTCATATTCTCATCTACTAGAAGGATGTTGGCCATTTATTAGCAGATAAAATTACCTCCAATTTCTTGAGATAAATCTACACCGAGGGACAATTTTTTTTAAAGGAATTGTCAAAAACTGCCTCCTGTCTTCATTTATTTTTGACACTTTTTTGGTGAAAGGGTAGGGGTACAACTGAACTGGGGGGTGTTTGGCCCATTTCTATGTGTCACATAGCGTAATAGCGATGCACATAATGTTTTGCGGTGAAATATAGGGCTAATAGTGGTGAAGCAAGAAATGCCCTTGCATCAGGAAAAAATGTCCCTGTGCCAGTGGTGTCACTGGAAATAAAAATATGCCCCTGCATCAGTGTTAATGGGAGGAAAAATGCCACTGCCTTGATGTCAGTGGGAGTACAAAAGTGATGCTGTGTCATTGTCAAGGAGGGGGGCTTTAGTGTGTGGTAGAGTGGCTAAGAGAAGGGGAATATCTGGCGCTGAAGTGGTCCCCACACCCTCCATGTTCTCACAATTCAGATCTCCTCCTCAGCATAGTGCCCTCCAGGAATGAACAATGCTCCTCCTTTTTCCCAATACTGGTCATGTGATATGTCACATGACAATGGAAAACAGGAAATAGGGCAGTTAGCTATCACTCCCTGGTGGGGTCATACTAAAGGGGTGGTCTGTTCTCAGCAGGCGCCCCCTCTCGTTGCTCTCTTTTGCCAACAGTAGGCAGCCAGGGAGGACGAAAGATAATGCAGAATCCTATCTCCACCAGCTGTCGCAGTCCCTGCTCTGACTTGCAAGAATAGTGATGCAGAGGTTACTGACCTGGCAACCTAAAAGCTGGCATATCCAGGCAAATGCCAGCAAGTTCTCAGGTATCAGTGTAACCTGGCTGCTGAATAGTTCAGTTGTTCTTCCAGGTATTGCTGTACAGTAGGGATGAGCCGAACACCCCCCTGTTCGGTTCGCACCAGAACATGCGAACAGGCAAAAAATTTGTTTGAACAATCGAACACCGTTAAAGTCTATGGGACACGAACATGAATAATCAAAAGTGCTAATTTTAAAGGCTTATATGCAAGTTATTGTCATAAAAAGTGTTTGGGGACCTGGGTCCTGCCCCAGGGGACATGGATCAATGCAAAAAAAGGTTTAAAAACGGCCATTTTTTCGGGAGCAGTGATTTTAATAATGCCTTAAAGTGAAACAATAAAAGTGTAATATTCCTTTAAATTTGTACCTGGGGGGTGTCTATAGAAATATGGGTGCTGCAGCAACAACCAGCTGGATACTGGTTCAAGTCAAAATGAAAATATTTGCCAGCACACCATGGATTGGCGTAGATAGCGCCCAAACGTGTAATTTATTGCATGATCACAACACAAGGAGAGTGCAAGGTTTCGGAGTCACGCAGGACCCCTTCGTCAGGCATGTGATGATCATCATCACATGCCTGACGAAGGGGTCCTGCGTGACTCCGAAACCTTGCACTCTCCTTGTGTTGTGATCATGCAATAAATTACACGTTTGGACACTATCTACGCCGTTCCATGGTGTGCTGGCAAATATTTTCATTTTGAAGAAGGAAAGAAGACGCCGTGGAGGAAGATGCCAGACGAGAACACCGGAGGAAGAACCAGACGAACCAAAAGAACCAGAAGAAGAAGAAGATGGAGGAAGAAACCCAAGGAAGATTTTAATTTTAATTTTGGTGCGGGGTTCCCCTTAAAATCCATACCAGCCCTGAACGGTCTGGTATAGATTTTGAGGGGGACCCCACGCCATTTTTTTTAAATAATTTTGGTCGGTGTTCCCCTTAATATCCATATCCGACCTGAAGGGCCTGGTATGGAATTTAGGGGGACCACCCACATCGTTTTTTTTTTAAATTTTGGTTCGGGGTTCCCCTGTGAGGAATTCCCATGCCATTTTTATCAATGAACCTTTATGTGTATTGTCGGACCGGCAATTCATTAATAGCCACGAGTAGTTTTAAATTACTTTTTTTCCTTTGAAATGTCATTTTGCTGTCAGACTGTTCTAAACACGGGACACATGCGCCCCTTTACAGGCATACTTTAGACACCCCCCAGGTACGAAATTTAAAGGAATATTACACTTTTATTGTTTCACTTTAAGCATTATTAAAATCACTGCTCCAGAAAAAACGGCCGTTTTTAAAACTTTTTTTTGCATTGATCCATGTCCCCTGGGGGCAGGGGACATGTCCCCTGGGGGCAGGACTTATTAGCACTTTTTAGAATTAGCACTTTTGATTTCTCACATAGACTTTTAAAGGGTGTTCCGCGGCTTTTGAATTTGCCGCGAACACCCCAAATTGTTCGCTGTTCGGCGAACTGGCGAACAGCTGATGATCGAGTCGAGCATGAGTTTGACTCGAACTCAAAGCTCATCTCTACTGTACAGCATTAGTCTCACTTCCTTTTGTCCATAACCTGGTGAACCTGAAAACCTGAAACTCACCTGCTTGTGATGCTGGAAGATCCTTCTTATTGCTTCTAAAACACAGAATGCCTGCTTAAAAAATAATGGTACTAAGATTTTTTTTCACAGTCAACCCAATTTCAACCTGCTTTAAAATGTTAAATGTGATTGATGCAGGAAGTCGACAAAGAAGAATTTACAGAGCATTGACCTTTAGAAGTAAACTTCTACTGCCCTCCTACTGATCCTGTATAAAAGTGTGTAAACTTATCCTGCAGGGATTTACACAGAACTCAGTTTAGGGTAAATTAAATGGAGATTCAGATTGTTTGCATAGTTTCTGTTTTTACTGGATAGCATAGGTCAGTGATGGCGAACCTTGGCACCCCAGATGTTTTGGAACTACGTTTCCCATGATGCTCTTGCACTCTGCAGTGTGGGTGAGCATCACGGGAAATTTCCAAAACATCTGGGTGCCAAGGTTCGCCATCACTGGCATAGGTCATTCAATGATGTTTTCCTTGTTTTCTAGTATTGCTTTTTAATTACCAGCTTCGGTGAATATTCCATTTTCATTGTCAGGCATATATTATAACATCTTAAAAAGTCACATTCTTACTCATATAAATAGATAAGAAGCCACAATTACAGTACAATGACAGCATCATATTGCATGCATAATTAGGCATTACTCAGTCTGGGGAGAGTGGTCAAATGAGTCAGATTACGAAATTGTTATTGACAAAAATATGAGTTCCCAAGAGTCCAGATTCTCTAATGACCACATCTTTCTTTCCAGATTATTCAATGCCCAGTTGTATAGCTGTTAGAATCAACAATATTTCTTACAATGAGAATATAGAAACTGTCATTGCCAATGTAGTTTTATGGGAACAAGCTCCAAATGTACCACAATCATGCTTGCTGAATACTTAGTGAGTCATTGATCACCAATTACTTTTTTAAATTGTTTCCTTGAGTTGTTAACTTACCAGTTCAATGGAAAGAGATAGTAAAGGAAAGCCTCATAAGTAGTTAAGATGGAAGGTAGTAAATAAACACCTTCATTCCAACACTTATTCTAGTACTGGAAGCATAGGAAAGCCCACATTTGCAGCCCTCTAGCTATGGGGATACAAATACATATGCTTGTTTGCTTGTTATGCAAGGCTATTATAATTTCAGAGAGGAACTGCAAAATGTAAATTTAATGCACACAGTATATATATTTTGCTGCTTGTTTGCTGTGAAAGTAAAATAGTATTTTTTCAGAGATGGAAATCTGTGTGGGGTTCCAGTTCCTTGTTTAAAGTTTGAAGCAATGTTTATCAAAGTTAGCTCACTTCAGTTATCTAATAATGTGCAGATGATTACAAGAATTAGCAGATAACATAATAGAAGTGAATATTCACTTATGTTTTATGTGAACATTTTCTTCTCTGTTAGTACAACAGCCTCATTGCAACGATGCATCAAGGAAACCAACATTTCTTTGTGCCCTAGAGTCTATTCTGTCCATATCTACACCCTTTTTTACTCTATCACAATAAAAAATGAATTTTTTGGGTGGATACCTTTTCTGAGCCTCCACAATTGACACCTACTGTCAAGTTGCCATGCCTCCTGTAACTGTCTAATGCAGTGGTTCTCAACTCCTGTCCTCAGGACCCACTAACAGGCCAGATTTTAAATATAACCTTGGAGAGATGCAGACTAGAATACTGCAATCACTGAGTAGCAAATGATATCACCTGTGATTTATTTCAGTTATCTTGCAAACCTGGACTGTTAGTAGGTCCTGAGGACAGCAGTTGAGAACCACTGGTCTAGTGCCATCCATTAGCTACTGCAACTCACACAAGTAGCTTCTACCTTTCCTGCCTTCAGACCAGCAGTAGCTGCTGTACTTTAATGCCCTGTGCACAGGTAGTTAAAACACTTCCTGATTGCTTCACACATGTAGCTGCTATACCCTCTGACCCATTACAAGCTGCAGGTCTTCCTGCCCCCCACCTGCCAGTGGCATCCACACCAGCCACACTTCCCTGGGTGAAGAACACCCTGCCCTGTGTCCGATATTTAATGCAGAGCCTGAAACCCTATGCTCCCCCCAGTGGATGCAGTGTCTGATACCCTTGGATATACCCTGAATATTATAACTACTGGCCACTTTAGTACAGTATACTTGGGTTTTTGGAGGTAGTTGGTATATGCTGATATATTGTATTATTTTGCTAAAGATACACATTTTAATTTAGTGTTTTAGCAACAATTCACGCAAACCAACATGCACAAATGCCACTTTATTATTTATATGTATCTATATAGATATCTATATCTATATAGAAATATATCTATATATCTATATAGATATATATCTATATAGATATAGATATATCCATAGATAGATAGATAGATAGATAGATAGATAGATAGATAGATAGATAGATAGATAGATAGAGAGATAGATAGAGAGATAGATAGATAGATTTATATATCTTTTATATATCTATATAAATATATAGATATAGATATATCTATATAGATATATAGATATCTATATCTATATATCTATATAGATATAGATATATATCTCTCTCTATATAGAGAGAGAGAGAGAGATATCTATATATATATCTCTCTCTCTCTATATATATAGAGATATATATATAGATATATATATCTCTATATATATATATATCTCTATATATATATATATATATATATATATATATATATATATATATATATATATATATATATATATATATCTATTTACAGTGGGGACGAAAAGTATTCAGACCCCCTTAAATTTTTCACTCTTTGTTATATTGCAGCCATTTGCTAAAACCATTTAAGTTCATTTTTTTCCTCATTAATGTACACACAGCACCCCATATTGACAGAAAAACACAGAATTGTTGACATTTTTGCAGATTTATTAAAAAAGAAAAACTGAAATATTACATGGTCCTAAGTATTCAGACCCTTTACTGTGACACTCATATATTTAACTCAAGTGCTGTCCATTTCTTCTGATCATCCTTGAGATGGTTCTACACCTTTATTTGAGTCCAGCTGTGTTTGATTATACTGATTGGACTTGATTAGGAAAGCCACACACCTGTCTATATAAGACCTTACAGCTCACAGTGCATGTCAGAGCAAATGAGAATCATGAGGTCAAAGGAACTGCCTGAAAAGCTCAGAGACAAAATTGTGGCAAGGCCCAGATTTGGCCAAAGTTACAAAAACATTTCTGCTGCACTTAAGGTTCGTAACAGCACAGTGGCCTCCATAATCCTTAAATAGAAGACATTTGGGAGGACCAGAACCCTTCCTAGAGCTGGCCGTCTGGCCAAACTGAGCTATCGGGGAGAAGAGCCTTGGTGACAGAGGTAAAGAAGAACCCAAAGATCACTGTGGCTGAGATCCAGAGATGCAGTCGGGAGATGGGAGAAAGTTGTAGAAAGTCAACCATCACTGCAACCCTCCACCAGTTGGGGCTTTATGGCAGAGTGGCCTGACGGAAGCCTGTCCTCAGTGCAAGACACATGAAAGCCCGCATGGAGTTTGCTAAAAAACACCTGAAGGACTCCAAGATGGTGAGAAATAAGATTCTTTGGTCTGATGAGACCAAGATAGAACTTTTTGGCCTTAATTCTAAGCAGTATGTGTGGAGAAAACCAGGCACTGTTCATCATCTGTCCAATACAGTCCCAACAGTGAAGCATGGTGGTGGCAGCATCATGCTGTGGGGGTGTATTTCAGCTGCAGGGACAGGACGACTGATTGCAATTGAGGGAAAGATGAAGGGATATCCTGGATGAAAACCTTCTCCAGAATGCTCAGGACCTCAGACTGGGCCGAAGGTTTACCTTTCAACAAGACAATGAACCCAAAGCACACAGCTAAAATAACAAAGGAGTGGCTTCACAACAACTCTGTGACTGTTCTTGAATGGCCCAGCCAGAGCCCTGACTTAAACCCAATTGAGCATCTCTGGAGAGACCTAAAAATGGCTGTCCACCAACGTTTACCATCCAACCCAACAGAACTGGAGAGGATCTGCAAGGAGGAATGGCAGAGGATCCCCAAATCCAGGTGTGAAAACTTGTTGCATCTTTCCCAAAAAGACTCATGGCTGTATTAGATCAAAAATGTGCTTCTACTAAATACTGAGCAAAGGGTCTGAATTCTTAGGACCATGTGATATTTCGGTTTTTCTTTTTTCATAAATCTGCAAAAATGTCAACAATTCTGTGTTTTTCTGTCAATGTGGGGTGCTGTGTGTACATTAATGAGGAAAAAAAATGAACTTAAATGATTTTAGCAAATGGCTGCAATATAACAAAGAGCGAAAAATTTAAGGGGGTCTGAATACTTTCCTTCCCCAATGTATATATATATATATATATATATATATATATATATATATATATATATATATATATATATATATATATATATATATATATATATATATATATATATATACACTGCATATGTATATACACCATATCAAAATAAAAATGTGTTTTTAAACAACACAGCAGGGGAGTAGCTATAAGGATCTCAGGGGTCTGAATTATGACCCGGCCCCACGCTCCACGGGGCCCATGCGGATCCCCTATGCCAAAATCTATAGTATCCAGCATGGTTGCAAACAGAGCCAGCACCCTGCTTAACTGTGGAGAAAGCTGACCTCAGGAGAGGTAATCATCTTGGAGCGGTGAACACCTACATGATGCAAGGGGGCATTGGAGGGGGTGGGGTGGGAGGTGGAGAGTGAGATATGATGGTGTGGTAGTGCAGGAGAAGTGCAGATAGCAGCCCCCCCTGTCCCCCCTGGACAGTGACAGCATTGAAGGGAGCAGGCACGAGCTAGACTGGTATGTTAATTCTAACCCTGTGCCATGTCTCTGAGCCATATAACAATCAGTGGGAGGGTAAAAGAGGACCTGTCATGGGGGGAGGGGATTAAGAGACTGGTAACCCTGCCCCCTGTCACTGAACCCACTCTCTCTCCTGTCCCGGAGCCTTATACCAATCAGTGGGAGTGGTAAAGAGGATCTTTCATGGGGGGAATTGGAGACTGGTAACCACGCCCCCCTATCACTGAGCCTGATCCACCTTCCTGTCCCTGAACCTTTCACTGGCCAGTGGGAGGGGTAAAGAGGACCTGTCACTGGAGAAGGGATCAGGGATTTGTAACCCCACCCACATCATTGAGCTGGCCCTGCCTTCCTGAGCCATACACCAGTCAGTGGGAGGGGGCAGAGGACCTGTCATGGGGGAAGGGGATCCAGAGAAGGCTGACTTACAAGTCTCAGAAAAGGGGGGAGGGGCAGAAGAGCCCATGAGTGTCAATAGCTATTAATTACACCCAACCACCTACTATGACTGACCTAGGTCCTGCAGCCCCTAGATAAAATAACAAAAATAAAAACTACTGGCACCGGTGGCAGAACTGCCAGGGTAGGAAAGGTCACCCTTGCGATTGGGCCCTGGCATTCTCCCACCATGGGGCGGCCCCAAGACAGCAGGAAGGGGGCCCACTGCAGAACATGTGAAAAGGTCCCGCTATGGGACCACAATAAAGGGCCTCAGGCCCAGAGGGAAGGGCCCCAGCCGGGGGTCAGAGGGGCCCTTCATGGTTTCTTGCACTGGGGCCCTGAAGGTTCTAGTTACGTCTTTGCAACACAGGGTTAATTTGCTAAAACTGGAGAGTGCAAAATTTGGTGCAGCGCTACTTAGAAGCCAGTCAGCTTCCAGGTATTTTTGTCAAAGCTTAAATGAACAAGCTGAAGTTAGAGGCTGATTGGCAAACAGGCACAGCTACACCAGATTATGCATTCTCAAATTTTAGTAAATCAACCCCTGTGTGTCTCCTTTTTCCTACTCTCTACCTTCCTACAGAACATCTACTTTTGTATTATATAGATTTATTTATATATTTCTATATTTTGTATATGGAAAGAGAATATAGTAAGCAGAACAAAAACTGCGCTTTAGGATGCGTGTATAGGGTCAGAAATTAAGGTTGCTGCCTCCCTTACATAAGGTACCTGGTGGGGTACTATGTAGAAGTAAGAAAATAAAGAATTGGGTATACTGGCGCTACCTAGAGAAATATCAAATATCAGTCAGTATATTTAGAAATTGGGATGGCCTATAATTAGGCACCCCCTACCTGTAGTTGTAGTTCTAAGAGGTATACAGTATGTACAGGTCCCCCTTATTTACAATATGGGTAGTTCCACAACCACTGAGTAGGTACGTTTCCAATACTCAAATACACAAAAGGTTATGATAGGCATCAAATGTCACACAGCCTACTGGATCCTGCTGTATCTGGGAAAGAGGCCAGAAACTGGATTCCATATAGTGCATTTGCTAAGAACCATATGCAAATACAGTGATGTATGTATATATAATATTATTCTAATCTATTACATTCCATATAATCATCATAGATTGCAATTGCATAGACCAAAAACTGCTCAATAGCCCAGGAAACAACAGCAATTGGATTTTCAACAAAGTTCCATATATTGATGTTAAGTGACTCATGCAGATTCCCACAGGTGACTTGGTGCTGCAATAATTTGTCAGGTGACTCTCGTGCTCCCCCTTTGGTTGCTTACTCACCAGCTCCCAGAACCCCAACAGGGGTATAACGCTTGTGGTGTGATACGCAGGGTTGCTTCCATCTGACAAATCTTTATGTTATAATCAGCTCCCCAAGCCCCCCAGCGGGGTAATCCACCTGTGTTGGGAGATAGATCGCCTTGCTACCAGGTGTTATGCTGGATGTCTCCTGTGCCTTTAAATCCTTGAAGGTATTGCTTCCACTCATATGTTTAGGAAAAAAAAAGAGCTTCCATAGCGTAATACCGTATGGCCACTTTATTTAAAAATTGCATCAAAACCAGCACCGCTGGTTTGTAAAAGAAAAATTGACAAAAATTAAAAATGACAAACCAAAAAATTGTGTTAAAAATAAAAATGTTAAATTAAAAAAGTAATTATAAAGTCCCAAACAAACAAAAATTAAAAGAAAAAGTAAGTGAATCTACCAAGTCCAGGCACTAATTGTGTATTTCTGTCCGGATGGATTAGGACAGCAAAGATTGCCAGACCAGACAAAGTACAAACTACAATTTGTATAGATAAAAAAGGGCGCTCCAAACAGGCATATGGAGCGCAATGAGGATGTGATGCTATCAGCTGCTAAGCAGCGTCCTCCTCTCTCCTATGCCGTGGAGCAGACTGACAGAGCGTGATGCCGTTGTGCGCGCTTCGTCACATGACGTCCTCAGCAACGGTGTCACACTCTTCCCTCTACTAAGTTTTATAGGAGGAGAGCGCGTTCATCTTCAGCCTACCCCTCATATTCCGGGGCTCATTTTCAATATATTTCCTATGGATACAATTTAAAATGTATGTAATATAGGGAAATTCTCCCATTAGTTACATAATGAAACTTGGATGTTCAATTTGCATATCCAATTGATTGTGAAAATTCATGAACGCGCTCTCCATTAACACAGAGACAATTCACTCATTTCATTACTATTAGACGGAACTCCCCCTGCTGGTTCAAAATAGAACAGCAAGTTTGTTGATTCAGTGTACAGTACTTTTGGAGAAAGGTTTCTGAACAATATCATATACAGAATATTTTAGCAACCGGCTTGAACATAGGTCCTAAGGGCAGGTATATCCCCAACATCTACCATATTATCAACACATATTTCTATTATATGCGTGCTCTGTTTTATCTGTAAACAATTGTGTATTTATAAAAATTAATTGACCCTAAAAGAATATAATGTGTCAGGAAACCCGACTTATCATAAGTGGAAAATTATGAATATATATGTCTACATATATATATGTACACAATGACACCCTAACCTCATATATACATATATCATAAAAATAATAATTTTTAGTTATATACAAATTAAATTATTAGTGTTACCTCGTGCTTATATTCCCCTATGGTGCTATTTAAAGGTGAACACTTGTCATCTTACAGAGTTGTAAAATTTTTTACCATGTGTAATCTAAAGTAAATCCCGCATAAAAGGAACTAGATCCATAAACTCTATAGTGATATTAGATAGTCTTAAATTGTGATTGCTAAGTGTCATATTTCTTACTAGACACCCATAATGTATGGGTGTATGAATACCTCTACTTAGGTGTGATTATTATATATCCTAATGGATGATTACAGTGCCCACTAAAATATAAGTGATTGGGTAGTGTATCGGTATTATCTTTATAGATACCGCAAAAAACTTTAATAGATGTGTTTATATAGTGATAATATAGCCTTATATATGGGGAAAGGCCGAACATACAGGGGAGGTGTTGTGATTATAACCATCCCCTGAGGTAAGGGGTACACAGTGGCCCCCCATATTACAGAAGTATGGGTAAGCAGGGTTTGAATATTTAAGGGTCGGTATATCCCCTGGGTGCCCCCTAGGTTAAAGGTTATCTTATATACCCACAGTGTGATGACGGTAACCAGGCTTGAATATATCAGGGTTCAGCTATGAAGCAGTTGAGATCTATATCTAGGTTGAGGCCCCTAGGCGCCAGGGACCTCAACCTATATATCCAAACTGTCTCATTCTGTGAAATGAGGGTGGTTTTGTTTCCTCCTCTCCAGTGGCCCTTTATGGAGTCAATGCCATAGAAAATTAGCCCTGATGGGTCTCTTCTATGTACTTGGTCAAAATGACGTGACAAATTGTGTTTGGGGAAGCCTTTCTTTATATTATTGATGTGCTCACGTATGTGTACATGTAGGGGCCGAGTGGTTCTCCCCACATACTGAAGGTGGCAAGGGCATTCAATGACATACGTAACGTGAGTACTATGGCAGGTGAACAGGTTCCTGATTTTGTATTCTCTCTGATCAACCCTCGATTTAAAGGTTTCCCTCCTCCTTGGAACTTTCTTACTGACCCTACAGGGTAAGCATCTCTGGCATTTATAAAAGCCTTTTAGATTAGGAAAAATTTCTATCTGTTTGGGGGGATTAATGACATTATGGACCAGATGATCGCGAAGATTGGGGGCTCTTCTATAAACAAATTTTGGTTTGTTAGGTAGAATCTTGGCTAGCACTCTGTCCTCCTTGAGGATAGGCCAATATTTCCTAACGATTTTTTCTAAACTTCTATATTGGCTGTTGAACCCTGTTATAAATGCTATATCATTTGGTTTGTTTTTTCTTATATTTTTCGTGAATAGTTGCCTTCTATTCATACTTGCTACAACGGTTTTTGTTTTTATCAATTCGTCTTTCTTGTAGCCTTTTTCACAGAATTGTTCAATCAACCCATCTGCTTGGACCAGAAAATCCTCCATGTTGTCACAGTTTCTGCGTAGTCTTAAAAGTTGCCCTTTAGGGATATTTCCCTTCCATTGTGGGTGGTGGCAGCTTGTAATCGGTATGTACCCATTTTTGTCAGTGGCCTTGAAATACGTTTTTGTATGCAATCTGTCTCCATTCTTGAAGATCACTAGATCTAAATATTCAATTTGTTGATGGTTCCATTTACCAGTAAAGGTGAGCCCATATCTATTATTATTGAGGTTATTTAGAAACTGTTCAAACTCCTCTGGCGTTCCCTCCCAGATTATAAACAGGTCGTCGATGTACCTCCGATAGAACTTGAGGTGGGGGTTGTTTCCTGTATAGACATACTCCTCCTCCCACCTATTCATGAGGAGATTAGCTACGCTCGGTGCGTAGCGTGCCCCCATTGCGACTCCTTTCTGTTGGACATAGTAGTTGTTATTGTGCCAGAAGTAGTTATTATTATTATTATTATTATTATTCAGGATTTATATAGCGCCAACAGTTTACGCAGCGCTTTACAATATAAAAGGGAGACAATACAGTTATAATACAATACAATAGGATTAAGAGGGCCCTGCTCAGAAGAGCTTACAATCTAATAGGGTGGGGCAGGTGGTACAAAAGGTTGTAACTGTGGGGAATGAGCTGGTGGAAGTGGTAGGAGAATAGTTGGAGACGTGATAGGCTTTCCTGAAGAGATGAGTTTTCAGGGATTGCCTGAAGGTAGCAAGAGTAGGGGATAGCCGGATAGATGGAGGTAGCGAGTTCCAGAGGATGGGAGAGGCTCTGGAGAAATCCTGGAGACGAGCATGGGAGGAGGAGATGAGAGAGCTTGAAAGCAGGAGGTCTTGAGAAGAGCGGAGAGGTCGATTTGGGTGATATTTGGAGACAAGATTAGTGATGTAGCTTGGGGCAGAGTTGTGAATGGCTTTGTATGTTGTGGTTAGAATTTTGAATTTAATTCGCTGGGTGATTGGGAGCCAGTGTAGGGATTGAAGTAGAGGGTTGGCAGACACTGAGCGGTTGGTAAGGTGGATAAGTCTGGCAGCAGCATTCATGATAGACTGAAGAGGGGATAGCCTATGGAGAGGCAGGCCAATGAGAAGGGAGTTGCAATAGTCAAGGCGAGAGATAACAAGGGAGTGAATGAGGAGCTTGGTGGTTTCATTTGTTAAAAAGGGGCGAATTTTAGAGATGTTACGGAGGTGAATTCTACAAACTTTTGACAGCGATTGGAACTTAGTTGCAACTCATTGCTAATTCTAGGCCCTCCAGTATGAAGTTGATTTGTGATTGTCTCATCTCTGTATGTTCATGTAAGGCTTTTTCTACAGCATGTAAGCCGTCTTTTTGCACAATGCTGGTGTACAGAGAATTTACGTCAATTGTAGCAAGCATGTAATTCTGAGCTCCATATATATCTTCTTGGGGTTGTTTTTTAATTTCTTGTATGTATTCTCCACCTGTAGCAAATTGTTCATTTCCTCCTCATAATCTTCCTTATCAAGGATCACCAGTCCTCCCCCTTGTCTGCCGGTCGTATGACCACCTCATTCTTCTTGCTCAATGCCCTGATTGTTTTCCAAATTTTTTTGGCTTTATGGTTGTTGTTCTTTTGCACTTTTCTTACATCTTCTTCCACCATTTTTTCAAATGCTGCCAAACATTGGTTACCTGGGGTGTTTGGGTTAAGGGTCGATTTATTCTTGAGTTGGGTATGTGTGTAGATCGATTCCATGCTTGTTCTTGTATCTCCATTCTCAAATTTTCCATTAAGTTTCCTCATAAATTTCTTGAGATCTATATATGTTTGAAACTCATCCAGGGGTTTTTCTGGTGCGTACTTCAGTCCTAAATCCAGGATCTTTATTTCCTCTTGGGTGAATTGAACTTTGCTGAGATTATAAATACCCTTACCTAATATTCCCTTCTCCTTTTTCTTTCTCCCCCCTCTTGTTCCTCTGGTCCTCTTCTTCCTCCGGTGGATCTCTGGGTGGGTACTGTGTTCCCCCCGCGTTGGTTGTCCCACTCTTTCCTGGGGTATCCATATGTTCTCTGATCTTGATATTCTCCTTGTAGACGATCGTCCCTTGGCCCTCCATAGCCTTCTCTGTTCATATTCCTCCCTCTCCACATCTGGTTCCTGTATGGGACTCGGGCCTTCCATTTCCCTGGTGGTCTGTCTCTTGGGCCTCCTCTGGGAAAAACCCTTTCCTCATCATAGTTCTGTCTCTGTTGAAAGCCTCCCCGGTCTTCATTCCTTCTCTCATAGGGGGGGTAATTACGCTCCCTTAGTACAGAATATGGGTTATGCGTAGGTACCGTATATACTCGAGTATAAGTCGAATTTTTCAGCACATTTTTTTGTGCTGAAAGTGCTCCCCTCGACTTATACTCGAGTCAAGCACTTTTCTGCAGCAAAAAAAATCATTTTCCGAACCGACTTTGGGGCCCCGTATCTCAGGGCCACTTGGTGCTAGGAACCCCAAATTTGGTGTGCAAACCCAGTGGAACATATCCAAAGATGGAGTTCCTAGCACTAAGTGGCCCCGAGATACGGGGCCCCAAATTCGGTTCGGAAAATGTCATTCTCTGCTGCAGAAAAGTGCTTGACATTTTCTGAACTGATTTTTGGGGCCCTGTATCTTGGGGCCACTTGGTGCTAGAAATGCCAGCTTTGACAATTTTATGCTGCTAGTTGCACTGGGTTTACACACCAAATTTGGGGTTCCTAGCACTAAGTGGCCCCGAGATACGGGGCCCCAAATTCGGTCAACTGTGTCCATCTGCAGCAATGTCATTTCGGGACCCTTTGGGTTCAGAGACCCCAAATTTTGGCTGCAGCTAGGGGGCATCTAGGAACCCTTAACTACTGAGTTTGAAGTTCAGGGGACCTATGGCTGCAAATGGGCACAGTGAGGCATGCAAATGGGCACAGTGATGCTGCAAATGGGCATTGTTGACCCTCTTTTCCACTTACAGTAGCTGTGCATTTCTCACCCTCGTCTTATACTCGGGTCAATAAGTTTTTCCCATTTTTTTGTGGTAAATTAGGGCCTCGACTTATACTCGGAACGACTTATACTCGAGTATATACGGTATATTGAATCTTGGTGTACGTGGGGTTCCATATTGATTCAGGTGTTGATGATCAGTTCTTCTGTTTACTAGTCTATCTGGAAATCTATTAGGTGTCCTGGGTGGTAGATAATGCGTAGATAAGGGATTGCTTCCAGTTATTCTCTGTGGGGTGTTGTAGACAGGTGTATCTACAGATGTATCAATAGAGGTGTCCCCCTCATAAGGAGGTTCTTCCACCACCATGTCTTCTACCTCTAAGTTGGCTAGCTGCCATTTATATACTTGTGTGTTGTTGTAATCTGTCACATCCCGTTTATATTTTTTCAGTTTTTTTGCTTGTATAGTGCTGTCATATTTTTTAATAATATCCTGAAGCTCCTTTTCCTTGTCTTTATATTCCTTCTGATTAGCATAGGGTATTAATTGGTCTTTAATATCTATTAAATGGGCCTCTATCCCCTTCAGTTTAAATTTTCTTCTTTTAACAATTTTATGTAATAATTCATTTTCACATCCATTGAAAAATGAATACCATTCCTCCATGAGTTCTGGGTCCCCAATGCCATCATTAGGGTTCATATCCCATCGGAGTCTTCTTGGGGTCATTTTAGCTTTAATGTATGTTTCTAAAGTGGCTATATCCCACCACACCCTTAATTGTTTTTCCATGGTGCGTCTGAGTTGTTTCATTAGACCTTGCATGTCATGGGTGTTGGCCACTACCTCCTGATTAAATAGACCTGCGAGGTCCACATTTCTGTTCCCCATATACCCAAAAATGTCCATAGCAGCAGTTAGAAAATCACACCGTAGTGCGATGGTAAATAGTAAGCAGAACAAAAACTGCGCTTTAGGATGCGTGTATAGGGTCAGAAATTAAGGTTGCTGCCTCCCTTACATAAGGTACCTGGTGGGGTACTATGTAGAAGTATGAAAATAAAGAATTGGGTATACTGGCGCTACCTAGAGAAATATCAAATATCAGTCAGTATATTTAGAAATTGGGATGGCCTATAATTAGGCACCCCCTACCTGTAGTTGTAGTTCTAAGAGGTATACAGTATGTACAGGTCCCCCTTATTTACAATATGGGTAGTTCCACAACCACTGAGTAGGTACGTTTCCAATACTCAAATACACAAAAGGCTATGATAGGCATCAAATGTCGCACAGCTTACTGGATCCTGCTGTATCTGGGAAAGAGGCCAGAAACTGGATTCCATATAGTGCATTTGCTAAGAACCATATGCAAATACAGTGATGTATGTATATATAATATTATTCTAATCTATTACATTCCATATAATCATCATAGATTGCAATTGCATAGACCAAAAACTGCTCAATAGCCCAGGAAACAACAGCAATTGGATTTTCAACAAAGTTCCATATATTGATGTTAAGTGACTCATGCAGATTCCCACAGGTGACTTGGTGCTGCAATAATTTGTCAGGTGACTCTCGTGCTCCCCCTTTGGTTGCTTACTCACCAGCTCCCAGAACCCCAACAGGGGTATAACGCTTGTGGTGTGATACGCAGGGTTGCTTCCATCTGACGAATCTTTATGTTATAATCAGCTCCCCAAGCCCCCCAGCGGGGTAATCCACCTGTGTTGGGAGATAGATCGCCTTGCTGCCAGGTGTTATGCTGGATGTCTCCTGTGCCTTTAAATCCTTGAAGGTATTGCTTCCACTCATATGTTTAGGAAAAAAAAAGAGCTTCCATAGCGTAATACCGTATGGCCACTTTATTTAAAAATTGCATCAAAACCAGCACCGCTGGTTTGTAAAAGAAAAATTGACAAAAATTAAAAATGACAAACCAAAAAATTGTGTTAAAAATAAAAATGTTAAATTAAAAAAGTAATTATAAAGTCCCAAACAAACAAAAATTAAAAGAAAAAGTAAGTGAATCTACCAAGTCCAGGCACTAATTGAGTATTTCTGTCCGGATGGATTAGGACAGCAAAGATTGCCAGACAAAGTAC
Organism: Lithobates septentrionalis; assembly: GCA_037952835.1. NCBI lineage: Eukaryota > Metazoa > Chordata > Amphibia > Anura > Ranidae > Lithobates > Lithobates septentrionalis. The sequence goes on along the minus strand of JBBDGP010000230.1, from coordinate 1,638,913 downwards.
AAACTACAATTTGTATAGATACCGAGCGTAGCTAATCTCCTCATGAATAGGTGGGAGGAGGAGTATGTCTATACAGGAAACAACCCCCACCTCAAGTTCTATCGGAGGTACATCGACGACCTGTTTATAATCTGGGAGGGAACGCCAGAGGAGTTTGAACAGTTTCTAAATAACCTCAATAATAATAGATATGGGCTCACCTTTACTGGTAAATGGAACCATCAACAAATTGAATATTTAGATCTAGTGATCTTCAAGAATGGAGACAGATTGCATACAAAAACGTATTTCAAGGCCACTGACAAAAATGGGTACATACCGATTACAAGCTGCCACCACCCACAATGGAAGGGAAATATCCCTAAAGGGCAACTTTTAAGACTACGCAGAAACTGTGACAACATGGAGGATTTTCTGGTCCAAGCAGATGGGTTGATTGAACAATTCTGTGAAAAAGGCTACAAGAAAGACGGATTGATAAAAACAAAAACCGTTGTAGCAAGTATGAATAGAAGGCAACTATTCACGAAAAATATAAGAAAAAACAAACCAAATGATATAGCATTTATAACAGGGTTCAACAGCCAATATAGAAGTTTAGAAAAAATCGTTAGGAAATATTGGCCTATCCTCAAGGAGGACAGAGTGCTAGCCAAGATTCTACCTAACAAACCAAAATTTGTTTATAGAAGAGCCCCCAATCTTCGCGATCATCTGGTCCATAATGTCATTAATCCCCCCAAACAGATAGAAATTTTTCCTAATCTAAAAGGCTTTTATAAATGCCAGAGATGCTTACCCTGTAGGGTCAGTAAGAAAGTTCCAAGGAGGAGGTGCAAATGTAAGGCCCTCGCGCTACTATGATAAAAGTGTACAAAATACAGTGATAAATCGAGTGTTCAAACCCTAAAGTGCCTAAATTGCATATGTGTAGATATAAAGTAAACGTGCCTGCCTGCAGCGGAACCTAAAGTGTATCACAATCCACTCACAGTATTAAAATTAAAATAAGTGATTCCGCGCTACAGTGAATACAGATAAAAATAAATGAATATAGATATAAATAAATGGGGATCACAAAGTGCATCCAATCAATAAGGCATAATGACCTCACAAGAGGAATAAATAATCTATTAAATATTGGATAAGACTGGGATAGTGTAAAAGTGTAGTCTCTGAAATAACTTCAGCAGGAAGGATAATAAACTGGAGTTGTGTCCTAAAACCATCTAAAAACTAATGCTAAGCAATAGGTAGACACAGAGCTCTCACCTTTATAAAATGCCCAAAGAGTAAATATATCCAAAGGGTAAAAAGATAAGTGATCTAAATCCGTAATAAAAGTTAATAAATTATCCACCACTAGGGGGTGTTCTGTGTGGACAACGATGCAGTAAAAACTCAATCCAAAATGTCAGCAATTAATCATAAGTATAAAGATGTCTTTCCTTGATAGTAGTTTTCACCACTAGGGGGTCCTCTCCTTCATTCACAAAATCTCCCAGTCAGTGCTGCACTTCCAAGCCTCTTCATATCCCTCGTAACCTCCGTAAAACAGTGGGGGGGGGGGCAGCAGCAGACAGAGGTGAGAGAGAAGGGGAGAGAGAGAAAAAATCCCAATGGTGTAGTATGATTAGAATAACAATAGCTTTAATAAAGAACGCTAAGATGGACTCTTACAATGTAAAACAAGGAAATAAGCATATACAGCAGATAGGGCGTCTGAACGCCGCTCTCACTTCACTTCCTGGTAATGCTCTGTCTCTCCAGCCAATCCCTACGCGTTACGTCATCACGTGACTTCTTCAGGAGATGCTGATTGGCTGAGACGATATTGCTTATATTTCCAAAAAACGGAAATGAGCCAGCGGCCATTTTCTTGTGGTCCGCTCTATTTACCGACGGCGGCCATTTTATTGTGGTACATAACTATTTCTATAGCGGCCATTTTCGGGAGAAGTGTATCTCTGCTGACACTTCTAAGATCGGTGTTTTTATTACTGGGCAGACGCAGAGGATGTGTCTCGGAATACTCGTGACACCGCCTCATTAAAAATCACCTCTTCCGTTTCAGTGAACAGAGTGGAGTTCCGAATATGCATTTAAAAACAACTGACATAAACCTTTTAATGCAGCAACGATTTAAAACCTCATAAATTATGCAAATGCTCCTGGATTGAAAGAATGTGGATCTATGACTTGAAAGCTAAAAATAGAAAATTTGAAAAAAAATAATAATAAAAAAAAAAAAAAAATTGAAAAAAAATGAAAAAAATTGAAAAAAATAGAGAAAAATAAAATTGAAAAAAATTGAAAAAAAATTGAAAAAAAAATTGAAAAAAAAAATGAAATAATAGAATTGAAAATTTGAAAAAAATAGAAAAAATAGAAAAAAATTGAAAAAAATAAATAACTAAAAATAATAATAATACTAATCAACATGAAAAATAATAAAAATAAAAATAAAAATTAAAATAAATGTGAAAAATGAAAATGAAAATAAAAAACGAAAGAAATATTAGAAATGAAGTAAAATAAAAATAAAAATAAAAATAAAAGTAAAAATCTTCTGGTCCATAATGTCATTAATCCCCCCAAACAGATAGAAATTTTTCCTAATCTAAAAGGCTTTTATAAATGCCAGAGATGCTTACCCTGTAGGGTCAGTAAGAAAGTTCCAAGGAGGAGGGAAACCTTTAAATCGAGGGTTGATCAGAGAGAATACAAAATCAGGAACCTGATCACCTGCCATAGTACTCACGTTACGTATGTCATCGAATGCCCTTGCCACCTTCAGTATGTGGGGAGAACCACTCGGCCCCTACATGTACGCATACGTGAGCACATCAATAATATAAAGAAAGGCTTCCCCAAACACAATTTGTCACGTCATTTTGACCAAGTACATAGAAGAGACCCATCAGGGCTAATTTTCTATGGCATTGACTCCATAAAGGGCCACTGGAGAGGAGGAAACAAAACCACCCTCATTTCACAGAATGAGACAGTTTGGATATATAGGTTGAGGTCCCTGGCGCCTAGGGGCCTCAACCTAGATATAGATCTCAACTGCTTCATAGCTGAACCCTGATATATTCAAGCCTGGTTACCGTCATCACACTGTGGGTATATAAGATAACCTTTAACCTAGGGGGCACCCAGGGGATATACCGACCCTTAAATATTCAAACCCTGCTTACCCATACTTCTGTAATATGGGGGGCCACTGTGTACCCCTTACCTCAGGGGATGGTTATAATCACAACACCTCCCCTGTATGTTCGGCCTTTCCCCATATATAAGGCTATATTATACTATATAAACACATCTATTAAAGTTTTTTGCGGTATCTATAAAGATAATACCGATACACTACCCAATCACTTATATTTTAGTGGGCACTGTAATCATCCATTAGGATATATAATAATCACACCTAAGTAGAGGTATTCATACACCCATACATTATGGGTTTCTAGTAAGAAATATGACACTTAGCAATCACAATTTAAGACTATCTAATATCACTATAGAGTTTATGGATCTAGTTCCTTTTATGCGGGATTTACTTTAGATTACACATGGTAAAAAATTTTACAACTCTGTAAGATGACAAGTGTTCACCTTTAAATAGCACCATAGGGGAATATAAGCACGAGGTAACACTAATAATTTAATTTGTATATAACTAAAAATTATTATTTTTATGATATATGTATATATGAGGTTAGGGTGTCATTGTGTACATATATATATGTAGACATATATATTCATAATTTTCCACTTATGATAAGTCGGGTTTCCTGACACATTATATTCTTTTAGGGTCAATTAATTTTTATAAATACACAATTGTTTACAGATAAAACAGAGCACGCATATAATAGAAATATGTGTTGATAATATGGTAGATGTTGGGGATATACCTGCCCTTAGGACCTATGTTCAAGCCGGTTGCTAAAATATTCTGTATATGATATTGTTCAGAAACCTTTCTCCAAAAGTACTGTACACTGAATCAACAAACTTGCTGTTCTATTTTGAACCAGCAGGGGGAGTTCCGTCTAATAGTAATGAAATGAGTGAATTGTCTCTGTGTTAATGGAGAGCGCGTTCATGAATTTTCACAATCAATTGGATATGCAAATTGAACATCCAAGTTTCATTATGTAACTAATGGGAGAATTTCCCTATATTACATACATTTTAAATTGTATCCATAGGAAATATATTGAAAATGAGCCCCGGAATATGAGGGGTAGGCTGAAGATGAACGCGCTCTCCTCCTATAAAACTTAGTAGAGGGAAGAGTGTGACACCGTTGCTGAGGACGTCATGTGACGAAGCGCGCACAACGGCATCACGCTCTGTCAGTCTGCTCCACGGCATAGGAGAGAGGAGGACGCTGCTTAGCAGCTGATAGCATCACATCCTCATTGCGCTCCATATGCCTGTTTGGAGCGCCCTTTTTTATCTATACAAATTGTAGTTTGTACTTTGTCTGGCAATCTTTGCTGTCCTAATCCATCCGGACAGAAATACACAATTAGTGCCTGGACTTGGTAGATTCACTTACTTTTTCTTTTAATTTTTGTTTGTTTGGGACTTTATAATTACTTTTTTAATTTAACATTTTTATTTTTAACACAATTTTTTGGTTTGTCATTTTTAATTTTTGTCAATTTTTCTTTTACAAACCAGCGGTGCTGGTTTTGATGCAATTTTTAAATAAAGTGGCCATACGGTATTACGCTATGGAAGCTCTTTTTTTTTCCTAAACATATGAGTGGAAGCAATACCTTCAAGGATTTAAAGGCACAGGAAACATCCAGCATAACACCTGGCAGCAAGGCGCTCTATCTCCCAACACAGGTGGATTACCCCGCTGGGGGGCTTGGGGAGCTGATTATAACATAAAGATTCGTCAGATGGAAGCAACCCTGCGTATCACACCACAAGCGTTATACCCCTGTTGGGGTTCTGGGAGCTGGTGAGTAAGCAACCAAAGGGGGAGCACGAGAGTCACCTGACAAATTATTGCAGCACCAAGTCACCTGTGGGAATCTGCATGAGTCACTTAACATCAATATATGGAACTTTGTTGAAAATCCAATTGCTGTTGTTTCCTGGGCTATTGAGCAGTTTTTGGTCTATGCAATTGCAATCTATGATGATTATATGGAATGTAATAGATTAGAATAATATTATATATACATACATCACTGTATTTGCATATGGTTCTTAGCAAATGCACTATATGGAATCCAGTTTCTGGCCTCTTTCCCAGATACAGCAGGATCCAGTAAGCTGTGCGACATTTGATGCCTATCATAACCTTTTGTGTATTTGAGTATTGGAAACGTACCTACTCAGTGGTTGTGGAACTACCCATATTGTAAATAAGGGGGACCTGTACATACTGTATACCTCTTAGAACTACAACTACAGGTAGGGGGTGCCTAATTATAGGCCATCCCAATTTCTAAATATACTGACTGATATTTGATATTTCTCTAGGTAGCGCCAGTATACCCAATTCTTTATTTTCATACTTCTACATAGTACCCCACCAGGTACCTTATGTAAGGGAGGCAGCAACCTTAATTTCTGACCCTATACACGCATCCTAAAGCGCAGTTTTTGTTCTGCTTACTATTTACCATCGCACTACGGTGTGATTTTCTAACTGCTGCTATGGACATTTTTGGGTATATGGGGAACAGAAATGTGGACCTCGCAGGTCTATTTAATCAGGAGGTAGTGGCCAACACCCATGACATGCAAGGTCTAATGAAACAACTCAGACACACCATGGAAAAACAATTAAGGGTGTGGTGGGATATAGCCACTTTAGAAACATACATTAAAGCTAAAATGACCCCAAGAAGACTCCGATGGGATATGAACCCTAATGATGGCATTGGGGACCCAGAACTCATGGAGGAATGGTATTCATTTTTCAATGGATGTGAAAATGAATTATTACATAAAATTGTTAAAAGAAGAAAATTTAAACTGAAGGGGATAGAGGCCCATTTAATAGATATTAAAGACCAATTAATACCCTATGCTAATCAGAAGGAATATAAAGACAAGGAAAAGGAGCTTCAGGATATTATTAAAAAATATGACAGCACTATACAAGCAAAAAAACTGAAAAAATATAAACGGGATGTGACAGATTACAACAACACACAAGTATATAAATGGCAGCTAGCCAACTTAGAGGTAGAAGACATGGTGGTGGAAGAACCTCCTTATGAGGGGGACACCTCTATTGATACATCTGTAGATACACCTGTCTACAACACCCCACAGAGAATAACTGGAAGCAATCCCTTATCTACGCATTATCTACCACCCAGGACACCTAATAGATTTCCAGATAGACTAGTAAACAGAAGAACTGATCATCAACACCTGAATCAATATGGAACCCCACGTACACCAAGATTCAATATACCTACCCCTCCCCCCCTTTTTTCCTCCCCCTTTTTCCTCCCCCCCCTTTCCCTCCCCACCCCGCTTTTCCCTTTTCCACTTATCCTCCCCCGTTTCCCCCCCCCCCCCTCTCCCCACTCCCCTCTCCCCTTCTCCACTCCCATTCCCCTTCCTTTCCTCTCCTCACTTGTTTACCCCTTCACTTGCACCATACAACACCCTTTTGCCCTGTTCATCATCACCCTTTCCTATTTGTTTGGTCACCTTCTGTAATCTTTTATTCTCCACACAATGCGACTACAATATTGACATTTTCCACAATACTCACCCATCACCATCCCTTGTTACCCTATCTCCACACTCACTATTCCATGTCTCACTTCTTCTTGTATGTGGCAATCTAGGTTACCTCAATCCCTATATACATTTTTATCCTTACTATCCTATTATTTTGTTAGCTCCCCCAGGTTGCCGTGGGAGATCATTCGTTGGTGTTGGGGCCTTGCGCCTGGGGTCTGCTGGGACCTGGGTAAGCAGATTCGTTCTCTCCCCCCCCCCCCCTATTTCCATTACCTAATTGTATACTTTGATGCTGGAACATAAATTATTTGATCATGTATTTTTGTAAACCTCGTATTTTTTAATTATCAGGTTCAGACTGTTTAGTCAGAAAAACTTATCTCCAGATTCCCTCCTGATGAAGCGGATTGTGTCCGCGAAACTAGTCGAGGAATATGATATCTGAGATTTCGTGCTGTACTGTATACTATTGAATCCATTGGTGATATGCCTGTACTTTTATTAAGTGTTTATGTATTATCTTGTTCTGTCCATTGCATCAATAAATGAATTATAATTTTATCACTACCGTTACTTGCTCTTATGGTTACCCTTAATTACTGTACCGTAATAGTCCAATATGCTCCTTTTGGTCGCCTGACTGGGGATCAGGCTTCCAACCCCTTTTTGATATTGATTCCTGGATGACGGTACATATGCACCTTTTCTACCTCTATATTTTACTGTAGAGAGGCCACTGCTCTAATCGTATACATTGGGTGGATAACACACCCGTCCTTATGTCGAGTGGGACACCTGGGTAGGCTGTCTTAGTGGAAGGACTACCTATGCCCTCCACCCTGCGGACCCCATTTGTCCCACCCTTCATTTTTAATCAACCCCCACTGACACACAACCTTGTGTGTCTTTTTGGGGCGGCCTCTAGTATTTGCAATTTTACCCCTTTATACCACATTATGGCTAATTTTCAGCCCCGATGCAACCCTCCGAGACAGATGCCCATTAGGTCGGCCAGACACCCTTACCTTGGCTACCCGTCCTTTATCCACATGTTTTTACCCAATCATGTGGCATTGTCCTTGGCCCTCCTTAACTTATATGCATATCATGCAATTAGGTGTTATGGGTTTATGTCTCGGTGGGACCATTGCACCGGTCTCTAGGGTATTACCATCCCTAGTTCACCTTAATAAAGCTTTTCAGTTTTTTTCATTTTGTATCTACCTTTTATTATGTTCGATTAACCCTTATATTGTTGTTCTATATTTTGGTTCATTGAGACCTCTGCTTCCCCAGTCCTGGTCCTGGCTTTTAGCGCCGGCGCTGGCCCCTCCCCCTGTGTTCTCCCGCGGCGGCCTGGTGAGGTCCCTGGTGGAGGGATCGGTCTCCCATATGGGACCGCCCCCTCCTCTTGCACCGGCCTTGGCTGGGACTACGTTCCCGTGGCCATGCGGCTGGTGCGCATGCGTGCGCGCGTGATCTCCTCGCGCGCGCGCTGTGTGGAACCTCTGACCCTGTGACGTCATGCGCCGGCGTCTCATCGACACGCGGCGCAGCGTCGCAGGGTTGGGAGCTATTTATAGCAGGCTATGCCTGCTAGCCGGACGGTTCGGTCTGCTGCCCTTGGGTGACTATACCTCAGCCAGCCTAGCACAAGTCTATGGTAAGTACCTATCCACCCTTTTACCTAAGTCCCATACCCTTGGGCACTAACATCGTGTACCTTAAACTACTGTATTCTACCTTGCAGCTTTCCTAGGCTTAGGTCAACATGCCTCGGTTTGTGTTCGCCCATCGCTTGTAGTCCTCCTCATTACCTTCCCTTCTACCCCATTATGGAACCAGTTCCTGGTAGGGTGCCCCCCTCGGGAGCCCTTCTATGCTTTTACTAGTACCAGGTACCGCTCGGCCCCTATTCACCCATATGTTCACATTGTTCTATTCTCCTCCTTACTTTCCCCTTCCCCCTCCTACTCCCCCCCCCCTCCTCCTTTCCTTTTCCCCCCTCTTTCCCTCCCCCCCTTTTTTCCTCCCCTTTTTTCCTCCCCCCCCTTTCCCTCCCCACCCCGCTTTTCCCTTTTCCACTTATCCTCCCCCGTTTCCCCCCCCCCCTCTCCCCACTCCCCTCTCCCCTTCTCCACTCCCATTCCCCTTCCTTTCCTCTCCTCACTTGTTTACCCCTTCACTTACACCATACAACACCCTTTTGCCCTGTTCATCATCACCCTTTCCTATTTGTTTGGTCACCTTCTGTAATCTTTTATTCTCCACACAATGCGACTACAATATTGACATTTTCCACAATACTCACCCATCACCATCCCTTGTTACCCTATCTCCACACTCACTATTCCATGTCTCACTTCTTCTTGTATGTGGCAATCTAGGTTACCTCAATCCCTATATACATTTTTATCCTTACTATCCTATTATTTTGTTAGCTCCCCCAGGTTGCCGTGGGAGATCATTCGTTGGTGTTGGGGCCTTGCGCCTGGGGTCTGCTGGGACCTGGGTAAGCAGATTCGTTCTCTCCCCCCCCCCCCCCTATTTCCATTACCTAATTGTATACTTTGATGCTGGAACATAAATTATTTGATCATGTATTTTTGTAAACCTCGTATTTTTTAATTATCAGGTTCAGACTGTTTAGTCAGAAAAACTTATCTCCAGATTCCCTCCTGATGAAGCGGATTGTGTCCGCGAAACTAGTCGAGGAATATGATATCTGAGATTTCGTGCTGTACTGTATACTATTGAATCCATTGGTGATATGCCTGTACTTTTATTAAGTGTTTATGTATTATCTTGTTCTGTCCATTGCATCAATAAATGAATTATAATTTTATCACTACCGTTACTTGCTCTTATGGTTACCCTTAATTCTGTACCGTAATAGTCCAATATGCTCCTTTTGGTCGCCTGACTGGGGATCAGGCTTCCAACCCCTTTTTGATATTGATTCCTGGATGACGGTACATATGCACCTTTTCTACCTCTATATTTTACTGTAGAGAGGCCACTGCTCTAACCTCCTTATGAAGGGGACACCTCTATTGATACATCTGTAGATACACCTGTCTACAACACCCCACAGAGAATAACTGGAAGCAATCCCTTATCTACGCATTATCTACCACCCAGGACACCTAATAGATTTCCAGATAGACTAGTAAACAGAAGAACTGATCATCAACACCTGAATCAATATGGAACCCCACGTACACCAAGATTCAATATACCTACGCATAACCCATATTCTGTACTAAGGGAGCGTAATTACCCCCCCCATGAGAGAAGGAATGAAGACCGGGGAGGCTTTCAACAGAGACAGAACTATGATGAGGAAAGGGTTTTTCCCAGAGGAGGCCCAAGAGACAGACCACCAGGGAAATGGAAGGCCCGAGTCCCATACAGGAACCAGATGTGGAGAGGGAGGAATATGAACAGAGAAGGCTATGGAGGGCCAAGGGACGATCGTCTGCAAGGAGAATATCAAGATCAGAGAACATATGGATACCCCAGGAAAGAGTGGGACAACCAACGCGGGGGGAACACAGTACCCACCCAGAGATCCACCGGAGGAAGAAGAGGACCAGAGGAACAAGAGGGGGGAGAAAGAAAAAAGAGAAGGGAATATTAGGTAAGGGTATTTATAATGTCAGCAAAGTTCAATTCACCCAAGAGGAAATAAAGATCCTGGATTTAGGACTGAAGTACGCACCAGAAAAACCCCTGGATGAGTTTCAAACATATATAGATCTCAAGAAATTCATGAGGAAACTTAATCTAAAGAAACATTTTGCTGAGAATGGAGATACAAGAACAAGCATGGAATCGATCTACACACATACTCAACTCAAGAATAAATCAACCCTTAACCCAAACACCCCAGGTAACCAATGTTTGGCAGCATTTGAAAAAATGGTGGAAGAAGATGTAAGAAAAGTGCAAAAGAACAACAACCATAAAGCCAAAAAAATTTGGAAAACAATCAGGGCATTGAGCAAGAAGAATGAGGTGGTCATACGACCGGTAGACAAGGGGGGAGGACTGGTGATCCTTGATAAGGAAGATTATGAGGAGGAAATGAACAATTTGCTACAGGTGGAGAATACATACAAGAAATTAAAAAACAACCCCAAGAAGATATATATGAAGAAGCTAAAGGCCTTTGTGAAAAAAGGGAAAGACAGTGGAATACTCAACACCCAGGAAGCTGAATACCTTGTATCCAATTCTACCAAGACCCCTGTTATCTACTACACACCCAAGATTCATAAAAGGCTGGAGAAGCCCCCTGGAAGACCCATAGTTAGTGGGATAAACTCCATCTTTTCAAGACTGGGTGAATACTTAGACAAATTCTTAAAACCTTTGGTATGTAAGGGCAAATCGTATTTACGTGATAGCTCACAACTTTTGCAAGATCTACAAGCAATTAGTGGAGCTCAGAATTACATGCTTGCTACAATTGACGTAAATTCTCTGTACACCAGCATTGTGCAAAAAGACGGCTTACATGCTGTAGAAAAAGCCTTACATGAACATACAGAGATGAGACAATCACAAATCAACTTCATACTGGAGGGCCTAGAATTAGCAATGAGTTGCACCTACTTCTGGCACAATAACAACTACTATGTCCAACAGAAAGGAGTCGCAATGGGGGCACGCTACGCACCGAGCGTAGCTTATCTCCTCATGAATAGGTGGGAGGAGGAGTATGTCTATACAGGAAACAACCCCCACCTCAAGTTCTATCGGAGGTACATCGACGACCTGTTTATAATCTGGGAGGGAACGCCAGAGGAGTTTGAACAGTTTCTAAATAACCTCAATAATAATAGATATGGGCTCACCTTTACTGGTAAATGGAACCATCAACAAATTGAATATTTAGATCTAGTGATCTTCAAGAATGGAGACAGATTGCATACAAAAACGTATTTCAAGGCCACTGACAAAAATGGGTACATACCGATTACAAGCTGCCACCACCCACAATGGAAGGGAAATATCCCTAAAGGGCAACTTTTAAGACTACGCAGAAACTGTGACAACATGGAGGATTTTCTGGTCCAAGCAGATGGGTTGATTGAACAATTCTGTGAAAAAGGCTACAAGAAAGACGAATTGATAAAAACAAAAACCGTTGTAGCAAGTATGAATAGAAGGCAACTATTCACGAAAAATATAAGAAAAAACAAACCAAATGATATAGCATTTATAACAGGGTTCAACAGCCAATATAGAAGTTTAGAAAAAATCGTTAGGAAATATTGGCCTATCCTCAAGGAGGACAGAGTGCTAGCCAAGATTCTACCTAACAAACCAAAATTTGTTTATAGAAGAGCCCCCAATCTTCGCGATCATCTGGTCCATAATGTCATTAATCCCCCCAAACAGATAGAAATTTTTCCTAATCTAAAAGGCTTTTATAAATGCCAGAGATGCTTACCCTGTAGGGTCAGTAAGAAAGTTCCAAGGAGGAGGTGCAAATGTAAGGCCCTCGCGCTACTATGATAAAAGTGTACAAAATACAGTGATAAATCGAGTGTTCAAACCCTAAAGTGCCTAAATTGCATATGTGTAGATATAAAGTAAACGTGCCTGCCTGCAGCGGAACCTAAAGTGTATCACAATCCACTCACAGTATTAAAATTAAAATAAGTGATTCCGCGCTACAGTGAATACAGATAAAAATAAATGAATATAGATATAAATAAATGGGGATCACAAAGTGCATCCAATCAATAAGGCATAATGACCTCACAAGAGGAATAAATAATCTATTAAATATTGGATAAGACTGGGATAGTGTAAAAGTGTAGTCTCTGAAATAACTTCAGCAGGAAGGATAATAAACTGGAGTTGTGTCCTAAAACCATCTAAAAACTAATGCTAAGCAATAGGTAGACACAGAGCTCTCACCTTTATAAAATGCCCAAAGAGTAAATATATCCAAAGGGTAAAAAGATAAGTGATCTAAATCTGTAATAAAAGTTAATAAATTATCCACCACTAGGGGGTGTTCTGTGTGGACAACGATGCAGTAAAAACTCAATCCAAAATGTCAGCAATTAATCATAAGTATAAAGATGTCTTTCCTTGATAGTAGTTTTCACCACTAGGGGGTCCTCTCCTTCATTCACAAAATCTCCCAGTCAGTGCTGCACTTCCAAGCCTCTTCATATCCCTCGTAACCTCCGTAAAACAGTGGGGGGGGGGCAGCAGCAGACAGAGGTGAGAGAGAAGGGGAGAGAGAGAAAAAATCCCAATGGTGTAGTATGATTAGAATAACAATAGCTTTAATAAAGAACGCTAAGATGGACTCTTACAATGTAAAACAAGGAAATAAGCATATACAGCAGATAGGGCGTCTGAACGCCGCTCTCACTTCACTTCCTGGTAATGCTCTGTCTCTCCAGCCAATCCCTACGCGTTACGTCATCACGTGACTTCTTCAGGAGATGCTGATTGGCTGAGACGATATTGCTTATATTTCCAAAAAACGGAAATGAGCCAGCGGCCATTTTCTTGTGGTCCGCTCTATTTACCGACGGCGGCCATTTTATTGTGGTACATAACTATTTCTATAGCGGCCATTTTCGGGAGAAGTGTATCTCTGCTGACACTTCTAAGATCGGTGTTTTTATTACTGGGCAGACGCAGAGGATGTGTCTCGGAATACTCGTGACACCGCCTCATTAAAAATCACCTCTTCCGTTTCAGTGAACAGAGTGGAGTTCCGAATATGCATTTAAAAACAACTGACATAAACCTTTTAATGCAGCAACGATTTAAAACCTCATAAATTATGCAAATGCTCCTGGATTGAAAGAATGTGGATCTATGACTTGAAAGCTAAAAATAGAAAAATTGAAAAAAATAATAATTAAAAAAAAAAAAAAAATTGAAAAAAAATGAAAAAAATTGAAAAAAATAGAGAAAAATAAAATTGAAAAAAAATGAAAAAAATTGAAAAAAAATTGAAAAAAAAATTGAAAAAAAAAATGAAATAATAGAATTGAAAATTTGAAAAAAATAGATAAAATAGAAAAAAATTGAAAAAAAAAATAAATAAAAAGAATAATAATACTAATCAACATGAAAAATAATAAAAATAAAAATAAAAATTAAAATAAATGTGAAAAATGAAAATGAAAATAAAAAATGAAAGAAATATTAGAAATGAAGTAAAATAAAAATAAAAATAAAAATAAAAGTAAAAATCTTCTGGTCCATAATGTCATTAATCCCCCCAAACAGATAGAAATTTTTCCTAATCTAAAAGGCTTTTATAAATGCCAGAGATGCTTACCCTGTAGGGTCAGTAAGAAAGTTCCAAGGAGGAGGGAAACCTTTAAATCGAGGGTTGACCAGAGAGAATACAAAATCAGGAACCTGATCACCTGCCATAGTACTCACGTTACGTATGTCATCGAATGCCCTTGCCACCTTCAGTATGTGGGGAGAACCACTCGGCCCCTACATGTACGCATACGTGAGCACATCAATAATATAAAGAAAGGCTTCCCCAAACACAATTTGTCACGTCATTTTGACCAAGTACATAGAAGAGACCCATCAGGGCTAATTTTCTATGGCATTGACTCCATAAAGGGCCACTGGAGAGGAGGAAACAAAACCACCCTCATTTCACAGAATGAGACAGTTTGGATATATAGGTTGAGGTCCCTGGCGCCTAGGGGCCTCAACCTAGATATAGATCTCAACTGCTTCATAGCTGAACCCTGATATATTCAAGCCTGGTTACCGTCATCACACTGTGGGTATATAAGATAACCTTTACCCTAGGGGGCACCCAGGGGATATACCGACCCTTAAATATTCAAACCCTGCTTACCCATACTTCTGTAATATGGGGGGCCACTGTGTACCCCTTACCTCAGGGGATGGTTATAATCACAACACCTCCCCTGTATGTTCGGCCTTTCCCCATATATAAGGCTATATTATCACTATATAACACATCTATTAAAGTTTTTTGCGGTATCTATAAAGATAATACCGATACACTACCCAATCACTTATATTTTAGTGGGCACTGTAATCATCCATTAGGATATATAATAATCACACCTAAGTAGAGGTATTCATACACCCATACATTATGGGTTTCTAGTAAGAAATATGACACTTAGCAATCACAATTTAAGACTATCTAATATCACTATAGAGTTTATGGATCTAGTTCCTTTTATGCGGGATTTACTTTAGATTACACATGGTAAAAAATTTTACAACTCTGTAAGATGACAAGTGTTCACCTTTAAATAGCACCATAGGGGAATATAAGCACGAGGTAACACTAATAATTTAATTTGTATATAACTAAAAATTATTATTTTTATGATATATGTATATATGAGGTTAGGGTGTCATTGTGTACATATATATATGTAGACATATATATTCATAATTTTCCACTTATGATAAGTCGGGTTTCCTGACACATTATATTCTTTTAGGGTCAATTAATTTTTATATATAGACAAAAAGTGTAGCGCTAAAGTGAATATGGTAAAGGGGGGGTTTTGTAGTAAGGAGAGGTGAAACCACCAACTCAGGTGACCAATATCTCAACTTCGTCAAAACCAAATGTAAGTGTGCATGAACAACGTGATATTATCACAAATATAACAACACATTAGAGTGCTCCTTCTTTTGAAAAAAGTGTGCATATAAATGAGGAAAAAAATAAAAAATAAAGTGAAAATCCATTAATAAGTGATAATCATAAAAGTCCACATTTGACTGATAATGTAATACAGAAAATGTCCACAATAGTGATATGAGAGCATTTAAGCCAATATAAGTGATAAAAACTTGGTGTTGTAGTCCATGTATTGCGAGGTATGGTTGAAACACCAAGACCCAAGGCAGATATCCTTATGGTACAAAAACTCAAGAGCCGAGGCAGATATCCTTATAGAGATTCCAATTCAGGGAGGGGGAACACAGGGCAGATAACTTTGCAGCACAAAGGCCCAGAAAAAAGTAAGGTAGAATACTCTTACCGACTTTGGTGGACTCACAAGCCGTGGGCGGTGAGTCAAACGAGCTTGTACTGTCTTGTAACCCCTGACAGTGTAGGGATGGGTTTGTACACCAAAAGACGTCCTCATTGGATGGGGGAGCCTGGAACCTGGTCTTGAAGGTCTGCGCGATCCCCGTTTTTATCCGCATACATGGACCATATAGAAAACAACAACAAGGAACCTCCACATAGTGTAAATCCGAAAAAGGAACTCTTCTTCAATTGGCATTTATTAGATCATCATCAAAACAATCCATAAAACTCGCAGTTAAAATAGAATCGATTCAAAGCACAATAAAATGAGCGTGGTATGGGTGGCTGGATACAGCAAGGAGACCCGACGCGTTTCGTCTGATGAGACTTCTGCTGGGGTATGTGCCGACCCGCCACCACCACGCTTTTATACATAACTTACAATAATCTATCATGTACAGCTGTTAGCACAACGTGCACAATGACTTCCTGTATTGATGGCGTGCGTTCCATTCAAGGTCACGTGCTTACTCGGATTCACCAATGGGATGCCGAGCGGAGTAAGCCTCAGCAAAACCAAGCCTCAATCCAATTGTTGTCTCCGAGTGTACACTCGTAGGGTGAAGGAACGCCCTCATCTCCTAATCACCCAATGCAAATCGTCATCGTGAGTGACGCCGACGTGACTGGCGTCACGTGGTGGCGTCTAACGTGACCTCTTGCATACCTCATTGTATACCCCCGGAACCGGAAGTGGACGACACAAGGCTATTGGAGCGCAACATGCGTTCCAAACAGATCATCCCGGAAACGGAAGTGTCAAGGATGAAAACAAGTGCGGCTTAATTATAAGTCCGCCAAGAAATGAACTACAAAAATTATATAGATTTAATAAAATTAGATAGAATTGAGATTCCAATAATACAAATATGGAATTCAATCAGGGAGTCAGTGTGCATCGTGGCTAAGCTGAAAAATACCAGATGACAAATATATAAATCATTGTTCCTAGTATGAAATAAAATAAAATAAACAAGAGGTAATGTCCCTCTCCATCAATGTCAGATCTCAATAAATATAAGACAACTGTCACCGAGGACAAAAGAACAAATTTTCTATATATGTGCCAGAATTTCAATTACTGGGCAACAGAACTCATTGAGAATCTGACAGCAATGCAAATATCAAATACAGATATAGACTACATGGGTAGAATAAAATAAAAATCTAAAAAGTCTATAAAAACAGACCTAATGGTGAGCAAAAATTAAGTAGAACTAATATTAAAGACTATCTTATAATTAAAAATATGGCCAGGGCCCAAATCCATGATCAGGCCAGAAATGATAACTAATAATAAGCAACTGGGAATTGGGACTAGAAGATTTGAGGAGTGCCCTGACTAAGATTGATTGATGAATGAGTTGATGTCCCATTCCACATTCAATCCAAGTGGCGTGAAACATCTGATTTGGTGTATCCAAAAAGTTTCAAGCCTTGACACTCCACGTATGCATGATTCTCCTCTCCAGTGAGGGGTAAACCTATCTATTATTTGAAATTTCGTGCCGGAAGGGTCTCGATTATGGTGTAATAAGTAGTGCTTGGGTACACTATGATTTGTACATCCGTTCTTAATAAGCTTAATATGTTCACCAACCCTTATGGCGAAGGTACGAATAGTCCGCCCTATGTACTGCTTCCCGCAAGGGCAGGTGATGAGATATACTATATATCTCGTCGAACAGGTGACAAAGTGCTTCACAGAGTATTCTTTCCCTGTGGTAGTTGACCCAAACATATCAATCTTCCTTGACCTGAGTGTATTAAGTTTACACACCTTACATTTCCGGCAAGGGAAGAAGCCCTTCATATCATGAAAGAATGAGGGAACAGAGGGGGGATCTGTTACGTTGGGAGCTATCTGTCCCCTCAGGGGCATCACACCTCTATAGATTACTCCCGCTTGTTCCGGGAGGACTGGTCCAAGGACAGTATCGTTTTTTAAAACCCTCCAGTGCTTATGGAAGATGTCCTTAATCTGCCTATGTTGTATGGAGAAGTTCGTAATGAAGGACCATTTATGTCTATTTTCTACAATAGGTTTAGATTGTTCAGAGAGAAGAGAGTTCCTGTCTATTAGAGAGACATTGTGGATCACTCTATCTATCTCTGTTGCATCATATCCCTTGCTGACAAATCTCGACTTCAAGGTGTCCGCTTGGTCATAGTAGTCAGAGAGCTGCGAACAGTTGCGTCTAATTCGCAGCATCTGGCTTCGAGGGACAGACTTTAGCCACGCTACATGGTGGCAGCTATCGGTCGGAATGTAGCCGTTCCGATCCGTAGCCTTAAAGAAAGTCTTAGTGGAAAGGTGGTGGTCCACCACCGAGACTTCAAGGTCCAAAAAATGGATGATCGACTGGCTAGCTTCATAGGTTAGCTCTATCCCTATCTGGTTGTTATTTA
Source organism: Lithobates septentrionalis (assembly GCA_037952835.1). Classification (NCBI taxonomy): domain Eukaryota; kingdom Metazoa; phylum Chordata; class Amphibia; order Anura; family Ranidae; genus Lithobates; species Lithobates septentrionalis. The sequence continues at coordinate 1,620,669 of JBBDGP010000230.1, read as the reverse complement.
GAGTACAAATAAATTCATCCAGAGACTGCATATTCCCTTTCCATAGGAGGAGGATGTCGTCGATGTACCTAGCCCACAAAACCAATTGTGGTGGGTCTAGGGCATAGACGACATCCTCCTCCCATTTGGCCATATATAGGTTGGCCAGGCTGGGGGCAAATTTTGCCCCCATCGCTACCCCCTTCTTCTGGAGATAATATTCTCCATTGTACCAAAAGTAATTGTGTTTGGTGGCAAAACACAATAGATCCATGATGAACCTCTTCTGGGTACCTGGAATTGAGTTATTCCTAGAAAGAAAGGAGTTAGCTGCTTCAAAACCCAAATCATGGGGTATGCAAGTATACAATGCCTTGACATCGGCTGTAGCCAGAATGAGGTCCTCACTATAGGTCACTCGCTCTAATTTAGCAATGGTATCCTTGGTATCCCTTAGGTAAGATGGTGTCGATTTCACTAGTGGTTGTAAAAAGAAATCGATGTATTTCCCGATGCGGGACGTGATAGAGTTTATACCACTAATGATAGGGCGGCCAGGAGGTTGTGTGACATTCTTGTGTACTTTAGGTAAGTAGTAGATCACGGGAATGCGTGGGGTAACTGGGATCAGGAAATTCTTCTCCTTTTTATCCAGAATTCCCAATTGAGACCCAGTATCTATCAAATCTATCAAAGCCCTTTTAAAGTCAGATGTGGGATTTTTTGTTAATTTAAGATATGTATCCGTGTCGCTAAGGATATTGATCATCTCCGCGTGGTAATCTACTTTATTGAGAATAACAATCCCCCCGCCCTTGTCTGCCGGGCGGATAACAAGGTTCTTCCGTTCACAGAGGGACTTTAACCCAGTTTTTAAGTTAGGGTCATTGTATATTCTTTTATCTGGTAGTCTATCTAGATCATTGAGGACCAGATCACGAAAGACCTTGATGGAAGGTGCCACTGAGCAGGGGGGGTTGAACAGCGATGGGTTAGCAAGGCCGGAGTGTAGTGCATGTGACGTGATATCCATAGTCCTCGGTCTAATGGGGTTAGACATAATGTATCTCTGAACATTCAACTTTCTGATGTATTTGTGTACATCAATAAAGGTTGAAAATGTATTTAATTTTTTGGGGGGTACATATTTCAACCCTTTGTCTAATACTAATTTTTCCGCTTGGGTTAGTTCTACATTGCTCAAATTAAAAATGCCACTATCTACTGAACACGTTTTCTTTTTCCTGGCGCGCCACCCCCCTCTGGAGCCGCGCCCGGATTTGGATTTCTTACGTAGCTTTCCCCTTCCCTGTGAAAATCCTTCCTCATGGGAGGTCCTGGTATGTTCTGGTTATAATTGAAGGGTGATCTGATATGGTAACCTTCATCCCTTTCTGAATAGGGATATCTGGAACCCTGATCCCCATGGGATCTTCCCTCTCTGAGGGGCGAGAACCTATTTTGTGTACGAATCGGGGTTCTCTGGGGATAATGGTAATCCTGATAATGGTGATCTTGATAATGATCATAATGATCATTCGCTCTTCTCCATGGGGACGAGTCTTGTCTGGGGTGATCATAAAATGATCTCGGGTTCCTATTTCCTCTAGACCTACCTCTGTTGTTCCTTCCCCTTCCCCTCTGGTTAGAGGATGGATTCTTTTGATAGGAAATGGGTGTGAGGGGTCTGATGGGAGGGTGATAAACGTCCTGAGTAGGGGGCTCCCTCCTAATCATTGATGGTTGTGAGTTCGAAGGGCCTGTGCCTGAATTGTTGACAGGCACTTGTCCCATCTCTAGGGCAGTGACTGGTGGATTCTTGTCCTGCCAACTGAACACACACCCACTTTTATAGTCACAGATGTCCCTTGTATACTTTTTTTGTTTCTTAACCCTCTGTTCCCGTTCTTCCTTCTCTAAGTGATCCTTCAGATTTGTAGAGAGTGAATTATACTCAGCTAATTGTTTATGTGGAAGGAGCTTATCCCTGATATCTTTAATTTCTGTGTCCAGGGTTTTTTTCCTCAAGCGTTTTCTTTCAATCAAAAACCCTAGAAGGGAAATACCTGCTTCGTTAAAAAACCGAAACCAGGATTCGAGATCAGGTTCACCTTGCTGGGGGTGGATATTCCATCTCAGGCCCCTTGGGACCAACCGCTCCTTTGAGTATTGCTCAAGGAAAGCTATGTCCCATTCAAGATGAAGTTCTGAAACCATCAGATTTTTTAATCTTAAAAATAGCCCCCCTATTTCAGAGTCACTATTTAAGGGTGTAAAAACACCTTCAATATTAAATGTGCGATTATTCCGGTAATCGAAAATATCCATTAGTATATAAATTATCGTTTATATAATTGAAGAAAGGCAGCAGTAATCAAGTCTGAAGAATATGCAAAATAAATTAGAAAAATACCGCGCCTGTCTGATAAGTGAAATCAGCTGCCAACACTACAGAACGACTGAGACTGTAAAAAATATATATAGACAAAAAGTGTAGCGCTAAAGTGAATATGGTAAAGGGGGGGTTTTGTAGTAAGGAGAGGTGAAACCACCAACTCAGGTGACCAATATCTCAACTTCGTCAAAACCAAATGTAAGTGTGCATGAACAACGTGATATTATCACAAATATAACAACACATTAGAGTGCTCCTTCTTTTGAAAAAAGTGTGCATATAAATGAGGAAAAAAATAAAAAATAAAGTGAAAATCCATTAATAAGTGATAATCATAAAAGTCCACATTTGACTGATAATGTAATACAGAAAATGTCCACAATAGTGATATGAGAGCATTTAAGCCAATATAAGTGATAAAAACTTGGTGTTGTAGTCCATGTATTGCGAGGTATGGTTGAAACACCAAGACCCAAGGCAGATATCCTTATGGTACAAAAACTCAAGAGCCGAGGCAGATATCCTTATAGAGATTCCAATTCAGGGAGGGGGAACACAGGGCAGATAACTTTGCAGCACAAAGGCCCAGAAAAAAGTAAGGTAGAATACTCTTACCGACTTTGGTGGACTCACAAGCCGTGGGCGGTGAGTCAAACGAGCTTGTACTGTCTTGTAACCCCTGACAGTGTAGGGATGGGTTTGTACACCAAAAGACGTCCTCATTGGATGGGGGAGCCTGGAACCTGGTCTTGAAGGTCTGCGCGATCCCCGTTTTTATCCGCATACATGGACCATATAGAAAACAACAACAAGGAACCTCCACATAGTGTAAATCCGAAAAAGGAACTCTTCTTCAATTGGCATTTATTAGATCATCATCAAAACAATCCATAAAACTCGCAGTTAAAATAGAATCGATTCAAAGCACAATAAAATGAGCGTGGTATGGGTGGCTGGATACAGCAAGGAGACCCGACGCGTTTCGTCTGATGAGACTTCTGCTGGGGTATGTGCCGACCCGCCACCACCACGCTTTTATACATAACTTACAATAATCTATCATGTACAGCTGTTAGCACAACGTGCACAATGACTTCCTGTATTGATGGCGTGCGTTCCATTCAAGGTCACGTGCTTACTCGGATTCACCAATGGGATGCCGAGCGGAGTAAGCCTCAGCAAAACCAAGCCTCAATCCAATTGTTGTCTCCGAGTGTACACTCGTAGGGTGAAGGAACGCCCTCATCTCCTAATCACCCAATGCAAATCGTCATCGTGAGTGACGCCGACGTGACTGGCGTCACGTGGTGGCGTCTAACGTGACCTCTTGCATACCTCATTGTATACACCCGGAACCGGAAGTGGACGACACAAGGCTATTGGAGCGCAACATGCGTTCCAAACAGATCATCCCGGAAACGGAAGTGTCAAGGATGAAAACAAGTGCGGCTTAATTATAAGTCCGCCAAGAAATGAACTACAAAAATTATATAGATTTAATAAAATTAGATAGAATTGAGATTCCAATAATACAAATATGGAATTCAATCAGGGAGTCAGTGTGCATCGTGGCTAAGCTGAAAAATACCAGATGACAAATATATAAATCATTGTTCCTAGTATGAAATAAAATAAAATAAACAAGAGGTAATGTCCCTCTCCATCAATGTCAGATCTCAATAAATATAAGACAACTGTCACCGAGGACAAAAGAACAAATTTTCTATATATGTGCCAGAATTTCAATTACTGGGCAACAGAACTCATTGAGAATCTGACAGCAATGCAAATATCAAATACAGATATAGACTACATGGGTAGAATAAAATAAAAATCTAAAAAGTCTATAAAAACAGACCTAATGGTGAGCAAAAATTAAGTAAAACTAATATTAAAGACTATCTTATAATTAAAAATATGGCCAGGGCCCAAATCCATGATCAGGCCAGAAATGATAACTAATAATAAGCAACTGGGAATTGGGACTAGAAGATTTGAGGAGTGCCCTGACTAAGATTGATTGATGAATGAGTTGATGTCCCATTCCACATTCAATCCAAGTGGCGTGAAACATCTGATTTGGTGTATCCAAAAAGTTTCAAGCCTTGACACTCCACGTATGCATGATTCTCCTCTCCAGTGAGGGGTAAACCTATCTATTATTTGAAATTTCGTGCCGGAAGGGTCTCGATTATGGTGTAATAAGTAGTGCTTGGGTACACTATGATTTGTACATCCGTTCTTAATAAGCTTAATATGTTCACCAACCCTTATGGCGAAGGTACGAATAGTCCGCCCTATGTACTGCTTCCCGCAAGGGCAGGTGATGAGATATACTATATATCTCGTCGAACAGGTGACAAAGTGCTTCACAGAGTATTCTTTCCCTGTGGTAGTTGACCCAAACATATCAATCTTCCTTGACCTGAGTGTATTAAGTTTACACACCTTACATTTCCGGCAAGGGAAGAAGCCCTTCATATCATGAAAGAATGAGGGAACAGAGGGGGGATCTGTTACGTTGGGAGCTATCTGTCCCCTCAGGGGCATCACACCTCTATAGATTACTCCCGCTTGTTCCGGGAGGACTGGTCCAAGGACAGTATCGTTTTTTAAAACCCTCCAGTGCTTATGGAAGATGTCCTTAATCTGCCTATGTTGTATGGAGAAGTTCGTAATGAAGGACCATTTATGTCTATTTTCTACAATAGGTTTAGATTGTTCAGAGAGAAGAGAGTTCCTGTCTATTAGAGAGACATTGTGGATCACTCTATCTATCTCTGTTGCATCATATCCCTTGCTGATAAATCTCGACTTCAAGGTGTCCGCTTGGTCATAGTAGTCAGAGAGCTGCGAACAGTTGCGTCTAATTCGCAGCATCTGGCTTCGAGGGACAGACTTTAGCCACGCTACATGGTGGCAGCTATCGGTCGGAATGTAGCCGTTCCGATCCGTAGCCTTAAAGAAAGTCTTAGTGGAAAGGTGGTGGTCCACCACCGAGACTTCAAGGTCCAAAAAATGGATGATCGACTGGCTAGCTTCATAGGTTAGCTCTATCCCTATCTGGTTGTTATTTAGAGTACAAATAAATTCATCCAGAGACTGCATATTCCCTTTCCATAGGAGGAGGATGTCGTCGATGTACCTAGCCCACAAAACCAATTGTGGTGGGTCTAGGGCATAGACGACATCCTCCTCCCATTTGGCCATATATAGGTTGGCCAGGCTGGGGGCAAATTTTGCCCCCATCGCTACCCCCTTCTTCTGGAGATAATATTCTCCATTGTACCAAAAGTAATTGTGTTTGGTGGCAAAACACAATAGATCCATGATGAACCTCTTCTGGGTACCTGGAATTGAGTTATTCCTAGAAAGAAAGGAGTTAGCTGCTTCAAAACCCAAATCATGGGGTATGCAAGTATACAATGCCTTGACATCGGCTGTAGCCAGAATGAGGTCCTCACTATAGGTCACTCGCTCTAATTTAGCAATGGTATCCTTGGTATCCCTTAGGTAAGATGGTGTCGATTTCACTAGTGGTTGTAAAAAGAAATCGATGTATTTCCCGATGCGGGACGTGATAGAGTTTATACCACTAATGATAGGGCGGCCAGGAGGTTGTGTGACATTCTTGTGTACTTTAGGTAAGTAGTAGATCACGGGAATGCGTGGGGTAACTGGGATCAGGAAATTCTTCTCCTTTTTATCCAGAATTCCCAATTGAGACCCAGTATCTATCAAATCTATCAAAGCCCTTTTAAAGTCAGATGTGGGATTTTTTGTTAATTTAAGATATGTATCCGTGTCGCTAAGGATATTGATCATCTCCGCGTGGTAATCTACTTTATTGAGAATAACAATCCCCCCGCCCTTGTCTGCCGGGCGGATAACAAGGTTCTTCCGTTCACAGAGGGACTTTAACCCAGTTTTTAAGTTAGGGTCATTGTATATTCTTTTATCTGGTAGTCTATCTAGATCATTGAGGACCAGATCACGAAAGACCTTGATGGAAGGTGCCACTGAGCAGGGGGGGTTGAACAGCGATGGGTTAGCAAGGCCGGAGTGTAGTGCATGTGACGTGATATCCATAGTCCTCGGTCTAATGGGGTTAGACATAATGTATCTCTGAACATTCAACTTTCTGATGTATTTGTGTACATCAATAAAGGTTGAAAATTTATTTCATTTTTTGGGGGGTACATATTTCAACCCTTTGTCTAATACTAATTTTTCCGCTTGGGTTAGTTCTACATTGCTCAAATTAAAAATGCCACTATCTACTGAACACGTTTTCTTTTTCCTGGCGCGCCACCCCCCTCTGGAGCCGCGCCCGGATTTGGATTTCTTACGTAGCTTTCCCCTTCCCTGTGAAAATCCTTCCTCATGGGAGGTCCTGGTATGTTCTGGTTATAATTGAAGGGTGATCTGATATTAATTTTTATAAATACACAATTGTTTACAGATAAAACAGAGCACGCATATAATAGAAATATGTGTTGATAATATGGTAGATGTTGGGGATATACCTGCCCTTAGGACCTATGTTCAAGCCGGTTGCTAAAATATTCTGTATATGATATTGTTCAGAAACCTTTCTCCAAAAGTACTGTACACTGAATCAACAAACTTGCTGTTCTATTTTGAACCAGCAGGGGGAGTTCCGTCTAATAGTAATGAAATAAGTGAATTGTCTCTGTGTTAATGGAGAGCGCGTTCATGAATTTTCACAATCAATTGGATATGCAAATTGAACATCCAAGTTTCATTATGTAACTAATGGGAGAATTTCCCTATATTACATACATTTTAAATTGTATCCATAGGAAATATATTGAAAATGAGCCCCGGAATATGAGGGGTAGGCTGAAGATGAACGCGCTCTCCTCCTATAAAACTTAGTAGAGGGAAGAGTGTGACACCGTTGCTGAGGACGTCATGTGACGAAGCGCGCACAACGGCATCACGCTCTGTCAGTCTGCTCCACGGCATAGGAGAGAGGAGGACGCTGCTTAGCAGCTGATAGCATCACATCCTCATTGCGCTCCATATGCCTGTTTGGAGCGCCCTTTTTTATCTATACAAATTGTAGTTTGTACTTTGTCTGGCAATCTTTGCTGTCCTAATCCATCCGGACAGAAATACACAATTAGTGCCTGGACTTGGTAGATTCACTTACTTTTTCTTTTAATTTTTGTTTGTTTGGGACTTTATAATTACTTTTTTAATTTAACATTTTTATTTTTAACACAATTTTTTGGTTTGTCATTTTTAATTTTTGTAAATTTTTCTTTTACAAACCAGCGGTGCTGGTTTTGATACAATTTTTAAATAAAGTGGCCATACGGTATTACGCTATGGAAGCTCTCTTTTTTTCCTAAACATATGAGTGGAAGCAATACCTTCAAGGATTTAAAGGCACAGGAGACATCCAGCATAACACCTGGCAGCAAGGCGATCTATCTCCCAACACAGGTGGATTACCCCGCTGGGGGGCTTGGGGAGCTGATTATAACATAAAGATTCGTCAGATGGAAGCAACCCTGCGTATCACACCACAAGCGTTATACCCCTGTTGGGGTTCTGGGAGCTGGTGAGTAAGCAACCAAAGGGGGAGCACGAGAGTCACCTGACAAATTATTGCAGCACCAAGTCACCTGTGGGAATCTGCATGAGTCACTTAACATCAATATATGGAACTTTGTTGAAAATCCAATTGCTGTTGTTTCCTGGGCTATTGAGCAGTTTTTGGTCTATGCAATTGCAATCTATGATGATTATATGGAATGTAATAGATTAGAATAATATTATATATACATACAAATATACAACAGAAGAAAAAGCTGCTGCGCCCACCAAACAAACCAAATATATATATGGAATACAAAGTGTAGTGAAAACGATAAGCTGCCAACACCACCAATTAGACTAATTGTGACAACAAATATAAGAAAAAAAGTGTAGCGCTATAATATGTCAGTCAAAAACGTTAAGGTATACTGATTGACCAGTAGTGTATATCCCAAAAGTTAAATAGTATTGAATCACATATACAAAAGCAGTAAAACAGTGAAAATTCCAAAATTTGCAAAGAGAACCACTCTTATTTAAGACCTTTAAGATATAACAATATAAAGAGTGTGCATCACACAGATTGAACCCAAACCCTTATAGCCGACAACAAGCATATAGGGATGGGAACAAGTGATAAGTCCCTGGAGTGAGAGAAGTTCTTTTAATCAGGTAGAGACTTCTTAGAGCATTGGATCCATGCTCTAAGAAGTCTCTACCTGATTAAAAGAACTTCTCTCACTCCAGGGACTTATCACTTGTTCCCATCCCTATATGCTTGTTGTCGGCTATAAGGGTTTGGGTTCAATCTGTGTGATGCACACTCTTTATATTGTTATATCTTAAAGGTCTTAAATAAGAGTGGTTCTCTTTGCAAATTTTGGAATTTTCACTGTTTTACTGCTTTTGTATATGTGATTCAATACTATTTAACTTTTGGGATATACACTACTGGTCAATCAGTATACCTTAACGTTTTTGACTGACATATTATAGCGCTACACTTTTTTTCTTATATTATATATACATACATCACTGTATTTGCATATGGTTCTTAGCAAATGCACTATATGGAATCCAGTTTCTGGCCTCTTTCCCAGATACAGCAGGATCCAGTAAGCTGTGCGACATTTGATGCCTATCATAACCTTTTGTGTATTTGAGTATTGGAAACGTACCTACTCAGTGGTTGTGGAACTACCCATATTGTAAATAAGGGGGACCTGTACATACTGTATACCTCTTAGAACTACAACTACAGGTAGGGGGTGCCTAATTATAGGCCATCCCAATTTCTAAATATACTGACTGATATTTGATATTTCTCTAGGTAGCGCCAGTATACCCAATTCTTTATTTTCATACTTCTACATAGTACCCCACCAGGTACCTTATGTAAGGGAGGCAGCAACCTTAATTTCTGACCCTATACACGCATCCTAAAGCGCAGTTTTTGTTCTGCTTACTATTTACCATCGCACTACGGTGTGATTTTCTAACTGCTGCTATGGACATTTTTGGGTATATGGGGAACAGAAATGTGGACCTCGCAGGTCTATTTAATCAGGAGGTAGTGGCCAACACCCATGACATGCAAGGTCTAATGAAACAACTCAGACACACCATGGAAAAACAATTAAGGGTGTGGTGGGATATAGCCACTTTAGAAACATACATTAAAGCTAAAATGACCCCAAGAAGACTCCGATGGGATATGAACCCTAATGATGGCATTGGGGACCCAGAACTCATGGAGGAATGGTATTCATTTTTCAATGGATGTGAAAATGAATTATTACATAAAATTGTTAAAAGAAGAAAATTTAAACTGAAGGGGATAGAGGCCCATTTAATAGATATTAAAGACCAATTAATACCCTATGCTAATCAGAAGGAATATAAAGACAAGGAAAAGGAGCTTCAGGATATTATTAAAAAATATGACAGCACTATACAAGCAAAAAAACTGAAAAAATATAAACGGGATGTGACAGATTACAACAACACACAAGTATATAAATGGCAGCTAGCCAACTTAGAGGTAGAAGACATGGTGGTGGAAGAACCTCCTTATGAGGGGGACACCTCTATTGATACATCTGTAGATACACCTGTCTACAACACCCCACAGAGAATAACTGGAAGCAATCCCTTATCTACGCATTATCTACCACCCAGGACACCTAATAGATTTCCAGATAGACTAGTAAACAGAAGAACTGATCATCAACACCTGAATCAATATGGAACCCCACGTACACCAAGATTCAATATACCTACGCATAACCCATATTCTGTACTAAGGGAGCGTAATTACCCCCCCTATGAGAGAAGGAATGAAGACCGGGGAGGCTTTCAACAGAGACAGAACTATGATGAGGAAAGGGTTTTTCCCAGAGGAGGCCCAAGAGACAGACCACCAGGGAAATGGAAGGCCCGAGTCCCATACAGGAACCAGATGTGGAGAGGGAGGAATATGAACAGAGAAGGCTATGGAGGGCCAAGGGACGATCGTCTGCAAGGAGAATATCAAGATCAGAGAACATATGGATACCCCAGGAAAGAGTGGGACAACCAACGCGGGGGGAACACAGTACCCACCCAGAGATCCACCGGAGGAAGAAGAGGACCAGAGGAACAAGAGGGGGGAGAAAGAAAAAGGAGAAGGGAATATTAGGTAAGGGTATTTATAATCTCAGCAAAGTTCAATTCACCCAAGAGGAAATAAAGATCCTGGATTTAGGACTGAAGTACGCACCAGAAAAACCCCTGGATGAGTTTCAAACATATATAGATCTCAAGAAATTCATGAGGAAACTTAATCTAAAGAAACATTTTGCTGAGAATGGAGATACAAGAACAAGCATGGAATCGATCTACACACATACTCAACTCAAGAATAAATCAACCCTTAACCCAAACACCCCAGGTAACCAATGTTTGGCAGCATTTGAAAAAATGGTGGAAGAAGATGTAAGAAAAGTGCAAAAGAACAACAACCATAAAGCCAAAAAAATTTGGAAAACAATCAGGGCATTGAGCAAGAAGAATGAGGTGGTCATACGACCGGCAGACAAGGGGGGAGGACTGGTGATCCTTGATAAGGAAGATTATGAGGAGGAAATGAACAATTTGCTACAGGTGGAGAATACATACAAGAAATTAAAAAACAACCCCAAGAAGATATATATGAAGAAGCTAAAGGCCTTTGTGAAAAAAGGGAAAGACAGTGGAATACTCAACACCCAGGAAGCTGAATACCTTGTATCCAATTCTACCAAGACCCCTGTTATCTACTACACACCCAAGATTCATAAAAGGCTGGAGAAGCCCCCTGGAAGACCCATAGTTAGTGGGATAAACTCCATCTTTTCAAGACTGGGTGAATACTTAGACAAATTCTTAAAACCTTTGGTATGTAAGGGCAAATCGTATTTACGTGATAGCTCACAACTTTTGCAAGGTCTACAAGCAATTAGTGGAGCTCAGAATTACATGCTTGCTACAATTGACGTAAATTCTCTGTACACCAGCATTGTGCAAAAAGACGGCTTACATGCTGTAGAAAAAGCCTTACATGAACATACAGAGATGAGACAATCACAAATCAACTTCATACTGGAGGGCCTAGAATTAGCAATGAGTTGCAACTACTTCTGGCACAATAACAACTACTATGTCCAACAGAAAGGAGTCGCAATGGGGGCACGCTACGCACCGAGCGTAGCTAATCTCCTCATGAATAGGTGGGAGGAGGAGTATGTCTATACAGGAAACAACCCCCACCTCAAGTTCTATCGGAGGTACATCGACGACCTGTTTATAATCTGGGAGGGAACGCCAGAGGAGTTTGAACAGTTTCTAAATAACCTCAATAATAATAGATATGGGCTCACCTTTACTGGTAAATGGAACCATCAACAAATTGAATATTTAGATCTAGTGATCTTCAAGAATGGAGACAGATTGCATACAAAAACGTATTTCAAGGCCACTGACAAAAATGGGTACATACCGATTACAAGCTGCCACCACCCACAATGGAAGGGAAATATCCCTAAAGGGCAACTTTTAAGACTACGCAGAAACTGTGACAACATGGAGGATTTTCTGGTCCAAGCAGATGGGTTGATTGAACAATTCTGTGAAAAAGGCTACAAGAAAGACGAATTGATAAAAACAAAAACCGTTGTAGCAAGTATGAATAGAAGGCAACTATTCACGAAAAATATAAGAAAAAACAAACCAAATGATATAGCATTTATAACAGGGTTCAACAGCCAATATAGAAGTTTAGAAAAAATCGTTAGGAAATATTGGCCTATCCTCAAGGAGGACAGAGTGCTAGCCAAGATTCTACCTAACAAACCAAAATTTGTTTATAGAAGAGCCCCCAATCTTCGCGATCATCTGGTCCATAATGTCATTAATCCCCCCCAAACAGATAGAAATTTTTCCTAATCTAAAAGGCTTTTATAAATGCCAGAGATGCTTACCCTGTAGGGTCAGTAAGAAAGTTCCAAGGAGGAGGGAAACCTTTAAATCGAGGGTTGATCAGAGAGAATACAAAATCAGGAACCTGATCACCTGCCATAGTACTCACGTTACGTATGTCATCGAATGCCCTTGCCACCTTCAGTATGTGGGGAGAACCACTCGGCCCCTACATGTACGCATACGTGAGCACATCAATAATATAAAGAAAGGCTTCCCCAAACACAATTTGTCACGTCATTTTGACCAAGTACATAGAAGAGACCCATCAGGGCTAATTTTCTATGGCATTGACTCCATAAAGGGCCACTGGAGAGGAGGAAACAAAACCACCCTCATTTCACAGAATGAGACAGTTTGGATATATAGGTTGAGGTCCCTGGCGCCTAGGGGCGTCAACCTAGATATAGATCTCAACTGCTTCATAGCTGAACCCTGATATATTCAAGCCTGGTTACCGTCATCACATTGTGGGTATATAAGATAACCTTTAACCTAGGGGGCACCCAGGGGATATACCGACCCTTAAATATTCAAACCCTGCTTACCCATACTTCTGTAATATGGGGGGCCACTGTGTACCCCTTACCTCAGGGGATGGTTATAATCACAACACCTCCCCTGTATGTTCGGCCTTTCCCCATATATAAGGCTATATTATCACTATATAAACACATCTATTAAAGTTTTTTGCGGTATCTATAAAGATAATACCGATACACTACCCAATCACTTATATTTTAGTGGGCACTGTAATCATCCATTAGGATATATAATAATCACACCTAAGTAGAGGTATTCATACACCCATACATTATGGGTGTCTAGTAAGAAATATGACACTTAGCAATCACAATTTAAGACTATCTAATATCACTATAGAGTTTATGGATCTAGTTCCTTTTATGCGGGATTTACTTTAGATTACACATGGTAAAAAATTTTACAACTCTGTAAGATGACAAGTGTTCACCTTTAAATAGCACCATAGGGGAATATAAGCACGAGGTAACACTGATAATTTAATTTGTATATAACTAAAAATTATTATTTTTATGATATATGTATATATGAGGTTAGGGTGTCATTGTGTACATATATATATGTAGACATATATATTCATAATTTTCCACTTATGATAAGTCAGGTTTCCTGACACATTATATTCTTTTAGGGTCAATTAATTTTTATAAATACACAATTGTTTACAGATAAAACAGAGCACGCATATAATAGAAATATGTGTTGATAATATGGTAGATGTTGGGGATATACCTGCCCTTAGGACCTATGTTCAAGCCGGTTGCTAAAATATTCTGTATATGATATTGTTCAGAAACCTTTCTCCAAAAGTACTGTACACTGAATCAACAAACTTGCTGTTCTATTTTGAACCAGCAGGGGGAGTTCCATCTAATAGTAATGAAATGAGTGAATTGTCTCTGTGTTAATGGAGAGCGCGTTCATGAATTTTCACAATCAATTGGATATGCAAATTGAACATCCAAGTTTCATTATGTAACTAATGGGAGAATTTCCCTATATTACATACATTTTAAATTGTATCCATAGGAAATATATTGAAAATGAGCCCCGGAATATGAGGGGTAGGCTGAAGATGAACGCGCTCTCCTCCTATAAAACTTAGTAGAGGGAAGAGTGTGACACCGTTGCTGAGGACGTCATGTGACGAAGCGCGCACAACGGCATCACGCTCTGTCAGTCTGCTCCACGGCATAGGAGAGAGGAGGACGCTGCTTAGCAGCTGATAGCATCACATCCTCATTGCGCTCCATATGCCTGTTTGGAGCGCCCTTTTTTATCTATACAAATTGCAGTTTGTACTTTGTCTGGCAATCTTTGCTGTCCTAATCCATCCGGACAGAAATACACAATTAGTACCTGGACTTGGTAGATTCACTTACTTTTTCTTTTAATTTTTGTTTGTTTGGGACTTTATAATTACTTTTTTAATTTAACATTTTTATTTTTAACACAATTTTTTGGTTTGTCATTTTTAATTTTTGTAAATTTTTCTTTTACAAACCAGCGGTGCTGGTTTTGATACAATTTTTAAATAAAGTGGCCATACGGTATTACGCTATGGAAGCTCTCTTTTTTTCCTAAACATATGAGTGGAAGCAATACCTTCAAGGATTTAAAGGCACAGGAGACATCCAGCATAACACCTGGCAGCAAGGCGATCTATCTCCCAACACAGGTGGATTACCCCGCTGGGGGGCTTGGGGAGCTGATTATAACATAAAGATTCGTCAGATGGAAGCAACCCTGCGTATCACACCACAAGCGTTATACCCCTGTTGGGGTTCTGGGAGCTGGTGAGTAAGCAACCAAAGGGGGAGCACGAGAGTCACCTGACAAATTATTGCAGCACCAAGTCACCTGTGGGAATCTGCATGAGTCACTTAACATCAATATATGGAACTTTGTTGAAAATCCAATTGCTGTTGTTTCCTGGGCTATTGAGCAGTTTTTGGTCTATGCAATTGCAATCTATGATGATTATATGGAATGTAATAGATTAGAATAATATTATATATACATACATCACTGTATTTGCATATGGTTCTTAGCAAATGCACTATATGGAATCCAGTTTCTGGCCTCTTTCCCAGATACAGCAGGATCCAGTAAGCTGTGCGACATTTGATGCCTATCATAACCTTTTGTGTATTTGAGTATTGGAAACGTACCTACTCAGTGGTTGTGGAACTACCCATATTGTAAATAAGGGGGACCTGTACATACTGTATACCTCTTAGAACTACAACTACAGGTAGGGGGTGCCTAATTATAGGCCATCCCAATTTCTAAATATACTGACTGATATTTGATATTTCTCTAGGTAGCGCCAGTATACCCAATTCTTTATTTTCATGGAAAGAGAATATGTTTCTTCCCTCATTCAGGGCAAAAGGGAGAGGTTCTAATGATAGGGCATCCCTCCAACCACTGATACTAACTTGCACCAACCTTCCCCCGTCATTTTGCTTGTCTGCAGGAGAGCTAAGACATACTGATACTCCTCCACTAATTCTTTGGATGCTGTGCTAAGAGCTGATTGATCAATTATCAGGGCCAATGAATGTTAACTTAAGGAGAGAGGAAAGGTCAATAGCCTTGTGTAAGCCTCAACATTTCCCGACAAGGAGCTTACACAATGTTTACACTAAGCACTCTGGTAGGCAAACGCAGAAGTCAGGAACCACAGAGAAGTTAAATATCAATATAACTAATATGAGTGGTGGGATTCTTTTTTTTCTTTATCTCATTTGTTATCCCTGATAATCAGAAAATACAAGCACAATATACCTGTATCAAAGCTATGGACATCCAAAAAACAACTATCCCACTCTCTAGTTCAGAAAAGAAAAGACAGCACATCAAGTGACCATGGATTTAGATGCATAGGTGTGAACGTAGGGTAAGTCTAATGCCCCGTACACATGAACGGATTTTCCGACAACAAATGTTTGATGTGAGCTTGTTGGCGGAAAGTCCGACCGTGTGTATGCTCCATTGAACATTTGTTGTCGGACTTTCTGCTAACAAATGTTGGCTAGCAGGTTCTCAAATTTTCCGCCAACAAATGTTTGTTGTCGGACTTTCCGATCATGTGTACACAAGTCAGTCGGACAAAAGTCCACGCATGCTCAGAATCAAGTACGAGCCGGAGATATAACTAGCGTTCATAATGGAGATATCACGTACGGCTTGTACGTGACTATGTTCCTAATTGTTGGCCAACATTTGTGTGACTGTGTGTATGCAAGACAAGTTGGAGCCAACTTCCATGTTTTTGTTGTCGGAAAGTCAGATCGTGTGTACGGAGCATAAGTTTAGCCAAAAATGGATTTTAAAAAAGCAGCACAAGGGACATTACTCATGGTCAATGTAACCTGTCCATTGTGGATATAGAATTAGTTGAAATTTTCTGTCCACAGATCACCCCTACCCCCACCACTGTAATATTCCAGTGCAGTGGGGGTTAATAGAGCACAGGGACCTGTCATATGCGCTCATCAGGAGTACCAACTACACCCACCCTTTCCACCTCCTTCCTTCATTCATGGAGCCCATACTACAGCTACTTTGAAATGATCTATGAAATGAGGAGGAGGACCCTTCAGTCATATGCCCTTCCTTTTTTCATAGACTGATTTTCATTCATAGCAGCTATAATACAGCTTCTATGAATAGAGGAGGTAGTCAGTACTCTTGATGTATGTATATAACAGGTCCCTGTGCTCTATTAATCCCCATGGCACCGGAAGATTACAGGGGCAGGTATGGGGGGGGGGGAATTATAAGATTTCAACTAATTGTGCAACCATAAACACAAAGGACACATTACATTGTTTGTAAGTAACGTCCCTTGTACTGATGTTTTTCAAACTTTTTTTGACCAAATTTAGGCTTCAAGCCAATTCTGCTGTCCAAAATAACATAAAAGCAGCAATTATAAACCCAGCTTTTTACAGAGCTGGAATTTAGCTGTAAGATCTTCATATTAAATAGTGTTTTCTTTATGTTTCTTTACAAATGAGTAACAATACAAAATTTCTGTGCAGCTAGACATTCAGTAATCAAGAAACAAATAAAAAACAAATATTAAAAAAAAAAAAATATATATATATATATATATATATATATATATATATATATATATATATACATATATATATATAAATATATATATATATATATACACATACAGTGGGGCAGAAAGTATTCAGACCCCCTTAAATTTTTCACTCTTTGTTATATTGCAGCCATTTGCTAAAATATTTTTTTTTCCTCATTAATGTACACACAGCACCCCATATTGACAGAGAAACACAGAATTGTTGACATTTTTGCAGATTTATTCAAAAAGAAAAACTGAAATATCACATGGTCCTAAGTATTCAGACCCTTTGCTGTGACACTTATATATTTAACTCAGGTGCTGTCCATTCCTTCTGATCATCCCTGAGATGGTTCTACACCTTCATTTGAGTCCAGCTGTGTTTGATTATACTGATTGGACTTGATTAGGAAAGCCACACACCTGTCTATATAAGACCTTACAGCTCACAGTGCATGTCAGAGCAAATGAGAATCATGAGGTCAAAGGAACTGCCTGAAGAGCTCAGAGACAAAATTGTGGCAAGGCACAGATCTGGCCGAGGTTACAAAAAAAATTCTGCTGCACTTAAGGTTCCTAAGAGCACAGTGGCCTCCATAATCCTTAAATGGAAGATGTTTGGGACGACCAGAACCCTTCCTAGAGCTGGCCGTCTGGCCAAACTGAGTTATCGGGGGGAGAAGAGCCTTGGTGAGAGAGGTAAAGAAGAACCCAAAGGTCACTGTGGCTGAGCTCCAGAGATGCAGTCGGCAGATGGGAGAAAGTTGTAGAAAGTCAACCATCACTGCAGCCCTCCACCAGTCGGGGCTTTATGGCAGAGTGGCCCGACGGAAGCCTCTCCTCAGTGCAAGATACATGAAAGCCCGCATGGAGTTAGCTAAAAAACACCTAAAGGACTCCAAGATGGTGAGAAATAAGATTCTTTGGTCTGATGAGACCAAGATAGAACTTTTTGGCCTTAATTCTAAGCGGTATGTGTGGAGAAAACCAGGCACTGCTTATCACCTGTCCAATACAGTCCCAACTGTGAAACATGGTGGTGGCAGCATCATGCTGTGGGGGTGTTTTTCAGCTGCAGGGACAGGACGACTGGTTGCAATTGAGGGAAAGATAAATGCGGCCAAGCACAGGAATATCCTGCACGAAAACCTTCTCCAGAGTGCTCAGGACCTCAGACTGGGCCGAAGGTTTACCTTCCAACAAGACAATGACCCTAAGCCCACAGCTAAAATAACAAAGGAGTGGCTTCACAACAATTCTGTGACTGTTCTTGAATGGCCCAGCCAGAGCCCTGACTTAAACCTAATTGAGCATCTCTGGAGAGACCTAAAAATGGCTGTCCACCAACGTTTACCATCCAACCTGACAGAACTGGAGAGGATCTGCAAGTAGGAATGGCAGAGGATCCCCAAATCCAGGTGTGAAAAACTTGTTGCATCTTTCCCAAAAAGACTCATGGCTGTATTAGATCAAAAGGGTGCTTCTACTAAATACTGATCAAAGGGTCTGAATACTTAGGACCATGTGATATTTCAGTTTTTCTTTTTGAATAAATCTGCAAAAATGTCAACAATTCTGTGTTTTTCTGTCAATATGGGGTGCTGTATGTACATTAATGAGGAATAAAAATGAACTTAAATGATTTTAGCAAATGGCTGCAATATAACAAAGAGTGAAAAATTTAAGGGGGTCTGAATACTTTCCGTCCCCACTGTTTATATATATATATATAGATATATATATATATATATATATATATATATATATATATATATATATATATATATATATATATATATATATATATATATATATATATATATGTATATATATATATGTATATATATATATATATATATGTATATATATATATATATATATATATATATATATATATATATATATATATATATATATATATATATATATATATATATATAGGTATATATATATATATATATATATATATATATATATATATATATATATATATATATATATATATATATATATATATATATATATATATAAATGTGTATATATATATATATATATATAGATATAGATATATATCCATATATCTATATCTATATATATATATATATCTATATCTATATATATATATATATATATATATATATATATATATATATATATAGATATAGATATATATATATAGATATAGATATATATCCATATATCTATAGATATATATATCTATATAGATATATAGATATATATATCTATATATATTTATTTATGTTAAGTTACAAAAAGTGCAGAATAATTTTAAAATGCTTTGTTTCTTTGTTTGCCTCTCATAATCCTTCCTCTTCCCTATACTGTAACAGTGCTTCAATAGCTGGTAGCAGAAGGTCACGCTGACCATGAAAAAGCATTTACCACGAGGTACCAGTAATCAGTTGGGCCACTCTATGTAGATCAGCTATAATGTTGGTTTCACAGTTTAGGTGTGATGTACTGACAGGACTTTAGGAGCAAATCTGGACTGGAGAAAATTAACAAGTCAATGAATATTGCAATTTGCCTCAGGCACAGTTACCTGTTTTAAAAATGTATGCAAATTAACTTAATTTATCATGCATGCATTTAAAACTGATAAGTGGCGGTTTATAATTCTAAATGGAAAGGAAGTGATTCTAAGCTTTAAACACTTAGGGGCATATTAATAAAGCAGCAAGTCTGACATTTGGCAAACATTCTCTGCAGGTGAATTGTCAATTGACAATGATTAAAGTGATTGTAAATGCAGAAGGTTTTTTTTATCTTTATGCATTCTATGCATTAAGATAAAACACCTTCTGTGTGCAGCAGCACCCCTCAACCCCCCTAATACTTACCTGAGGTCCATCTAGGTCCAGCGATGTTGTAGGAGTGTCTCTGTGGCCGGGGACTCCCCTCCTCATTAGCTGAGACAGCAGCGTGGTGTCATTGGCTCCTGATGCTGTCAATCAAAGTCTGTCAGCCAAACAGGAGAGAAAGGGGTGTGGCTGAGGCTCTGTGTCTGAATGGACACAGGGGGCTTTGGCTTGGCTCAGGTGCCCCCATAGAAAGGTGCTTGCTGTGGGGGCACTCAACAGGAGGGAGGGGCCAGGAGCACTAGAGAGGGACCCAAGAAGAGGAGGATCTTTAAAAAAAATGAGACTTTACAATCACTTTAATTCTTCAACCAAGAATGTTTGATGAATTTCACATTCACTGCTAAATAAATACATCCTGAACCTGTGCTCAGACTATGCACACAAGTATTTATATATTCTGACCAAGCAGTAGCAGTAGATTTACCTCTGTAGCGTGGTAATAGGCATTGTGGAGAAATGACAAATTACAAAAGAGTTTCTGACGATGCAGTTCCTTTCCTTTTGCTTTCCATGGAAATGAGAAACTTAGAAACCTGTCAGCCTTGTAATGTAAACACTCAGTAGGTGTTTATAAACTGTAAGTAAAAATGTATGTGATCTTTGAGGATCTTTGAGGATGAATACTTTGTGGGACATGCAGTTTCAGGGGTTAGTGAGAGTTTGTTTTAAAGCTGTTTGTTATTTAAACTTAAAAACACAAATGTATTATATTGCAGCTTGCATGTCCTTAAAGGTGTTTGATGCATTAGTTATTTTCGTTAGGCTAAAGCTGTGTATACACAGGCAGACTTTTCAGCATCAAACGTCCGACGGTCTTTCCGACGGACTTTCTACGGAGTTACGACGGACTTTCGGACGACCGGACTTGCCCACACATGAACAAACTAAAGTCTGTTCGAAAGTCCATTGGTATGAACGTGATGACGTACGAAGGGACTAGAATAAGGACGTTCATTGCCAGTAGCCAATAGCTGCCCTTGCGTCCTTTTTTGTCCGTCGGACTAGCATACAGATGAATGGATTTTTCGACCGGACTCGAGTCCGTCTGAAAGATTTGAAACATGTTCCAAATCTAAAGTCCGTCTGATTTTCGACAGAAAAAGTTCGCTAAGGGTCCGATGAAGCCCACACACGGTCGGATTGTCCCATGGATTCGTTCCGTCAGACCAGTCTGGTGGAAAAGTCCGCCTGTGTGTAGCTGCTTGCTGCTTGCTAAGACATTTTTCAGCAAGTACAGAAAGTACCTGTTGAGCTTGCCAGAATAGCAATGTTTTTGTCACTTCCTGCAAGCTGAAAAAAGCACTAACATTTTTATTTTCCTTGTGTAAACTAATAGTTCAATAAATTCACCATGTAACTGAGATGAAAAAAGGCAGCCTTGTTTGTAATACAGCCTGTCTGACAACCATGGCTCCCCCTAAAGATAGAGTGGAAAAATAAGCCTGGCCCCAAGGGGACAATAATTGTACTGTTTGCAGGATTATTAGGTAAAAATAAAGAAAAAGAAGCCTGAAAAAAAGAAAACGAATGCAAGCACTACCTCTTAGGACTGGCAAGCTGCAATATATTTGTAGTGGTACCCCCGTAGGGGATGCTTGGTGATGTGGCTCACCTGTCACCCTGCCTGCCTGGAATTAACTTCCCAGACACTCCAAGACAATGAACAGTCTGCTGGCTTTGTTTTTTGTTATTTTATTGGGGGGAATTCAACTTGGATGGGGATGGGAATTATGGAATGCCCAGTGAAATAATAGCACAGTTGCTAGGGACAACTATGTACACTCCTTGTACACTTCTCCAGACTCCTCCAGCATAACTCCTTCACTTCCTAACTAGTGGTTCACTCCATTCCTCCTAGATGTCTCTTCCTATTTACTGATTCCAGGAACAGCTAGCACATGGTGGTTAGGCATGACACAGGCTCAGCCAGACCTTAGCAATAGCCTTTTGCAGGCAGGGACCGTGGGCCCCTATAGTGTAGCAGAAAAATATGGAAAGCCTTTTTAGTGCTAGCTGTCCTACTGCTGGACTACTGCTCCTAGTCAGTCCTCTTCTGGCCCTGCCAGCCCTCCTGGCTGCAGCTGCCCAACTTTACTGCCCCTGACATTGCAATCCTCCATACTGACTCCACACCCAGCTCTGACTGTTTCCTCTCAATCCTCCCTGGCAAGCCTCTCCAGTCCTGATAGCACATGTCATTCACCAGCCCTCCTGGCTACAAATGGTGGTTCCCTCCTAAAGACTTGCCTGGCAGTACTAGCTCCTGCTGTACTCTCTGACTCCTCCTGTGCCTCCTGTTCTTATCCTTAATGAGTTCTTGAAGGCCCAAGGTCACCCCCCCCCAGACTGGGGAGCTCCCTCAAAGGCCCCGACAGCCTAGTACTCCATCCTCAGTTCTTAAACACGACAACTACTCCCCAGCTGGGATGACTCTAGGTATTTCAAGGTTGCCTGCCCCCTGCCAATCCTAGTTAGGGTCAGGGCTCCCTGAAACACCCCAGACAGCTCCACCTCTCTTCCCCTCCTCTTCTTCTAGAATCCTCCAGAAGAGGGAGGTGACAATTGAGTGATGCTGTCTGTGAGTCAAAGTAAAAATAAAATATGTTGCACTAAAGATTCTTGGTATCAGTTGATTCAATAAAACATTGACAGCCAGCACAATATTGAAGAAAGTCAATAAAAAGTATATATAATTAAGATGCAGCGCTTAAATAATAATCAAAAAAGACTCAGTCCAGGAACGAATGTTCAATTGTAGTTCAATCCGTGTTAGACAGGGCATAGAAAGACCTGTCACCAACACCCAACAATACAGCCGCTTACCCTATGTAGTGGACCCTTATCACAAAGGTCACATCAGCATGTATAAGGTATAGTAAGGTAAGAAGAAAGCCCATCAATCGTCATACACTTAATGGCAGCAGACTGGATAGTGGATGCAGCAAACCCAGGTATGACTCTCCTTGTTCAAAATTACACTCCAGCAGTAATCACTACAGATGGGAAGTAGCCCCACAAAGTGATATCCTAGATAAACTAGAATGGTATCAATATTTCAACAAGGCTGGCGTAGCTTTGTTGAGCTTTATGCTCAGCAAAAAACAACAAAAATTACTAAGATTAGATGAGGAAATTAGTCTATTAAGGGAGAAGCTTAACCCTTTCAAGGGAAGTGAGAAATATATTAAGAGATCTGATATTTAAAAAAAAATTTGGGTAAAAAGAGGAAGCAGAAAATAAAGAAAAAGAAAAAAATATCTTAGGAAGCCTTTCTCTTTCTGACTATAAGAACAACCAAGTTTTTAAGTGGCAAACTAAAGAAAGAACAGTGGGTAGTGTGCCCGTAGCCCATAATGGTACGGGTACGGGTCCCCGTGATTCATCATTGGGCCAACATCCTCATACCCCAGGGCCCTCATGTCCAAATGATATTCCATAGTATGAATATACCCACTCTTCTGGTCCCCCAAATAGGGGGGTTCCCCAAGGTCGGGGTAGGGGAAGAGGGAAAGGCAGATGCCCCTTACCCTTGGTATGAGAATTCTACTAGTACCTATAATAGGTTTCATCCCCTGCTGAGAGATGGAGATGGTAATGGGGACAGATACATTACTGAGCACCCCTCAGATTGGGGGTCGAGATGGGGGCAGATACTGACTGGGTGTATCTGGTGTATAATGGTGCCAACTATTACCAACAGCACAACAACCAACCAGAGAGTAAATACTCTGGTAGAGGAGGTTCAACTAACAACCAGAATAATCACACAAAGTTTGAGAGCAGGATATAAAATTTTCCGACAACAAAATCCGTTGTCGGAAATTCCGATCGTGTGTACACAAATCCGACGCACAAAGTGCCACGCATGCTCAGAATAAATAAAGAGATGAAAGCTATTTGGCCACTGCCCCGTTTATAGTCCCGACGTACGTGTTTTACGTCACCGCGTTCAGAATGATCGGATTTTCCGACAACTTTGTGTGACCGTGTGTATGCAAGACAAGTTTGAGCCAACATCCGTCGGAAAAAATCCTAGGATTTTGTTGTCGGAATGTCCGAACAAAGTCCGACCGTGTGTACGGGGCATAAGAGAAATATGAGGGATCATATGTTTCGAAAGGGTCTTGACCATCTAAGGGAGCGTAAGGAAATAGTGGTACGACCTGCGGACTATGGGGGTGGGATAGTGATCTTGGACTCCGGTGCTTATAAGTCTGCGATGTCCAGATTGCTATCCAACCATGATACTTATGTCCCCTGGGCCGGGAATCCTACTGCTAAATACAAAAAGGAACTTGTATCTTTGATTGAAGAGGGCTACTTAAATAAGATTGTTTCCAAGAAAGAGAAATCATTTTTGGTTCCAGCTGCCCCACGTGTACCGGTAATTTATTATTTACTGAAGGTTCACAAGGATCATGTACACATAGGATGGCCTATTGTTAGTGGCATCAATTCGGTCACTTCCCGGGTGGGTAAGTACATCGACCAATTTTTACAACCATTAGTCATCCAAACACCTTCATTTTTGTGTGATTCTGTACAGGTTATTAATATTCTTAATACAGTCGAGTGGAAGGAGAGTTACATCCTGGCCACGGATGTGTCTTGTCCTTGTACACAATAATTTCACAGCAGCATGATCGGGATGCAGTGGAACATTATCTTGAGACTGACGACTTGCTGCCATCCCAGAGAGATTTTATTTTAGCACTCTTATGCCGCGTACACACGGTCGTACTTTTCGTCTACAAAAGTCGGACAGCCTGTCGGACAGACTTCCGGCAGACTTTCGGTGGACTTGCCGCGGACTTGCGGCCTACTTTCTAACGACCGGACTTGCCTACACACGACCACACAAAAGTCGGTCGGATTCGTACGTGATGACGTACACCGGACTAAAATAAGGAAGTTCATAGCCAGTAGCCAATAGGTGCCCTAGCGTGGCTTTTTGTCCGTCGGACTAGCACACAGACGAGCGGATTTCGGGGTCCGTCGTAGGTACGAAGTAAAAGTTTTGAAGCATGTTTCAAATCTAAAGTACGTCGTATTTGAGGCTAAAAAAGTCGGTTGAAAGTCCGGAGAAGCCCACACACGATCGGATTACCAGCCAGCTTTAGTCCATCAGCGTCTGTTGGACTTTTGTAGACGAAAAGTACGACCGTGTGTACGCGGCATTAGACTTCGCCATGGGACGAAACTACTTCTGGTTCGATGGAACCTATTATCTGCAAAACAGAGGTGTGGCCATGGGTGCTACATTTGCGCAGAGTATGTCCAATCTCTTTATGTCTAAGTTGGAGGAGGATGTCATCTATGTTGGGCTTAGACCAGAGTTGATCCTCTGGAAAAGGTACATTGACCACGTCCTCCTCATATGCGATGGTGAACAAAGTGGCTTTGATGATTTTGTGGCCTTCTGGAATTCAAATGATAGGGGCATTTGCCTCCAGCACGAATCAAATAAATTTGAGGTCCACTTTTTGGACTTAAAAATTAAAGGGCAGGATGGAGCCATTGACACGTCAACCTTTTTTAAGGAGATGGACAGAAATGGTTTCATCTGCACTAAGAGTTGTCATCATCCTGCCTATCTAAGATTGGTTCCATTCAGCCAGTTCCTACGTCTAAAGAGGAATTGCATGAGGTCTGAAGACTTTGTGCGAGAGGCCTCTGCTCTTAAGTTAAAATTCCTGGGGAAAGGATATAATGAGGTAGAACTCGAGAAAGCTATGGATCGTGCAATTAAGAAGAATAGAGAGGAATTGCTGGTTCCGAGTGAAGTGATGCCCAATGACAGCTGTAAGCATGCTTTTTTTACCACCTTTTCCACACAGCAACATGCTATCAAAAACATCTTGTGTAAAAATTGGAATGTCCTTAGGAATGATAGAGTCCTAGGACCTCTTCTTCCGGAGACAACGGTGGTTGTATTTAGGGGTGTTCCACCCCTGAGGCTTCAAGTAGCTCCAAATGCTATAGATCCCCCAATAGAATCTCTTATTTTCACAATATGGGGGGTTTCTTCCCATGTAGGAAGTGTTCCATATGTCACATTAAAGTTAACCTTGAGGGAGTATACTACCATCTAGATATAACTTTCAGACTTCCTTCCGTTAAAGTAGTATTCAAGATGCCTTTGAAGGAGTTGAAGCTTGCCTTCTGCCAGACCCCCAGGTCCCACTGGAATTGGAAATCAGACTCCCAGGAATGCATGTAGGATGACTTAGCAGTCAGAGAGGTAAGTGGTGAGTAGACTATCGAGCCCCCCCTTCTGGTCCATGGCTTGACCACACCATAGCTCATAAGAGGTGAACCGAGGAGGTAGGGGTTTGTCCTTCCAAATCATGTTTAAGAAATGAGAAATCTGTCCAAACCTAAATCTTTCAGAAGTGGGTAAGTCGAGCCTTTTGGTGCAGTGGGTGAGGGTGATAGGACCCGCAGCCGTAAAGAGGTGTCCAATTCGGTAAAGTCCCTTATCCAACCACCATTTAAATGCTAGGATATTCCTTCCCAGAGGGAAGTCTAGATTGTTAAAGAGGTGGGTCAACGGTTTATATGATGACACTAGAGAAGAGTTTGAACGCAAAGAGTCCCAGAGGGCAAACATATGGGAAAGGGAGGGGGTCATAATCGGAGGGCGGGTTTTCGGGGAGCTTCAGAGGAGGTAGTCTAGGGTAAATCGTGGTACTGCCTGTTTTTCTCTTTGCACTCAATCTGGTTTCTCGTGCCTGGAGTAGATTACCGACATTTGAGCTATTCTGGCTGCTAGATAGTATTTGTGTAGGTGGGGTAAACCCAGCCCCCCTTTTTTCTGTGTAGGTATAGAGTTTGTTGCGGGATTCTGTAGCCCACCTTTCCACAAGTGAATTTGAGCAGTTTGCTTTGAAATGATTTGATATGGTCTTTTTAAATTGGTATTGGAAGTGATTGAAACAGGTATAACAGCCTGGGTAGCAGCGTCATTTTTACGGAGTTTACTCTCCCAAGCCATAATAGGTTGTTCTTGGACCAGGCTATGAAATCTGACTCCAGCTTTCGATACATAGGGGGATAGTTACTGGTATAGAGAGCCTCAGTTTTTGCCATGAGGTCAATTCCTAGATATTTAATGGAGGAGTTACTCCATTCAAATTTAAAGTTTTTTTGTAAGAGGGCTACGGTGTCCGACTGTAGGGATATGTTTAGTGCTTGGGACTCGGAGTAGTTTACCTGGAGGCCTGAAATCTTGGTGAATTCATCTAAGGTGTGGCACAGGTTGGGAAGGGAGGTTATAGGGGAGGTGAGGAATAGGAGAATGTCATCCGCAAAGAGGCCGTATTTATGGATCTGAGAGCCACAAGTAACTCTTTGTATATTAGGGTTTTGGCGAATGGAAATGGCAAGTGACTCACTAGCTATCGCAAAGACAAGCGGAGATAGTGGACAGCCTTGTCTAGTACCCTTCCCTATGGATATTGGCTTGGAGTAATACCCTTGGAGCCTTGGGATTCGAGTAAAGAGCATGCATCAGGCCCATAAATCTTTCGCCAAAACCACATCGCTCAAGGATCACAAAAATGTATGGCCAAGAGACCGAGTCAAAGGTCTTTTGAAGGTCTAGTGAGAGGAGCATGCCTGGTTGTTTAGGGCCCCCCACTCAGTTCGTTTGCAGAATTGATACTATATCAATGGCCCTCCTGATCTGATCAGGGCCTTGTATTCCTGGGATGAACCCCACTTTATCTTTATGTATATATGCATTAATGAAGCAAGCTAGGCGATTTGCCAGAATTTTAGTGAGGATTTTTAAGTCGCTGTTGATAAGGTAGATGGGTCTCTATTTGCTAACCTCTTCTGGGTTTTTGTCTGGTTTAGGAATGACTGCAATATAGGCAGTGTTAAGGTGGGAATCAAGTGGGGTTCCCTGCGTCTTTGTGTTAAGGAATTTTGTCAAGTGGGGGATCAGGGTGTTGGGAAATGTCTTGTAGTAGGGATTAGAGAGCCCATCTGGGCCAGGGGCTGATCCCGATTTAAGGGTTTTGATTACTTCCTGAACCTCTCCTTCAGAGAAGGGAGCTATCAGTATGTCTCTATGTTCTGCGGAGAGAGATGGGATGGGGAGGCTGTTTAGATACTTGGAGATGCAAGTGTTATCTTTGGCTTTGTGGGGTCCATATAGGTTGGTGTAAAAGTCATGGAAAACCTCAAGGATTTTCGAAAGGTTGGCTGTGGTGCCTTGGCCTGGGACTCAAATCTTTGGCATTATGGAGAACCGAAATCGGGGAGATAGTTTTGAAGCCAGCATGGATCCCAGTCTGTCCCCCTGGGTATACAACTTGTTTTTGCTCCAGCGGATTTGTTTTTCAGCTTTGACCATGAGGGCTAGGTTGAGCTCCAGCCTGGCTTTGTCAAGTCGAGCCAGTAATAAGGGAGAAGGGTGCAGTTTGTGTTGGGTTCATAAAGAGGTGTACTCCTCGTCTAATCTCTTTATGTCGGCTGCCCTTTCTCGTTTTATTTGAGTGGTCATCCTAATGATTTCCCCTCTGATGAATGACTTGTGGGCTGCCCACAAAGTTTCTGCGGATGTACCCTCAGCCTCATTAAGATTGAAGTATTCCTTCAGGGATTTATCTAACATGCTGACTCTCACTGTGTCTGAGAGAAGAGACTTGTTCAATCTCCAGTGTCTCGAATGTTGCAGGGGTAGCGTCAGGATAACTAAAGAGTGGTCTGACAGGACCGTGTCTTTGATTTGTGAATTAGTGATGATAGGGATAGTGTGGGTCTGGACTAGGAGGTGATCAATCCTGGCATATAAGTTGTGAGGGCTGGAGAAGGGAGAGAAGTCTCGTTTGGTGGGATTTAACTCTCTCCAGACGTCAGCCATGAGTTTGGCAATCTTGAGTCTCTTTTTGGTCGGGTGGCTCATTTGGGAGGAGGGAGGTCTAGATCTATCCAGACCCTGATCAAAAGCTGCATTGGAGTCCCCCCCCAAAACGACCGTACCCTCCAGGATGGGGCAGGGGGAATCAAAGAGGTGTTTGAAAAAAGCAGCTTGATCCTTGTTAGGTGCGTAGTAAGGGATCAAAGAGTAAAGATGATCCTCGATCGCTCCTTTAACAAGGATGAATCTGCCCTCTGGGTCTTTTGTGTCAGAAAACCAGTTAAAGTTGCAGGATTTTGCAAATATAATGGCCACCCCCTTAGTTTTATTTTCTGGTTTATTTTTTTTTTTCTGGTGAGGAAAAAATTAGGAAAGTGAATTTGGGACTGCACCGAGTGAAAGTGAGTTTCCTGAAGCATGACAATATCTAGTTTTAAAGATTTAAAATGGTTAAACAACTTTCTCCATTTGAGTGGGGAGTTCATGCCCTGGACATTGTGAGTAGCTATCTTTAAAGCATTTCATGTGTGGTAAGCCATGCAACCACAGATGAGGGGTGCAAAAATGCCCGCCGCCACTTACCTCTGCGAGTCTGTTCCTGCAAATGGGAGTAAATGGGATTTCTGGTCTGCTCCAATAAGGTCTCTCGGGTTGTATAGGCCAAGTGAGAACCCAAACTGAAAGGAAGAAGAAGGCTAGTTGATGGTCCAAAGAAGAAGGATAAGAGAGAAGGAAAGGGAAGAGGGATAGAGGGGGAGGGAGTTTTCTCCCCCTGGGTGTGTTAGAACCCCGGCAGGAGAAAAGGAACATAGAGGACATCTCGCACGTAGGAGTGAGAGAGTTTTGAAGAACAAAAATCTCCATGCCAAACAAGACCTGGAGGTCCTGTCTCCCAGAAACCGTCAGGTGTCTAAGGGATAGGAGGAGGTGCATGTGAGCCACCCCAAACCAGGGCGCCCTGGAAATGAGAAAAAATAACTTTAGAAAAACCTAAACACATGGGATCGAGGCTATCAGGTCAATGTCAACAGAGCTGTAAACAAACACTGGTAACTAATGTTGTCATAAGGGGGTTCAGTTGACCCTAAGATCCCTGCTCGTCACAACCCCCCCATACCACCAAGTAACATGAGGGGGGGAATGAGCCCCGTAGGCTCCTAAGTTGAGCTGAGATGATTCCAGAGAAACAGTCACTAAGTAGTTCAGGGTGGCTTGTTCTTCACATCCGAATTTGAAAGAGGGTCTCTGGAAATCTCGTTGCTAAAAGGAATGGGAAGAATGAAAACTGCAACATAACTGTTAATGAGGCACCGGATAAGCACCAGGATAACAAATCCTGGGATAAGGGAGGAAGTCAATCTTGGCAGAAAGAAGATCAGTTATTCTTTTTGGCCTGTCTTCAACTAGGATATAAACTCTGCGTCAGATGGGAATTCGTGGAGGACCGTTATGGGAAGATCTGCGAGCCTTGAGCTTATTCCGGTCGTTTGTTTGAACCTGTGGAGGGGGAAGAGGTTTCCATTTACATCTCCTGGGAGATTATCTTCAGGCTGAGGAGAAGCTTTTCACCCGTGGCGAAGTTGGAGAAGGATTGGTTCTGGCCTTTATATGTGAATTTCACTGCGAACGGAAAAGCCCATATGTATTTAATGTCTCTCTGTGTGAGGGCATGTAGAAGTGGTTTCAGGGTTCTTCTGCGTTGGATAGTAGAAGGTGCAAGGTCTGCAAAAATCTGCACAGGGTGACCTTGGCATGTCACCTGGGGCAGGGCTCGTGACTGCTTCATTATCGCATCCTTGACTGCGTAAAAGTGGGGTTTGGAAATGATGTCCCTGCGGGAGCCATCTTTCCTGGGTGGGCCAAGTGCTCTATGGGCTCAATCCAGCTCCAGACGGTGGGACAGGATGTTCGGGATCAGCGATTTCATTAGGTCTTTTTTGTTTAATTTTGTTGTAAAAACATTTTTTTTTAATGATAAAAGTGTACCTAAATAGAACAGTATTTGGTGTGTAGTGCATCTGTGAATGCATCAAAAATGAGGCTGTATTAAAACTATAGCATTTAGTGAAAACTCATGAAATTGTGTGCTTTTGTGCATGTTGAGGAAACATGAAATGTGTGTTACACTTAGAGAGCCATTTATTGCTGATAGCACACGAAATGCAGAAAGCAGATGCACAGTTAAAAAATATGTAGTGCTTGAAGCTTAAAAAGGTGCATCAGCTACTTTTGTCATAAGAATGGCAGGCCATTACAATTAATGGTTTGCCCCATGCACATAACACAGTAAAGTAAAAAACGTAAAATGTGCATAAGCGTGATGCTTAATGTCACGCATCATTGTGTGAATGGGGTCTTGTATGTCTACAGTGGCTCATGGAGCACATGCTGTGTTCAATTCCAAACTCTAAAGCAGACCGAGCACTTAAAAAAGGAAAGAAAACACTGCCCCCCAAATTTCTCCCCACCTCAGCGCTATGTAATTTCAGTGTATTAATACAGTACAGGCAATAATATTGGGATTGTTTACAATCCAAAATAAAAATGTGTTAGCTGCCACTTAAAAAATAAATAAAACACTGTATAAATGGATAAAAAAGGTTTGTCACAGTAAAAACATCAAGTGAAAAACATTGTATCAAAGCGGCGCTTTGGTCAAAACACACAGATAATGACTGATCAGCATAAATGGTTAAAAGTGCTAATAAGTAAACCACATAATGAATGACAAGACTGAAAAAATACACCAATGCATGAGTTTGAAATAATCAAGTCCGTGATAAATTGCATATGGAGACAGAGAAGAAAGATATTCAGGTAGTGCACCAATCACCGTATTCCAAACAACGTGCTCCACACGCCCCTTTGGGGTTCAAAGTCACCACAGAGCTGTAAACATCAGGCCTTAACACCATCTACGATATCCCGCCAGTCTCCTACAAGGGTCCGCTAGGAAGATCCAGACATCCCGGGATATAGGAAAAAATAGACTCCACATACAGTAGTCCCGTTTTCCAGCTTTTTATTTTTCATATATATCATCCAAAGTATTTTTAAAAATTCCAAATTCAATAAAACCGCTGCAATAACCAGTAAAAAAAACCCCAATGGCTTGATGTCAGGAGAGAGGAAAAACAAGAAACTTCCGACAGTTGTTCATCAGAGGGCCGGGGAAGATTCTCAAGTGCTGCCGGGGAAACTCCTGGACAGCTCGGCGTTCAGCACTCGATTCTTCCAGTGTCCGTACTGGGTAATGGAACGCAGCATCAAATGCATGTCTTCAGTGCGCCATGAGGTGACTCCCTGACCGGTTTCGTTATTGTGACTTTGTCTTTGATGCCCTTTGACAAAGTCATAATGATGAAACCGGCCAGGGAGTCACCTCATGGCGCACTGAAGACACGCATTTGATGCTGTGTTCCATTACCCAGTACGGATACTGGAAGAATCGAGTGCTGAACGGCGAGCTGTCCCGGAGTTTCCCCGGCAGCACTTGAGAATCTTACCGGGCCTCTGATGAACAACTGCCGGAGTTTTTTTTTTTTTTTTTCTCTCCTGACATCAAGCCATTGGGGGGTTTTTTACTGGTTATTTCAGCGGTTTTATTGAATTTGGAATTTTTTTTAATACTTTGGATGACATATATGAAAAATAAAAATATTATAACAAGTGTTTGGAGCAAAGGTTAAAAGCAATAATCCACATGAATAACAATATAGTGCATACAAATAATGAGCTAAAACAAGGGGGGATTAGGAGAAATAAAAATGGTAATAGTCTGTGGTGGTGTGCATAAAGTCAATGATGATGTATAAAGCCCACATTCATGGCAGCCTTCCGGTGGGAGTGGAAACCATATTCCCAAAGGGCACTGAAAAAAACAACAAAAAAACGGAGGCGCCTCTGGGTGCAGACTTAAAAACAATTTTAATAAAAAGAGCAGCAACAAAGATTGCACTCACATTTCAGTAGAATTAAAAAGGCATATAGAAGTCCAAAATGTAACCAAAGGGGTCCATGAGATCAATCATCCTGGCCTTGGATATGTGTCATCAGACTGGTCTTCAGTTGCGCTGTATCCACCGGCCGACAACAATGGAGGAATACCAGAATGAGACTTGGAAGGCAAATAGTAGTCCAGGTGAGGAGTGATGACGTCACACACATGCGATGCGTTTCCTGAGTCAGCAAGCCGGGAATGACATGACGGTTGCACTCCTTTCTCAAGCTAGTTAACGTGGGACAAATGCGAATATATAGGAGGAGAGGGAGTGGGGGGAGTGGCCATGAAGAAGAACTGCATGCAATTGTGTCAACAATGGCGGAGGGCATGTAAACAGTACAGGAAAAGGAGCGAAGTGAGAGTGCAGGAAAAAAACAGAAAAAACCAAAGGGGACATGGTTAAAATCATAAGTTAAATGTCTGGTACTAGGGATGAAATAAAAATATAATTAGATTAAAAGGTGGGCTATAATTATAAATGGACTATTGGTAGAAGCTTGGGTGACTAAAAGGAAAAATGAAAGTGTAAATGGAATGTATATATATGTATATATTGTTGCGTATACATGCACACACACATATATAAGCAGACCCGATATGTGTGATAGTATGTGTGTTAAGGGAAATGACTAAAAAGAGGCTAAGGTGGCTATAATAAATAACCCTATAAAAGGATATCATTTGTGGAGTATGGGGGAACAATCTTTGAAGGGTGGATGGGGGGGCAGCGGGAGGGGTCCCGGAGAACCCGGAGCTGAAGCCAGCGGTTCTGCCGACTTACCGTAGAGCTTTTTGAGAACTAGAAGGCCCCCAATCAGTTATGGTATAGAAAACCAGAAGCGCCCTGTAATGTGCCACTTCTGGTTTCCTCGCCTGTTTTAAAAATTGAAAGCATCTGATCACAGATCTTGGTGTGATCAGATGCTTTTAAGGGAAGAGGAAAGATCTGGGGTCTAATAGACCCCAGATCTCTACAATAAAGCCTCTTACACACGATGCGATTGTTGGCAGGAGATTGTCTGTTGACAGACTGTCGTCCTAAAATCTTACCGTTGGTACACTCCTTTTGACAATTGTTGTCCAACTTTCGGCCAACAAATGTTGGATGGCAGGCTAGTAAATTTTTGGCGGACAACGGTCTGTTGTCTGATTTTCGTATGGTCAGTACACAAGTCTATCACACAAAATTCGAATGTACAAATGCGCATGCTCGCAACCAATGCTCACCAAACATGAAATTAGCAGAAGAGGCCCAAAGGGTGGCGCTCAAGAGCTAAAATTTCTTTTAGTACGTCACTACGTTAGTGTTTGTTGCACGACAATTGTATACCATTAGTATGCAAGACAAGATCCTGGCACATGCCCTTTTGACAAAAATCAGACGCTCGGTTGGCTAACAATCGTATCGTGTCTACGAGGCTAAAGAGTACCTGTCACTGCTTGTTGCTGTCACATTCCTTATGACATCAATAAAAGTGATAAAAAAATAAAGAAACAGTGTAAAAAAAAAAATGAAATAAAATAACATAAAAAAATATTGTACAAAGGCAAACACAGCCGTTGGTCCTGCACGCATACGTATGCACCACACATGTGAGGTATTGTCACGAAACGTCAGAGTATAAGCAATAATTCTAGCACCAGACTAGGGTGTGCAATTTTTAAGTGTGACATGTTAGGTATCTCTTGGCATAACACCATCTTTTAAATATTACAAAAAAATTTAAAAAAATGTTGCGCAAATACCGCATGACATAAAAAAATGCAAAACCCACCATTTTATTCTCTAGGGCCTCTGATAAAAATAATTTTTGGGGATTCTAAGTAATTTTCTAGCAAAAAAGCAAATTTTTTACATGTAAACAAAAAGTGTAAGAAAAGGGCCTGTGTTAAAATGGATATTACATCTTTCACCGGGAAAAAAATATGGGGGATATGTAGAAAATGGTGCTCTGACACCTTTACCAGCTCAATCATATTTATTATAGGGCACGCTGAAAAGGTCTACAGCAACATAACTGCCACATCAAAGTGACCTTTAATGTCAATGAATAACATCTATGAGTTTATGAAGTATTTGTTCAAAGCAATGTCTCAGTTCCCTGGAGCCTGGTGGTGAGAATGAAGGTCAGTTGAAGGTTATTCTTATCTACATTTCACTATTGCTTCTCTAGAATGACCTGCTGTGGGTCATTTTATGGAAGCAATACTGGAGTCACTGGTGTCTTTTGGTATAATTTCATCTCTGAGCAACATAGTTTAGTGTAGTGCAATACACATACGCTAGACAGAGTACCAAAACAACATGAAATCTGCTAGATCTTTTGATCCACTTTTCAAGTCTTTTCTGCATAACTGAGCTCTGCAGCAGTCTTCATCTCTTGTTCTTCAATTTCCTTGTTTTTATTCCAAGCACATGATTGTGAAGATGTGAGAATCTCTTTAAATTACTCTCTTTTGGTGGTCTTGTCACAGAAATGGTCTGGGAATTTCTCCAATCCTGACTTCAATTAATTTTTATTAGGAGAGCACTGATAGTTAGAATTTGAAAAATTCAGATTGCAGGTCTCATGGTTATTAAAATATATGGGTTAGTCACATTGTGCTTTTTTCTTTTGTTGTCCTAGTATTCCCTTTTGTGACTGTGTGACTGCAGGAAATAAATGAATCCACAGCCTGCATGCGGTGTGAGGGTGTTTAGCTCTTCATGAGAGATTATTTTGGACAGTTATGCTTCATTTGGCCAACTCAATCTACAGCTCTCGAATGTTTTCAATATTGCAGATAGCTGATGAATTTTAATACCCAGTTACTTTAACTAGATTCTTTTTTAAATTCAGATTAATTAACTTAAACTCCCTGTAGATTTATTATGTGTAAGTTGGCGACAAACACATTTAGTGAGAGGTTGTTGGGGGAGAAATGTGCTCACTTAAAGTAGAGAAGACGCTGAATCTAAAATTTAATTACACATTTTAATTTTAAAATTTTTTTAGGAAGGTCAACATTTGTCTATAGCTCTATGACTACTGTGTGTTTAAACTATATCTTTTGAACATATTTATTTTTCAAAGACTGTAATGCTTTCGACACATATTGTATATGTTGGGTGTTGGAGAACCATATATTACAGTATATTCATAAGTCTAATACATCAAGAAAAGTACCCTTATTTTCTAAAAAGTGACAGTCATTCTCAATGTCAAAGAAAACCAGCCTGAAAGCTGCCTCTTTTTATGACACACCTTCCTCCTCATAGTGCATACAATAAAAACAAACAATCACTTGTGGGACTTTAAATGAGGTGATCATAATGGTCAAGGCAAGTAACTAGAGTATATAAAGTATATAAAATCTCAAAATGTATTTGTAATTGTATAGTCATCATCATAAAGGATAAACATGAACATGGATACATAAGAACAGCATGGTACAAATGACTTTCAAACATAACCATAATATGCAGTGATGGTAATACATGGTATACATATACATCTATAACTCGTTGCGTTTCTCGAGCTCTACTCGCTTCTTCAGGAGTTCATGTGTATTAAAAATATCTGTAAGGATAAAATATAAATGAGTTATAACATGAAGTATGGGTTGTGGTTGGGTAGAAAGTAGGGGGCCTGATCAAAAAACCCCATACTTACTTAATGGTTGATTGGTTCCAAGGACTGACCGCTGACCAGAGACAGCAGAGGGGGTTCCAACCGGGAGCTGAAGGGGCGGGACCTGCAGCAGCCAAATGGAGGTTATTGGGTATAGAAAAATATGTCCCTTGGTGTCACCCATTAACCATAAGGTGCGTGACCACTATAACAAAACATAACCTGTTTCCATTGTGTGTTGGAAGCCTGTCTTTTCTCTGGGAGCTGTGATGTATACATGGGGGTATTCTCCCTTGCTGTTCCCGTCTCTCTAGTATCCAGATGGGCGGGGCCACTGGTACATCTGCGCCATGCTTCTACACCCATCATGGGACTTCCGCGTACGCGGCGTCTCCATGCCCAGGTTGTAGAATGTCATCCAGTTGGTGGGCAGGGCCCGCACTTGCGCGCTCCCATGTGATGGTGAGTGTGTGACGGGGTCATATCACAGCCACCTGATGCATGGCGGCGTCTGCTGCGGCCGTCTGTGGATTTAGGCGAGGGTGCTGGCATGGTAAACTTTCATTTTCATTTTCATTTCAGAGCTTGTGAAACACGTTGAGTTTTAGATGTACAGTGGGGACGGAAAGTATTCAGGCCCCCTTAAATTTTTTTACTCTTTGTTATATTGCAGCCATTTGCTAAAATCATTTAAGTTCATTTTTTTTCCTCATTAATGTACACACAGCACCCCATATTGGCAGGAAAGCACAGAATTGTTGACATTTTTGCAGATTTATTAAAAAAGAAAAACTGAAATATCACATGGTCCTAAGTATTCAGACCCTTTGCTCAGTATTTAGTAGAAGCACCCTTTTGATCTAATACAGCCATGAGTCTTTTTGGGAAAGATGCAACAAGTTTTTCACACCTGGATTTGGGGATCCTCTGCCATTCCTCCTTGCAGATCCTCTCTAGTTCTGTCAGGTTGGATGGTAAACGTTGGTGGACAGCCATTTTTAGGTCTCTCCAGAGATGCTCAGTTGGCTTTAAGTCAGGGCTCTGGCTGGGCCATTCAGGAATGGTCACGGAGTTGTTGTGAAGCCACTCCTTCGTTATTTTAGCTGTGTGCTTAGGGTCATTGTCTTGTTGGAAGGTAAACCTTCGGCCCAGTCTGAGGTCCTAAGCACTCTGGAGAAGGTTTTCGTCCAGGATATCCCTGTACTTGGCCGCATTCATCTTTCCCTCGATTGCAACCAATTGTCCTGTCCCTGCAGCTGAAAAACACCCCCACAGCATGATGCTGCCACCACCATGCTTCACTGTTGGGACTGTATTGGACAGGTAATGAGCAGTGCCTGGTTTTCTCCACACATATCGCTTAGAATTAAGGGCAAAACGTTCTATCTTGGTCTCATCAGACCAAAGAAACTTATTTCTCATCATCTTGGAGTCCTTCAGGTGTTTTTTAGCAAACTCCATGTGGGCTTTCATGTGTCTTGCACTGAGGAGAGGCTTCCGTCAGGCCACTCTGCCATAAACCCCCCGACTAGTGGAAAGCTGCAGTGATGGTTGACATTCTACAACTTTCTCCCATCTCCCGACTGCACCTCTGGAGCTCAGCCACAGTGATCTTTGGGTTCTTCTTTACCTCTCTCACCAAGGCTCTTCTCCCCTGGTAGCTAAGTTTGGCCGGATGGCCAGCTCTAGGAAGGGTTCTGGTCGTCCCAAACATCTTCCATTTAAGGATTATGGAGGCCACTGTGCTCTTAGGAACCTTAAGTGCAGCAGAAATTTTTTTGTAACCTTGGCCAGATCTGTGCCTTGCCACAATTCTGTCTCTGAGCTCTTCAGGCAGTTCCTTTGACCTCATGATTCTGATTTGCTCTGACATGCACTGTGAGCTGTAAGGTCTTATATAGACAGGTGTGTGGCTTTCCTAATCAAGTCCAATCAGTATAATCAAACACAGCTGGACTCAAATGAAGGTGTAGAACCATCTCAAGGATGATCAGAAGAAATGGACAGCACCTGAGTTAAATATATGAGTATCAC
This sequence comes from Lithobates septentrionalis, assembly GCA_037952835.1. Taxonomy (NCBI): domain Eukaryota; kingdom Metazoa; phylum Chordata; class Amphibia; order Anura; family Ranidae; genus Lithobates; species Lithobates septentrionalis. The sequence continues at coordinate 1,582,189 of JBBDGP010000230.1, read as the reverse complement.
AGCAAAGGGTCTGAATACTTAGGACCATGTAATATTTCAGTTTTTATTTTTAAATAAATCTGCAAAAATGTCAACAATTCTGTGTTTTTCTGTCAATATGGGGTGCTGTGTGTACATTAATGAGGAAAAAATGAACTTAAATGATTTTAGCAAATGGCTGCAATATAACAAAGAGTGAAAAATTTAAGGGGGTCTGAATACTTTCCATTCCCACTGTATATGTATACCATGTACCCATCGTCTGTAACATCATCTGCCGAATTGCGAACGATATGGGCCGTTCGCGCCAAATTTGTATGGCGCGCCACGGCCCATAATTCACTGCGGCATCGCAGTGCATTGCTGGCTGATGATTGGCCAAGCATGCACTATGACCCTCATGCTTGGCCAATCACAGCGCCGTCAGTAGAGAGAGCTGTAATTGGCCAAAGACACTGTGACTTTGGCCAATTATGGCTCAGGGGGTTTAGAACACGCCCCACACTATATAAGACCGCCTGCACGGTGGCCCTGTGTAGTGTGTTCCAGCATGCTTAGAGAGAGAGAGAGACAGTGTCATTCCATTTGAGTTAGCGAGATTAGGCAGGACAGTCAGTGAGTTAGCTGCACTTACAGTGTATTGTGTATATATATGCATCCCAGGTGTTGCATATATATATACACTGTATTCAGTTTAGCTAGATTCGTTCCTGTTATCTTCCTACTGACAGGCAGGCTTGTCTTGTTACAGTATTTACAGCTACCTGAAGAAAATTGCTGGTGTTCTTTTAAACCTATTAGTACCACAGTTAGGCAGCTAGACTATTTACAGTTAGTGTAGTGCGTCCTCCTCACAGTGTTCAGTTAAAGCTACAAGTTAGTTTAGTGTGACCTCTGCACAGTGTTCAGCTAAAACTACAAGTTAGTGTAGTGCGTCCTCCTCACAGTGTTCAACTAAAGCTACAATTTAGCTTAGTGTGACCTCTGCAGAGTGTTCAGCTAAAGCTACAAGTTAGGGTAGTGCGTCCTCCTCACAGTGTTCAGCTAAAGCTACAAGTTAATTTAGTGTGACCTCTGCACAGTGTTCAGCTAAAGCTACAAGTTAGGGTAGTGCGTCCTCCTCACAGTGTTCAGCTAAAGCTACAAGTTATTGTAGTGTGACCTCTGCACAGTGTTCAGCTAAAGCTACAAGTTAGTATAGTGCATCCTCCTCACAGTGTTCAGCTAAAACTACAAGTTAGTGTAGTGCGACCTCTGCACAGTGTTCAGCTACAGCTACAAGTTAGTGTAGTGCGTCCTCCTCACAGTGTTCAGCTAAAACTACAAGTTAGTGTAGTGCGACCTCTGCACAGTGTTCAGCTAAAGCTACAAGTAAGTGTAGTGCGTCCTCCTCACAGTGTTCAGCTAAAACTACAAGTTAGTGTAGTTAAACCACTGCACAGTGTTCAGCTAAAGCTACAAGTTAGTGTAGTGCGTCCTCCTCACAGTGTTCAGCTAAAACTACAAGTTAGTGTAGTGCAACCTCTGCACAGTGTTCAGCTAAAGCTACAAGTTAGTGTAGTGCGTCCTCCTCACAGTGTTCAGCTAAAACTACAAGTTAGTGTAGTGTGACCTCTGCACAGTGTTCAGCTAAAGCTACAAGTTAGTGTAGTGCGTCCTCCTCACAGTGTTCAGCTAAAACTACAAGTTAGTGTAGTGCAACCTCTGCACAGTGTTCAGCTAAAGCTACAAGTTAGTGTAGTGCGTCCTCCTCACAGTGTTCAGCTAAAACTACAAGTTAGTGTAGTGCAACCTCTGCACAGTGTTCAGCTAAAGCTACAAGTTAGTGTAGTGCATCCTCCTCACAGTGTTCAGCTAAAACTACAAGTTAGTGTAGTGCGACCTCTGCACAGTGTTCAGCTAAAGCTACAAGTTAGTGTAGTGCGTCCTCCTCACAGTGTTCAGCTAAAACTACAAGTTAGTGTAGTGCGACCTCTGCACAGTGTTCAGCTAAATCTACAAGTTAGTGTAGTGCGTCCTCCTCACAGTGTTCAGCTAAAACTACAAGTTAGTGTAGTGCGACCTCTGCACAGTGTTCAGCTAAAGCTACAAGTTACTGTAGTGCATCCTCCTCACAGTGTTTAGCTAAAACTACAAGTTAGTGTAGTGCGACCTCTGCACAGTGTTCAGCTAAAGCTACAAGTTAGTGTAATGCATCCTCCTCACAGTGTTCAGCTAAAGCTACAAGTTAGTTTAGTGTGACTTCTGCACAGTGTTCAGCTAAAGCTACATGTTAGGGTAGTGCGTCCTCCTCACAGTGTTCAGCTAAAGCTACAAGTTAGTGTAGTGCGTCCTCCTCACTGTGTTCAGCTAAAAATACAAGTTAGTGTAGTGCGACCTCTGAACAGTGTTCAGCTAAAGCTACAAGTTAGTGTAGTGCGTCCTCCTCACTGTGTTCAGCTAAAAATACAAGTTAGTGTAGTGCGACCTCTGCACAGTGTTCAGCTAAAGCTACAAGTTAGTGTAGTGCGTCCTCTGAACAGTGTTCAGCTAAAGCTACAAGTTAGTGTAGTGCGTCCTCTGAACAGTGTTCAGCTAAAACTACAAGTTAGTTTTTTGCAAGCTCTGCACAGTGTTCAGCTAAAGCTACCTGTAGAAGGTTGGTGGTGTTTTCCTGATCCTATCACTACCGCAGGCAGCTAAATAAGCTACAAGTTAGTTTTTTGCGAGCTCTGCACAGTGTTCAGCTAAAACTACAAGTTACTGTAGTGCGAGCTCTGCACAGTGTTCTGCTAAAGCTACCTGTAGAAGGTTGGTGGTGTTTTCCTGATCCTATCACTACTGCAGGCAGCTAAATAAGCTACAAGTTAGTTTTTTGCAAGCTCTGCACAGTGTTCACCTAAAGCTACCTGTAGAAGGTTGGTGGTGTTTTCCTGATCCTATCACTACCGCAGGCAGCTAAATAAGCCACAAGTTAGTTTTTTGCGAGCTCTGCACAGTGTTCAGCTAAAACTACAAGTTAGTGTAGTGTGAGCTCTGCACAGTGTTCAGCTAAAGCTACCTGTAGAAGGTTGGTGGTGTTTTCCTGATCCTATCACTACCGCAGGCAGCTAAATAAGCTACAAGTTATTTTTTTGCGAGCTCTGCACAGTGTTCACCTAAAGCTACCTGTAGAAGGTTGGTGGTGTTTTCCTGATCCTATCACTACCGCAGGCAGCTAAATAAGCTACAAGCTAGTTTTTTGCGAGCTCTGCACAGTGTTCAGCTAAAACTACAAGTTAGTGTAGTGCGAGCTCTGCACAGTGTTCAGCTAAAGCTACCTGTAGAAGGTTGGTGGTGTTTTCCTGATCCTATCACTACCGCAGGCAGCTAAATAAGCTACAAGTTAGTTTTTTGCGAGCTCTGCACAGTGTTCAGCTAAAGCTACCTGTAGAAGGTTGGTGGTGTTCTCATACTACAGGCAGGCAGTTGATTTTGCTAGCTGCAGTATCAGTATATATATATATTATATATATATATCCCAGCTTAGTGCAACTACAGGCCATTAGTATGTCTGGAAGGCCAACAAGGAGAGGCAGACAGTCACAAGCCAATAAAAGAGGGCAAGCAGGCTCTGTGTCTAGAGGCAACAGTGCTGGTCGTGGAGACGGTGCATCCTCATCAGCACGTGGCCGTGGGACACGCTTGGCCTCTTTTTCAGCAGCTGGCCGTGTTGAGACACAACATGTGGAAGACTTGGTCGAGTGGATGACCAAGCTATCCTCATCCACCTCATCCTCTCTCACCAATGCTTAGGGTACTTTGTCTGGCAAAGCAGCTGCCAACGCGGCCTCTTACCTTGGCTCAATGGCATCAGTGACTCCTTCCCTAGCCCCACCATTTCCTCCTGAGGAGTCCCTCAAACTGTTTGACCACAGTGTTGAGTACATGCTCCAGGAGGATGCCCAGCGTTTAGAAGGCTCTGATGATGATACTGAGCTAGATGAAGGCAGTAACGTGAGCACGGACAGAGGGGTGCCCAAGAAGGACAGCAATCTGGCAGTCATGCTCCCCCTGCTGCAGCATACTGCCAGGTTTGCTCCAGTGATGAGGAGGGAGGGGATGATGAGGTCACTGACTCCATGTGGGTGCCTGATAGGAGAGGGGAGGAGGAGGAGGCACATCACCAATGAGGCAGGAGGCCCTCCAGGGGCCAGCCTAAGGGCAGCACACTGACTGCATCACACCTCAAAGCTCCGCATGTGCAGGGCGCTGCTGTCTCTGCGCGTTATTCCAAAAGTTCTTTGGTGTGGGCCCTTTTTTTAAACGAGTGCATCAGATCGCACCGCTGCTATTTGCAACATATGTCTCAAGCGTATCTCGCGTGGCCAAAACATCTCCCGCTTGGGCACCACATGCTTGACCAGACATATGTTGACCTGCCATGCAGTTCGTTGGCAAGCGTATCTAAAAGACCCACACCAAAGAACAAAGAGGACCTCTCCTTGCTCCTCATCAGCTGAGATCTCCAACCCCACTATACCTTTAGTCCTCTCTGAGACCTGCACTGAGAGGAATGAAGGTGTAGAATTAGGTGTGTCACAGCCAAGTACTTGTGGGCAATCTGCTTTCGGTACACCGACGTCAGATTTACCAGACAAATTTCCCTGCCCCAGCTGCTGCACCGCCGAAAGAAGTTCGCTCCCAGCCATCCACATGCCCAGCGGTTGAATGCTAGCTTGGCAAAATTGCTAGCACTTCAACTGCTGCCTTTTCAGTTGGTAGACTCTGCCCCCTTCCGTGAGTTTGTGGAATGTGCGGTTCCTCAGTGGCAGGTACCCAAACGCCACTTTTTCTCACGGAAGGCGATTCCAGCTCTCTACCGCAATGTGGAAGGCAATGTCCATGCCTCGCTGGACATGGCGGTCAGCTGTAAGGTGCATATTACCAGGCATGGACAGGGACGTTACCTAAGTTTCACCGCGCATTGGGTGACTCTGCTGGCAGCTGGGAAGGATGCAGGACAAGGTGCAGTAGTGTTGGAGGTTGTTCTGCCACCATGCTGTGTTGCGTTTATTACAATATGATTTTTTTTTATTAATTAGACTTGATACATGGGACATAACAATATTACAATAGTGAGTTGGTCAGATTACTGTCAGTTTTTTGGCTTGAGTAGATTTCTCAAACAAATGCTGTTTTATACAATGGGGGTAGATATCGTTGTTGTATTTAATTGACAGTTCAATTAACAGGCTATTGACTCTATAGCTACAGTAAACAAGTAAGACATTACTTGTTTGGGATTCTTTCAGCTTTCAAACTGAAAGAATGGCTGTTATATTACTGTCTTGGTTTGAGTAGACAATGGTACGTAGATACCATTTTTGCACGGAAATACAGTTTTCAACAGTCTATTGTTTCTACAGCTACAGTAAACAGGCATGTTTTCTGTTGTTTGATAACTATGGCAAGCAGCCTGACACATAAAAGGGGTGAGTAGGGAGACACACACACACACACACCATGATGCTTTGAAGATCAGAAGCCGCCACTCATGATACAAGAACAGTGCCTGATGCTCCCGAAAAATCGTTGCAAATAGAGATCACGAGCATACAGTAACAAAAGATAAGTAACCTTTAAGTGTATTTGTACTATTATAGACCATAGGCTGTTTAGTTTGCTAGGCATTTTGCTTGTTATTGATATCTGTCAGTCTTGTATTGTATTCCTAAGATTGTAATAGTTTTGTATGTACAGCATCTTTGTATAGTAAAAGCACAATTTACACACTGCAGAAATCTCAGCTTCCTTGCTTATACCACAGAGTAACCTTGCTAGATAGACGCAAGCAAAACATTTGGGGGCTCGTCCGGGACCTGTGCTATAGTTCAACTGAAGCAGACCTGTTTTTCTGTAGTGTGTGGTGTAGCTTGTGCCAGGTAAAATTCTGCATAAGCTGTTTAGGAAAAGCAAGGCTGCAGAGGGTTCTGGTGGCCAGAAGGAAGTGTGCAGCTTACCTGTCTGGGCCAGAGACAATGAGTGGGAGCCTCTTGCTAAAGAATTTGTGATGTATGCTTCTCCCTTGAAGCTGACTTGGGGTGATAAAGTCTCAGATCATTTTGTAGATTTTAGCCTTAAGGGGTTGGATTTAAGTAAAAAAGAGAAGAGGACAGTGTCCACAGTTTGGTGGTATTTCCTTAATGCTATTTACACTGAATCACAGAGAAGGGAGAAGGCAGAGGCAGAAGTTAAGGTATTAAAAGACCAGCTAGCAGTTGCTTCAGAGTGTGTGCGTTCAACTGCTAGTCGGGCTGATGATTTGCAAGAGTGGTGTGCAGCCCTCATGACCAAATCAATTAATGCCTTAAGGAAAAGGAAGGGCCGTAAACCTGTTAGTAAAGCCAGAGTACGTGCCATTGTCACATCCCAAAATTGGGATTGTGAGGATGTGCTCTCCTCAAATGATAGTGAGGATGAGGAGATAGAGTTTGATATTTCGCATGATGATCTGCTAGTGCGAAAGAAAAAGTATGCCAGACCTCTCATTACTAAGCATAGGAAACGGCAACATGATAGAGAGGATATGGCAGATGGGGAGGTGCATTATCGCAACCCCAGAGATGTTGAATTTGAAGAAGTATGGGAGTTTACACAAACTGAACTCCATGAGCTGGCAAAACAATACAAACAAAGGTCTGGGGAGCCCCTATTGACCTGGCTCCTACGCTTATGGGACGAAGGGGCGGACAGTGTTGTTTTGTCAGGTAAGGAAGCAGTGACTATGGAATAGTCCGAGTATACGCTAGTCCTACTGACCTGGAAAATACCTACTCATGAAGAGCAATAGGAGAGGGTATTTCCAGGTTACGTGAGATGGGTTGTATAACCGGATTAAATAAGTTTCCAGAATGGATGGGTCCAGATATGGAACCCTTTACATCTGCTCTGCGCTCTAAGCTGATAAAGTCTGCGCCATTTAATCTCAGGGCTCCATTATTGTCCTTGTTGGGAGGCCGGGGATTAAACAGCAAGATTCATGAAGCCACGACCCTTTTAAGCCAGTTGGGGGAGCTAGAGGAGACTAAAACAAAACCTGTCAGGGCAGTAGATAAGGTCAAGGCCAGACAGGAAGAATACAAGCAGAAAAGAACAGAGAAGAAAGGGAATGGGGTAGAGAAGACAGGAGGTGAAGAGAAAACCAGGATTGTTATTTCTAGGAAAGAAATGTGGGTTGACCTATTAAAGGCAGGAGTACCTAAAGATGAGATAGATGGGATTTCTACTGCAGAAATGCTGAAGAGGTGGAAACATTTAGTAGGGAAAACTGTCAGGGTTAGAAACACTACACCTAGTAAAGATAACATCAGCCTAGACTTAGAGAAAACAGAACAGACCCCTCCTGTTAGCCCCAACCCAATTCCCAGAACTGAACATGAACCCAAACCCAAATCCCTTTATCCTGGGGAGGAGTTAGAGAGAATCAGAAAAGGGGATTGGGAGGTTCCATATCCTTTATGAAGGGAAGGTGAGTCTCCTGTAATAGCCGTGAGGACAGTGACAGCAGGAGACCGATGCCCATATGCACCTGTCACTGTATGGTGGGGGAAGTCATCTTCTCCTACACATGTAATGGATTTACTTGATAGCGGAGCCGAAGTTACACTTTTGCAAGGAAATCCTTCCAATCACAAAGGAGAATTGATTTATGTAGAAGGTTTGGAAGGGCAAACTACACCAGTAGTTAGGATACGGGTGAAATTGGCTATCGGCAAGGGATCAGGATTTATGACAAATGTTTTGGTATCAGAGTTACCCGAAAATATTCTTGGGATGGATGTACTTCAAGGTCAGTCAATTCAGACTGAAAGAGGTACATTCACATTCGGGTATCCTGATAAAGCGTATCTGATTAGGGCGGTGAAGGATGTGGTCAGAGGTCATGCGAAATGGACCCCTGTCTACATTCCTCCACCAGAGAAGCCAGTCTGTCTCAAGCAGTACAGACTTCCTGGAGGCCACGAAGAAATTGGGGAGACTATTCAAGAACTGTTGGGAGTAGGGATCCCTAGACCTGCTGTAAGTCCTTTCTCGTCTCCGGTGTTCCCAGTAAAAAAACCTGATGGGACATATAGAATGACTGTGGATTACAGAGGTCTAAACAAAGTGGCACCTCCATTGAAGTCAGCTGTACCAGATATGATCTCAATTGTTGAGAAAATTGCTAAAGATGCAGGAGAATATCATGCTGTGATAGACCTGGCTAATGCTTTCTTTTCAATTTTGATGGACCCGGAGTGTCAAGACCAGTTTGCTATAGTGTGGGACGGCCGCCAGTACACTTTCACCGTGCTTCCTGAAGACTATGTTCATTCTCCAATGATTTGTCATGGACTGATTGCCCAAGATTTAAGTACCCTGAGTTTGAAAGTCGCTGTGTTCCACTACATTGATGACATCATGATCTCTGGGACAAAAGAAGATGTAACTGAAGCACTGCACCTGCTGATAGAGCATTTGGAGAACAGAGGGTGGGCTATCAACAGAGACAAAGTCCAAGGACCTTCCACAAAAGTGAAATTCCTGGGAATGATTGGGACTGGGCCGCAGAGGAAAATTCCAGAGACAGTTGTGCAAACTATCCAGGCTCTGTTGTCCCCTACTACCAAAGAGGAGGCACAGAAGTTCATTGGAGTTGTGGGGTTCTGGAGATTGTTCAACCCACATCTTGGACTGATTCTGAGGCCTATATATAATGTCACCAGTAAAAAGACTGAGTTCTCATGGGGTTCAGAGCAGCGGACTGCATTCCTGGCTGCTAAAGAAGCTATTTTGCAGCATCAGGGATTAGGACCCGTGAGACAAGGAGTACCATTTCAGCTTGATGTAGTGGAGCAGAATGGTACCATATCTTGGAGTCTGTGGCAGCCAAATGAAAAGAAAGGACTGAGAGCAATACCCATTGGATTTTGGTCCAAACAACTGACAGGGGCACAGAAGAGATACACGCCCCTAGAGAAGTACCTGTTTGGGGCATACACAGCACTTCAACATGTAGAGACCATTACAGGAAAGGACACAGTCACCATCCATACTGCATTGCCAATAGCAGGATGGGTGAGAGATAATGGACTGACCACTAGGGCAGCTGTAGCCCAGAACCAGACACTGATGAAATGGAAGTGGTACCTTCAAGAAAGAGGGGGTATTGCAGCTGGGGATGTTAGAGACATTTCAAAACAGTTGGCTGGGCTTGTGACTTTTACCAGCACCCGGCCAGAAGAAGAAATTCCTGTGCAGCAGCCATCCCCCATTCAAGGGGCTCCACCCTCAGAAGACATGAAGGAGTCAGCATGGTTCAGCCATAGTCACCTCGTCTGGACATAAATGGACAGCACAGCCTACAACCCAAGTATAGACACAGTCCTGCAGGAGACCGGGATTGGAGGGTCCAGTCAGTATGCAGAGTTGAAAGCTGTGGTGATGACCCTTCAGGAGGATCCTTCTTCCCATGTCACTATCTATACTGACAGCTGGGCGGTTTTTAAAGGACTGACAACTTGGATGCCCACGTGGAAGTCCAATGAATGGATGATTCATGGAAAGGTAGTGTGGGGAGGCAAGGAAATCTGGGACTACATCTGGAAGGAAGCTCACTCCCGCACCATAAAAGTGGGGCATGTTGATGCACATGTGCCCCTAGTCCCAGACTTTGAGAACTATAACAGAGTTGCAGATGAAATCGCCAAAGTGAAGGCAGTTGTGCCAATCGATCCTGTCTTGATGAACTTGGCCAACTGGGTCCACAAGCAATCTGGACATTTGGGGCAGAAAGCAACATATGAATGGGCACAGCAGAGAGGATTGCCTATATCCATGGACATGATAAAGACTGTAATAGGGAACTGTACAGTGTGTGGAGAAATGTGACAATGGCCATTACAAAAGTACTCCACCGGGTCGATTAAGAGGGGTGAGAGGCCTGCAGAGATCTGGCAGATTGACTTCATCAGTCCCCTGCCCTGGGGAAAAAATGGACTGAGATATTGTTGCACTGCAGTTGACACCTATTCAGGACTTATGCTTGTTCATCCTTGCAAACGTGCAGATCAAGCCGCAACGCTTCAACTGCTCCAGAAACTTGTCATTTCTTATGGTTGTCCCAAACGAGTCCAAAGTGATAACGGCTCACACTTCACCGGATCAACAGTACAGCAGTGGGCCAAAGATTCTGGAGTGTACTGGTTGTGCCACATCCCATACCATCCACAGGCAGCTGGTTTGATTGAAAGATACAACGGGCTATTGAAGGACCAGATATGCAAACTTACACCCACACATACACTAAGGGGGTGGGATCGGGTCCTCACACAGGCAGTCATGTTGTTAAATTCTAGGCCAATAGCCAAAAGCACCCCATATGAGAGGATGGTAGGGGCTGGGGCACCGATTCCACAGCTGGAGTGCAGAGTTCAGTATTTATGTAAGGTTCCTGAAAGAACAGGGCTTAACAGATACCATGTTACTGCTTCCCATGACATAGAAACCAAGAGTGACGTATCTGAAGCTGAAGCCTATCTAGGAATGAGAGAGAATCTGGCAGGAAGGTTTGAAGTTACATTTGCATTGACAGATGAGCTTCAAGACAGTGGCTGGGACTCTGACTGGTTAGTGGATACTTCCCAGCAAGAGTGGAAAGTGAGGCTACATAATAGCAAACCTTCCAAAATAAACAGCAGTGATCTTCTGGGAAATATCAGTATATTTCCTCTCCTCCCTATTGATGTTCTTTGGGAGGGTCAGAAGTGGGTACAGGCAGGGGGCAAAGTGTTAGTCAGATATCCAGGCAAGAAGCCATTTAGAGGAGAGATTTTAGCTGAAGTGCCTGGATCTACTGTTTATGTATTATTAGAAGGAACAGATAATCCGCTTTGTTTTCCACTCCACAGGCTGTCTCCGATTTGATCCATAGGAAGACCAGAGAAACGTGGTTACATGATGGAAAGAATGACGGAAGATCACGAGCTGTGGAGAGCAAGGCCTTTGACGTATTACAAGCCTGGACTTGTTTCTAAAAAACTTTAGAATGGACTTTCTAATGAACTTTTTTAGTTAAAGACTGAAACACCTTCTCAGTGACAGAAATGGGAGGCGTTGCTTTCAAGGAAAATGAATGTTTAAAATGAGTTTTCATAGTAATGAAGTGATTTTCTGTATGGAGTCTGAAAGAAAAAAAAAATAGGGCGGAATGTGTTGCGTTTGTTACAATATGATTTTTTTTTATTAATCAGATTTGATACATGGGACATAACAATATTACAATAGTGAGTTGGTCAGATTACTGTCAGTTTTTTGGCTTGAGTAGATTTCTCAAACAAATGCTGTTTTATACAATGGGGGTAGATATCGTTGTTGTATTTAATTGACAGTTCAATTAACAGGCTATTGACTCTATAGCTACAGTAAACAAGTAAGACATTACTTGTTTGGGATTTTTTCAGCTTTCAAACTGAAAGAATGGCTGTTAAATTACTGTCTTGGTTTGAGTAGACAATGGTACGTAGATACCATTTTTGTACGTAGATACAGTTTTCAACAGTCTATTGTTTCTACAGCTACAGTAAACAGGCATGTTTTCTGTTGTTTGATAACTATGGCAAACAGCCTGACACATTAAGGTGTGAGTAGGGAGACACACACACACCATGATGCTTTGAAGATCAGAAGCCGCCACTCATGATACAAGAACAGTGCCTGATGCTCCCGAAAAATCGTTGCAAATGGAGATCACGAGCATGCAGTAACAAAAGATAAGTAACCTTTAAGTGTATTTGTACTATTATAGACCATAGGCTGTTTAGTTTGCTAGGCATTTTGCTTGTTATTGATATCTGTCAGTCTTGTATTGTATTCCTAAGATTGTAATAGTTTTGTATGTACAGCATCTTTGTATAGTAAAAGCACAATTTACACACTGCAGAAATCTCAGCTTCCTTGCTTATACCACAGAGTAACCTTGCTAGATAGACGCAAGCAAAACACACGCCTCCAAAATGCCACTACTAATGATTGTGACACACCTCTCTTCTCCACCCCCTCCTCTTCTTCTTCCTCCATGGCCTCTTCCTGTGCTTTGTCCTCAGAACCAGCGGTGCTCCGTAGCCGTTCAAGGGGCTACGCAAGTATGCAGGCCAAAAGATGCCATGCGGTGCTTGAGCTGGTGTGCTTCGGGGACAGGAGCCACACTGGGGCAGAGGTTCTGTCAGCTCTGCAGGGGCAGGTTCAGAGGTGGTTGACGCCACGCCAACTTAAGGCAGGAATGGTGGTTTGCGACAATGGCACCAACCTCCTCTCTGCTCTCAGACAGGGACAAATGACCCATGTGCCCTGTTTGGCTCACTTCCTTAACTTGGTTGTGCAGCGGTTCTTGGGCAGGTACCCGGGCTTACATGATGTCCTGAGGCAGGCCAGGAAAGTCTGTGTGCATTTCCGCCAGTCATATAATGCCAGTGCTCGGCTGGCAGACCTCCAAAAGGAGTTTAACCTGCCCAAGAACTGCCTAATCTGTGACATGCCCACCAGGTGGAACTCAACGCTGGCCATGCTGCAGCGGCTGCACACGCAGCAGAGGGCCATCAATGAGTACCTGTGCGACTATAACACCAGGACAGGGTCAGGGGAGCTTGTTTTTTTTCCCCATGCCAGTGGGCTATGATCAGGGATGCATGCACTGTCCTGTCACCATTTGAGGAGGCCACGAGGATGGTGAGCAGTGACAGTGCATGCAGCAGTGACACTGTCCCCCTTGTCCACCTGTTGGAGCACACGCTGCGTGGAATAATGACAGGGCACTTGAGGCAGAACAGAGGCAGGAAGAGGAGGACTTCTTTAGCTCTCAAGGCCCCCTTTATCCAGACAGTGTTCCTGCGTGCCCGCCGATCACACAGGCAGAGGATGAGGAGGAGGATTGTGTCAAAGTGTGAACAAGATATGGTGAAAAATACTCCTGCGCTTGTGAGATCGTTTGCTGTAAAACAAAGGTAGTATTTGTAGTCAGAGGTAGGACTGGGGGAGATGATGGAGCGTGTCCCGCTGCCTTAGCTGACCAGGGGTGGTCTGGAAAGGACTGTTTAGTAGGAAGTGGATGGAAGGCGTGTGATCAGACGCTTACATCAAGAAATGTATGGTTTATTTATGTAAAAGAATACAGACATATAGTCATATAACTATAAAATTATACAAATACTACATAATATTATAAAAAAAAGGAAAAACAGGTAACAAAATAAGTACTAGGAAGTTAAAATTGGGGTGTGCCCATATTGAGGCAGGTATTTAAGAAAGGCTGACGCGTTTCGAGGAAAACCTCTTCATCAGAGCCAGGAGAACTGGAGCACAGTCTGTATGGGCCGGTAGGCCGACATGTGTACATGGGGAGAGGTGGTGTGGCTAGTAGGAGGATGTGTTCTGTGATGGACAATTGATTATTCCAAGTTCCATTCCCAGGTGTTCTAGATGGGGTATAAATAAGAACAATATATACCGTACACTACAGACTGGAGACGTAAGATAAGTTTACATTGAAAAATGCATTCATAAAATGATAAAAAGTATATAATATAAATATATTAGAAATAAAAATTACCATATCAGTACAAAGAATTAATGATAGGTAGTGGGATTTTGAAGCACAGAACATGATTCTAGTCTAAATACATACAAATGAAAAAATCTACGCATACATAAGTGTACACACACATACTCGTGTACACATACATGCATATACATGCATACACATGCACGTGCATAATACACACGCATGTAAATGCATAAAAAAAAAAACAACACTAAACACATATATGCATATGAAAGGGGGGGGGATGATGGTAAATGAAGTAAAAAGTGCACTGAGACACATTGAGAGATATTGTCTCTCCGCATGGTAAAACTAGTTGTGCTTCTGTCCAAAGGACATGCGCATGCGTGTAAAAACTCTGCCAGCACGTGAGACGCTGTGCTGGAACAGATATGTGGAGGTATGCCCCTGTTCACGGAAAGCACAAATGGGGGCACAAAGATGGCCATGTGGTTTGTGCAAAAACAGAAATGTGTTCATTCAAATGGAAATCCACACAAATATATACAAAAAATGCATATATCAAATGTACATAAAAATCTAAAAACGCATATGCATATATATAAAGAAACAATAAGCACAAAATAAATATATGTATATATTCACATAAATCTGTACACATAAATATATATATATATACACATATACACACACACACATGCACACATATATATATACATACACATATACACATATACATGTCCACATGCATACACACACATGTGGAGACCACCCCTACACAGCATGTATTGTGCCTATGTAGAACCAGTGTCATGGCGGTAGGGTGGAAATGTGTAGTTTGTGCAACGCAATAGCGGAGAGTGGCGGGAGTGGATACGTTGGGGGGATAATCTGGTGTTGGTGACCAAAAATTGGAGGTGGCAGACAGGTGGGCTAATGACAGAACGCACCTACCTATGGATGAAATTTGAATGTAAATAGATTGTATTTTCTTTTTGCGGTGCTGTTAGGCTGTCAGATGTGCCTGTAGTGAAACATAAGTTGAGCAGGGAAAGTAAGCAAGCTCTTATGGACACTGCTGGGTTTAACAGGATAAGGAAGGTACAAAGACCATTGTAGCTAACCTGTCTCAGGAGAAGTGTGTAGACACAGCTGCAAACTGTAGAGATCCTTTGGAGTGGAGAGCCGTGTGATCCTGGCAGCAGAAGGGGGGGGAGGAGGGAGGAGGTGTCCTTGAGGCAGCTGATGCCTGGATAGAAAGCATCTTGCTGCCTAGGGATAGGAAAGGTTTTGTGATGAGGTTGTGCTGGGGGTTTAAAAGACTCTGGGGGGCGGGTCCAAGGGCATGAATGAAAAGGCTATTATTGAAACCAATTAAGCCATATAAAGTAATGTGATGTGAAAAGTGTGACTATGATTTGAATAGTGAACCGGAGGTATTTCGTGTGGAACACATACATATATATATATATATATATATATATATATATATATATATATATATATATATATATATATATATATATATATATATATATATACACACACACACATACACATACATATATATATATATATATATACATACACATACATATATATATATATATATATATATATATATATATATACATATATACATATAGGTCTATATGGGTTGTATAACAGCAGAAGTGGATAATATGAGGAGACATGGTGTACATGAAAATGCGGGGACAGGAGAGGAGAGGGTATACAGAGTTTACCGTATGGTGGAATGATGGTGATGATATAAAGGGGATCTCAGGTAATGGGGGGGGGGGGGGCTGGGGATGGCTAGGATAGAGGGGGGGGGGAAAGCATGATAGTGATATTGATATTCTGTATCTAGATGGCCCCGTGGATATCTAGATCTTCATTCATTCCATCGGGAACCAATGACCCAAGAGTGAAAATCCAGAATGATTCTTGTTTACAGAGTCTTCTGAATCTCCTCCCATTATCAGCGTCTTTTTTGATAGCTTCAATGCCAAACACTTTGATGCCTGTTGGATTGCTGTTTTGACATTCTCTGAAATGCCTAGGTACTGAATAGCTGTGGCATTTTTTATTTTTACTCTGATGGTACGTGTTACTATTGATTATGCTGCATTTGTGTTCGCTAAATCTTGTCCTGAGTGGACGTATTGTGCGCCCAACATACAGAAGACCGCATGGACAGATAAGACCATAGACTACATAGGAGGTACCGCAATTGATGTACTGGCCGTCGGACCCCATTATTTCTTTTTTGCGGTGTGCCATGAAGGCACAGGCTCCACAGTTTTTGGTTCCACACTTGTAGTTGCCTTTCTGGTCGAAGATGGATGCCCAATTGCCAGTGGGGGTCTTGGTTTGGTTCTGAGGTTTTCGTACTCTACTCGGAGCTATTAGGCTTCTAAGATCTTTGGATTTTCGAAACACAACTACTGGTTTGGGTGGTAGAACTGGATTGAGGATGGGATCCTGCTTGAGAATGTTCCAATTTTTCTCGATGGCTCTCTGTATGTCGAATGCTTTGGTGTTATATTGTGTACTGAATCTGATGGGGTTGGAGATGTTGCTGTCGGTGGTCCTTTTATTGCCGCTTGTTTTGTTAGCCTCTATTGCCATAGTGACAGAGGGATGTTCGTCGTACTGGGTCCAATATTTGTAAAAGGCCTGTTTGATGAGTGATTCTTCATAACCCTTCTCGAGAAATTTATTTTTCAAGATGGATCCCTGTTTTTCATAGTCACTTTTCTAGGTGCAGGTTTTCTTCAGCCTGCAGAATTGCCCGTGGGGTATGTTACGGATCCATTTGGGATGGTGATGACTTTTGGCGTGGAGGTAGGAATTTCCAGCACTAGGTTTGAAATGGGTTTTGGATATAATGCTGCCTTCCTTGATTTGCAGGTCTAAATCCAGAAAGACGAGTGATGTGTTGTCGACCACATGGGTAAAAGAGAGACCATAAGGATTGGAGTTGCAGTATTCCAGAAATTTGTTTAGATCCATATGTGATCTGTTCCAAATGATCAGGATGTCATCAATGTATCGGGTGTAGAGGGCGAGCTGATCTTTAAAAGGATTGTTGGCCCAGATGAACAGATCTTCCCACATGCCCATGATGAGGTTTGCGTAGCTAGGGGCAAATTTTGCTCCCATGGCAGTTCCCTTGGTTTGGCGAAAATACTTGCCCACGAAGGAGAAGTAGTTGTGAGTGAGGCAGAATTCGATGGAGTCGAGGAGGAATTTGTTCTGTAGAGGGTGTATGTTACTCTTGGAGAGAAAGTGTTTGGATGCTTCTATGCCATATTTGTGTTCGATGGAGGTATAGAGAGAAGAGACATCCAATGAGAGCCATTTGAAATGCGGTTGCCAAGAAAATGATGAAAGGATGTCGAGCATGTGTCCGGAATCTTTTACGTATGATGGTAGTTGTATTACTAAGTCTTGTAGGAAGTGGTCGATATAACAACCTAGATTTTCCACCCTACCGCCATGACACTGGTTCTACATACATGCTGTGTAGGGGTGGTCTCCACATGTGTGTGTATGCATGTGGACATGTATATGTGTATATGTGTATGTATATATATATATATGTGTGCATGTGTGTGTGTATATGTGTATATATATATATATATATATATATATATATATATATATATATATATATATATATATATATATATATATATATATATATATATATATATATATATATATATGTGTGTGTGTACAGATTTATGTGAATATATACATATATTTATTTTGTGCTTATTGTTTCTTTATATATATGCATATGCGTTTTTAGATTTTTATGTACATTTGATATATGCATTTTTGTATATATTTGTGTGGATTTCCATTTGAATGAACACATTTCTGTTTTTGCACAAACCACATGGCCATCTTTGTGCCCCCATTTGTGCTTTCCGTGAACAGGGGCATACCTCCACATATCTGTTCCAGCACAGCGTTTCACATGCTGGCAGAGTTTTTACACGCATGCGCATGTCCTTTGGACAGAAGCACAACCGGTTTTACCATGCGGAGAGACAATATCTCTCAATGTGTCTCAGTGCACTTTTTACCTTATTTACCATCACCCCCCCTTTCATATGCATATATGTGTTGTTTTTTTTTTTTTATGCATTTACATGCGTGTGTATTATGCACGTGTATGTGTATGCATGTATATGCATGTATGTGTACACGAGTATGTGTGTGTACACTTATGTATGCGTAGATTTTTTCATTTGTATGTATTTAGACTAGAATCATGTTCTGTGCTTCAAAATCCCACTACCTATCATTAATTCTTTGTACTGATATGGTAATTTTTATTTCTAATATATTTATATTATATACTTTTTATCATTTTATGAATGCATATTTCAATGTAAACTTATCTTACGTCTCCAGTCTGTAGTGTACGGTATATATTGTTCTTATTTATACCCCATCTAGAACACCTGGGAATGGAACTTGGAATAATCAATTGTCCATCACAGAACACATCCTCCTACTAGCCACACCACCTCTCCCCATGTACACATGTCGGCCTACCGGCCCATACAGACTGTGCTCCAGTTCTCCTGGCTCTGATGAAGAGGTTTTCCTCGAAACGCGTCAGCCTTTCTTAAATACCTGCCTCAATATGGGCACACCCCAATTTTAACTTCCTAGTACTTATTTTGTTACCTGTTTTTCCTTTTTTTATAATATTATGTAGTATTTGTATGATTTTATAGTTACCGTATATACTCGAGTATAAGTCGAATTTTTCAGCACATTTTTTTGTGCTGAAAGTGCCCCCCTCGACTTATACTCGAGTCAAGCACTTTTCTGCAGCAAAAAATTTCATTTTCCGAACCGATTTTGGGGCCTCGTATCTCAAGGCCACTTGGTGCTAGAAACCCCAAATTTGGTATGCAAACCCAGTGGACCTGGTTACATAACATATCCAAAGCTGGGGTTCCTAGCACCAAGTGGCCTCGAGATACGGGGCCCCAAAATCGGTTCGGAAAATGTCATTCTCTGCTGCAGAAAAGTGCTTGACATTTTCTGAACCGACTTTGGGGCCCCATATCTCAGGGCCACTTGGTGCTAGAAACCCCAAATTTGGTGTGCAAACCCAGTGGAACTGGTACCATAACATATCCAAAGCTGGGGTTCCTAGCTCCAAGTGGCCCTGAGATACGGGGCCCCAAAACTGGTTCGGAAAATGTCATTCTCTGCTGCAGAAAAGTGCTTGACATTTTCTGAACTGATTTTTGGGGCCCTGTATCTCGGGGCCACTTGGTGCTAGAAACCCCAGCTTTGGAAATTGTATGGTGCTAGTTCCACTGGGTTTGCACACCAAATTAAGTGTCCCCGAGATATGGGGCCCCAAATTCGGTCAACTGTGTCTATCTGCAGCAATGTCATTTCGGGACCCTTTGGGTTCAGAGACCCCAAATTTTGGCTGCAGCTAGGGGGCATCTAGGAACCCTTAACTACCGAGTTTGAAGTTCAGGGGACCTATGGCTGCAAATGGGCACAGTGAGGCATGCAAATGGGCACAGTGATGCTGCAAATGGGCATTGTTGACCCTCTTTTCCACTTAAAGTAGCTGTGCATTTCTCACCCTCGTCTTATACTCGGGTCAATAAGTTTTTCCCATTTTTTTTGTGGTAAATTAGGGCCTCGACTTATACTCGGAACGACTTATACTCGAGTATATACGGTATATGACTATATGTCTGTATTCTTTTACATAAATAAACAATACATTTCTTGATGTAAGCGTCTGATCACACGCCTTCCATCCACTTCCTACTAAACAGTCCTTTCCAGACCACCCCTGGTCAGCTAAGGCAGCGGGACACGCTGTTCTCCTGACTCTGATGAAGTTCTCCAGTTCTCCTGGCTCTGATGAAGAGGTTTACCTGTTTTTCCTTTTTTTATAATATTATGTAGTATTTGTATGATTTTATAGTTAAATGTCTGTATTCTTTTACATAAATAAACCATACATTTCTGGAGGATTGTGTCAGTATGGAGGTGGAGCCTGGCACTCAGCATCAGTCTTTAAGGGATCAGTCCTAAGAAACACATGGACTTGTACGTGGCTGGGAGGAGGTGGCTGCGGACCATGTCATCCTTAGTGACCCAGAGGACTCCGGACTGAATTCCTCAGCAAACCTACGCTGCATGGCCTTCCTGATCCTGCAAAGCCTGCGTAAGGATCCTCGTATTCGTAGTATCAAGGAGAAGGACCAATACTGGCTGGCAACCCTCCTTGATCCACGTTACAAGGGTAAGGTTGTGGACCTTATCTTGCCGTTGCAGAGGGAGCAGAGGATGAAACATCTTCGGGAGGCCTTGCAGAAAGGTCTGTGCAACGATTTCCCAGAGACTGGGAGGTTACAAACTCCTGTTTCTGGTCAACGTGTTGCTGAGGCTTCAGTCAGTCAAAGAAGGAGCGGTAGAGAAGGTGGCCATCTGACCGATGCGTTCAGACAATTTTTTAGTCTGCAGCCCCAATGTATGATCGGTTCCAGCAACCATCGCCAGCGTCTGTTTTACATGGTGCAGGAATACCTAGGGGCAAGATCTGACTTGGACACCTTTCCCACCGAAAATCCTCTGGGTTACTGGGTCTTGAGGATGGATCACTGGCCAGAGCTTGCACAGTATGCAATTGAGCTACTGGCCTGTCCTGCATTCAGCGTTCTTTCGGAACGCACATTCAGTGCTACTGGAGGTTTTGTAACTGATTACAGGGTGCGTCTGTCCACCGACTCGGTCGATCGACTGACCTTCATAAAAATGAATCAGTCTTAGATCACCACCAGCTACCAAGCACCTGATGCTGATGTAACCGAATAATTTTTTTTGAAATCTCAGATCCCTTCAAAGACTGCCTATGCTGATGCTGAGTGACTATCCTGAGTAATTATCCTCTTCCTCCTAAATGATCAAGCTGATAGCTTGTAAGAACATTTTTGGTTCTGGGCGCCGCCACCAGTGCCTAAGGCCCAATTTTTCAGCCCCTGTTTAACAGGGACGTGTAATTACAATTTTTGATGCAATACTTTGCAGCAGGGCTCGTTCCTGCATCCCAACTAGAGTATCTGTGAGGGGTTGCAGTGTTGTGGCACCAGCACCAGTGCCTAAGGCCCAATTTTTCAGCCCCTGTTCAACAGAGGCATGTAATTACAATTCTTGATCTAATATTTCACAGCAGGGCCCGTTTCTGCGCCCACCAAGAGGGAGTGAGGACTTACAGTGTTGTGGCACCAGCACCACCACCACCACCAAAGGCACAATTTTTCTGCCCCTGGTCAACAGGGGCATGTAATTACAATTCTTGATCTAATATTTCACAGCAGGGCCCTGTGAGGGCTTACAGTGTTGTGGCCACAACAACACCTAAGGCCCAAATTTCTGCTGAGTATATAGGGCAGGCCTAAACATCCAACTTACAAATGACTCCTACTTTCAAACGGAAGGAGACAACAGGAATTGAGACGAAATCTACCCCTAGGAAGGAAAATTCTCTCCTGTAAGAGTTAATATGGGAAAAACATTTCTCCTTTCCACTGATGCTTTATCACCAATCCTTGTTTCACAAAAAAACCCAAATTTTCAAAAAACATTTGTCATTGGGACAAAAAGTGAGGTGAAATCTTCTGAAGAGCAGCACAGACAGCAAAACAAATGTCACAGGGGTGATAACCCTTCCCTATGTTTTCCAAAAAGCTTAAAATAGATTTTTTGGCTGGAACTAAACATGGTAAAAATGTACCAGTTCAAAATTACAAACACATTCTACTTAACAACAAACCTACAGTCCCTGTCTTGTTTGCACCGCCTGTATACTGCTGTTCAGAGTACAGAGCCTGTATACTGCTGTTTCCTTTTTTAATTTGGGTGCAGGGTTCCCCTTAATATCCATACAAGACCCAAAGGAATACTTCACTTTTTTTTTTTTTTACTTTAAGCATCATTAAAATCACTTCTCCCGAAAAAACTGACGTTTTTAAAAGTTTTTTTTGCATTGATACATGTCCCCTGGGGCAGGACCCGGGTCCCCAAACCCTTTTTAGGACCATACCATGCAAATTAGCCTTTAAAATGAGCACTTTTGATTTCGAACATTCGAGTCCCATAGACGTCAATGGGGTTCTAACGTTCATGCGAATTTTCGGTCCGTTCGCAGGTTCTGGTGCGAACCGAACCGGGGGGTGTTCGGCTCATCCCTAATTACCATCACTGCATATTATTGTTATGTTTGAAAGTCATTTGTACCATGCTATTCTTATGGGCTTGCTATCCATGTTAATGTTTATCCTTTATGATGATGTCTATACAATTAGAAATACATTTTGAGATTTTATATACTTTATATACTCCAGTTACTTGTCTTGACCATGATCACCTCATTTAAAGTCCCACAGGCGATTGTTTGTTTTTATCATTTTCAATGTCCAGTTATTTTTAATGAAATTAGAATCACATTGCTGAAATAAAGATCATTATCCTTGTGTGAAGCTTTGTGAATGAAGCATATGGTGTTTCACAACTTTAACTTTAAGTCTACACAATGCAGTATAATGGCCAATAATGTATCTTCTAGGCATTTAGTCCTCATGGCACCGCTCCTGATGATGTTGTGCTGATGAAGTGCATATGGCAGACATTCCAGCATCATTGCATCACTTCCTGCCGAAGCCGTTGAATGAATGGCGTCCCGGACTTCCTGGTTTTAAACGCTTTTTGTAGACAGACAAATTATGAGTACATTTCCAGCTGTTTGATCATAATAATCAGAGTAAAAACGGTACTGTGCTATTGGGTGCAATTTCTTTCTGCATGTGGAATAAACAGAGGGGCTGAATCTTTATAAGAGGAAGGAGAGAAAGGATACATGGATCTGGGTCTGCTACACAGTGGCATATACTGTGAACGTGTGACACCCCCTAGAGGGGGGTTCTTTCTGGTGAGTGCAGTACCATAGGGGGAACACTACAAGAAGCACCCGCACAAGCATGAGTTTTTGATTTGCATGATTGAAGAGCACCTGCCACATAACCCAATCAAGGAAAATTTATATTGACCAAAGACTATTTGTTTATCTTAATGCCCTGTACACACAACCGGTTTTGCCATCGGAATAAACTCCAAAGGTTTCTACGACTGAACTGACGGAATTCCATTCAAGTGGTCTTGCCTACACATGGACAAACCAAAGTCCGACCAAAGTCCGACCGTCAAGAACACGGTGACGTATAACACGTACGACGGGACTAGAAAAAGGAAGTTCAATAGCCAGTAGCCAATATCTCCATCTCGTACTTGCTTCAGAGCATGCGTCGTTTTTGGTCCGTCAGAACAGCATACAGACAAGAAGTTTTCCCGATAGGAGTTGGTTCTGTCGGAAATATTCAGAACATGTTCTATTTCTAGGTCCATTATAATTTTCTAAAAAAAATGACCAATGAGGCATACACACGATTGGAATATACGATGAAAAGCTAGTGTTGGACTTTTTCTGTCAGACATTCCGCTCATGTGTACGCGGCATTAGTTTATCTAATATTTGTCAAAGGGCACTGGTCACTTTAATTTACAAATGTTGTTTACTTAAGATTTTTTTTCCTGCACCTGTCAAGAGCACCTGTCACTTCATAAATGATCAACTAAATTATTTACTGGTTATGCAAATACCCAAAGTTGCTTACCTAAGGATATTTTCTGTAAAGTTCATCAATTTTTTATTGTTTTATTTATTTATTTGTGATCAATTAAAAGCACCTGTCACTTTATAATCTCTAATGCCGCGTACACACGAGCGGACTTTACGGCAGACTTTGCCCGGCGGACTTTTCGACAGACTTTACGATGGACTTTCTGAATGAACGGACTTGCCTACACACACTCCACCAAAGTCCGTCGAATTCGTACGTGATGACGTACGACCGGACTAAAACAAGGAAGTTCATAGCCAGTAGCCAATAGCTGCCCTAACGTGGCTTTTTGTCCGTCGAACTAGCATACAGACGAGCAGACTTTTCGACCGGACTCGATTTCGACGGATTGATTTAAAACATGTTTCAAATCTAATGCCGCGTACACACGGTCGGACTTTCTGTCCTACTTGGTCCGGCACACTTTCTGACGAACTTTGTCCGCCAGGTGCGCCGGACTTTAAAATGAACGGACTTGCCCACACACGACCGGGCTTTGCGGCGGGCTAAGTCCGCCCGTTTGTCCGACGGACTTTCGCAGGAGTTATGGCGGACTTTCAGAATGAACGGACTTGCCCACACATGGACAAGTCCGTTCATTTTGAACGTGACTCAGGTGCAACGGGACTAGAAAAGGATGTCAATCTTGCCGCTTTTATCGGCGAGATTGACACCTTACGAGCCCCGTCACGGGGCATACCAGGCCCTTAGGTCTGATATGGATTATAAAGGGGAACCCCCCCTATGCCGAAAAAACGGCGTGGGGTCCCCCCTAAAATCCATACCAGACCCCGATCCGAGCACGCAGCCTGGCCGGTCAGGAAAGGGGGTGGGGACGAGCGAGCGCCCCCCCCCTCCTGAACTGTACAAGGCCGCATGCCCTCAACATGGGGGGTGGGTGCTTCGGGGGAGGGGGGCGCCCTGCGGGACCCCCCCACCCCAAAGCACCTTGTCCCCATGTTGATGAGGACAAGGGCCTCTTCCCGACAACCCTGGCTGCTGGTTGTCGGGGTCTGCGGGCGGGGGGCTTATCAGAATCCGGGAGCCCCCTATAATAAGAGGGCCCCCAGATCCCAGCCCCCCACCCTATGTGAATGAGTATGGGTTACATGGTACCCCTACCCATTCACCTAAGGAAAAAGTGTAAATAATAAAACACTACACAGGTTTTTAAAATATTTTATTAAACAGCCCTGGGGGGGGGATCTTCCTCCAACTTCGGGGGTCTTCTTCCGGCTTCGGGGGTCCCTCCGGTTCATCTTCTCCCGGCGTCCGGTTGGTTCTTCTCCGCTCTCTTCTACCAGTGTTCCAGTTCTTCGGCCGGCTCCTCCGCTGTCTTCAGGTAGCTCTCTTGCCAACAGAGGTCCGGACTTCTTGTCTTGTCTTGTCTTCTCTTCTCCAGATGTTGACACGACGCTCTCTCCGGCTGGACTGCTCTCTGAGGGCTGCGTTGTGACTTATATAGGCGGAGACCCCGCCCCCTTATGATGTCACAGTCCCTGGGCATGCTGGGACTGTGACGTTTTAGGGGGTGTGGTCACTGGGTGATTTTGACCACGCCCCCTAAGGCAAGAAGCCCAGAAGCCCAGAAGTCTGGACCTCTGCTGGCAAGAGAGCTACCTGAAGACAGCGGAGGAGCCGGCCGAAGAACTGTAACACCGGGAAAAGAGAGCGGAGAAGAACCAACCAGACGCCAGGAGAAGATGAACCGGAGGGACCCCCGAAGCCGGAAGAAGACCCCCGAAGTCGGAGGAAGATCCCCCCCCGGAGCTGTTTAATAAAATATTTTAAAAACCTGTGTAGTGTTTTATTATTTACACTTTTTCCCTAGGTGAATGGGTAGGGGTACCATGTAACCCATACTCATTCACATAGGGTGGGGGGCTGGGATCTGGGGGCCCTCTTATTATAGGGGGCTCCCGGATTCTGATAAGCCCCCCGCCCGCAGACCCCGACAACCAGCAGCCAGGGTTGTCGGGAAGAGGCCCTTGTCCTCATCAACATGGGGACAAGGTGCTTTGGGGTGGGGAGGCCCCACAGGGCGCCTCCCTCCCCCAAAGCACCCACCCCCCATGTTGAGGGCATGCGGCCTGGTACGATTCAGGAGGGGGGCGCTCGCTCGTCCCCACCCCCTTTCCTGACTGGCCAGGCTACGTGCTCGGATCGGGGTCTGGTATGGATTTTAGGGGGGACCCCACGCTGTTTTTTCAGCGTAGGGGGGTTCCCCTTTATAATCCACATCAGACCTAAGGGCCTGGTATGCCCCGCGCTCGCCGCAATAGGAAAATTTGTTTTTCCTATTGCAGCGAGCGCGAAATACAATACCCTGCCCTCGCGTCGTATCTGGTCCGTTGGACCAGCATACACACGAGCGGGCTTTCCGTCAGATTAGCACACAGACGAGCGGACTTTCCGCCCGAAACTGAGTCCGACGGAAAGATTTAAAACATGTTTCAAATCTAGGTCCGGCGGGCTTTTGGGAAAAAGTCCGCCGGAAAAGTCCGCCGGCGCCTACACACGGGCGGATTGTCCGGCACACTCTGGTCCGCCGGACCAAATATGCCGGAAAGTCCGACCGTGTGTACGCGGCATTAGTCCGTCCAACTTTTGAGAAAACAAAGTCCGCTGGAGCCCACACACGATCGAATTGTCTGACGAAATCCAGTCCGCCGGGCAAAGTCTGCCGTAAAGTCCGCTCGTGTGTACGCGGCATTAGAGTTTAAAATAAAAAGGCACTTTGAGGTATAAAAACAAAATTAATCAAACACCTGATATTTACTTAAAGGGTACCACACATTCTAAACCAATAGAACAGCACCATACCAACTACTGTCAAACACCCTTAAAGCGGAGTTCCGCCTGGGTAAAAAAAAAAATAAGACTCAGCAACTACAAATACTGTAGCTGCTGACTTTTAATATATGGACACTTACCTGTCCTGGGAGCCCGCGATGTCAGCACCTGAAGCCGACCCGTCCCTCTGGGTGCATGCACCCGGTCCCTCTGGGTGCATGCGCCGGCATCCTTACTAAGGGAAACAGGAAGTGAAGCCTTACGGCTTTACAAAATGTTTCGTACTGCGCATGCACAAGTCGAGCTGTGCTTTCCGAATGGTCTTGCTGTCTTCTGGGACCTGTGAGTGTTCCAGAAGGCAGTAGGGGGGGAGGGGCCAGACACTGCCTAGTTCACCGCACAAGATTGCGCCGATCTTTCCCCGGAGGTGGGAGCAGATACCTGGATTTGACAGGTATCCGCTCCCCCCTCCCCCCCTGAAAGGTGCCAAATGTGGCACCGGAGGGGCAGAGGAATCCAATCCATGGAAGTTCCATTTCTAGATGGAACTCCGCTTTAATTTAAGAGTCTACCTGAATAGGTAGATGTACCAGTAGGGGCAGCAGTTCTTACATATCTTACAAATATAAACCAACAGCCATTTGCGTGGAATCATCGTAGTTTTCATAAACCCTTAATGCATGGAGCTCTAGCATTTAGCTGCTGGGAGTGGGCACAGGTGTCTCACCCAGCCCCGTTATTTGCACCCTGTCAAACTCTATGAGAGTCTGACAGCTGCTGCAGTTGGATAGAGTTGGATGGTGCCTTAGCTGTACGAACGTTTAGAACAGAATGCACCAAGGGAAAAATGCCAGAAATGCAAGAAGTCTGTATTCTGGGCATTCATTCCTGGATGCATAGTGCCCTAAACATTTGTACAGCTAAGTGTACAATCCAGACCCATGCAGCTACAGCAGTTGCCAGACTCATACAGAGTTTGACAGGCTGCCAGCAGCGAGGCTGGATGGGACACTAGTGCCCTGCATCCACAGCTAAATGCTGGAGCCCCATTCACTGGGGCTAGACACCCAGTGTGTATGGGGCCTTGCAAGAATAATTAGTAGTGGCATAGAGTGCTAAGTCCTTGGTATTAAATCTCCTCTAGTTATAACAAAGTTTTTCAAATATCAAAGAATTACATTTCTCTTTGTATTTACAGTAAGTACACTGTCTTCCTAATAAATGCATAGACATGTTGGAATACTCACAATTCAGTTGCCAACTGTTTACATATTTCATTACTTCTGATACCATGTTCATATTTCATCAAAAACTGTTTACAGCACTTTCCTATGTGCTCTGGAGGATCTTTGGTATATGTGGATTCTGATGGCCTAAAGCAAGAAGAAGCACTGGGACTCTTTGAAGCAACTGTTTTACTCAAGAAATAGAATAACATGAACACAAATGGGTTTGTGCATAACATGGTGGCTAATAGGAGATGTATTGTTACTAATGATAAGCAAACAGAATCCTAGTTTTATTAGCAAAACTGAACTGCCTAAATGACACCTGGCAGCTTGTTGATTGCTATGGGAAATGTCTTGTTAGCTCATAGCTTTTCAAACATAAGTTTTAAGAAATTAACACACAGAGCAATGTTATGTGAATTTAGACATAGAACGAGCTTGAGGGGCCACAGGGGTCGAATGACGACCCCTGCCCATGTTCCAGGGGGTCCCTCCCTGTCACATTAGGTTTTACACCAGGCTTCACTAAATGGCAGATCGAGTCCCTATCCCATATGGTCCGCCTGTTTAGGAGCCATGTCACCCTTTAACCAATACCGCTGTCAATATCACAGAGTTGACAGCGGGAAGCAGGGCAGTCATGTATGGAGGGCAGGAGCTGCCCAAGTTAACAGCCATGTGATTGGTTGTTAGAATGCCGGACCTAACTACCAATTATGCAGCTCCCGCCCTCCATCCAGACATGCTGTGCCTCCGACCTACTGATCTGTTTGTGTAAATGAGGACAGAGAGGGGGTTGCAGCATGAAGAGGACACTGAGGACACCAGTGTGAAAAGGGGCCGAGGATGATAATGTGACTGAAATGACTGAAGACTGAAATGTGGGTGTGCTAAAGACTGCAAAGTGGGGGAGCTGAGAACTGTAATGAGGGCTGGGAATTGTAATGTGGAGGGGCTGAGGACTGTAATGTGAGGGGTGTGAGTATTGTAATGCGAGGGGGATGTAAACTGTGTAATGTAAGGAGCTGAGGACTGCAATGTGTGTATGTGGGGGGGGGGGGGGCTGAGGACTGCAATGTGTTTTGAGGACTGTAATGTGGGGGGGCAAGGACAGTAATGTGGGGGAGCTTAGAACTGTAATGTGGGGGAGCTGAGAACTGTAATGTGGGGGGGGCTGGGGACAGTAATGTGGGGGGGAGACCATTAAACGAATGGAATGCAATATGATATATACAATGCGTGTTTAGGATCAGCTATAAACTCAAGCACATGAAGAATACCAACTCTGACCATTTGTTTTTGTCTTCAGAATTTGTGGGTAGACTTGCACAAAGGACAAGGCAGCCATTATTATTGTGTGTATCAGTCAGCTACTAAAATCTACAAAAGAAAGAGCTAGGGAGGAATGATAATAAAGGATACATTTATAAAACAGTGAATATGAGATTTTCCAAACATTCACTGAAAGTCAATCTTTCAGGTGTATATGTTCTAAATTGGAGTGATTGATTTACCTAACTGATTGTTAAATGTCGCATTCACTGCTCAAATATAAAAAAGGGCTCACCTAGCCCAGGAACAAACGTTTACAGCTGTAGTCGTACTCAAAAGTTTGCATACCGTGGCAGAAATTGCAAAATTTTGGCATTAATATTGGACTTATGACTGATCATGCCAAAAAACCTGTCTTTTATTTAAGGATAGCAATCACATGAAGCCATGAAGCCATTTATTATTACATAGTTTTTTTTTGGATCCTTCCTAAAATATAATGATAACAGAAATCACCCAAATGGCCCTGATCAAATGTTTTGCCTGGAATGTTTGGCCTTGGTACAGACACAGAAGGTGGCACACACAGGTTAAAATGGCAATTATTGATGATTATTAATTTATTGAGTTTATTGAATATTGAGTTTATTGATAGGTAGCACTATAGAGTGAGGATTAGATTTAGGGGAGCCACAGTACAGATATAGAGAAAATGGTGCTTAGAGTTGACTAGGTTCTCATCCGGTACCCATGGCATGGTCTGTTTCTAGCACTTGTTTTTGACTTACATTTATTGTTTGGAAAACTTAACCCAGAGCAATCTCATTTAGCTATCATAGCTTGTCCTTACGACTTGGGGGGCCAAATTTGAGTGACTGCTTCATGCTTTATGTCTTAATTTCTAAGCTGTATATGCTTGTGCGTCACATTCAGATATAACAAGTAGCTGCGACTTGTGAGCCAAACTATGTATAAAATAGCTCCCAGGAGATTTTTGTTAATATTAAACAGTTCATTGACATGATATAAACAGCTTTCTCTTAGCTGCATGCTCATGAGAAGTGTGTAAAACAGCAGATGTTCAGAAAAGACATGCATTTTAAAGCTGGCAGTCTGATAAGAAACTGTCAGGAGAAACATTAGAAGAAGTTGTAAGCCACATGTGGTTATAAGCCACTAACTGTGATACCACTGTTCTAAATTAGAGTGAATTTTTATATAAGAAAATCACAGCTAGAGAGGCTGTAAACGCTGGACCCATAGACCCTAATGAAAATACAGATGAAAAATATGATGATGAATGCAATCTATTCTTAGTCGAGGGGGGCAACATACAATGGTTGGGAACATATATATTGTACAGCACAATGTACAGAGTGGACAGATATGGAGTATATAATATACAGCACAGTCTACTAAGCAGGGGGTGTGGACTGTGGAATATGCAGCACAATGGGCAGAGTGGTATGCAAAGCAGCTTGAACACCACAGTATACACGATGAAGCAGTGCTATAAAATTTAGCACAATGAAGTGATTAGTGTAGTGTTGAAAATATTATGTACGGATTATAACACTGAACAAGACAAAGAATTCAATGAAATTTTCAGAGTGGACTTTACAATTTTCAAACAAAGGAAGAAGGCGAATCAGCCCAGTGCACCACTGTATGACTTGTGGGGATGAGCCGAACACCCCCCGGTTCGGTTCGCATCCAGAACATGCGAACAGGCAAAAAATCTGTGCGAACACCGTTAAAGTCTATGGGACACGAACATGAATAATCAAAAGTGCTAATTTTAAAGGCTTATATGCAAGTTATTGTCATAAAAAGTGTTTGGGGACCTGGGTCCTGCCTGAGGGGACATGTATCAATGCAAAAAAAAAGTTTTAAAAACAGCCTTTTTTGGGAGCAGTGATTTTAATAATGCTTAAAGTGAAACAATAAAAGTGTAATATTCTTTTAATTTTCGTACCTGGGGGGTGTCTAGAGTATGCCTGTAAAGTGGCGCATGTTTCCCGTGTTTAGAACAGTCTGAGAGCAAAATGACATTTCTAAAGGAAAAAAAAGTAATTTAAAGCTACTCGCAGCTATAATGAATTGTCGGTCCCGGCAATACACATAAAAGTCACTGAAAAAAACGGCATGGGATTCCCCCACAGGGGGAACCCAGAACCAAAATTTTAAAAAAAAATGTGTGGGGGTCCTTCAGGTCTGGTAAAGATATTAAGGGGAACCCCGCACCAAAATTAAAAATAAAAATGGCGTGGAAGTCCCCCTCAAAATCCATACCAGACCCTTCAGGTCTGGTATGGATTTTAAGGAGAACCCCGCGGCAAAATTTAAAAAAATGACGGAGGGGCCCCCCAAAATTCATACCAGACCCTTATCCGAGCACGCAACCTGGCAGGCCGCAGGAAAAGAGGGGGGGACGAAAGAGCCCCCCTGAACCGTAGCAGGCCACATGCCCTCAACATTGGTAGGGTGCTTTGGGGTCGCCCCCCAAAGCACCTTGTCCCCATGTTGATGGGGAGAAGGGCTTCACCCCCACAACCCTTGCCCGGTAGTTGTGGGGGTCTGTGGCCCTACCATTTCACAAAAAAAGTGTCAAAAATGTTAAAAAACACAATAGACGGTTTTTGACAATACCTTTATTAATGTCTTCTTCTTTCCCCGCTTCTTCTTCCATCTTCTTCTGGTCTTCCTTCAGGGGTTCTTCTTCTTCCTCCATCTTGTTCTTCCCCCACTTCTTCCTCTATCTTCCTCTGCTTCTTCCTCCGGTCTTCTTGTCCGGCATCTTCCTCCGGCTTCTTCTTCCCCCGCTCTCTCGCCCCCCCTCTTTTGCTGCGGCCTGCCAGGTTACGTTGTCATGGATAGTACTTACCGAGGCCGAGATGCCGAGAGCGGCTCGCCCTTGCGACCACGTGCACCCTGTCCCCCGAAGGTGATACAGGGAACAGGTGGCATGCGGAGGCACGGGCCACCAGAAGGGGTGAGTCTCTTGGAAGGACTGAAGAGTAGTATTGAAGATTAGCTGGCTGAGGGCCTGGTGCAGGATAGAGGAATCAGGTACCAGAGGAAGTAAACAAGTCCGTGAAACAGGCCAGAGATCAAACACTGGTAGGCAGATCAAGCAAGGTCTGTTAGGCAGGCTGAAGGAGAACAGCAGCGTAGTCAGGAACAGTCCGGATCACAGCAGGTAGTCAGGTATAGCAATCTGGAAACAGGCACAAACAGAAAGCTGACGACAAACCAGCAACCCGTCTGGGCACCAGAGCCATCTGAAATAGCCCCGCCATAGTGCGCAATAGCATGCGCCATTACACACAATGCGTGCGCTACCGTGCGCACTCGTAAACCACTGCGCGCACACGTGCGCTGTTGTGCACAAGCACATGCCGCACCATTGGGCACGTGTGTGCGCCGGAGCGCCAATCTGCCGTGCATGCGCGCAGGAGCATGGCGAGCATGGGCGTAAACAGTTCTTCTCTGACAGTGCCCCCGCCCTAGGGGCGGACACTGGACACCCAAACTGGACATTAGTTCTGGATGTTCCCAGTGGAAGGCTTGGATTAACCGTGGGGCATGCAGATTCCTAGCAGGCTCCCAGGAATTGTCCTCAGGAGGGTATCCTTTCCATTGAATTAGGTACTGAAGTTGCCTGCCCCTCTTTCTGCAATTCAAAATGGACTCCACTTCGAACTCGTTCTCCCAGTCTACTTCGACTGGCGGGGGAGGGAGTTCCCTTCTGCCAGGAAAAGAGCCGGACACAACAGGTTTTAGCAAGGAGGCGTGAAAAACTGGGTGTATTCTATAAGAGTTCGGTAATGCCAGCTCAAATGCCACAGGATTGATCATCCTCTTAATTTGAAAGGGCCCAATGAACTTTGGTCCAAGTTTTCATGAAGGTAGGGGTAATTTAAGATTTGCAGTTGACAACCAGACCTTCTTGCCAACATTGAAGATTGGATTCTCTTTCCTCCCTCGGTCATACTGTCTCTTATAGCTATCCTGAGCCTTCTGTAGAGTATCTTGAATCCTTTGAAAGTTGGACTGTATGGAAGTTATCCGGTCTTAAACAGCAGGAACGGACATTTCGGGAATGTTGTTAGGGAGGAAGGTGGGATGGAACCCAAAGTTTGCCCAGAAAGGTGTTTGATTAGTAGCGGAATGGATGGAGTTATTGTAAGCGAACTCAGCATACGGGAAGAGAATTGCCCAATCATCTTGAGGGCCAGAACAGAACCAACGGAGGTACTGCTCCAAAGTTTGATTTGTCCTCTCCGTCTGGCCATTGCTTTGTGGATGATATGCTGAGGAGAGACAAATCTTAATGTCCAAAGTTTTGCAGAGCTCTTTCCAAAACCTGAAGGTAAATTGAACGCCCGTATCTGACACAATGCTTTTTGGCACACCATGGAGTCTGATTATTTCCTTGAGGAAAATATTGGCCGTATCAGAGGCAGAAGGGGTGCCCATCATGGGCAAAAAGTGAGCCATTTTGGAGAGGCCATCGACAATGACCAGGATGGTGGTAAACCCTTCTGAGGCGGGTAATTCCATAATGAAATCCATGGACACTTCTGCCCATGGTCGCTCCAGGATGGGCAGGGGTTTGAGTAGACCCCAGGCTTTGGTGTTTTGACCATTGTTACGCTGGCAAAGAGGGCAGGAAGAGACGTGGTCCTTACAATCTCGTCTCCACCCTGGCCACCAGAAAGAACGGGAGATCAGCTCAGCCGTTTTTCTTGTTCTGAAGTGACCTGCCAATTTATGGTCATGAAAAGTCTTGAGAGCCAAAGGCCGTGTTTCACGTGGTACAAAAATTTTCCCCGGGCCCAGAGCAGATTGTCATGTTTCTCCAAGGTTTGTATTTCTGAGTCAGGGCAGTGACTGGATGAGGACTTGATGGAAGTTATTAAGTCCGGTTGGGTGAGTCCAAGGAAGTTTTGTGAAGAGAGGATAGTACTGGGTTCAGCCATTTGGGGATCTGCAGAGAACATCCGAGAAAGTGCGTCTGCCTTTCCATTTTTTGAGCCTGGTCTATAGGATATGTGGAAATTAAATCTTGAAAAAAAAAGAGCCCAGCGGGCTTGTCTGGGCTTCAAGCGTTTCGCTGTCCTGGGGTACTCTAAATTTTTATGATCTGTAAAGATCATTACTGGATAAAGTGCACCTTCCAATAAATACATCCAATCCTCTAAGGCGAACTTGATGGCCAGCAGCTCCCTATCACCTACATCATAGTTTAGTTCTGACGGGCTGAGCTTCCGGGATGCAAAGGCTACAGGATGTAGAATGGCCTTGGTTCCATGTCTCTGGGAGAGAATGGCCCCCATAGAAGTCTCTAACGCATCGACTTCCAGTACAAATGGTAGGGTTGGATCAGGGTGTCTTAAAATTGGTGCGGAGATGAATAAGGTTTTTAGCTTGGTAAAGGCTTCCTGTGCTTCTTGAGACCATTGAAAATGGCTGTGCTGACGTGTTAAGTGAGTAATGGGTACCACGATAGAAGAAAATCCAACAATAAATCTCCTACAGAAGTTGGAAAACCCTATAAATCATTGCACCCCTTTCTTATCCAGTGGGGCTGGCCATTCCTGAATTGCTTTGACCTTTTGTGGGTCCATTGCAACCCTGTTGGTAAAAATAATGAATCCCAGGAATTACACAACACACTTCTCAAACTCACATTTCTCGGCTTTGAGGTATAACTTGTGTTGTCTGAGTATAGTGAGAACCTTTTTAACATGCTCTCGGTGTAGTTCAGTGGTGCGGAGAAAATGAGTATATCATCCAGGTAGATGACTAAGAAGTCGTCAAGATATTCCCAAAAAATATCATTCACCAGATGTTGAAAGGTGGCCGGGGCATTACAGAGCCCAAACAGCATCACCAGGTATGCAAAATGTCCGAACCTGGACCTAAAGGCAGTTTTCCACTCATCCCCAGCCTGAATCCTGATGAGATTATACGCGCCCCTGAGATCCAGCTTAGAGAAGATTTGGGCCGATCGGAATCGTTGCAATAACTCTGGAATCAGTGGCCACGGGTATCTGTTCTTGATAGTTATGTTATTAAGTTGTCTGTAGTCCACCCACGGTCTTAGGGACCCATCTTTTTTCCCCACAAAAAAGATACCAGCTCCGGCTGGCGAAGAAGAGGGGCGGATGAAGCCTTTCTCGAGGTTTTCGTCAATGTACTGCTTGAGGGCTTTTAGCTCAGTTTCTGATAGTGGGAAGATGCAGCCGAACGGAACTTCTGAGCCGGGCAGGAGGTCGATAGGGCAGTCATACGGCCGGTGTGGTGGTAAACAGTCAGCCTTTTTAATATAAAACACATACTGAAACTCAAGGTATACAGAGGGGACGTGTTGCAGGTTGTCAGCTGTGGCTGTGATGGTTGAGCAGACACTTGGAGGTTGGGAGAGGCAGTGCTGGAAACAGTATTGAGACGGTAAAGATACTTCCTTGGTACTCCAGTTTATCTGAGGGTTGTGCGCCTGGAGCCAGGGCAGACCTAGTATAATAGGAAAGATTGGAGAGTGGATGAGATCGAATCGTAGGAGCTCCGGATGGCCAGAGTCCATAGTAGCAAGAATGGGTTGGGTCTCCCAGCTGATAGGTCCAGAGCGAGGAAGAGACCCACCAGCCAGATGTATTTGGAGGCTCAGTGCCTTGGTTTGAAGAGGGATATGTAAACTGTGAGCCAGGGTAACATCTAGGAAACAGCTGCAGGCTCCGGAGTCAATTATGGCAAGTTTCCCCTTCCGTTAGCTGTAAGGAGACAAACAGAATAACGTAAGTCTTAGGCACACGACTGGCTTGATAGTTCACAGATGTTTTGCGGGTGGGACTTACTAGGCCTTACTGGACAGCTGCGTAGAAAATGTCCGGTACCCCCGCAGTATAAGCACAGGTTGGATTGGTGTCTGCGTTGCCTTTCTTCAGGGGTCAGAGGAGCACGGACCAAACCGAGCTGCAAAAGCTCGACCTCAGGAGCTGAAGAGGTGACTGCAGCCAGAAATGGCACATTGGTCGGGATTGGCCTGGATGACGTCCACGCCGGACGCGGCCCCTGGAAATGCCTATCTAGCTTGGTGGCTGATTGGATCAGTGCCTCTAGAAAAGCTGGGGTTTCCATCCTGGCTAATTCGTTCTTAACCACTTCAGCCCCAGAAGGATTTACCCCCTTCCTGACCAGAGCACTTTTTACAATTTGGCACTGCGTCGTTTTAACGGCTAATTGCGCGGTCATGCAATGCTGTACCCAAACAAAATTTGTGTCCTTTTCTTCCCACAAATAGAGCTTTCTTTTGATGGTATTTGATCAGCTCTGCAGTTTTTATTTTTTGCGCTATAAACTGAAAAATAACGAAAACTTTAAAAAAAAATAATATTTTCTACATTTTGTTATAAAAAAAAATCCAATAAACTCAATTTTAGTCATACATTTAGGCCAAAATGTATTCGGTCACATGTCTTTGGTAAAAAAAATGTCAATAAGCATATATTTATTGGTTTGCGCAAAAGTTATAGCGTCTACAAACTAGGGTATATTATCTGGAATTTACACAGCTTTTAGTTTATGACTGCCTATGTCATTTCTTGAGGTGCTAAAATGGCAGGGCAGTACAAAACTCCCCCAAATGACCCCATTTTGGAAAGTAGACACCCCAAGGAAATTGCTGAGAGGCATGTTGAGCCCATTGAATATTCATTTTTTTTGTCCCAAGTGATTGAATAATGACAAAAAAAAAATTACAAAAAGTTGTCACTAAATGATATATTGCTCACACAGGCCATGGGCATATGTGGAATTGCACCCCAAAATACATTTAGCTGCTTCTCCTGAGTATGGGGATACCACATGTGTGGGACGGGAGCCTAGCCGCGTACGGGGCCCCGAAAACCAAGCACCGCCTTCAGGATTCCTAAGGGAGTAAATTTTTGATTTCACTCCTCACTACCTATCACAGTTTTGAAGGCCATAAAATGCCAAGATGGCACAAAACCCCCCCAAATGACCCCATTTTTGAAAGTAGACACTCCAAGCTATTTGCTGAGAGGCATGTTGAGTCCATGGAATATTTTATATTTTGACACAAGTTGCAGGAAAATTACAAACTTTTTTTTTTTTTTTGCACAAAGTTGTCACTAAATGATATATTGCTCAAACATGCCATGGGCATATGTGGAATTACACCCCAAAATACATTCTGCTGCTTCTCCTGAGTATGGGGATACCACATGTGTGGGACTTTTTGGGAGCCTAGCCGCATACGGGGCCCCGAAACCAAGCACCGCCTTCAGGATTTCTAAGGGCGTAAATTTTTTATTTCACTCCTCACTACCTATCACAGTTTTGAAGGCCATAAAATGCCAAGATGGCACAAACCCCCTCTCAAATGACCCCATTTTGGAAAATAGACACCCCAAGCTATTTGCTAAGAGGCATGTTGAGTCCATGGAATATTTTATATTTTGACACAAGTTGCGGGAAAGTGACAAATTTTTTTTTGCACAAAGTTGTCACTAAAATATATATTGCTCAAACATACCATGGGCATATGTGGAATTACACCCCAAAATACATTCTGCTGCTTCTCCTGAGTACGGGGATACCACATGTGTGGGACTTTTTGGGAGCCTAGCTGCATACGGGGCCCCAAAAACCAATCACCGCCTTCAGGATTTCTAAGGGCGTAAATTTTTGATTCACTCCTCACTACTAGGGATGAGCTTCGTGTTCGAGTCGAACCCATGTTCGACTCGAACATCGGCTGTTCGACCGTCCGTCGAATTGCGAACGTTATGGGCCGTTCGCGCCAAATTCGTGTGGCGCGTCACGGCCCATAATTCACTGCGGCATCGCAGTGCATTGCTGGCTGATGATTGGCCAAGCATGCACTATGACCCGCATGCTTGGCCAATCACAGCGCCGTCAGTAGAGAGAGCTGTAATTGGCCAAAGCCAGGGTGGCTTTGGCCAATTATGGCTCAGGGGATTTAGTACACGCCCCACACTATATAAGGCCGCCTGCACGGCGGCCCTGTGTAGTGTGTTCCGGTGTGCTGATAGAGAGAGAGAGACAGACAGTGTCATTTGATTTGAGAGCTAGATTAGGCTAGATCTGTTCCTGCTCTTTACATTTAGTGCAGTGCGTCCTGCTCACAGTGTTCAGCTAGATCCGTTCCTGCTATTTACATTTAGTGCAGTGCGTCCTGCTCACAGTGTTCAGCTAGATCCGTTCCTGCTATTTACATTTAGTGCAGTCAGTGCGTCCTGCTCACAGTGTTCAGCTAGATCTGTTCCTGCTATTTACATTTAGTGCAGTGCGTCCTGCTCACAGTGTTCAGCTAGATCTGTTCCTGCTATTTACATTTAGTGCAGTGCGTCCTGCTCACAGTGTTCAGCTAGATCTGTTCCTGCTATTTACATTTAGTGCAGTCAGTGCGTCCTGCTCACAGTGTTCAGCTAGATCCGTTCCTGCTATTTACATTTAGTGCAGTCAGTGCGTCCTGCTCACAGTGTTCAGCTAGATCCGTTCCTGCTATTTACATTTAGTGCAGTGCGTCCTGCTCACAGTGTTCAGCTAGATCCGTTCCTGCTATTTACATTTAGTGCAGTGCGTCCTGCTCACAGTGTTCAGCTAGATCCGTTCCTGCTATTTACATTTAGTGCAGTGCGTCCTGCTCACAGTGTTCAGCTAGATCTGTTCCTGCTATTTACATTTAGTGCAGTCAGTGCGTCCTGCTCACAGTGTTCAGCTAGATCCGTTCCTGCTATTTACATTTAGTGCAGTGCGTCCTGCTCACAGTGTTCAGCTAGATCTGTTCCTGCTATTTACATTTAGTGCAGTGCGTCCTGCTCACAGTGTTCAGCTAGATCCGTTCCTGCTATTTACATTTAGTGCAGTCAGTGCGTCCTGCTCACAGTGTTCAGCTAGATCCGTTCCTGCTATTTACATTTAGTGCAGTCAGTGCGTCCTGCTCACAGTGTTCAGCTAGATCCGTTCCTGCTATTTACATTTAGTGCAGTGCGTCCTGCTCACAGTGTTCAGCTAGATCCGTTCCTGCTATTTACATTTAGTGCAGTGCGTCCTGCTCACAGTGTTCAGCTAGATCCGTTCCTGCTATTTACATTTAGTGCAGTGCGTCCTGCTCACAGTGTTCAGCTAGATCCGTTCCTGCTATTTACATTTAGTGCAGTGCGTCCTGCTCACAGTGTTCAGCTAGATCCGTTCCTGCTATTTACATTTAGTGCAGTCAGTGCGTCCTGCTCACAGTGTTCAGCTAGATCCGTTCCTGCTATTTACATTTAGTGCAGTGCGTCCTGCTCACAGTGTTCAGCTAGATCCGTTCCTGCTATTTACATTTAGTGCAGTGCGTCCTGCTCACAGTGTTCAGCTAGATCCGTTCCTGCTATTTACATTTAGTGCAGTGCGTCCTGCTCACAGTGTTCAGCTAGATCCGTTCCTGCTATTTACATTTAGTGCAGTGCGTCCTGCTCACAGTGTTCAGCTAGATCTGTTCCTGCTATTTACATTTAGTGCAGTGCGTCCTGCTCACAGTGTTCAGCTAGATCTGTTCCTGCTATTTACATTTAGTGCAGTCAGTGCGTCCTGCTCACAGTGTTCAGCTAGATCCGTTCCTGCTATTTACATTTAGTGCAGTGCGTCCTGCTCACAGTGTTCAGCTAGATCTGTTCCTGCTATTTACATTTAGTGCAGTGCGTCCTGCTCACAGTGTTCAGCTAGATCCGTTCCTGCTATTTACATTTAGTGCAGTCAGTGCGTCCTGCTCACAGTGTTCAGCTAGATCCGTTCCTGCTATTTACATTTAGTGCAGTGCGTCCTGCTCACAGTGTTCAGCTAGATCCGTTCCTGTTATCTTCCTACTGACAGGCAGGCTTGTCTGGTTACAGTATATAAAGCTACCTGAAGAAAATTACAGGTGTTCTATCCCAGCTTAGTGCAGCTACAGGCCATTAGTATGTCTGGAAGGCCAAGAAGGAGAGGCAGACAGTCACAAGCCAATAAGAGAGGGCAAGCAGGCTCTGTGTCTAGTGCTGGTCGTGGAGACGGTGCATCCTCATCAGCCCATGGCCATGGGACACGCTTGGCCTTTTTTTCGGCAGCTGGCCGTGTTGAGCCGCAACATGCAGAAAACTTGGTCGAGTGGATGACCAAGCCGTCCTCATCCTCCTCATCCTCTCTCACCCATGCCCAGGGTGCTTTGTCTGGCAAAGCAGCGGCCTCTTCCCTCAGCTCAATGTCATCAGTGACTCCTTCCCTAGCTCCACCATGTCCTCATGAGGATTCCCTCGAACTGTTTGACCACAGTGTTGGGTACATGCTCCAGGAGGATGCCCAGCGTTTGGAAGGCTCTGATGATGATACTGAGCTCGATGAAGGCAGTAACATGAGCACGGACAGAGGGGGTGCCCAAGAAGGACAGCAATCTGGCAGTCATGCTCCCCCTGCTGCAGCATACTGCCAGGTTTGCTCCAGTGATGAGGAGGGAGGGGATGATGAGGTCACTGACTCAACGTGGGTGCCTGATAGGAGAGAGGAGGAGGAGGAGGAGGAGGAGGCGGCACATCACCAACGAGGCAGGATGCCCTCCAGGGGCCAGCCTAAGGGCAGCACATTGACTGCATCACACCCCAAAGCTCCACATGTGCAGGGCGCTGCAGTCTCTGCGCGTTATTCAAAAAGTTCTTTGGTGTGGGCCTTTTTTGAGACGAGTGCATCAGATCGCACCGCTGCTATTTGCAACATATGTTTCAAGCGTATCTCGCGTGGCCAAAACATCTCCCGCTTGGGTACCACATGCTTGACCAGACATATGTTGACCTGCCATGCAGTTCGTTGGCAAGCATATCTAAAAGACCCACACCAAAGAACAAAGAGGATCTCTCCTTGCTCCTCATCAGCTGAGATTTCCAACCCCACTAGACCTTCAGTCCTCTCTGAGACCTGCAGTGAGAGGAATGAAGGTGTAGAATTAGGTGTGTCACAGCCAAGTACTTGTGGGCAATCTGCTTTTGGTACACTGACGCCAGATTGTACCAGGCAAATTTCCCTGCCCCAGCTGCTGCACCGCCGAAAGAAGTTTGCTCCCAGCCATCCACATGCCCAGCGGTTGAATGCTAGCTTGGCAAAATTGCTAGCACTTCAACTGCTGCCTTTTCAGTTGGTAGACTCTGCCCCCTTCCGTGAGTTTGTGGAATGTGCGGTTCCTCAGTGGCAGGTACCCAAACGCCACTTTTTCTCACGGAAGGCGATTCCAGCTCTCTACCGGCATGTGGAAGGCAATGTCCATGCCTCGCTGGACAGGGCGGTCAGCGGTAAGGTGCATATTACCGCTGACTCATGGTCCAGCAGGCATGGACAGGGACGTTACTTAAGTTTCACGGCGCATTGGGTGACTCTGCTGGCAGCTGGGAAGGATGCAGGACAAGGTGCAGTAGTGTTGGAGGTTGTTCCGCCACCACGCCTCCAAAATGCTGATTGTGACACACCTCTCTCCTCCACCCCCTCCTCTTCTTCTTCCTCCATGGCCTCTTCCTCGGAACCAGCGGTGCTCCGTAGGCGTTCAAGGGGCTACGCAAGTACGCAGGCCAAAAGATGCCATGCGGTGCTTGAGCTGGTGTGCTTGGGGGACAGGAGCCACACTGGGGCAGAGGTTCTGTCAGCTCTGCAGGGGCAGGTTCAGAGGTGGTTGACGCCACGCCAACTTAAGGCAGGAATGGTGGTTTGCGACAATGGCACCAACCTCCTCTCTGCCCTCTGACAGGGACAACTGACCCATGTGCCCTGTTTGGCTCACGTCCTTAACTTGGTGGTGCAGCGGTTCTTGGGCAGGTACCCGGGCTTACAGGATGTCCTGAGGCAGGCCAGGAAAGTCTGTGTGCATTTCCGCCGGTCATATAATGCCAGTGCTCGGCTGACGGACCTCCAAAAGGAGTTTAACCTGCCCAAGAACCGCCTAATCTGTGACATGCCCACCAGGTGGAACTCGACATTGGCCATGCTGCAGCGGCTGCACACGCAGCAGAGGGCCATAAATGAGTACCTGTGCGACTATGGCACCAGGACAGGGTCAGGGGACCTTGGTTTTTTTTCCCCACGCCAGTGGGCCATGATCAGGGATGCATGCACTGTCCTGTCACCATTCGAGGAGGCCACGAGGATGGTGAGCACTGACAGTGCATGCATCAGTGACACTGTCCCCCTTGTCCACCTGTTGGAGCACACGCTGCGTGGAATAATGGACAGGGCACTTGAGGCAGAACAGAGGCAGGAAGAGGAGGACTTCCTTAGCTCTCAAGGCCCCCTTTATCCAGACAGTGTTCCTGCGTGCCCGCCGATCACACAGGAAGAGGACGAGGAGGAGGAGGAGGAGGAGGAGGAGGAGGAGGAGGAGGAAGATTGTGTCAGTATGGAGGTGGAGCCTGGCACTCAGCATCAGCAGTCTTTAAGGGATCAGTCCCAAGGAACACATGGACTTGTACGTGGCTGGGAGGAGGTGGCTGCGGACGTTGTTGTCCTTAGTGACCCAGAGGACTCCGGACCGAATGCCTCAGCAAACCTACGCTGCATGGCCTCCCTGATCCTGCAAAGCCTGCGTAAGGATCCTCGTATTCGTGGTATCAAGGAGAAGGACCAATACTGGCTGGCAACCCTCCTTGATCCACGTTACAAGGGTAAGGTTGCGGACCTTATCTTGCCATCGCAGAGGGAGCAGAGGATGAAACATCTTCGGGAGGCCTTGCAGAAAGGTCTGTGCAACGCGTTCCCAGAGACTGGGAGGTTACAAACTCCTGTTTCTGGACAACGTGTTGCTGAGGCTTCGGTCAGTCAAAGAAGGAGCGGTGGAGAAGGTGGCCGTCTGACCGATGCGTTCAGACAATTTTTTGGTCCGCAGCCCCAAGGTATGATCGGTTCCAGCAACCATCGCCAGCGTCTGTTTTACATGGTGCAGGAATACCTAGGGGCAAGATCAGACTTGGACACCTTTCCCACCGAAAATCCTCTGGGTTACTGGGTCTTGAGGATGGATCACTGGCCAGAGCTTGCACAGTATGCAATTGAGCTACTGGCCTGTCCTGCATCCAGCGTTCTTTCGGAACGCACATTCAGTGCTGCTGGAGGCGTGGTAACCGATCACAGGGTGCGTCTGTCCACTGACTCGGTCGATCGGCTGACCTTCATAAAAATGAATCAGTCTTGGATCACCACCAGCTACCAAGCACCTGATGCTGATGTAACTGAATAATTTTTTTCAGATCCCTTCAAAGACTGCCTATGCTGATGCTGAGTGACTATCCCTGAGTAATTATCCTCTTCCTCCTCAATCATCACGCTGATAGCTTGTAAGAACATTTTTGGTTCTGGGCGCCACCACCAGTGCCTAAGGCACAATTTTTCAGCCCCTGTATAACAGGGGCGTGTAATTACAATTTTTGATGTAATACTTTGCAGCAGGGCTCGTTCCTGCATTCCAACTAGAGTGTCTGTGAGGGGTTGCAGTGTTGTGGCACCAGCACCAGTGCCTAAGGCCCAATTTTTCTGCCCCTGTCTAACAGGGGCGTGTAATTACAATTTTTGATGCAATACTTTGCAGCAGGGCTCGTTCCTGCGTTCCAACTAGAGTGTCTGTGAGGGGTTGCAGTGTTGTGGCACCAGCACCAGTGCCTAAGGCCCAATTTTTCTGCCCCTGTCTAACAGGGGCGTGTAATTACAATTTTTGATGCAATACTTTGCAGCAGGGCTCGTTCCTGCGTTCCAACTAGAGTGTCTGTGAGGGGTTGCAGTGTTGTGGCACCAGCACCAGTGCCTAAGGCCTAATTTTTCAGCTCCTGTTCAACAGGGGCATGTAATTACAATTCTTGATCTAATATTTCACAGCAGGGCCCTGTGAGGGCTTACAGTGTTTTGGCCACAGCAACACCTAAGGCCCAAATTTCTGCTGAGTATATAGGGCAGGACCCTACTTTCAAACATCTAACTTACAAACGACTCCTACTTGCAAACGGAAGGAGACAACAGGAAGTGAGATGAAATCTACCCCTAGGAAGGGAAATTCTCTCATGTAAGAGTTAATATGGGAAAACAATTTCTCCTTTCCACTGATGCTTTCCAATCCTTGTTCCACAAAAAAACCCAAATTTTCAAAAAACATTTTTCATTGGGACAAAAAAGTGAGGTGAAATCTTCTGAAGAGGAGGAAAGACGCAAAACAAATGTCACAGGGGTGATAACCCTTCCCTATGTTTTCCAAAAAGCTTAGAAAAGATTTTTTGGCTGGAGCTAAACACGTTAAAAATGTTCAAAATTACAAACAGATTCTACTTAACAACAAACCTACAGTCCCTGTCTTGTTTGCACCGCCTGTATACTGCTGTTCAGAGTATATAGGGACCTTTCCTTATTTTAATTTGGGTGCGGGGTTCCCCTTAATATCCATACAAGACCCAAAGGGCCTGGTAATGGACTGGGGGGTACCCATGCCGTTTGTCTCACTGATTTTCATCCATATTGCCAGGACCCGACATGACATTAAACCCGCAAGCAGTTTTAAATGAGATTTTTTCCTTTAAAAATGACATTTGGTGCAGGGACTGTTCTAAACATGGGAAACACACGTCACTTTACAGGCATACTATAGACTAGGGATGAGCTTCGTGTTCGAGTCGAACCCATGTTCGACTCGAACATCGGCTGTTCGGTCGTTCGCCGAATTGCGAACGATATGGGCCGTTCGCGCCAAATTCGTGTGGCGCGTCACGGCCCATAATTCACTGCGGCATCGCAGTGCATTGCTGGCTGATGATTGGCCAAGCATGCACTATGACCCGCATGCTTGGCCAATCACAGCGCCGTCAGTAGAGAGAGCTGTAATTGGCCAAAGCCAGGGTGGCTTTGGCCAATTATGGCTCAGGGGATTTAGTACACACCCCACACTATATAAGGCCGCCTGCACGGCGGCCCTGTGTAGTGTGTGTTCCGGTGTGCTGAGAGATAGAGAGAGAGAGAGACAGTGTCATTTGATTTGAGTTAGATAGATTAGGCAGAACAGTCAGTCAGTTAGCTGCACTTACAGTGTATTGTGTATATATATGCATCCCAGGTGTTGCATATATATATATACACTGTATTCAGTTTAGCTAGATCCGTTCCTGTTATCTTCTATCTAGACTATTTACATTTAGTGCAGTGTGTCCTGCTCACAGTGTTCAGCTAGATCCGTTCCTGCTATTTACATTCAGTGCAGTGCGTCCTGCTCACAGTGTTCAGCTAGATCCGTTCCTGGTATTTACATTTAGTGCAGTGCGTCCTGCTCACAGTGTTCAGCTA
Organism: Lithobates septentrionalis; assembly: GCA_037952835.1. Classification (NCBI taxonomy): domain Eukaryota; kingdom Metazoa; phylum Chordata; class Amphibia; order Anura; family Ranidae; genus Lithobates; species Lithobates septentrionalis. The sequence goes on along the minus strand of JBBDGP010000230.1, from coordinate 1,537,259 downwards.
GATCCGTTCCTGCTATTTACATTCAGTGCAGTGCGTCCTGCTCACAGTGTTCAGCTAGATCCGTTCCTGGTATTTACATTTAGTGCAGTGCGTCCTGCTCACAGTGTTCAGCTACATCCGTTCCTGCTATTTACATTCAGTGCAGTGCGTCCTGCTCACAGTGTTCAGCTACATCCGTTCCTGCTATTTACATTCAGTGCAGTGCGTCCTGCTCACAGTGTTCAGCTAGATCCGTTCCTGCTATTTACATTCAGTGCAGTGCGTCCTGCTCACAGTGTTCAGCTAGATCCGTTCCTGGTATTTACATTTAGTGCAGTGCGTCCTGCTCACAGTGTTCAGCTACATCCGTTCCTGCTATTTACATTCAGTGCAGTGCGTCCTGCTCACAGTGTTCAGCTAGATCCGTTCCTGCTATTTACATTCAGTGCAGTGCGTCCTGCTCACAGTGTTCAGCTAGATCCGTTCCTGCTATTTACATTCAGTGCAGTGCGTCCTGCTCACAGTGTTCAGCTAGATCCGTTCCTGGTATTTACATTTAGTGCAGTGCGTCCTGCTCACAGTGTTCAGCTAGATCCGTTCCTGCTATTTACATTCAGTGCAGTGCGTCCTGCTCACAGTGTTCAGCTAGATCCGTTCCTGCTATATACATTTAGTGCAGTACGTCCTGCTCACAGTGTTCAGCTAGATCCGTTCCTGTTATCTTCCTACTGACAGGCAGGCTTGTCTGGTTACAGTATATAAAGCTACCTGAAGAAAATTACAGGTGTTCTTTTTGATCCTATTAGTACCACGGTCAGGCAGCTAGACTATTTACATTTAGTACAGTGTGTCCTGCTCACAGTGTTCAGCTAGATCCGTTCCTGTTATCTTCCTACTGACAGGCAGGCTTGTCTGGTTACAGTATATAAAGCTACCTGAAGAAAATTACAGGTGTTCTTTTTGATCCTATTAGTACCACGGTCAGGCAGCTAGACTATTTACATTTAGTACAGTGTGTCCTGCTCACAGTGTTCAGCTAGATCCGTTCCTGTTATCTTCCTACTGACAGGCAGGCTTGTCTGGTTACAGTATATAAAGCTACCTTAAGAAAATTACAGGTGTTCTTTTTGATCCTATTAGTACCACGGTCAGGCAGCTAGACTATTTACATTTAGTACAGTGCGTCCTGCTCACAGTGTTCAGCTAGATCCGTTCCTGTTATCTTCCTACTGACAGGCAGGCTTGTCTGGTTACAGTATATAAAGCTACCTTAAGAAAATTACAGGTGTTCTTTTTGATCCTATTAGTACCACGGTCAGGCAGCTAGACTATTTACATTTAGTACAGTGTGTCCTGCTCACAGTGTTCAGCTAGATCCGTTCCTGTTATCTTCCTACTGACAGGCAGGCTTGTCTGGTTACAGTATATAAAGCTACCTTAAGAAAATTACAGGTGTTCTTTTTGATCCTATTAGTACCACGGTCAGGCAGCTAGACTATTTACATTTAGTACAGTGCGTCCTGCTCACAGTGTTCAGCTAGATCCGTTCCTGTTATCTTCCTACTGACAGGCAGGCTTGTCTGGTTACAGTATATAAAGCTACCTGAAGAAAATTATAGGTGTTCTTTTTGATCCTATTAGTACCACGGTCAGGCAGCTAGACTATTTACATTTAGTACAGTGTGTCCTGCTCACAGTGTTCAGCTAGATCCGTTCCTGTTATCTTCCTACTGACAGGCAGGCTTGTCTGGTTACAGTATATAAAGCTACCTGAAGAAAATTACAGATGTTCTTTTTGATCCTATTAGTACCACGGTCAGGCAGCTAGACTATTTACATTTAGTACAGTGTGTCCTGCTCACAGTGTTCAGCTAGATCCGTTCCTGTTATCTTCCTACTGACAGGCAGGCTTGTCTGGTTACAGTATATAAAGCTACCTTAAGAAAATTACAGGTGTTCTTTTTGATCCTATTAGTACCACGGTCAGGCAGCTAGACTATTTACATTTAGTACAGTGCGTCCTGCTCACAGTGTTCAGCTAGATCCGTTCCTGCTATATACATTTAGTGCAGTACGTCCTGCTCACAGTGTTCAGCTAGATCCGTTCCTGTTATCTTCCTACTGACAGGCAGGCTTGTCTGGTTACAGTATATAAAGCTACCTGAAGAATATTACAGGTGTTCTATCCCAGCTTAGTGCAGCTACAGGCCATTAGTATGTCTGGAAGGCCAAGAAGGAGAGGCAGACAGTCACAAGCCAATAAGAGAGGGCAAGCAGGCTCTGTGTCTAGTGCTGGTCGTGGAGACGGTGCATCCTCATCAGCACGTGGCCATGGGACACGCTTGGCCTTTTTTTCGGCAGCTGGCCGTGTTGAGCCGCAACATGCGGAAGACTTGGTCGAGTGGATGACCAAGCCGTCCTCATCCTCCTCATCCTCTCTCACCCATGCCCAGGGTGCTTTGTCTGGCAAAGCAGCGGCCTCTTCCCTCAGCTCAATGTCATCAGTGACTCCTTCCCTAGCTCCACCATGTCCTCATGAGGATTCCCTCGAACTGTTTGACCACAGTGTTGGGTACATGCTCCAGGAGGATGCCCAGCGTTTGGAAGGCTCTGATGATGATACTGAGCTCAATGAAGGCAGTAACATGAGCACGGACAGAGGGGGTGCCCAAGAAGGACAGCAATCTGGCAGTCATGCTCCCCCTGCTGCAGCATACTGCCAGGTTTGCTCCAGTGATGAGGAGGGAGGGGATGATGAGGTCACTGACTCAACGTGGGTGCCTGATAGGAGAGAGGAGGAGGAGGAGGAGGAGGAGGAGGTGGCACATCACCAACTAGGCAGGATGCCCTCCAGGGGCCAGCCTAAGGGCAGCACATTGACTGCATCACACCCCAAAGCTCCACATGTGCAGGGCGCTGCAGTCTCTGCGCGTTATTCAAAAAGTTCTTTGGTGTGGGCCTTTTTTGAGACGAGTGCATCAGATCGCACCGCTGCTATTTGCAACATATGTCTCAAGCGTATCTCGCGTGGCCAAAACATCTCCCGCTTGGGTACCACATGCTTGACCAGACATATGTTGACCTGCCATGCAGTTCGTTGGCAAGCGTATCTAAAAGACCCACACCAAAGAACAAAGACGATCTCTCCTTGCTCCTCATCAGCTGAGATTTCCAACCCCACTAGACCTTCAGTCCTCTCTGAGACCTGCAGTGAGAGGAATGAAGGTGTAGAATTAGGTGTGTCACAGCCAAGTACTTGTGGGCAATCTGCTTTTGGTACACCGACGTCAGATTGTACCAGGCAAATTTCCCTGCCCCAGCTGCTGCACCGCCGAAAGAAGTTTGCTCCCAGCCATCCACATGCCCAGCGGTTGAATGCTAGCTTGGCAAAATTGCTAGCACTTCAACTGCTGCCTTTTCAGTTGGTAGACTCTGCCCCCTTCCGTGAGTTTGTGGAATGTGCGGTTCCTCAGTGGCAGGTACCCAAACGCCACTTTTTCTCACGGAAGGCGATTCCGGCTCTCTATCGGCATGTGGAAGGCAATGTCCATGCATCGCTGGACAGGGCGGTCAGCGGTAAGGTGCATATTACCGCTGACTCATGGTCCAGCAGGCATGGACAGGGACGTTACTTAAGTTTCACGGCGCATTGGGTGACTCTGCTGGCAGCTGGGAAGGATGCAGGACAAGGTGCAGTAGTGTTGGAGGTTGTTCCGCCACCACGCCTCCAAAATGCTGATTGTGACACACCTCTCTCCTCCACCCCCTCCTCTTCTTCTTCCTCCATGGCCTCTTCCTCGGAACCAGCGGTGCTCCGTAGGCGTTCAAGGGGCTACGCAAGTACGCAGGCCAAAAGATGCCATGCGGTGCTTGAGCTGGTGTGCTTGGGGGACAGGAGCCACACTGGGGCAGAGGTTCTGTCAGCTCTGCAGGGGCAGGTTCAGAGGTGGTTGACGCCACGCCAACTTAAGGCAGGAATGGTGGTTTGCGACAATGGCACCAACCTCCTCTCTGCCCTCCGACAGGGACAACTGACCCATGTGCCCTGTTTGGCTCACGTCCTTAACTTGGTGGTGCAGCGGTTCTTGGGCAGGTACCCGGGCTTACAGGATGTCCTGAGGCAGGCCAGGAAAGTCTCTGTGCATTTCCGCCGGTCATATAATGCCAGTGCTCGGCTGACGGACCTCCAAAAGGAGTTTAACCTGCCCAAGAACCGCCTAATCTGTGACATGCCCACCAGGTGGAACTCGACGTTGGCCATGCTGCAGCGGCTGCACACGCAGCAGAGGGCCATCAATGAGTACCTGTGCGACTATGGCACCAGGACAGGGTCAGGGGACCTTGGTTTTTTTTCCCCACGCCAGTGGGCCATGATCAGGGATGCATGCACTGTCCTGTCACCATTCGAGGAGGCCACGAGGATGGTGAGCACTGACAGTGCATGCATCAGTGACACTGTCCCCCTTGTCCACCTGTTGGAGCACACGCTGCGTGGAATAATGGACAGGGCACTTGAGGCAGAACAGAGGCAGGAAGAGGAGGACTTCCTTAGCTCTCAAGGCCCCCTTTATCCAGACAGTGTTCCTGCGTGCCCGCCGATCACACAGGAAGAGGACGAGGAGGAGGAGGAGGAGGAGGAGGAAGATTGTGTCAGTATGGAGGTGGAGCCTGGCACTCAGCATCAGCAGTCTTTAAGGGATCAGTCCCAAGGAACACATGGACTTGTACGTGGCTGGGAGGAGGTGGCTGCGGACGTTGTTGTCCTTAGTGACCCAGAGGACTCCGGACCGAATGCCTCAGCAAACCTACGCTGCATGGCCTCCCTGATCCTGCAAAGCCTGCGTAAGGATCCTCGTATTCGTGGTATCAAGGAGAAGGACCAATACTGGCTGGCAACCCTCCTTGATCCACGTTACAAGGGTAAGGTTGCGGACCTTATCTTGCCATCGCAGAGGGAGCAGAGGATGAAACATCTTCGGGAGGCCTTGCAGAAAGGTCTGTGCAACGCGTTCCCAGAGACTGGGAGGTTACAAACTCCTGTTTCTGGACAACGTGTTGCTGAGGCTTCGGTCAGTCAAAGAAGGAGCGGTGGAGAAGGTGGCCGTCTGACCGATGCGTTCAGACAATTTTTTGGTCCGCAGCCCCAAGGTATGATCGGTTCCAGCAACCATCGCCAGCGTCTGTTTTACATGGTGCAGGAATACCTAGGGGCAAGATCAGACTTGGACACCTTTCCCACCGAAAATCCTCTGGGTTACTGGGTCTTGAGGATGGATCACTGGCCAGAGCTTGCACAGTATGCAATTGAGCTACTGGCCTGTCCTGCATCCAGCGTTCTTTCGGAACGCACATTCAGTGCTGCTGGAGGCGTGGTAACCGATCACAGGGTGCGTCTGTCCACCGACTCGGTCGATCGGCTGACCTTCATAAAAATGAATCAGTCTTGGATCACCACCAGCTACCAAGCACCTGATGCAGATGTAACCGAATAATTTTTTTTGAAATCTCAGATCCCTTCAAAGACTGCCTATGCTGATGCTGAGTGACTATCCCTGAGTAATTATCCTCTTCCTCCTCAATCATCACGCTGATAGCTTGTAAGAACATTTTTGGTTCTGGGCGCCACCACCAGTGCCTAAGGCACAATTTTTCAGCCCCTGTTTAACAGGGGCGTGTAATTACAATTTTTGATGCAATACTTTGCAGCAGGGCTTGTTCCTGCGTTTCAACTAGAGTGTCTGTGAGGGGTTGCAGTGTTGTGGCACCAGCACCAGTGCCTAAGACCCAATTTTTCTGCCCCTGTCTAACAGGGGCGTGTAATTACAATTTTTGATGCAATACTTTGCAGCAGGGCTCGTTCCTGCGTTCCAACTAGAGTGTCTGTGAGGGGTTGCAGTGTTGTGGCACCAGCACCAGTGCCTAAGGCCCAATTTTTCTGCCCCTGTCTAACAGGGGCGTGTAATTACAATTTTTGATGCAATACTTTGCAGCAGGGCTCGTTCCTGCGTTCCAACTAGAGTGTCTGTGAGGGGTTGCAGTGTTGTGGCACCAGCACCAGTGCCTAAGGCCCAATTTTTCTGCCCCTGTCTAACAGGGGCGTGTAATTACAATTTTTGATGCAATACTTTGCAGCAGGGCTCGTTCCTGCGTTCCAACTAGAGTGTCTGTGAGGGGTTGCAGTGTTGTGGCACCAGCACCAGTGCCTAAGGCCTAATTTTTCAGCTCCTGTTCAACAGGGGCATGTAATTACAATTCTTGATCTAATATTTCACAGCAGGGCCCTGTGAGGGCTTACAGTGTTTTGGCCACAGCAACACCTAAGGCCCAAATTTCTGCTGAGTATATAGGGCAGGACCCTACCTTCAAACATCTAACTTACAAACGACTCCTACTTGCAAACGGTAGGAGACAACAGGAAGTGAGATGAAATCTACCCCTAAGGAAGGGAAATTCTCTCCTGTAAGAGTTAATATGGGAAAACAATTTCTCCTTTCCACTGATGCTTTCCAATCCTTGTTCCACAAAAAAACCCAAATTTTCAAAAAACATTTTTCATTGGGACAAAAAAGTGAGGTGAAATCTTCTGAAGAGGAGGAAAGACGCAAAACAAATGTCACAGGGGTGATAACCCTTCCCTATGTTTTCCAAAAAGCTTAGAAAAGATTTTTTGGCTGGAGCTAAACACATTAAAAATGTTCAAAATTACAAACAGATTCTACTTAACAACAAACCTACAGTCCCTGTCTTGTTTGCACCGCCTGTATACTGCTGTTCAGAGTATATAGGGCCTGGTGGCCCCACACCTTTCCTTATTTTAATTTGGGTGTGGGGTTCCCCTTAATATCCATACAAGACCCAAAGGGCCTGGTAATGGACTGGGGGGTACCCATGCCGTTTGTCTCACTGATTTTCATCCATATTGCCATGACCCGACATGACATTAAACCCGCAAGCAGTTTTAAATGAGATTTTTTCCTTTAAAAATGACATTTGGTGCAGGGACTGTTCTAAACATGGGAAACACGCGTCACTTTACAGGCATACTATAGACACCCCCCAGGTACGATATTTAAAGGAATATTTCACTTTTTTTTTTTTACTTTAAGCATCATTAAAATCACTGCTCCCGAAAAAACGGCCGTTTTTAAAAGTTTTTTTTGCATTGATACATGTCCCCTGGGGTAGGACCCGGGTCCCCAAACCCTTTTTAGGACAATACCATGCAAATTAGCCTTTAAAATGAGCACTTTTGATTTCGAACGTTCGAGTCCCATAGACGTCAATGGGGTTCTAACGTTCGTGCGAACTTGCGGTCCGTTCGCGGGTTCTGGTGCGAACCGAACCGGGGGGTGTTTGGCTCATCCCTACTATAGACACCCCCCAGGTACGATATTTAAAGGAATATTTCACTTTTTTTTTTTTTACTTTAAGCATCATTAAAATCACTGCTCCCGAAAAAACGGCCGTTTTTAAAAGTTTTTTTTGCATTGATACATGTCCCCTGGGGTAGGACCCGGGTCCCCACACCCTTTTTAGGACAATACCATGCAAATTAGCCTTTAAAATGAGCACTTTTGATTTCGAACGTTCGAGTCCCATAGACGTCAATGGGGTTCTAACGTTCGTGCGAACTTGCGGTCCGTTCGCGGGTTCTGGTGCGAACCGAACCGGGGGGTGTTCGGCTAATCCCTACTCACTACCTATCACAGTTTTGAAGGCCATAAAATGCCAAGATAGCACAACCCCCCCAAATGACCCCATTTTGGAAAGTAGACACCCCAAGCTATTTGCTAAGAGGCATGGTGAGTATTTTGTAGCTCTCATTTGTTTTTGAAAATGAAGAAAGACAAGAAAAAAAATGTTTTTTTTTTCTTTTTTCAATTTTCAAAACTTTGTGACAAAAAGTGAGGTCTGCAAAATACTCACTATACCTCTCAGCAAATAGCTTGGGGTGTCTATTTTCCAAAATAGGGTCATTTTTTTTGGGGGGGGGTTGTGCCACCTAAGCATTCCATGGTCTCCGAAACTGTGATAGACAGTGAAGAGTGAAATCAAAAATTTACGCCCTTAGAAAGCCTGAAGGCAGTGCTTGGTTATCGGGGTCCCGTACGTGGCTAGGCTCCCAAAAAGCCTCACACATGTGGTATCCCTGTACTCAGGAGAAGCAACAGAATGTATTTTGGGGTGTAATTTCACATGGCATGCTTCAGCAATATATCATTTAGTGACAACTTTGTGCAAAAAAAAAAAAATTGTCTTTTTCCCGCAACTTGTGTCACAATATAAAATATTCCATGGACTCGACATGCCTCTCAGCAAATAGCTTGGGATGTCTACTTTCCAAAATGGGGTCATTTGGAGGGGGGGTTTAAACTGTCCTGGCATTTTATGCACAACATTTAGAAGCTTATGTCACACATCACCTTTCTGACACTTTTTGTTTACTTGAAAAAAAATTTTGTTTTGCAAGAAAATTACTTTGAACCCCCAAACATTATATATTTTTTTAAAGCAAATGCCCTACAGATTAAAATGGTGGGTATTTGATTTTTTTTTCACACAGTATTTGCTCAGCGATTTTTCAAATGCATTCTTTTGGGAAAAAAACACACTTTTTTAAATTTTAATGCACTAAAACACACTATATTGCCCAAATGTTTGATGAAATAAAAAAGATGATCTTAGGCCGAGTACATGGATACCAAATATGACATGCTTTAAAATTGTGCACAAATGTGCAGTGGCGACAAACTAAATACATTTTTAAAAGCCTTTAAAAGATTAAAATGGTGGGTGTTTGATTTTTTTTTTTCACACAGTATTTGAGCAGCGATTTTTCAAACACAATTTTTTTTAATTTTAATGCACTAAAACACACTATATTGCCCAAATGTTTGATGAAATAAAAAAGATGATCTTAGGCCGAGTACCTGGATACCAAACATGACATGCTTTAAAATTGCGCACAAACGTGCAGTGGCGACAAACTAAATACATTTTTAAAAGCCTTTAAAAGCCTTTACAGGTTACCACGTTAGATTTACAGAGGAGGTCTACTGCTAAAATTACTGCCCTTGATCTGACCTTCGTGGTGATACCTCACATGCATGGTGCAATTGCTGTTTACATTTGACGCCAGACCGACGCTTGCGTTCGCCTTTGCGCGAGAGCAGGGGGGGACAGGGGTGCTTTTTTTTTTTTTCTTTATTATTTTTTGGCTTTTTTATCTTATTTTTAAACTGTTCCTTTCATCTTTTTTTAAATCATTTTTATTGTTATCTCAGGGAATGTAAATATCCCCTATGATAGCAATAGGTAGTGACAGGTACTCTTTTTTGAAAAAATTGGGGTCTATTAGACCCTAGATCTCTCCTCTGCCCTCAAAGCATCTGACCACACCAAGATCGGTGTAATAAAATTTTCCCAATTTCCCAATGGTGCTGTTTACATCCGGCGAAATCTAAGTCATGAAATGCTCGTAGCTTCCGGTTTCTTAGGCCATAGAGATGTTTGGAGCCATTCTGGTCTCTGATCAGCTCTATGGTCAGCTAGCTGAATCACTGGCTGCATTCTCAGGTTCCCTGTTGGGACTGGAGAGCCAGAGAAAAACATGGAAGACGGTGGGGGGCATTCCCTCCCACTAAAAGCAGTCTAGAGGCTAATTAGCCGCTAGGATTGCTTTTACATGAAAGCCGACCGCTGGCTGAAAAGAATGATACCAAGATGATACCTAAACCTGCAGGCATCATTCTGGTATAACCACTCAAAGTCCAGCAACATACCAGTACGTTGCTGGTCCTAGTTGGGCATATATTGTAAACTTTTTTTTCATGCAGCCTGTGGGCTGAACGAAAAAAAGATATTGATCAGTGGGTATGCCCACCATTAGAATACCTCCCTTCATCCACCCACTTCTAATGATGGGCATACATGCACCGTTTATATATGCCAAAGCATGGGGGCATCCTCCCGCAAAAGGTAGGAGCAAATCGCTCCTCCACCCACTGCTGCCCCCACGCTTCAGCATATATGCTGAAGTATGTAACTGTGGTGGTGAAATCACCTGCGACAGCGCTGGAGTCACGGCTTTATGTATCGTGGGAGCAAATGGCGTACCTGAAAACAAAAAAATGGTTAACAATAAAACACAGTAAACAGTAAATTATAAAAAAAATTGCATACCTATAAAGCAAACATGATAAAAACATAATAACAATAAAATATTGCAGAATAGAATACAGTAAAAAAGAGCAGAACAATAGAGAGAGAATAGGGAGAACAATAAAACGACAACTATTTTTGGTTTTTTTTATTCTATATATTTTTTTGTGTTTTTTTTGTGTTTTTTTACACTTTTTTTCTAACTTTAACTTTTGTAACTGGTGCCAGGTTTGGGTCTCTCAAAATGCGATGGCATCTTGGGAGACCCTGTGAAAGTGTGTCCTAGTCTGTGCAGTGCTGTACCCTACGCTAATACTCAACTAGTGTATGGTAGCGTTCAAAACATTCACCAATGCAAAGACCAGGATTGTCAGGACAGGAGGGACAATAATACCGGATGTCACGCCTATATCCGCACTTGCTGCAGACACAACATCTTTTTTGGGAGGCACATTGGGTAGGGGTACTCGGGAGGACATAAAGAAAATGCCTCTCATGCAGCCGGCTTACTGCATTTGGTTGGGGAAGGTGAGGTGGAGCACCGTCTGGAAACACAAGGGCTTTGACGATCTCTTCCTGGAATTTAAGGAAGGATCCAGTCCATCCTGAAGCTCTGTATAGCACATAAGAGTTCAGCAAAGCCAATTGAAATAAATAAACAGACACATTTTTGTACCAGCATCTGGCCTTACAGGCAACTAGGTTCGGTGCCAACAACTGGTCGTTGAGGTCCACCCCTCCCATGTTAAGGTTATATTCGTGGACACAGAGGGGTTTCTCCACAACACCAATCGCCGTAGTAATTTGGACTGTCGTGTCTGCATGAAAGGAGTTAAGAATGAAAACATTCTTATTATCCCTCCACTTCATAGCGAGCAAATTATTACACTGAGTGTATCCTTCTTGAAGCTTTTGAACGGCATCAGTAAGAGCTGAGACCTGCTGGCACAAGATCTCCAGAGGAGAGCACTCTCTGTCAGCCTCTGACATCTGGCTGGTTTGTACTGTCACGGATAGTACTTACCGAGGCCGAGATGCCGAGAGCGGCTCGCCCTTGTGACCACGCGCACCCTGTCCCCCGAAGGTGATACAGGGAACAGGTGGCACGCGGAGGCACGGGCCACCAGCAGGGGTGAGTCTCTTGGAAGGATTGAAGACTAGTATTGAAGATTAGCTGGCTGAGCGCCTGGTGCAGAATAGAGGAATCAGGTACCAAAGGAAGTAAACAAGTCCGTGAAACAGGCCAGAGGTCAAACACTGGTAGGCAGATCAAGCAAGGTCCGTTAGGCAGGCTGAGGGTCAAACACAGGTAGGCAGATCAGGCAGGGTCTGTTAGGAAGGCTGAGGGTCAAACACAGGTAGCCATATCAGGCAAAGCCCGTTAGGCAGGCTGAGGGTCAAACACAGGTAGGCAGATCAAGCAAAGTCTGTTAGGCAGGCCGAGGGTCAGATCAAGGAGCACAGCAGCGTAGTCAGAAACAGTCCGCATCACAGCAGGTAGTCAGGTATAGAAATCTGGAAACAGACACAAACAGGAAGCTGACGACAAACCAGCAACCCGTCTGGGCACCAGAGCCGTCTGAAATAGCCCCGCCATAGCGCGCCTTAGCGTGCGCTATTACACACAATGCGTGTGCTACCGTGCGCACTCGCAAGCCACTGCGCGCACATGTGCGCTGTTGTGCACACGCACGCGCCACACCATTGGGCCGCGTGCGTGTGTGCGCCGGAGCGCCAATTCGCCGCGCATGCACACAGGAGCATGGAAGCAGTTCTTCTCTGACATGTGTGCTCGGATAAGGGTCTGGTATGGATTTTGAGGGGGACCCCACGCCATTTTTTTTTAAATTTTGGCGTGGGGTTCCCCTTAATATCCATACCAGACCTGAAGGGCCTAGTATGGAATTTGAGGGGACCCCCACACATTTTTCTTTTTTATTTTGGTTCGGGGTTCGCCTGTGGGGGAATCCCATGCCGTTTTTTTTCAATGACTTTTATGTGTATTGCTGGGACCGACAATTCATTATAGCCGTGAGTAGAGATGAGCCGAACACCTCCCTGTTCGGTTTGCACCAGAACATGCGAACAGGCAAAAAATTTCTGCGAACACCGCTAAAGTCTATAGGACTCGAACATGAATAATCAAAAGTGCTAATTTTAAAGGCTTATATGCAGGTTATTGTCATAAAAAGTGTTTGGGGACCTGGGTCCTGCCCCAGGGGACATGGATCAATGCAAAAAAAAAGTTTTAAAAACTGACGTTTTTTCGGGAGCAGTGATTTGAATAATGCTTAAAGTGAAACAATAAAAGTGTAATATTCCTTTAAATTTCGTACCTGGGGGTGTCTATAGTATGCCTGTAAAGGGGCGCATGTTTCCCGTGTTAAGAACAGCAAAATGACATTTCAAAGGAAAAAAAGTCATTTAACCACTTGCCGACCGCCTCACGCCTATATACGTGAGCAGAGCGGCACGGGCAGGCAAAATCACGTACCTGAAACGTGATTGCCTTCCCGCGGGTGGGGGGTCCGATCGGACCCCCCCCCGGTGCCAGCTGCGGTCGGCATTTGGTTGGAAGCGATGGGAGACGAGGGGGAGGCCATCCGATCGTGGCCCCCCCCTCGCGATCGCTCCCAGCCAATGACAAACATCCCCTGCCTCTGTATAGTACACAGAGGCAGAGGATGTGATGTCATCTCTCCTCGGCTCGGGAGTTTCCGTTCCAGCGCCGAGGGGAGATGACATGTAAGTGCACCAACACTCACACACACACAGTAGAACATGCCAGGCATACCTTACACCCCCGACCCCCCCCCGATCGCCCCCCGATCCCCCCCCAATCACCCCCCCCCCTGTCACAAACTGACACCAAGCAGGTTTTTTTTTTTTTTTTGTTTGTTTTTTCCTGATTACTGCATAGTGTCAGTTTGTGACAGTTAGCAGTGTTAGGGTAGTGACTGTTACCCCCCTGTAGGTCTAGGGTACCCCCCTTACCCCCCCCTAATAAAGTTTTAACCCCTTGATCACCCCCCGTCACCAGTGTCGCTAAGCGATCATTTTTCTGATCGCTGTATTAGTGTCGCTGGTGACGCTAGTTAGGGACGTAAATATTTAGGTTCGCCGTCAGCGTTTTATAGCGACAGGGACCCCCATATACTACCTAATAAATGTTTTAACCCCTTGATTGCCCCCTAGTTAACCCTTTCACCACTGATCACCGTATAACCGTTACGGGTGACGCTGGTTAGTTTGTTTATTTTTTATAGTGTCAGGGCACCCGCCGTTTATTACCAAATAAAAGTTTAGCCCCCTGTAGGTCTAGGGTACCCCCCTTACCCCCCCCCCCTAATAAAGTTTTAACCCCTTGATTACCCCCTGTTGCCAGTGTCGCTAAGCGATCATTTTTCTGATCGCTGTATTAGTGTCGCTGGTGACGCTAGTTAGGGACGTAAATATTTAGGTTCGCCGTCAGTGTTTTATAGCGACAGGGACCCCCATATACTATCTAATAAATGTTTTAACCCCTTGATGGCCCCCTAGTTAACCCTTTTACCACTGATCACCGTATAACCGTTACGGGTGACGCTGGTTAGTTTGTTTATTTTTTATAGTGTCAGGGCACCCGCCGTTTATTACCGAAAAAAGGTTTAGCCCCCTGATCGCCCGGCGGTGATATGCGTCGCCCTAGGCAGCGTCAGATTAGCACCAGTACCGCGAACACCCATGCACGCACCGTACACGCACCGTACACCTCCCTTAGTGGTATAGTATCTGAACGCATCAATATCTGATCCGATCAGATCTATACTGGCGTCCCCAGCAGTTTAGGGTTCCCAAAAACGCAGTGTTAGCGGGATCAGCCCAGATACCTGCTAGCACCTGCGTTTTGCCCCTCCGCCCGGCCCAGCCCAGCCCACCCAAGTGCAGTATCGATCGATCACTGTCACTTTTTTTTGTAGCGTTTTGGTGAACTGGCAAGCACCAGCGGCCTAGTACACCCCGGTTGTAGTCAAACCAGCACTGCAGTAACACTTGGTGACGTGGCGAGTCCCATAAGTGCAGTTCAAGCTGGTGAGGTGGCAAGCACAAGTAGTGTCCCGCTGCCACCAAAAAGACAAACACAGGCCCGTCGTGCCCATAGTGCCCTTCCTGCTGCATTCGCCAATCCTAATTGGGAACCCACCGCTTCTGCAGCGCCCGTACTTCCCCCATTCACATCCCCAACCAAATGCAGTCGGCTGCATGAGAGGCATTTATATATCCTCCCGAGTACCCCTACCCAACGAACCCCCCCAAAAAAGATGTTGTGTCTGCAGCAAGCGCGGATATAGGCGTGACACTCACTATTATTGTCCCTCCTGTCCTGACAATCCTGGTCTTTGCATTGGTGAATGTTTTGAACGCTACCATTCACTAGTTGAGTATTAGCGTAGGGTACAGCATTGCACAGACTAGGCGCACTTTCACAGGGTCTCCCAAGATGCCATCGCATTTTGAGAGACCCGAACCTGGAAGCGGTTACAGTTATAAAAGTTACAGTTACAAAAAAAAAGTGTAAAAAAAAAAAAAAACACAAACAAAAATAAAAAAAAAATAGTTGTCGTTTTATTGTTCTCTCTCTCTCTCTATTCTCTCTATTGTTCTGCTCTTTTTTACTGTATTCTATTCTGCAATGTTTTATTGTTATTATGTTTTATCATGTTTGCTTTTCAGGTATGCAATTTTTTATACTTTACCGTTTACTGTGCTTTATTGTTAACCATTTTTTTGTCTTCAGGTACGCCATTCACGACTTTGAGTGGTTATACCAGAATGATGCCTGCAGGTTTAGGTATCATCTTGGTATCATTCTTTTTAGCCAGCGGTCGGCTTTCATGTAAAAGCAATCCTAGCAGCTAATTAGCCTCTAGACTGCTTTTACAAGCAGTGGGAGGGAATGCCCCCCCCCCCCACCGTCTTCCGTGTTTTTCTCTGGCTCTCCTGTCTCAACAGGGAACCTGAGAATGCAGCCGGTGATTCAGCCAGCTGACCATAGAGCTGATCAGAGACCAGAGTGGCTCCAAACATCTCTATGGCCTAAGAAACCGGAAGCTACGAGCATTTTATGACTTAGATTTCGCCGGATGTAAATAGCGCCATTGGGAAATTGGGGGAGCATTTTATCACACCGATCTTGGTGTGGTCAGATGCTTTGAGGGCAGAGGAGAGATCTAGGGTCTAATAGACCCCAATTTTTTCAAAAAAGAGTACCTGTCACTACCTATTGCTATCATAGGGGATATTTACATTCCCTGAGATAACAATAAAAATGATTTAAAAAAAAAAAATGAAAGGAACAGTTTAAAAATAAGATAAAAAAGCAAAAAAATAATAAAGAAAAAAATAAATAAATAAAAAGCACCCCTGTCCCCCCTGCTCTCGCGCTAAGGCGAACGCAAGCGGCGGTCTGGCGTCAAATGTAAACAGCAATTGCACCATGCATGTGAGGTATCACCGCGAAGGTCAGATCGAGGGCAGTAATTTTAGCAGTAGACCTCCTCTGTAAATCTAAAGTGGTAACCTGTAAAGGCTTTTAAAGGCTTTTAAAAATGTATTAATTTTGTTGCCACTGCACGTTTGTGCGCAATTTTAAAGCATGTCATGTTTGGTATCCATGTACTCGGCCTAAGATCATCTTTTTTATTTCATCAAACATTTGGGCAATATAGTGTGTTTTAGTGCATTAAAATTTAAAAAAGTGTGTTTTTTCCCCAAAAAATGCGTTTGAAAATCGCTGCGCAAATACTGTGTGAAAAAAAAAAAATGAAACACCCACCATTTTAATCTGTAGGGCATTTGCTTTAAAATAATATATAATGTTTGGGGGTTCAAAGTAATTTTCTTGCAAAAAAAAATAATTTTTTCATGTAATCAAAAAGTGTCAGAAAGGGCTTTGTCTTCAAGTGGTTAGAAGAGTGGGTGATGTGTGACATAAGCTTCTAAATGTTGTGCATAAAATGCCAGGACAGTTCAAACCCCCCCCAAATGACCCCATTTTGGAAAGTAGACACCCCAAGCTATTTGCTGAGAGGCATGTCGAGTCCATGGAATATTTTATATTGTGACACAAGTAGCGGGAAAGAGACAAATTTTTTTTTTTTTTTTTTTTTTTTGCACAAAGTTGTCACTAAATGTTATATTGCTCAAACGTGCCATGGGAATATGTGAAATTACACCCCAAAATAAATTCTGTTGCTTCTCCTGAGTACGGGGATACCACATGTGTGGGACTTTTTGGGAGCCTAGCCGCGCACGGGACCCCGAAAACCAAGCACCGCCTTCAGGCTTTCTAAGGCCGTAAATTTTTGATTTCACTCTTCACTGCCTATCACAGTTTAGGAGGCCATGGAATGCCCAGGTGGCACAAACCCCCCCCAAATGACCCCATTTTGGAAAGTAGACACCCCAAGCTATTTGCTGAGAGGTATAGTGAGTATTTTGCAGACCTCACTTTTTGTCACAAAGTTTTGAAAATTGAAAAAAGAAAAAAAAAAATTTTTTTTCTGGTCTTTCTTCATTTTCAAAAACAAATGAGAGCTGCAAAATACTCACCATGCCTCTCAGCAAATAGCTTGGGGTGTCTACTTTCCAAAATGGGGTCATTTGGGGGGGGTTTGTGCCATCTTGGCATTTTATGGCCTTCAAAACTGTGATAGGTAGTGAGGAGTAAAATCAAAAATGTATGCCCTTAGAAATCCTGAAGGTGGTGCTGGGTTTTCGGGGCCCCGTACGCGGCTAGGCTCCCAAAAAGTGCCACACATGTGGTATCCCCGTACTCAGGAGAAGCAGCTGAATGTATTTTGGGGTGCAATTCCACATATGCCCATGGCCTGTGTGAGCAATATATCATTTAGTGACAACTTTTTGTAAATTTTTTTTTTTTTTTTTTTTTTGTCATTATTCAATCACTTGGGACAAAAAAAAAAAATATTCAATGGGTTCAACATGCCTCTCAGCAATTTCCTTGGGGTGTCTACTTTCCAAAATGGGGTCATTTGGGGGGGTTTTGTACTGCCCTGCCATTTTAGCACCTCAAGAAATGACATAGGCAGTCATAAACTTAAAGCTGTGTAAATTCCAGAAAATGTACCCTAGTTTGTAGACGCTATAACTTTTGCGCAAACCAATAAATATACGCTTATTGACATTTTTTTTACCAAAGACATGTGGCCGAATACATTTTGGCCTAAATGTATGACTAAAATTTAGTTTATTGGATTTTTTTTATAACAAAAAGTAGAAAATATCATTTTTTTTCAAAATTTTCAGTCTTTTTCCGTTTATAGCGCAAAAAATAAAAACGGCAGAGGTGATCAAATACCATCAAAAGAAAGCTCTATTTGTGGGAAGAAAAGGACGCAAATTTCGTTTGAGTAGAGCATTGCATGACCGCGCAATTAGCAGTTAAAGCGACGCAGTGCCGAATTGTAAAAAGTGCTCTGGTCAGGAAGGGGGTAAATCCTTCCGGGGCTGAAGTGGTTAAAACTACTCGCGGCTAGGGATGAGCTTCGAGTTCGAGTCAAACTCATGTTCGACTCGAACATAGGCTGTTCGCCGAACAGCGAACAATTTGGGGTGTTCGTGGCAAATTTGAAAGCGGTGGAACACCCTTTTAAAAGTCTATATTTAAAACTACTACTATTAATGAATTGTCGGACTGACAATACACATAAAAGTTCATTGATAAAAACGGCATGGGATTTCCCCACAGGAGAACCCCAAACCAAAATTTAAAAAAAAATGGTGTGGGGGTCCGCCTAAATTCCATACCAGGCCCTTCAGGTCTGGTATGGATATTAAGAGGAACCCCGCGCCAAAAATTTTAAAAAAATGGCGTGGAAGTCCCTCTCAAAATCCATACCAGACCATTTAGGTCTGGTATGGATTTTAAGGGGAACCCCAGCCAAAATTTTGAAAAAAAAATGGCGTGGGGTCCCTCCAAAAATCCATGCCAGACCCTTTTCCAAGCACACAACCTGGCAGGCCGCAGGAAAAGAGGGGGGATGAGAGAGCACCCCCCCTCCTGAACCGTACCAGGCCACATGCCCTCAACATTGGGAGGGTGCTTTGGGGTCCCCCCCAAAGCACCTTGTCCCCATGTTGATGGGGACAAGGGCCTCATCCCCACAACCCTTGCCTGGTGGTTGTGGGGGTCTGCGGGCGGGGGGCTTATCGGAATCTGGAAGCCCCCTTTAACAAGGAGACCCCCAGAACCCGGCCTCCCCTGTGTGAAATGGTAAGGGGATACAAAAGTACCCCTACCATTTCACAAAAATTTGCCAAAAATGTTAAACATGACAAGAGACAGTTTTTGACAATTCCCTTATTTAAAGTCTTCTTTCCATCTTCTTTCTTCTATCTTCTTTCTTCTATCTTCCTTCGGTTTCTTCCTCCATCTTCTTCTTCCTCTGGTTCTTCCTCTGATCCTCTGCTTCTTGCTCCGGTGTTCTTGTCCGACATCTTACATAACAGGTGACCCCGCCCCCCTCTGACGTCACAGGGAATGCCACAGGGAAGTCCCCGTCAAGTCCCCGTGCATCAGAGGGGGGCGGTGTCACAAAGCAGGAGCCTCCCATCATGGATGCGGAGCAGCCCGAGAACGAAGAAGGGAAGAAGACGCTGCAGAGGAAGATGCCGGATGAGAACACCGGAGCAAGAAGCAGAGGATTGGAGGAAGAACCAGAGGAAGAAGAAGATGGAGGAAGAAACCGAAGGAGGATAGAAGAAAGAAGATAGAAGAAAGAAGATGGAAAGAAGAAGACTTTAAATAAAGGAATTGTCAAAAACTGTCTCTTGTCATTTTTAACATTTTTGACACTTTTTTTTTGTGTGACACTTTTTTTGTGTGACTCTTTTTTCACACGGGGGACTGGGATCTGGGGGTCCCCTTGTTAAAGGGGGGCTTCCAGATTCTGATAAGCCCCCCGCCCACAGACCCCCACAACCACCGGGCAAGGGTTGTGGGGATGAGGCACTTGCCCCCATCAACATGGGGACAAGGTGCTTTGGAGGGTACCCCAAAGCACCCTCCCAATGTTGAGGGCATGTGGCCTGGTACAGTTCAGGAGGGGGGCACTCTCTTGCCCCCCCTCTTTTCCTGCAGCCTGCCAGGTTGCGTGCTCGGGTAAGGGTCTGGTATGGATTTTGGGGTGACCCCACGCCATTTTAAAAAAAAAATTTGGTGCGGGTTTCCCCTTAAAATCCATACCAGACCTGACGGGTCTGGTATGGATTTTGAGGGGGACCCCCACGCCATTTTTTTTTAAAATTTTGGCACGGGGTTCCCCTTAATATCCATACCAGACCTGAAGGGCCTGGTATGGAATTTAGGGGGACCTCCACGCCATTTTTAAAAAAAATTTTGGTTCGGAGTTCCCCTGTGGGGAAATCCCATGCCGTTTTTATCAATGGACTTTTATGTGTATTGTCGGACTGACAATTCATTAATAGTCGCGAGTAGTTTTAAATGACTTTTTTTCTTTGAAATGTCATTTTGCTGTCAGACTGTTCTAAACACAGGAAACATGCGCTCCTTTACAGGCATACTGTAGACACCCCCCAGGTCCGAAATTTAAAGGAATATTACACTTTTATTGTTTCACTTTAAGCATTATTAAAATCACTGTTCCCGAAAAAACGGTTGTTTTTAAAACTTTTGTTTGCATTGATCCATGTCCCCTGGAGCAGGACCCAGGTCCCCAAACACTTTTTATGACAATACCATGCATATAAGCCTTTAAAATTAGCACTTTTGGTTCCTCACATAGACTTTTAAAGGGTGTTCCGCGGCTTTCGAATTTGCCGCGAACACCCCAATTTGTTCGCTGTTCGGCGAATTGGCGAACAGCCTATGTTCGAGTCGAACTCATGTTGAAGCAGAACATAAAGCCCATTCCTTATGACTTGTTTATTAACTATTAAAATTTAAATGTACTCACAAAAGAAGAAAGACACAGGCTTGTCATGAACAAATACCACTCAACAACAATCCATCGAGTAAGACACAGCTAACCAGTTTCGGCCCTCTTTTTTAGAGATGACCAGAGCCCTAGTGCTGTTGCTTTTATATAGAGGTTAAAATTAGACTGTTAGCTGTAGCCTACTCGATGGATTGTCATTGGGTGGTATTTGTTTATGACAAGCCTGTGTCTTTCTACTTTTGTGATTTGACTTTGAATAGTTAATAGTTAAACGAGTTATGCAGTGGTGCACTGGGCTGGCGCACCTTCTTCCTTTGTTTGTATCCTAGTTGTGGCTACCCAGAACCAAAGAAGGCTGCAAGGCCCAGGTGTATCATTTGGTGGTTCCAGTCAGGGAATACCTGTAGTGGCCCATTTGGAGGTTCAATATGCTAGAAGCATCAATCTTGGTTTTGTTAGTCTGGCCATCTGGAACAGCAGCATACCTGTAGACCAGATTTTGTTTTCACTTTTAGAATTTCTTTTTTTAGAAGTTCAGAATAGAATGAAATAAATAATAAGCAGAACAGTGTGCAGAACAGTGTACAGAGTGGAATCATGTGGAGTGCATAGAGTAAAGCAGTGTAGAAAAAAATATAGCACGGTGAAGTGATTGGTGTAGTGTGGAAACTACAATGAACAAAGTATAACTCTGAGCAGGACAGAGAATTCAATAAATGGTGCATAATAGAGTGGATTTTAGAATTCTCACTGTAACATATGAAGTTCAGAGCAGAGAAATAAATAATGTGCAGAACAGTGTACAGAGTGGAAGCACGTGAAGTGTATAGAGTAAAGCAGTGTAGAAAAGAATGCATTGCAGAAAGACCAGAGTAAAAAGAAATAAAACACCAGGCATATCAATAATCTTAAACCCACAGGTGATCAAGAAAAAGGCAACAAAGGCTTATAGTGAGTAGTTCAATTTGCTATAAAAGGGAAAAAAATCCTGTTGGTCCCTGTTTATAATTTATGCATTTAATAGCAATTTACAGATTTGGCTAAGACCTGTTCTTGTAGAAGCCTAATGAACGTTTTCAGAATTCTCACTGTAAATAGCCGTTTCCATATGAAGAGGTTAAACCTTTTTTCTTCTATGCACAAAGATTGCCTTCTTGTCTTTTACGAAGACCTTAACCTCCCTGGCGGTATTCCTGAGTCTGGCTCGGGGTGGAATTTCAGAACCAAAAGCGGTAACCCCGAGCCAGACGCGGGATTACAGGAAGAGCTTACTTACCTTGTCCCCTGGACCTTGCGATGTCTCCCTGCAGTGTGAGCGAGCCGTCCTCTGCTTGATATATCACGGAGCCAAGCTCCGTTCCCTGCGAGCGTTGCAACGCACGGGGACGGAGAACGGCGACAAATTCAAAAAGTGAAACACACACAATACATACAGTATACTGTAATCTTACAGATTACATTACTGTATGAAATTATTTCACATCCCTTTTGTCCCTAATGGTTACTCCAGTGGCCTGCATGCAGTTTTATATTATAAAAACTGTTCTTTCTGCCTGGAAACTGGAGATTGTCCATAGCAACCAAAACTGTCCCTTTGGACAGGTATGGAATACTTACTTTTTTGTACAATTTTCACACATGGAGACACCCCTAGTATCCACTGGAGCACCTGTGTGGGACACCCTAAAAAGGTTGTTCTGGTGTCGCACACTAGTGCTCCTGAGTCCAGATGTGTAAACAGGTGCTGAGTGTCCTCTCCTTACACTGAATCAAGTTTGCATTTCATTATAGTTACAAACCCATCTAGACAACAAACTTATTTTAATACAAATAGGCATGAACAAATGTAGTTAACCTGCATCTGCCAAAAACATTGTATTAGTGGGTGAACGAACGATGTTTACTACGAACGATTACTGTGCCCATGAACCTGAAACTTGCCATTTTAAACTGCACAACAGTAAAGAAAAGCACATGGAGCAGCATGCAAGTAATAATAATAATAATAATAGGAACACACGACAACTACTTACTTTTTTTGAAGAACTCTCTTGATCTTTCTGTACTGACTGTGCTCCCTCAATTTGAGGTCTGACCATCGTTTCCTCAATTGATCCTTGGATTGCCATACCCCAAAATTCCTGTGCAGACTTTATACAACTTTAGTCATGATCTTGGTCTTTTCTCACATTTGGGTTTGGGTAAGGTCCATGCTTCCCATCATAGTCGGCCCTCTTCAAGATGTCCACCATCTCCACCATCTCTATAAAGGACATATTTGAGGCCTTAAATCTCCTCCGGGATCGGGACATTTGTGGCTCTGAGCTTTCGTCATCGCTGTTGCTGTCTGCATGCACTTGCTCTTTCTCCCACTGCGCCGAAAGACAAGGGGAAGGGAATAGACTAGAAAGAACGTCAGGGGTGGGCGGAGTTTCACGCATGCGCAGTGTATATAAAGCGTAACACATGTGCGTCGTACGTACGATCTGTGAGCGGAGGAAGAAGTAGTGGAAGCGACGAGCGTAATAACGAAGGTACAATTTGAACTTGGTGCATCAGTGGCCTATATTGCTTCTAGATTGAGGCCTATATTGGGACAAGATTAGAAGAGTTTAGCCTGACATTAGAGTTTGTCTTGTGTTGTGTCTTGCAGAGACAATGGATCCATTCAATAATAGGGAATTTCTAGCAATATTCATTGACATGTTCAGGGAGCTGCCCTGTCTGTGGCAGGTGAACCACCGTTTTTTTAATAAGCTAAGAAAGAGGAAGGTAGCACTGGGGAAACTGCTTGAATTTGTGAAGCCGATGATCCCCACAGCAGACATCACCTATTTGAAGGCCAAAATTGGTGGCATGAGGAGTACTTATCTTAGGAAGCGAAAGAAGGTCCAGAATTCCCAGAGATCAGGAGCAGCAGATGACGTTTATGTACCCAGGCTGTGGTACTATGACAGACTGCAATTTATGTCAGACCAGAGTGAACCCAGGCCAGCACTCTCCACTTTTCCTTCAAGGCTTCCTTCCACCTCAGCTGAGGCTTCCGATGTCCAACCTGGGCCTTCCACCAAGAAAGATGTGGAGGAGCCCAGCTTGAGTCAGGTAGAGCATTGTTCAACATATTTCTTGTCGTAAAATTAATGATGTTAACTAGATGTTATTATTGATCACTAATTGCTGATTTAACAAAGTGGTTTAAGTATCAATAGACAGTAGTGGCCACAAATGATTGGGACAAGAATGAAAAATTCTGGGCTCAGATTGATAGTCTTTTCTATTCCTCAGCCAGGAGGTGGCGGGGTAAGTGGCAGCCAGGAGGTCGACCATCATCCTCCTTTATCCCCTGCCACAACTCCAACCCCAGAGCCACAGCCTGGAAGGAAGCATCTAAGGAAGACAAGAGTGTGATGGCCTGGATTCAGTCTGGTCCGGCAAAAGATGCAGGATGTTGTATGTACTCTACTTAGATGGGAGGGGGAACCCCCTCTCTTCCACTCTACTTTGAGTTGTTTCTGCCTCTACACACACTGTGTGCCCACAGATTAGAGCCGCCTGTGTTTGCCGTCTCTCACAGCACACAGTGGATCGGCTCATTCACTGGACGGACTCTGCCGGCGCATCCTCCCCTGGGAGCCGACAGGTGTCTGGTCATGTGATTGCCCCTTGGAATGCAAGACCATGCCCATTCACTCATTGGCGTGCGTTCCAATTGCAGGCCACATCCACCTCCCCTGGATGGCCAAAAGCTCTCTCAGCCCACCCTCAGACCTGCCCCCCACCGGCTCTTAAACTCACCAGCATGTCCTTATCCTAACATTTGCCTATGTCTCAGACGGAGAGACATTTTTAAGCATCCACGGCTCCAGCACTACCTGAGGAGACACCCTCCCCCTTCCATCTCCATGGATCATATGATTCCCTACCCCTAGGACGTACACAGGCTGCAGTCTCTCCCCCACACAGCATTGGAGACAGGTCAGCTATGGGATCATTATACTAACTCTGCACTATCCCATGCATTTTTTACTTGTCATTTCACTAGCGTCCTGAGGGACCCCTCCCTCTCAGGTCGCCTTCCTTCCCCTCTTCCTTCCCCTTTCCCCCCCCCCCTCCTTCCCCTTTCCTTCCTCCCTGTTCAATTCTTCTCTTTTCCTCTGTGCCCTCTCCCCCTGCAGGTACACCCGATAGTCCCGTACCACCTGAAAAGGAAAATTCATATATACATTTTTAACATATCACATAGGCAGGTGCGATCCCATATTTAATTAGCAGTCTGTCATCTTTACCTATGACAATTAGCACCACTGCATTCCTCTGCTTGCATAGCCCATATGCATTGTCACACTCTGATCCGTTTACATCAGTCATTCTTCTTCTCTGCCACCATGCTGCACAAACTGTGGATTCTCACCCCACCGACATGACACATATTCAGCATAGGCACATGTCAGGTGGGTTATATGTATGTGTACATGTGAACGTATATATTTACACCTGTATGGTTACATCTGTGCCCCTTGATGTGCATTCTGTGCTCATTTGCTTGCATCCACACCTTGTTCCTGCACAGCTACCTATGTGCTAGCAGAGATGTTTACATACGCATGTGCATGTCCATTGCACATAAACGCAACATGACACATCATGCGGTGAGAGACAGTCTCTCAGTGTTTCTTTGTGTATCTAACATCACACACATGTTTCCTCTTTATGTGTATATTTATATATTTATATATTTATTGATTTCATGTTTTTTGCTGCTTCAATGTTCGTTACCAATCAATCATCTATTGTTTTTATTGACATTGTATCCTTTATTATTTCAAAGTCTACATATTTGATTTTTACTAATGTGAATTTACTATACGTCTCCAGTCTGTATTGTACAACATACATTTCCTATGTGCTCTATACTATACATTTTCGATCTGTATTCCACCTAGAACGCTTGGATGTGGCCTTGTATGGAGCTCAGAATAATTCATTATCTATCACAGGACATACCTTCCAACTAGCCACTCCTCCCCATGCACACATGTCGGCCTACCGGCTAATACAGACTGTGTATATATATCTTCTAGTAATTTATACGGCACATATCACACGTGGTATTTTTTGTGATTTCTTACATTTCTTTAGCGATCATAGTTTGTAGATTTATATAATTTGATTTACAGAGATTTTGTGATTCACCTTTCAATGTCAATGGTTGGGTTACGTTAACCAACTCAAACACTTTAGCGCTACACCTATACACTCTTGTGATTAAAACAAAATGATCTGTTTGTTGTGATAGCGGCTACCACTAGTCTAGGCAGCGCAAGGTACCCTTTTACATCAGAATCACCACTAGCATTTTAGAGGTGTGGTGGTGGAACAAGCACCAACAATACTGAACCCTGTCCTGTATCCTTCCCAGCTGCCAGCAGAGTTACCCAGTGCGCCGTGAAAGAAAGGTTACGTCCCTGCCCATGCCTGCTGGACCATAAGTCAACGGTAGGGATGAGCCGAACACCCCCCTGTTCGGTTCGCACCAGAACATGCGAACAGGAAAAAAGTTCGTTTGAACACGCGAACACCGTTAAAGTCTATGGGACACGAACATGAATAATCAAAAGTGCTAATTTTAAAGGCTTATATGCAAGTTATTGTCATAAAAAGTGTTTGGGGACCTGGGTCCTGCCCCAGGGGACATGGATCAATGCAAAAAAAAGTTTTAAAAACTGACGTTTTTTCAGGAGCAGTGATTTTAATAATGCTTAAAGTCAAACAATAAAAGTGTAATATCCCTTTAAATTTCATAGCTGGGGGGTGTCTATAGTATGCCTGTAAAGGGGCGCATGTTTTCTGTGTTTAGAACAGTCTGACAGCAAAATTACATTTCGAAGGAAAAAACCCATTTAAAACTACTCGCGGCTATTGCATTGCCGACAATGCACATAGAAGTTCATTGATAAAAACGGCATGGGAATTCCCCACAGGGGAACCCTGAACCAAAATTTAAAAAAAAAATGACGTGGGAGTCCCCCTAAATTCCATACCAGGCCCTTCAGGTCTGGTATGGATATTAAGGGGAACCCCGGCCAAAATGTTTTAAAAAAATGACGTGGGGTACCCCCTAAATTCCATACCAGACCCTTCAGGTCTGGTATGGATTTTAAGGGGAACCCCATGACAAAAAAACAAAAAACGGCGTGGGGTCCCCCCAAAAATCCATACCAGACCCTTATCCGAGCACGCAACCTGGCAGGCCGCAGGAAAAGAGGGGGGGACGAGAGTGTGCCCCCCCTCCTGAACCGTACCAGGCCACATGCCCTCAACATTTGGAGGGTGCTTTGGGGTAGCCCCCGAAAACACCTTGTCCCCATGTTGATGAGGACAAGGGCCTCATCCCCACAACCCTGGCCGGTGGTTGTAGGGGTCTGCGGGCTGGGGGCTTATCGGAATCTGGAAGCCCCCTTTAACAAGGGGACCCCCAGATCCCGGCCCCCCCTGTGTGAAATGGTAAGGGGGTACTTACCCCTACCATTTAACTAAAAAACTGTCAAAAATGAAGAGAAGAAGATGAAGAGAAGAGCGGGAGCCTCCCCCCATGCCATGGGTGCGGAGCGGCCCGAGGAGAAGAAGATAGAAGACGCCGCAGAGGAGATGCTGGACGAGAACGCCGGAGGAAGAACCAGAAGAGCCAGAAGTACCAGAAGAAGAAGATGAAGGAAGATAGAAGAAAGAAGAAGCATTTAAATAAAGGAATTGTCAAAAACTGTCTCTTGTCATTTTTAACATTTTTGACAGTTTTTTTAGTGAAATGGTAAGGGTAATTACCCCCTTACCATTTCACACAGGGGGGGGCCGGGATCTGGGGGTCCCCTTGTTAAAGGGGGCTTCCAGATTCCGATAAGCCCCCCGCCCGCAGACCCCCACAACCACCGGCCAGGGTTGTGGGGATGAGGCCCTTGTCCTCATCAACATGGGGACGAGGTGTTTTGGGGGGCTACCCCAAAGCACCCTCCCAATGTTGAGGGCATGTGGCCTGGTATGGTTCAGGAGGGGGGGGGCGCACTCTCATCCCCCCCTCTTTTCCTGCAGCCTGCCAGGTTGCGTGCTCGGATAAGGGTCTGGTATGGATTATTGGGGGGACCCCACGCCATTTTTTTTTTTGTGCGGGATTTCCCTTAAATTCCATACCAGACCTGAAGGGTCTGGTATGGAATTTAGGGGGAACCCCACGTCATTTTTTTTTAAAATTTTGGCCGGGGTTCCCCTTAATATCCATACCAGACCTGAAGGGCCTGGTATGGAATTTAGGGGGACTCCCACATCATTTTTTTTTAAATTTTGGTTCGGGGTTCCCCTGTGGGGAATTCCCATGCCGTTTTTATCAATGAACTTCTATGTGTATTGTCGGCAATGCAATAGCCGCAAGTAGTTTTAAATGGGTTTTTTCCTTCGAAATGTCATTTTGTCAGACTGTTCTAAACACGGGAAACATGTGCCCCTTTACAGGCATACTATAGACCCCCCAGCTACGAAATTTAAAGGGATATTACACTTTTATTGTTTGACTTTAAGCATTAATAAAATCACTGCTCCTGAAAAAACGGCCGTTTTTAAAACTTTTTTTTGCATTGATCCATGTCCCCTGGGGCAGGACCCGGGTCCCCAAACACTTTTTATGACAATAACTTGCATATAAGCCTTTAAAATTAGCACTTTTGATTTCTCCAATAGACTTTTAAAGGGTGTTCCGTGGCATTCGAAATTGCCGCGAACACCCCAAATTGTTCGCTGTTCGGCGAACTTGCGAACAGCCAATGTTCGAGTCGAACATGAGTTCGACTCGAACTCGAAGCTCATCCCTAGTCAACGGTAATATGCACCTTACTGCTGACCACTCTGTCCAACGAGGCCAAAACATTGCCTTCCACATGCTGGTAGAGAGCTGGAATGGCCTTCCGTGAAAAGAAATGGCGTTTTGGAACCTGCCACTGAGGTACAGCACATTCCACAAATTCACAAAAAGGGGGCAGAGTCTACCAGCTGAAAAGGCAGCAGTTGCAGTGCTAGCAATTTACCAAGCTAGCATTCAATTTCTATTTATGGTCCAGCAACTGGGGTAGGGAAATTTGCCTGCTAAAATCAGATGGTGGTGTACTGCTAGCCTATTGGCTGAAAGTACTTGGGCTGCTGTTCTGACCACGGTTGCAAACAGCAACGGTGCAATCTGCTGCACATGTGTCGAAAAAGGCCCACACCAAGGAACTTTTAAAAGTCAGTGGGGAGTCAGCAGTGCCAAGCAGCTGAGGAGCTCTGCAGTGTGATGCAATAGGGGGCCTGCCCTTAAGCTGCCCCCTAGAGGACATCCTGCCTCGTTGGAGTTGTGCCTCCTCCTCCTCTCAGGCACCCAAGTAGAGTCAGTGACCTCATCGTCTCCTCCCTCTTCATCACTGGAGCAAACTTGGTAGTATGCTGCAGCTGGTGGAACATGACTGCCAGTTTCTTGTCCTTCTTGGGCACCCCCTCTCTCTATGCTCACGTTACTAACTTTCTAAACCTGGGAACCAACATCAGAGCCTTCAAATCATTGCGCATCCTCCAGCAGCATGTACCATATACTGTAGTCAAATAGTTCTGGGGACTCCTCCGTGCATGATGGTGGGGCTACGGAAAGAGTGACTGTGGATAAGGAGCTGGTGGAATAGGCCGCTTTGGCAGCTGCATTGGAAGGTAAACTACTCTGAACCTGGGTGACAGAGGATGAGGCGGATGAGAATGGCTTTGTTATCCACTCCACCAACTCTTCTGCATGTTCTGGCTCAATAACACGGCCAGCAGCAGAAAAAAAGGACAAGTGTGCCCCACGGCCACCTGCAGAGGATGCACCATGTCCACGACCAGCACTGTTGACTGTAGACACAGATCCTGCTTGCCGTCTTTTAGTGGCCTGTGAGTGTCTGCCTCTCCTTGGTGGCCTTCTGGACATGATGTATATTTTGTTTTGCAACACCACACTGTATTCGATGCTGTGTACACCACCAGAAGTGTAGTAGCAACTGTACTACGGCTGCACTGTATTGTGTACTATCTACACCACCAGAAAAGTAGTAGCAACTGTACTACGGCTGCACTGTATTGTGTACTGTGTACACCACCGGAAGGGTAGTAGCAAATGTACTACGGCTGCACTGTATTGTGTACTGTGTACACCACCAGAATTGTAGTAGCAACTGTACTACAGCTGCACTGTATGGTGTACTGTGTACACCACCAGAAAAGTAGTAGCAACTGTACTACGGCGGCACTGTATTGTGTACTGTGTACACCACCAGAAAAGTAGTAGCAACTGTACTACAGCTGGACTGTATTGTGTACTGTGTACACCACCAGAAGTGTATTAGCAACTGTACTACGGCTGCACTGTGTACACCACCAAAAAAGTAGTAGCAACTGTACTACGGCTGCACTGTAATGTGTACTGTGTACACCACCAGAAAAGTAGTAGCAACTGTAATACAGCTGCACTGAATTGTGTACTGTGTACACCACCAGAAAAGTAGTAGCAACTGTACTACGGCTGCACTGTATTGTGTACTGTGTACACCACTAGAAAAGTAGTGGCAACTGTACTACGGCTGCACTGTATTGTGTACTGTGTATACCACCAGAAGTGTAGTAGCAACTGTACTATGGCTGCACTGTATTGTGTACTGTGTACACCACCAGAAAAGTAGTAGTGTCAGGTCACCTTGAGGCTAGGTGACAGATGCACACCGTTGGGATCAGGAGTGCACCTCAAGGTAGTGGACCCTACGGCTGACTGCTGCGGATGGGAGTCAGGGTGGTAAGGAAGGCAGAGCCTTTGGAACACCAGCATGGATCCCACCGGGGTTAGATCGTAAGATTCCCTGGGGCGCGGAGTCTAAGAGCCAGCAGGTGTTCACCAGAGCATCTAGTGGTGAGGATGGACTGGGCTGCAACTGGCTCCAGGTTGCGACCCCCAGGGTCCCCAGGGTCCCCCAGCTCACACCCACAGTAGGCAACAGTAGGATAGGGATAGTAAAGGAATAAGCCAAGGTCAGGGCCACAAGCAGACAAGGACAACAGAGTTCACGCCAAGGTTCAGGGTCACAGGCAAACAGGGATACTCGGGGACACGCCAAAGGTCAGGGTCAAGAGCAGACAGGAATAGTCGAGAACAGGCCAAAGTCGGTAACTGGAATCAGAAATAGGAAACACAGCAAATACACACGAAAGCTAACACACAATGGTTGATCAGCCCTGCTGGCTTGCAGTGCACAGGTTAATATAGGGTTCCCTGATAGGGCCTGGGGTGGGGCCATGCTTAGAGGAGAGGTTATAAAACCAGCCAGGTGTGAGTGGCTGGCCTCTTTTCTGAACACATGAGGAGAAGGTAAGCTGACAGAGAAAGATTACTGCATAACCATGACAAGTAGCAACTGTACTACGGCTGCACTGTATTGTGTACTGTGTACACCACCAGAAAAGTAGTAGCAACTGTATTACGGCTGCACTGTATTGTGTACTGTGTACACCACCAGAAGTGTAGTAGAAAGCGTACTACGACTGCACTGTATTGTGTACTGTGTACACCACCAGAAAAGTAGTAGCGACTGTACTATGGCTGCACTGTATTGTGTACTTTGTACACCACCAGAAAAGTAGTAGCAACTGTATTACGGCTGCACTGTATTGTGTACTGTGTACACCACCAGAAGTGTAGTAGAAAGCGTACTACGACTGCACTGTATTGTGTACTGTGTACACCACCAGAAAAGTAGTAGCG
Organism: Lithobates septentrionalis; assembly: GCA_037952835.1. Taxonomy (NCBI): domain Eukaryota; kingdom Metazoa; phylum Chordata; class Amphibia; order Anura; family Ranidae; genus Lithobates; species Lithobates septentrionalis. The sequence goes on along the minus strand of JBBDGP010000230.1, from coordinate 1,506,359 downwards.
ACTGCACTGTATTGTGTACTGTGTACACCACCAGAAAAGTAGTAGCGACTGTACTACGGCTGCACTGTATTGTGTACTGTGTACACCACCAGAAAAGTAGTAGCAACAGTACAACACAGAATGCACTGTAGATCTAGGCTACACTGGATGCCGAATATATATATTAATACACTGCCTGCACTGACTGAATATAGCGTAAACACTGAATTTATAGGCTATGCTAAATATATATATATATATATATATATATATATCAAATACACTGCCACTAACTGAAAAACATGCCTGCTTAATCTAAATCAAACTATCTTTCTGTCCACACAAACAACACTTCACAGGACCTCCGTGTAGGCAACCTTATATAGTGTGGGGCGTGGACTTAGTCCCCTGAGCCATGATTGGCCAAAGGCACCCTGCCTTTGGCCAATTATGACTTTCTTAGCAGAGAGCGCTGGGATTGGCCAAAGCATGCAGGTCAGGTGCATTCTTTGGCCAATTATCATACAGCAATGCACTGCGATCTCGCAGTGCATTATGGGGCATTCCGCGCTGCTCAAATTTCCCGCAAACGCCCCGTAATGTTCGCTGTTTTGCGAACAGGCAAATACCCGATGTTTAAGTCGAACTTATGTTCGACACGAACATCAAGCTCATCCCTATTTGTGAGCAGAGGGGGAGAGAACAGGCTACACAGGAGGGAAATACAAACAGAAAAGTAGAGCACAGGTGAGGAGAGCAGAGTGAAATGTGGAGCATATCTCCTGGGGATGTAAAATTGATTGTGAGCAAGAGTCCCCCAATACTTTTGGCACAGAACAGAACGCACCCTTCCCTCTTTATATTATAAAGGATGAAATAGTGAAAAGAGCAACAAAATGCAGTTAATAAATATACTGTATATTAAAGGATGTGTTATGTTTTATGTTTAAAAGGAAATCATCTGTACAAGTCATACAATAAAGTAATATATCAAATTACTTTAGATAGAGAATACCTCAAATGTCTAAATTTTGTATAGGGAATATTTCAACTTTAGTTTAATGATGTCGTAATTTGATGTTTCCCTCCTAAATGACATCAGAGCTGCTTTAAATCCGACAGTAGAATTAATAGCATAACTACTCCTCTAAGAAAAGCTTGATTCTAAAAAGTTATGGCTCTAGAGCAAATCTTCTCCGATTGAATATATGACCACTAAGGGAAAAATTAATCAAATGAGTATTCACAAGATGCAGCATCAGTGGGGGGCATTTTTCTCTCTGTAGATGTCACTGTGTATAGCTTGGTGTTTGAAATCAGAATCTTTTTTATTGATAAGTTCAAATAATTGATAAACATGGCTTAAAGGTAAAAGTGTAATTGCTTTTACTCTTATTCAACAAGAAATGGAAGGATAAAAGTGTTTTCTTTTCCAAAGGAATTGAAGACAAATATTTCAGGAGTGACATATAATGAATGTATTCATAATTACACCCTTTCTATTTATCATACAATCTGACACATACAGTTGCTAAAATATGTAAACGGCATTGGGGTTGTTTATCTTTTTTTGAATTTCATTTTTTAGGCTAAATTGCCACTGTATTGAAAAAATAAAATATATGTTTATTAGGAACCAACACTTTTAGGTACTGCAAATTCAGCAGAAATGTATATTATTTTGGGGGCTCAACAAGGGGGGGGGGGGGTTGGGGGGGGTTAGGGGGGTTGATGGTTAAGTTTCACTTAAGCTTAGGGTTACTTTAAAGCAATCTGTAACTGAAATAAAAGAGGGTCAAGCTGCTATTGATACATGCAACAGCTTCCCAAATCCTTTTGCCGCATCCAAATGCCACAAACCTCAAAGCCTTACCTCCATATATTCTTGTTGGGAAGTTACTATGGTTCACAGCCACACTGGTATATGGGAATGTATAGAAAGCAGGAAGGGTCAGACAAGCCTCAGCTTCAGGAAGTGTTGAAGCTTGATATTTGGCCATGACAGGTAGGTGTAGGAGGTTGCTGAACGTATATGCATGTACCTCTATATGCCTGAATATCATACATACATCAGTTTGCCGACCAGGCCAAAGCCGAATAAGTCAAAAACGTATTAAAAGACACACCCAGGCAGACCGATAATTAATTGATGCACAGTCTATGGGGATACATGGGCTCTTCCACAGACAGTGGGATAAAAAGTATAAGATTATTCCAATAGTAAATCACTCTATCCACAGAGACCAACCCTTGAAATTCTCCAATCGAAGGGTATAACAATTCACATAGAATGCAGCTGAAGCTGAGTGTTCAATAGAACTACAATAAGGGTATTGCAGGCAGGATGGGGAGATACGAGTGAGATGGAAATGGGAGTAGCTGGCTATACCTTGAATGGAGTCTATGGATAAACAGCAGAACCAGTCACAAAGGTTGGTGAAAGTCAACCCCCCGACAGGAGATTCACAGCCACATGTCGCTGGGTGAATAAAGATTGGTTGAGGACGCAACACATAAATCCCATATAGCAATCACTGGGCAGCATGTAGCCACTATTCATAAGTATGCTCACCACCTCTTGTCTCACAGAAGGGGGGTTGTAGCAAAGCCTCATGCTGTGTGTAGTCCATGCTTGCCAGTTCCAGTTACATAGTCCAACAGTCCGGGAGGATTAAAGTCCTGCAAAGCCAGCCTGCTTCCCAATAGTTGGCCGGGGTGGAAGGGTGGGTCAGGCAGGATCACCTGAGTTGCATTGTGACATCACTCTAATCGGTTTTGTTCACCTATCAGCGAACTTCTTCAGGGCAAGGAGGGACCAGTGGGTCAGTTCTTAAAAATCCCACCGTGAACTGACATATTCATTTACAGCCACCGGCTGTCCTTAGTGTACACTTCCCTCACAGATGCTCACCACCATTCACATGACATACAAAATGCATATGAAGAGCGATTCACACAATCTCACTTAATTATAAACACATGAATACGAAAAATGGACGGGAGACTTTAACCAGTCTAAATAGACTATCTAAGCTGCCTTAATAAAGTTAAAGTTAAATGTCACTCAATAAAGAAAATAACAATGAGAGCAGACCCAAGAAAAGCAAACACTCCAGACCTTAACTCTCTTCTTTTTTTCGTATTACCCGGGTGGAAGACACCCAAATATGCCCACTGTTTTGGTCTGTTCTGACTGCTGGCCACTACTCATTTGCATATCCAGTGCTATTTCATACTCTGCTCAGTTAGGTTTTGCTTCCGCTATCCCTGGGGGCACACTTTGGTGAGCTGGGTTCCCCCTCGTTTTTTGCCTTGAGGGTGTTGTTGTTTGTCCAACTCGGGGGATGCGTTGTGCACCAGGGAGGTTTTCCTAACCTCCTGCTGTCCTCGTCTGCCCTTCGGGACGGGCGTGGCCACCTGCACTTCGGCGCCATGTTCTCCACGCCCACACTGTGACGTCTTTTGACTCCAGTTGTGGGCTGTGTGGAACATCCCGTAGGCAGGGATGGTGTCTGTTTGCACACGCCTCCCTTGACGGCTGACGTCTTTGACGCCAGTCCGTCGCCTCCGTACATGACGCTGGGTGCGGAGCGTATGGTTCCACCGCGGGTTTATCTGGGTGCATGGCACGGCTGCAGTTCGCATTCGATCTTCACTGGTCTGACGTTATGGTTATAGGTCTGGGAGTGCACCGTTCAGGTTGGGGTTTTTTCAAGTCTCATCAGGTATTATTTTACTTTCCACACTCACTATGTGGGTGATATCAATCCCTCACACTACAGAGAGTTTGTCCATTCATTTTCTATTACCTACTCCTACACTCCCATCATCCTTTTTCATTTATCATTTTTAGTTCATCTATATTTTTATATATTTTTTACTTTACCCCACAGCCTCCCTACCCACACCCCTTGCCAATCCTTTTGGGTTTTCATGTTACTGTTCAGACCAGTTTACCCCACATATATATATGTATATGTTTGAGACCTACATATCTCTATATACATCCCACTATATATTTTCTAGATACGCTTTTGGGCTGTATCGTACATCTTTCATCGCATGCCCCACGCAGTCCTTGACATGCATCTGGATTCTCCTCATTGTGGTCTCCGTTCGCTGGGCCCCCTCAGCTCCCGAGCTGGACTTCCCTTCATCACCGTCTTGACATCAACGTTCGGTGACCCAACCCAGTGGAGTGGTAAGTAGGAGGTCTTCTTTTTCCTTGACCTCTTCTACCAACTACCACACTCCCCCCACTCCTACCTTCTCATTTATCCATATATACCCATTTACCCTATTTTATTTTGTTTCAGATGGTATACTGATGCATCTGCCCCTGAAGAGCGAGTAGAGACTCGCGAAACGCGTAGGGCACTATCGATGCTCTTTATATGCTTTTTACTGCTGGGTTGTTGTTGTGTTGTGGGTATTATTACTCACACATTACTCTATTCATGTATGTATAATTTACCTATCTCCCACCTTGTACGTTTACCAACTGATGCAGCAACTTACCATGTATTGTATTGTTGTTTTATGGTTATGTATTGTGTGTAATGATTGATGTTTTGTTTTTGCTTTTGCTGATAACTTGGCCACTATGCCAGGTAACGCACACTCATTGCTATTCCCATTTGGTTATACAGCATTTTGTAATTAATAAAATGATTTTATTACACTGTTATGTATGTGTGCCTAATCTCTCCCACCTCACTCAAAGTCCCAGGGCGATCTCCCCCCCTTTTTTCTAAGAAAAGCAACAGGGCATACGGAAGAGTAAACAATAGAAAAATGACAGAAATTACAGAAAATTGCAAAAATAGCATAAATATCAAGAGGTTCAAACAAGATAACAAAAATAGCAACAGGGATGGACCCATCACGCAAAGCCCATGCCAGTGATAATCACCAACAGAGAGTTTACGCTTCTAAGAACACAGATAAATTAAACTCTGTGTTTAATCCTTTTGAGCACCATAGAATCCAACAAAAAGACCCACATCTTCTCCTTCTATAATAATATGGTGTCAAAATCCCCCCCGCATAGCGGGAAGTTCAAGACGTAAATACCTTTAACTTTAAAACCACTTGGATTCCCATTATGAAAGTATTTGAAATGTGCTGCCAAGGGGCGTTCATCCTCTTTTTTATTATCTTTTTTATTTATATAATTGATACTTTTGATATGCTCACCTATCTGGGTTTTTAAAGATCTCTTGGTTTTACCAATATTGGCCTTCCCACTTGGACAAGTGAGCATATAGATCAGTGTTTTTCAACTCCAGTCCTCAAGGCGCCCCAACAGGCCATGTTTTCAGGATTTCCCTCAGATGAAACGGCTGTGGTAATTACTAAGGCAGCGAAACTGATTAAATCACCTGTGCAAAATAATGGGAAGCCTGAAAAAATGACCTGTTGGGGCGCCTTGAGGACTGGAGTTGAGAAACACTGATATAGATCACCCCTGTGGTAGAACAATTCATGAACTGTCTGATCTTAAATTGTTTGGTGCTCTCTGCATTTGTAAATGTATCAGTTTTGTCAACATACTGACAAATCCCGCACCTCCCACATGTGTATATACCTGGTTTAATAGATAGTTCGGTCAACCAATTGGTGGTGGGGGTCCTTTGAAATTCCGAGTGGACCAAACTATCTTGTAGATTTCTGGCACGTTTTGCCACCATCAAGGGGCGAGGACCAACTATCTCTTGTAATAGTGGAGTCCTGGTTAGAATATGCCAATGCCTGGTCAGGATTTCCCTGTCCTGCTTCCATTGTGATCCAAATTTGGTGATTATTCTCACCGGAGCAATAGGAGGTGAAGCATTCCCGGAGAGTTTGCTGTTGCATCCAATAAGTTCACCCTGATCATGAGCTCTAGCTCTAGTTTTTACCCGTCTGATGTTTTGGAGAGAATATCCTCTCTTCCTGAACTGCGCATACATTTCAACTGTATTCTGTTGGTACTGTGCAGTGGAGGAGCAGTTACGCCGAATACGCATGAATTGCTCCACCGGTATGCCACGGATCAAAGAGAGAGGATGGTGGCTATTGACCTGCAGCAAGGTATTCACTGCAGTTGCCTTCCGATAAGTGTTTATGTCAAGTCTGTCTGCTTTCAGGGTAATTTGGAGGTCCAAGAAGGGTAGGTTATGGAAAAAGTAAGTTAGTCTGATGTTTCTATTGTGCTTGTTTAAGACTTCCATGAATTCAACAAGTTGGTCACTAGAGCCCCCAAGAGCATTATCGATGTACCTTATCCATAAGATTCTATGTCTAAGGTACATCGAGAACACGTAAACAATCTCCTCTTGCCATAATCCCATGGCGGCTTGCATATTCCGGGGCCCAAGGGGAACCCATGGAGGTCCCTCTCAATTGTGCAAACATTTTTTTACCCCTTAGCGCCAACTGTACGCACATATGCGACCTCGGCTTTCAGGGGTTATACCGGGGTGATGCCTGCCGGTAATGCCGGTACTGCTTTTTAAAGCGGGTGGTCGGCTCTTCAGAGATAACAACCAATGCTGCTAAAAGCCACTCGGCTGTTATCCCAAAGGAGCCGCCCCCCCTCCCGCCGCCTTCCGCCGTTCTTCCTGGGAGACCCGAGCCACGATCCTGCACTTCCGCCAGCTAGAGCGAGACTGAGTCTCCTATATGTAAACACGGAAGCGACGTCACAACGTCACTACGTCACTTCCGGTTTACTCGGCTGCTAATGGTGGCGATTTAAAAAAAATTACAGTATTCAGAATTGCTGTTTTTGGCGATCTGAATACTTTGAAGTGCAAAGGAGGGATTTGGGGTCTCTCCATATAGAGTACCTGTCACCACCTATTACTGTCACAAAGGATGTTTACATTCCTTGTGACAACAATAAAAGTGATCAGATTTTTTTTTTTAAAGAGACAATGTAAAAAAATAAAAATAAATAAAATAAATAAGCAAAAAAAAAAATTTTTTAAAGCGCCCCTGTCACCGCGAGCTCGCACAGCAAAGAAAATGCACACGTAAGTCGCACCTGCATAAGTAAACTGTGTTCAAATCACACATGGGAGGTATTGCTGCAATCGTCAGAGCGAGATAAATAATTCTAGCACTAGACTTCCTCTGTAACTCTAACCTGGTAACCGTTAATTTTTTTTAAAGCGTCCCCTATGGAGATGCTATGTGCGCAATTTCAAAGCATGACATGTTAGGTATTTATTTACTCGGCATAACATCATCTTTTACATTATACAAAAAATTGGGCTAACTTTACTGTTTAGTTTTTTTTTTAATTTATGAAAATGTATTTTTCCCCAAAAATTGCGTTTGAAAGACCGCAGTGCAAATACAGTGTGACATAAAACATTGCAATGATTGACATTTTATTCTCTAGATTATCTGCTAAAAAAATATTTACAATGTTTGGAGTTCTAAGTAATTTTCTATAAAAAAATACAGATTTTAACTTGTAAGCAACAAATTCCAGAAATAGGCTTAGGCATTAAAGGGTTAATGTTTGCACTAGTGGTAGTTTTTTGCATCAATGAATTTAATCAGTTTCAATAAAGTTTTTTTTTTTAAGTACAAAGTGTTCCTTAATAAGGTTTCCTACTGCACATACTCGAGTCGCACTGCACTTCCTGAATGGTCCTGCTGTCTTCTGGGACATGTGTGTGTCCCAGAAGGCAGCAGGGGAGGCAGGGGGGAGGAGGGGCAGACACTGCATAGTTCGCTGCACAAGATTGCGCCGATCTTTCCCCGGAGGTGGGAGCAGATACCTGGATTTGACAGGTCTCCGCTCCCCTCTCCCCCCTGAAAGGTGCCAAATGTGGCACTGGAGGGGCAGAGGAATCCGATCGGCGGAAGTTCCATTTCTGTATGGAACTCTGCTTTAATTTCAGAGTCTACCTAAATAGGTAGATGTACCAGTAGGGTCAGCAGTTCTTACATATGTTACAAATATCAGACAACAGCCATTTGCGCGGAATCACTCTAGTTTTCATAAACCTCAATGCATGGAGCTCCAGCATTTAGCTGCTGGCAGTGGGCACAGGTGTCTCACGCAGCCCCCTCATTTGCACCCTGTCAAACTCTATGAGAGTCTGACAGCTGCTGCAGTTGGATAGAGCTGGATGGTGCCTTAGCTGTACGAACGTTTAGAACAGAATGCACCAAGGGACAAATGCCAGAAATGCAAGAAGTCTGTATTCTGGGCATTCATTCCTGGATGCATAGTGCCCTAAACATTTGTACAGCTAAGTGCACAATCCAGACCCATGCAGCTACAGCAGTTGCCAGACTCATGCAGAGTTTGACAGGCTGTCAGCAGCGAGGCTGGATGGGACACTAGTGCCCTGCATCCACAGCTAAATGCTGGAGCCCCATTCACTGGGGCTAGACACCCAGTGTGTATGGGGCATTGCAAGAATAATTAGTAGTGGCATAGAATGCTAAGTCCTTGGTATTCAATCTCCTCTAGTTATTACTGAGGTTTTCAAATATCAAAGAATTACATTTCTCTTTGTATTTACAGTAAGTACACTATCCTTCTAATAGACATGCATAGACATGTTGGAATACTCACAATTCAGTTGCCAACTGCTTACATATTTCATGACTTCCGATACCATGTTCATATTTCATCAAAGACTGTTTACAGCACTTTCCTATGTGCTCTGGAGGATCTTTGGTATATGTGGATTCTGATGGCCTAAAGCAAGAAGAAGCACTGGGACTCTTTGAAGCAACTGTTTTACTCAAGAAATAGAATAACATGAACACAAATGGGTTTGTGTATAACATGTTGGCTAATAGGAGATGTATTGTTACTTATGATAAGAAAACAGAATTCTAGTTTTATTTGCAAAACTGAACTGCCCAAATGACACCTGGCAGCTTGTTGATTGCTATGGGAAATGTCTTGTTAGCTCATAGCTTTTCAAACATAAGTTTTAACAAATTAACACACAGAGCAATGTTATGTGAATTTAGTCATAGACAGACCTTGAGGGGCCATAGGGGTCAAATTACGATCCCTGCCCATTTTCCAGGGGGTCCATGTGCCCTCCCTGTTACATTAGGTTTTACACCAGGCTTCACTAAATGGCAGATCGAGTCCCTATCTTATATGGTACTTCTGTTTAGGAGCCATGTCATCCCTAACCATTACCGCTGTCAATATCACAGAATTGACAGCGGGAAGCAGGACAGTCATATATGGAGGGCAGGAGCTGCTCAAGTTAACAAGCAGGTGATTGGTTGTTAGAATGCAGGACCTAGCAACCAATCATGCAGCTGCCGCTCTCCATCCAGGCGTGCTGTGCCTCCGACCTTCTGATCTGTTTGTGTAAGTGAGGGCAGTGAGGGGGTGGCAGCGTGAAGAGGAAGCTGAGGACACCAGTGTGAAAAGGGGGCGAGGATTATAATGTGGGATAGCTAAGGATTGTAATGTGGGGGCTGAAGATTGCAAAGTGGGGGAGCTGAGAACTGTAATGGGGACTGGGAATTGTAATGTGGAGGGGCTGAGGATTGTAATGTGAGGGGGTGAGTATTTTAATGTGAGGGGGATGTAAACTGTGTAATGTAAAGAGCTTAGGACTGCAATGTGTGCATGTGGGGGGGGGGGGGGGGGGGCTGAGGACTGCAATGTAGGGTTTTGAGGACTGTAATGTGGGGGGGGTAAGGACAGTAATGTGAGGGAGCTGAGAGCTGTGATGTGGGGGAGCTGAGAACTGTAATGTGGGGGAGCTGAGAACGGTAATGTGGGGGGGGGGCTGGGGACAGTAATGTGGGGGGGGTAACCATTACAGGAATGGAATGCAATATGAAATATACAATACATGTTTAGGATCACCTTCATACTCAAGCACATGAAGAATACCAACTCTGGCCATTTGTTTTTGCCTTCAGATTTGTCTTCAGATTTCAGTGGGTAGACTTGCACAAAGGACAAGGCAGCCAATGTTATTGTGTGAAGTCAATTAGTATCGGTCAGCTATTAAAATCGACAAAAGAAAGAGCTAGGGAGGAATGATAATAAAGGATACATTTATAAAACAGTGAATATGAGATGTGCCAAAAGTCAATCTTTCAGGTGTATGTGTTCTAAATTGGAGTGGTTGATTTATCTAACTAATTGTTAAATGTCACATTCACTGCTCAAATAAAGCAAGTGCTTACCTAGCCCAGGAACAAACGCTTACAGCTACAGTGGTGCTCAAAAGTTTGCATACCCTGGCAGAAATTGTGAAATTTTGGCATTAATATTGAAAATATGACTGATCATGCCAAAAAACTGTCTTTTATTTAAGGATAGCAATCACATGAAGCCATTTATTATCACATAGTTTTTTGGATCCTTTTTAAAATATAATGATAACAGAAATCACCCAAATGGCCCTGATAAAAAGTTTACATACCCTGGAATGTTTGGCCTTGGTACAGACACAGAAAGTGGCACACACAGGTTAAAATGGCAATCAAAGGTTAATTTTCCACGTTTGTGGCTTTTTAAATCACAATTAGTGTCTGTGTATAAATAGTCAATGAGTTTGTTAGCTCTCACATGGATGCACTAAGCAGGCTAGACACTGAGCCATGAGGAGGTAGAAAAAACCTGCGTAACAAGGTAATGAAACTTTACAAAGATGGAAAAGGATATAAAAAGATATCCAAAGCCTTAAATATGTCAGTCAGTACTGTTTAATCACTTATTAAGAAGTGGAAAATTAGGGTCTCTTTGGATACCAGGCCAAGGTCAGGTAGACCAAGAAAGATTGCGGCCACAACTGGCGGAAGAATTGCTCAGGATACAAAGAAAAATCCACAGGTAACCACAGGAGAAATACAAAAAGACAGTGTGATTATTTTTAAGGAGCACAATTCACCGATACTTGAACAAAAAAGAGCTGCATGGTTGAGGTGCCAGAAGGAAGCCTTTACTGTGCCAATGCCACAAAAAAGCCAAAGAGGCATGTCAAGGTGTTGTTGGGCATATTGTAACCAGGCTCTTTTTGTGGAACTTGTACAGTAAAGGCTTGTTTCTGGCAACTTGACCATGCAACTCTTTTTTGTTCAAGTATCATCGTATTGTGCTCTTTAAAAACACAGACCATCTTTTTTCAGAGCAGCCAGTATTTCTCCTGAGGTTACCTGTGGGTTTTTCTTTGTATCCTGAACAGTTCCTGTGGCAGTTGTGGCTGAAATCTTTCTTGATCTACCTTACCTTTGTATCAAGAGATCCCCAAATTTTCCACTTCTTATTAAGTGATTGAACAATACTGACTGGCATATTCAAGGCTTTGGATATCTTTTTATATTTTTTCCATCCTTTCAACTGTAAACTCCACGAAACTTGAAAATTCTCCCTTGCTATGCCTACACTGCATGGGTTAACTGTTCCTTTAGGTCTGGGAGGCATTGGAAACTAGATTTACTTACTTTAAAAAAAAATGGCGTGGGGGTCCCCCAGGTCCCCAGGCACTATATACTCTGAACAGCAGTATATATAGTATATGTCCTGCCCTATATATTCTGCAGAAAATTGGGCCTTAGAGGTTGGTGGTACCAAAACACTGTAAGCCCTCATAGTTAATCTTGTTGGGTGCAGGAACAGGCCCTGCTGTGAAATATTATATCAAGAATTGTAATTACATGTCCCTGTTAAACAGGGGCAGAAAAATTAGGCCTTTGGCGGTGGTGGTGGTGCCACAACACTGTAAGCCCTCACAGTTACTCTTGGTGGGCGCAGGAACGGGCCCTGATGTGAAATATTAGATCAAAAATTGTAATTAAATGCCCTTGTTAAACAGGGCAGAAAAATTGGGCGTTTGGTGGTGGTGGTGCCACAACAATGTAAGCCCTCACAGTTACTCTTGGTGGTTGCAAGAACGGGCCCTGCTGTGAAATATTAGAACAAAAATTGTAATTACATGCCCCTGTTAAACTGGGGCAGAAAAATTGGACCTTAGGCGGTGGTGGTGGTGCCCTAAACTAAAAATATTGTTGGAAGATAGCATCATCAAGATTGAGGATAAATAGGATAGTCACTCAGCATAGGCAGTCTGCAAGGGATTCCACATCCATAGAAAATTCAATCAGTTACATCAGCATCAGGTGCTTGATAGCTGCTGATCCAAGACTGATTCATTTTTATGAATATGAGCCTATCAATGGAGTCTGTGGACAGGCGCACTCTATGATCCGTTACAAACCCTCCAGCAGCACTGAGTGTGCATTCAGAAAGAACGCTGGATGAAGGACAGGCCAGTAGCTCAATTGCATATTGAGCAAGGTCTGGCCAGTGGTCCATCCTCAAGACCCAGTAACCCAGTGGATGCTCTGTTGGAAAGGTCTCCAAGTCTGCTTTTGCCTCTAGATATTTCTGCCCCATGTAATGCAGACGCTGGCGATGGTTGCTTGAACCGATCAGACCTTGGCGCTGATGACTGAAAAATTATCTAAAAGTATCAGTCAGCCGGCCACCTTCTCCACCGCTCTTCCTCTGACTAAACAAAGCCTCAGCAACATGTTGTCCAGCACCAGAAAACTGTAACCTCCCAGGGTCTGGAAATTCATTGCACCAACGTTTCTTCAAGGCCTCCTGAAGATGTTTTATCCTCTGCTCCATCTGCGAAGGCAGGGTGAGTTCTGCAACCTTACCCTTTTGACGTGGATCAAGAAGGGTTGCCAGCCAGTAATAATCCCTCTCCTTGATACCATGAATCCTAGGGTCCTTTCGCAGGCTTTGCAGAATCAGGGAGGCCATGCAGCTTGCAGTTTGCAGAGGCATTCGATTCTGAGTCCTCTGGGTCACTAACGATCACATGATCTGTAACACCCTCCTCACAGCCACGTACAACTCCTTGGGTTTCTGGGGACTGAAAACATCTCTTGAAGAATGCTGCTGAGTGTTACCCTCCATGTCCATGCTGACACAATAATCCATCTCCTCTTCTTATTCCTGTGTATTTGGCGGGCCTGTTGACTGTAGACAGAGAGCCTGCCTGCCCTCTTTTAGTGGCCTGTGAGTATCTGCCTCTTCTTGGTGGCCTTCTGGACATGATGTGTATTTTGTTTTGCAACACCACACTACACTGTGTTGTATACTGTGTACACCACCAGAAGTGTAGAAGCAACTGTTCTACGGCTGCACTGAATTGTATACTGTGTACACCACCAGAAGTGTAGTAGCAACTGTACTATGGCTGCACTGTATTGTGTACTGTGTACACCACCAGAAATGTAATAGCAACTGTACTACAGCTGCACTGCATTTTGTACTGTGTACACCACCAGAAGTGTAGTAGCATTTGTACTATGGCTGCACTGTATTGTGTACTGTGTACACCACCAGAAAAGTAGTAGCAACTGTACTACGGCTGTACTGTGTACACCAGCAGAAAAGTAGTAGCACTGTACTATGGCTGCACTGTATTGTGTTCTGTGTACACCACCAAAAAAGTAGTAGCAACTGTACTACGGCTGCACTGTATTGTGCACTGTGTACACCACCAGAAGTGTAGTAGCAACTGTACTATGGCTGCACTGTATTGTGTACTGTGTACACCACCAGAAGTGTAGTAGCAACTACTACGGCAGCACTGTATTGTGTACTGTGTACACCACCAGAAAAGAAGTAGCAACTGTACTACGGCTGCACTGCATTGTGTACTGTGTACACCACCAGAAGTGTAGTAGCAACTGTACTACGGCAGCAATGTATTGTGTACTGTGTACACCACCAGAAGTGTAGTAGAAAGCTTACTACGGCTGCACTGTTTTGTGTACTATGTATACCACCAGAAAAGTAGTAGCAACTGTACTATGGCTGCACTGTATTGTGTACTATGAACACCACCAGAAAAATAGTAGAAACCATGCTACGGCTGCACTGTATTGTGTACTGTGTGCACTACCAGAAAAGTAGTAGTAACAGTACACCACAGAATGCACTGTAGATATAGGCTTCACTGGATGCAGAGTACATATATATATATATATATATATATATATATATATATATATATATATATATATATATATATATATATATATATATATATATATATATATATATATATATATATATATATATATATATATATTTTTATATATATATATATATATATATATATATATATATGTGACTGTATATATATATATATTAATACACTGCCTGCACTGACTGAATATAGAGTAAACACTGAATATATAGGCTATGCTAAATGCAGAGTATATATATATATATATATATATATATATATATTAGACTGGCTGTATATATATATATCAAATACACTACCACTAACTGAATACCCTGCCTGCTTAATCTAAATCAAACTATCTCTCCGTCCACACCAACAACACTACACAGGGCCTCCATGTAGGCAGCCTTATATAGTGTGGGGCATGGACTTAATCCCCCTTAGCCATAATTGGCCAGAGGCACCCTGGTCAATTATGGCTCTCTTAGCAGAGGGTGCTGGGATTGGCCAAAGCATGCAGGTCAGGTGCATGCTTTGGCCAATCATCATACAGCAATGCACTGCAATCTCACAGTGCAATATGGGGCGTTCTGCGACATTAGAATTTTCTGCAAACACTCCATAATGTTTGCTGTTCTGCGAATGGGCGAAAACCCGATGTTTGAGTTGAACTTATGTTCGACCTGACCATCAAGCTCATCCCTAATTTTGAGCAGAGGGGGAGAGAACAGGCTACACAGGAGGGAAATACAAACAAAACAGTAGAACACAGGTGAGGAGAGCAGAGTGAAATGTGGTGCATACTTCCTAGTGTAAAATTGATTTTGAGCAAGAATCCCCCAATACTTTTGTCACAGAACAGAAAGCGCCCTTCTCTCTTTATATTATAAAGGATGAAATAGTGAAAAGAGAAACATAATGCAGTTAATAAATATACTGTATATTAAAGGATGTGTTATGTTTTATGATTAAAAGGAAAGCATCTGTGCAAGTAATACAATAAAGTAATATATCAAATTACTTTAGATAGAGAATACCTCAACTGTCTAAATTTTGTATAGGGAATATTTCAACTTTAGATATTTTAATGATATCGTAATTTTATGTTTCCCTCCTAAATAACATCAGAGCTGTTTTAAATCCAACAGTAGAATTAATAGCATAACTATTCATGTGCTCCTCTAAGAAAAGCTTGATTCTAAAAAGTTATGGCTCTAGAGCAATTCTTTTCCGACTGAAAATATGACCACTAAGGGAAATATTAATCAAATTAGTATTCACAAGATGCAGCAGGAGTGGGGGCCATTTTCTCTCTGTAGATGTCACTGTGTATTGCTTGGTGTTTGAAATCAGAATCTTTTTTTTATTGACAAGTTCAAATAATTGATAAACATGGCTTAAAGGTAAAAGTGTAATTGCTTTTACTCTTATTCAACAATAAATGGAAGAACTTAGGGCTAAAAGTGTTTTCTTTTCCCAAGGAATTGAAGACAAATATTTCAAGAGTGGCATATAATAAATGTATTTATAATTACACCCTTTCTATTTATCATACAATCTGACACGTACAATTACTAAAATATGTAAACGGCATTGGGGTTGTTTATCTTTTTTTAATTTAATTTTTTAGGATAAATTGCCACTGTACTGAAAAAATAAAATATATGTTTATTAGGAACCAACACTTTTAGGTACTGCAAATTCAGTGTAAATATATTTTATTTTGGGGGTTCAACAAGGTTAGGGGGTTGATGGTTAAGATGCACTTAAACTTAGGGTTACTTTAAAGCAATCTGTAACTAAAAGAAAAGAGGGTCAAGCTGCTATTGAACAGCTTCCCAAATCCTTTTGCCACATCCAAATGCCACAAACCACAAAGCCTTGCCTCCATACATTCTTGTTGGGAAGTTACTATGGTACACAGCCACACTGGTACATGGGAATGTACAGAAAGCAGGAAGGGTCAGACAAGCCTCAGCTTTAGGAAGTGTTGAGGCCGGGTTCACACATGTGCGGTGCAAATTGAAGCTCCAGTTTCACTGCAAAGGTAAAAAATCAGTTGTTCAGAGGTTCCTCTGCATTTTAGCTGCGGATCAGTGAGCAGGGAGAGGGGGGAGAGGGGGAGGTGTAGTGAGGAGAAGGAGAGAATTTGTGTTCAGAATGGAATGCATCTGCAAATCAGATGCGTTCCCACAGAAGATAATTGGCTTGTAATTCGTACCGCAATGCCCAGAAAATGGACACTTTTTTTGTACAATGCGCAGTGCGAATGCACCGCAGATATGTGAACCAGCCTCATTAAAATTAATGTATTTTGAAATGTCCTGCGAATTGGATGCGGTGTAAGCCTCATCTAATTCGCATATTTGTAAACGGGGCCTTAAGCTTGATATTTGGCCAGGACAGGTAGATGTGGGAGGTTGCTGAACGTATATGCATGTACCTCTATATGCCTGAATATCATACATACATCCGTTTGCCACACCTTCTTTGACCCAGTGAAAACTTGTCTTTAACCACTTGCCGACCAGGCCATAGCCAAATGACTCAAAAACGTATTAAAATGCACACCCAGGCAGACCGATAATTAATTGATGCACAGGGTGGTTCAAGTTCAGAACCATATAACTATGCTGGTGCCCCCACCTAAATCATGCATAAACTGAAAAAAATGGGGATTGAAGAAACCTTATTAATCGATTCAGCCCTGGAAGATTTGGCTGCTGAATGACCAGGCCATTTTTTGTATTCGGCACTGTGTCGCTTTACTGGCAAGTCCACAGTCGTGCGGCACTGCAGCCAAACAAAATTGATGTCCTTTTTTCCCTACAAATAAAGCTTTCTTTTGGTGATATTTGATCATCTCTGCGGTTTTTATTTTGTGCAATATAAACAAAAAAAAAGTGACAATTTTGAAAAAAACACAATATTTTGTACTTTTTGCTACAACCCCTGGCAAAAATTATGGAATCACCAGTCCCTGAGGATGTTCCTTCAGTTGTTTATTGTTGTAGAAAAAAAGCAGATCACAGACATGGCCAAAAACTAAAGGCATTTCAAATGGCAACTTTCTGGCTTCAACCACTTTAAGACCAGCCTCGTTTTGGATTTTAGGTGTTTACATGTTTAAAACAGGTTTTTTTGCTAGAAAATTACTTAGAACCCCCAAACATTATATATTGTTTTTTTTCTAACACCCTAGAGAATAAAATAGCGGTCATTGCAATACTTTTTTTTGCACCGTATTTGCGCAGCAGTCTTCTAAGCGCACTTTTTTTGGAAAAAATTCACTTTTTTGAAAAAAAAAATAAGACAACAGTAAAGTTAGCCCAATTTTTTTTATATTGTGAAATATAATGTTACGCCAAGTAAATTGATACCCATCATGTCACGTTTCAAAATTGCGCCCGCTCGTGGAATGGCGTCAAACTTTTACCCTTAAAAATCTCCATAGGCGACGTTTAAAAAATTCTACAGATTGCATGTTTTGCGTTACAGAGGAGGTCTAGGGCTAGAATTATTGCTCTCACTCTACCGGTCGCGGCGATACCTCACATGTGTGGTTTGACCACTGTTTTCATATGCGGGCGCTACTCACGTATGCGTTCGCTTCTGCGCGCGAGCTCGTCGGGACAGGGCGCTTTAAAAAAATTTTTTTTTTTTTTTTATTATTTATTTTACTTTATTTTATTTATTTTTTCACTGTTTTAAAAAAAAAAAATTGGATCACTTTTATTCCTATTACAAGGAATGTAAACATCCCTTGTAATAGAAAAAAGCATGACAGGTCCTCTTAAATATGAGATCTGGGGTCAAAAAGTCCTCAGATCTCATATTTAGACTAAAATGCAAAAAAAAAAAAAAAAAAAAAAAAAAAAAGTCGTTTAAAAAAATGACACAAAAAAAATTGTGCCTTTAAGAGAAGTGGGCGGAGCTGACGTAATGACGTCGCTTCGGCCGTCACATGGTATGGAGACGGGTGGGGGCCATCTTAGCCTCACTCGTCTCCATACCTAAGCAGGAACCCGCCGCAGAGACCACCATTATCATGTAGGGAACCGCTGGCCCTAAAGATGGATACCTCGGTTGTGGCAGCAGCTGCTGCCGTTACCGAGATATCCATCTTTAAAAAAAGGACGTATATTTACAATGGGCGGTCCGGAAGTGGTTAAAAAACACTAAAAGAAATCAAGAAAAATAATTGTGGTGGCCAGTAACAGTTAGATTTATAGAACAAGCACAGGGAATAAATTATGGAATCACTCAATTCTGAGGAAAAAATTATGGAATCATGAAAAACAAGCAAACAAAATAACACTCCAACACATCACTAGTACTTTGTTGCACCACCTCTGGCTTTTATAACTGCTTGCAGTCTCTGAGGCATTGACTTAATGAGCGATAAACAGTACTCTTCATCAATCTGGCTCCAGCCTTCTCTGATTGCTGTTGCCAAATCATCTTTGCAGGTTGGAGCTTTGTCATGGACCATTTTCTTTAACTTCCACCACAGATTTTCAATTGGATTGAGATCTGGGCTGTTTGCAGGCCATGACATTCACCTTATGTGTCTTTCTTCAAGGAATTTTTTCACAGTTTTTGCTCTATGGCAAGATGCATTATCATCTTGATAAATGATTTCATCATCCCCAAACATCCTTTCAATAGATGGGATAAGAAAAGTGTCCAAAATTTCAATGTAAACCTGTGCATTTATTGAAGATTTAATGACTGCCATCTCCCCAGTGCCTTTACCTGACATCCAGCCCCATATCATAATTGACTGTGGAAATTTGCATGTTTTCTTCAGACAGTCGTCTGCATAAATCTCATTGGAATGGCACCAAACAAAAGTTCCAGCATCATCACCTTGCCCAATGCAGATTCGAGATTCATCACTGAATATGACTTTCATCCAATCATCCACAGTCCACGATTGCCTTTCCTTAGCCCATTGTAACCTTGTTTTTTTGTGTTTAGGTGTTAGAGATGGCTTTCTTTTAGCTTTTCTGTATGTAAATCCCATTACCTTTAGGCGGTTTCTTACAGTTCGGTCACAGATGTTGACTCCAGTCTCCTCCCATTTGTTCCTCATTTGTTTTGTTGTACATTTTCTGTTTTCAAGGCATATTGCTTTAAGTTTTCTGTCTTGACGCTTTGATGTCTTCCTTGGTCTACCAGTATGCTTGGCTTTAACCACCTTCCCATGTTGTTTGTATTTGGTCCATGTTTTAGACACAGCCGACTGTGAACAACCAACATCTTGTGCAACACTGCGTGATGATTTACCCTCTTTACCTACATTCTAACAAGCAGATTTAATCTGATGCAGGTGTTAGTGTTTGTAATGAAAATTTACAGGGTGATTCCATAATTTTTTCCTCAGAATTGAGTGATTCCATAATTTATTTCCTGTGCTTGTTCTATAAATCTAACTGTTACTGGCCACCACAATTTTTTTTCTTGATTTCTTTTAGTGTTTCTTAAAGCCAGAAAGTTGCCATTTGAAATGCCTTTAGTTTTTGGCCATGTCTGTGATCTGCTTTTTTTCTACAACAATAAACAACTGAAGGAACATCCTCAGGGACTGGTGATTCCATAATTTTTGTCAGGGGTTGTATAATAAATATCCCCATTTTTTCCCCCTAATTTTTTCTCCGTTTAGCTTGAGATGTGTTCTTCTACATATCTTTGGTAATAAAAATCACAATAAGCATATATTGATTGGTTTGCGCAAAAGTTATAGCTTCTACAAAATAGGGGATAGATTTATACCATTTTTATTATTTTTTATTTTTTTTACTAGTAATGGCGATGATCTGTGATTTTTATCAGGACTGCGACATTATGGCGGACTTATCGGACACTTTTGACACATTTTTGGGACCACTGTAAAAATGTCACTGGCAGGGAAGGGATTAAAACTAGGGGGCGATCAAGAGGTTAACTGTGTTCCCTCCCTGTGTTCTAACTTAGGGGACTGTCTAGGGGAGATGACAGATCGCTGTTCATACTTTGTATGAACAGATGATCAATCTCTTCTCCCCTCAGAGAACCGGAAACTGCGTCTTTACACACCGGTTCTTGGTGTGTCATGAGTGATCGCGGGAGCCTGGCGGTCATCATGACCGCCATGCACTTGCATGCAGCGCGCCCCTAGTGGCCACAGGGCAAAGCGACATTACATAATGTTGTTTCGCCCAGCCGTGCCATTCTGTCGCAGTAAAACTACGGAGGATGGTCGGCAAGTGGTTAAGATACACTCTGGACTTAAAAAACAACTTTATTGAAAACTATTAAATGAAAAAATACAAAAAAACTACCACTAGTGCAAACATTAAAACCATAGAATCCAACAAAAAGATTCACTGTCCAATATTGGCCTTCCCACGTGGACAAGTGAGAGCACCCTTGTGGTAGAACAATTTGTGAACTGTCTCATCTTAAATTGTTTGGTGCTCTCTGCATTTGTAAATGTATCAGTTTTGTCAACATACCGACAAATCCCGCACCTCCCACATGTGTGCATACCTGGTTTAATAAATAGTTACGTCAACCATTTGGTGGTGGGGGTCCTTTGAAATTCTGAGTGGATCAAACTATATTGTAGATTTCTGGCATGTTTTGCCACCACCAAGGTGCAAGGACCAACTACAGGCATACCCCACTTTTAAGTACACAATGGGGTTTATTTACTAAAGCTGGAAAGTGCAAAATCAGGCTCACTTCTGCATAGAAACCAATGAGTTCTAACCCCAGCTTGTTCATTTAAGCTTTGGTAATAAAACCTGGAAGCTCATTGGTTTCTATGCAGAAGTGACCCTGATTTTGCACTTTCCAGCTTTAGTAAATAAACCCAATTGTGTACTTAAAAGTGGGGTATGCCTGTATCTCCTGTAATAGTTGAGTCCTGGTTAGAATATGCCAATGCCTGGTCAGGATTTCCCTGACCTACTGCCATTGTGATCCGAACTTGGTGATTATTCTCACTCTAGCATTCGGAGGTGAAGCATTCACGGAGAGTTTGCTGTTGCATCCAATAAGTTCACTCTGATCACAAGCTCTAGCTCTAGTTTTTGCCCCACCGATATGCTGCGGATCAAAGAAGGAGGATGGTGGCTATTGGCCTGCAGCAAGGTATTCACTGCAGTTGCCTTCTGATAGGTGTTCATGTCAAGTCTGTCTGCTTTCAGGGTAATTTGGAGGTCCAAGAATGGTAGGGTATGGAAAAGGTAAGTCAGTCTGATGTTTCTATTGTGCTTGTTTAAGACCTCCATGAATTCAACAAGTCGGTCACTAGAGCCCCCCAGAGCATCAGGACATTATCGATGTACCTTATCCATAAGAGACTATGTCTAAGGTGCATCAGGGACACGTAAACAATATTCTCTTCCCATAATCCCTGGTGGAGGCTTGCATATTCTGGGGCCCAAGGGGAACCCATGAAGGTCCCTCTCAATTGTGCAAACATTTTTTTACCCCTTAGCGCCGACCATACGCACATATGCGGCCTTGGCTTTCAGGGGTTATACTGGGGTGCTGCCTGCAGCTGCAGGTACCGCTTTTTAGAGCGGGCAGTCAGCTCTTCAGGGATTACAGCCAATGCGGCTAAAAGCCGCTCGGCTGTTATCCCGAAGGAGCCGTCCCCCCCTCCCGCCACCTTCCACGGCTCTTTTCGGGCCTCCCATCCCATTGGGAGACCCGAGCCAAGATCTGGCACAGCTAGAATAAGACTGAGTATCCTATATGTAAACAGGGAAGCGATGTCACAACGTCACTTCCGGTTTACTCGGCTGCTAATGGCAGCGATTTAAAAAAAAATGACAGTATTCAGAATTGCCATTTTTGGCGATCTGAATACTTTGAAGTGCAAAGGAGGGATTTGGAGTCTTTTAGACCCACGATCTCTCCATAAAGAGTACCTGTCACCACCTATTACTGTCACAAGGGATGATTACATTCCTTGTGACAACAATAAAAGTGATCAGAATTTTTTTTTAAAGAGACAATGTATAAAAAAATAAATAAATAAAATAAATAAGAAAAAACAAACATTTTTTAAAGTGACCCTGTCACATGTTAGTCACACCTGCATATGTAAACGGTGTTCAAATCACACATGTGAGGTATTGCTGCAATTGTCAGAGCAAGAACAATAATTCTAGCACTAGACTTCGTCTGTAACTTTAACCTTGTAACTGTTATTTTTTTTTAAAGTGTCGCCTATGGAGATGATATGTGCACAAAGCATGACATGTTAGGTATCTATTTACTCAGCGTAACATCATCTTTCACATTGTACAAAAAATTGGGCTAACTTTACTGTTTATATTTTTTTAATTCATAAAGATGTATTTTTCCCCAAAAATTGCATTTGAAAGACCGATGCGCAAATACAGTGTGACAAAAAATATTGCAATGATTGCCATTTTATTCTCTAGATTTTCTGCTAAAAAAATATATAATGTTTGGGGTTCTAAGTAATTTTCTAGCAAAAAATACGGATTTTAACTTGTAAACAACAAATGTCAGAAATAGGCTTAGGCATGAAAGGGTTAATGTTTGCAGTAGTGGTAGTTTTTTGCATCAATTCATTTAATCATTTTCAATAAAGTTGTTTTTTAAGTCCAAAATGTTCCTTAATAAGGTTTCTTGGTGATCTTCAATCCCCATAGCCGAATGACGGCTACAGCACGGCCGGCTAATTTTGGGAAGGCGAACAATGACATCCTCCCGTGAACGAGCATTTTGTGTGCCCCCTGGGGTGTGCATCCTGCAGCGTCGATGACCGCCGGGTTCTCGGGCCCTGGCGCATCACGGATCAGGGTAAAGGGCTAATCCCAGCAGCCCTTTACCACGTGATTACTCCATCCAATGATGGAGTGATCACTGTCAATAAACCGGCCTCATGTCCGGTTCTCTTCTCTCCTCACACCGATCGTGTGAGGAGAGGAGGGAAAAGCTACAGCGTGAGGCTGCTTGTGTTTTTTCTTTTTATTCCAAGTGCCCATCAGTGCTCTACAGTGTCCAACAGTGCCCCATCCATGCCACAACTGTGCCCCAGCAGTGCCACAACTGTGCCCCATCCGTGCCACATCAGCGCCCAGCAGTGCAACATCTGTCCCTCAGCAGTGCCCCATCAGTGCCACTACAGTGCCCCATCAGTGCAAATCTGTGCCACATCAGTGCACATATGTGCCCCATCATTGCCACATCAGTACCCAGCAGTGCCACATCTGTGCCCAGCAGTGCTCTACAGTGAACCAGCAGTGCTACATCTGTGCGCAGCAGAGCCACATCAGTGCCCCATCAGTGCTCTACAGTGCCCTATCAATGCCACATCAGTGCATATCTGTGCCCCATCAGTGCACATATGTGCCCCATCAGTGCCACATCAGTGCATATCTGTGCCCCATCAGTGCAACAACAGTGCTCTACAGTGCCCCATCAGTGCACACCTGTGCCCCATCAGTGATCTACAGTGCCCCATCAGTGCCACATCAGTGCATATCTGTGCCACATCAGTGCCCATCTCGGCCCCAGCAGTGCCACAACAGTGCTCTACAGTGCCCCATCAATGCACATCTGTTCCCCATCAGTGCCACATCAGTGCCCAGCAGTGTCACATCAGTGCCCAGCAGTTCTCTACAGTGCCCCATCAGTGCACATTTGTGCCCCATCAGTGCTCTACAGTGCCCCATCGGTGCACATATGTGCCCCATCAGTGCCACATCAGTGTATATCTGTGCCCCATCAGTGCCACAACAGTGCTCTACAGTGCCCCATCAATGTACATCTGTGCCCCATCAGTGCCACATCAGTGCCCAGCAGTTCTCTACAGTGCCCCATCAGTGCACATCTGTGCCCTATCAGTGCCACATTAGTACCCATCAGTTCTCTACGGTGCCCCATAAGTGCACATATGTGCCTCTTCAGTGCCACATCAGTGCCCTACAGTGCCCCATCAGTGCCACATCTGTGCTCTACAGTGCCACATCAGTGCCCTACAGTGCCAAATCTGTGCTACATCAGTGAAACTAAAGTGCCCATCAGTGCCAATACAGTGCCCATCATTAAGTGCTCTTGAGTGCCATCCTTATCAGTCCCCCCTATCAGTGGATCCTCATCAGTGCATGTCAGTGGTGTACAAATGTGTACAAAATGTGTAGAAAAATTTGTTTTTTTTCTTTCCACATTTTCCAAAAACTTGTGGAAAAAATGGCATGTTCAAAAGACTCATTGTGCCTCATATAATATACGTTGGGGCGGTTGCTTTTCAAAATAGGGTCATTTTGAAAGCGTTTCTATTGTCCAGGTGCTCCAGGGCCTTCAAAAGTGTGATAGATTGTTAGGAAATTAGATGTGTCATTTATGCTTTTAGAACGCCTGATGGTGCTCCTTGCGTGTTGGGCCTCTATATGTGGCCAGGCTGTGAAAAAGTCCCACACATGTGGTATCGCCATACTCAGGAGTAGCAGAATGTGTTTTGGGGTGCAGTTGTAAGTATGAATATGCCATGTGAGAGAAATACCCTGTTAATATGACAATTTTGTGAAAAAAAATAAAAACAACTCTTAATTTTGCACAGAATTGTGGAAATAAATTATAACGTGAAAAAACTCACTCTTACTAAATACCTTGAAATGTCTACTTTCCAAAAAGGGGTCATTTGGGGGGTATTTGTACTTTTCTGGCTTGTTAGTGTCTCAAGAAATGAGATAGGCTGTCAGTACTAGGGATGAGCCGAACACCCCCCGGTTCGGTTCGCACCAGAACCTGCGAACGGACCGAAAGTTCGCACGAACGTTAGAACCCCATTGACGTCTATGGGACTCGAACGTTCGAAATCAAAAGTGCTAATTTTAAAGGCTAATTTTCATGGTATTGTCCTAAAAAGGGTTTGGGGACCCGGGTCCTACCCCAGGGGACATGTATCAATGCAAAAAAAACTTTTAAAAACGGCCGTTTTTTCGGGAGCAGTGATTTTAATGATGCTTAAAGTAAAAAAAAAAAAGTTCAATATTCCTTTAAATATCGTACCTGGGGGGTGTCTATAGTATGCCTGTAAAGTGACGCGTGTTTCCCGTGTTTAGAACAGTCCCTGCACCAAATGTCATTTTTAAAGGAAAAAATCTCATTTAAAACTGCTTGCGGGTTTAATGTCATGTCGGGTCATGGCAATATGGATGAAAATCAGTGAGACAAACGGCATGGGTACCCCCCAGTCCATTACCGGGTACATTTTTAACGTGTTTAGCTCCAGCCAAAAAATCTTTTTTAAGCTTTTTGGAAAACATAGGGAAGGGTTATCATCCCTGTGACATTTGTTTTGCTGTCTTTCCTCCTCTTCAGAAGATTTCACCTCACTTTTTGTCCCAATGAAAAATGTTTTTTGAAAATGTGGGTTTTTTTGTGGAACAAGGATTGGAAAGCATCAGTGGAAAGGAGAAATTGTTTTCCCATATTAACTCTTACAGGAGAGAATTTCCCTTCCTAGGGGTAGATTTCATCTCACTTCCTGTTGTCTCCTTCCGTTTGCAAGTAGGAGTCGTTTGTAAGTTAGATGTTTGAAAGTAGGGTCCTGCCCTATATACTCAGCAGAAATTTGGGCCTTAGGTGTTGCTGTGGCCACAACACTGTAAGCCCTCACAGGGCCCTGCTGTGAAATATTAGATCAAGAATTGTAATTACATGCCCCTGTTGAACAGGAGCTGAAAAATTAGGCCTTAGGCACGGGTGCTGGTGCCACAACACTGCAACCCCTCACAGACACTCTAGTTGGAATGCAGGAACGAGCCCTGCTGCAAAGTATTGCATCAAAAATTGTAATTACACGCCCCTGTTAGACAGGGGCAGAAAAATTGGGCCTTAGGCACTGGTGCTGGTGCCACAACACTGCAACCCCTCACAGACACTCTAGTTGGAATGCAGGAACGAGCCCTGCTGCAAAGTATTACATCAAAAATTGTAATTACACGCCCCTGTTAAACAGGGGCTGAAAAATTGTGCCTTAGGCACTGGTGGTGGCGCCCAGAACCAAAAATGTTCTTATAAGCTATCAGCGTGATGATTGAGGAGGAAGAGGATAATTACTCAGGGATAGTCACTCAGCATCAGCATAGGCAGTCTTTGAAGGGATCTGAGATTTCAAAAAAAATTATTCGGTTACATCAGCATCAGGTGCTTGGTAGCTGGTGGTGATCCAAGACTGATTCATTTTTATGAAGGTCAGCCGATCGACCGAGTCGGTGGACAGACGCACCCTGTGATCGGTTACCACGCCTCCAGCAGCACTGAATGTGCGTTCCGAAAGAACGCTGAATGCAGGACAGGCCAGTAGCTCAATTGCATACTGTGCAAGCTCTGGCCAGTGATCCATCCTCAAGACCCAGTAACCCAGAGGATTTTCGGTGGGAAAGGTGTCCAAGTCTGATCTTGCCCCTAGGTATTCCTGCACCATGTAAAACAGACGCTGGCGATGGTTGCTGGAACCGATCATACCTTGGGGCTGCGGACCAAAAAATTGTCTGAACGCATCGGTCAGACGGCCACCTTCTCCACCGCTCCTTCTTTGACTGACCGAAGCCTCAGCAACACGTTGTCCAGAAACAGGAGTTTGTAACCTCCCAGTCTCTGGGAACGCATTGCACAGACCTTTCTGCAAGGCCTCCCGAAGATGTTTCATCCTCTGCTCCCTCTGCGATGGCAAGATAAGGTCCGCAACCTTACCCTTGTAACGTGGATCAAGGAGGGTTGCCAGCCAGTATTGGTCCTTCTCCTTGATACCACGAATACGATGATCCTTACGCAGGCTTTGCAGGATCAGGGAGGCCATGCAGCGTAGGTTTGCTGAGGCATTCGGTCCGGAGTCCTCTGGGTCACTAAGGACGACAACGTCCGCAGCCACCTCCTCCCAGCCACGTACAAGTCCATGTGTTTCTTGGGACTGATCCCTTAAAGACTGCTGCTGATGCTGAGTGCCAGGCTCCACCTCCATACTGACACAATCTTCCTCCTCCTCCTCGTCCTCTTCCTGTGTGATCGGCGGACACGCAGGAACACTGTCTGGATAAAGGGGGCCTTGAGAGCTAAGGAAGTCCTCCTCTTCCTGCCTCTGTTCTGCCTCAAGTGCCCTGTCCATTATTCCACGCAGTGTGTGCTCCAACAGGTGGACAAGGGGGACAGTGTCATTGATGCATGCACTGTCACTGCTCACCATCCTCGTGGCCTCCTCGAATGGTGACAGGACAGTGCATGCATCCCTGATCATGGCCCACTGGCGTGGGGAAAAAAAACCAAGCTCCCCTGACCCTGTCCTGGTGTCATAGTCGCACAGGTACTCATTGATGGCCCTCTGCTGCGTGTGCAGCCGCTGCAGCATGGCCAACATTGAGTTCCACCTGGTGGGCATGTCACAGATTAGGCGGTTCTTGGGCAGGTTAAACTCCTTTTGGAGGTCCGTCAGCCGAGCACTGGCATTATATGACCGGCGGAAATGCACACAGACTTTCCTGGCCTGCCTCAGGACATCCTGTAAGCCCGGGTACCTGCCCAAGAACCGCTGCACCACCAAGTTAAGGACGTGAGCCAAACAGGGCACATGGGTCATTTGTCCCTGTCGGAGGGCAGAGAGGAGGTTGGTGCCATTGTCGCAAACCACCATTCCTGCCTTAAGTTGGCGTGGCGTCAACCACCTCTGAACCTGCCC
This sequence comes from Lithobates septentrionalis, assembly GCA_037952835.1. Lineage (NCBI taxonomy): Eukaryota > Metazoa > Chordata > Amphibia > Anura > Ranidae > Lithobates > Lithobates septentrionalis. The sequence continues at coordinate 1,478,693 of JBBDGP010000230.1, read as the reverse complement.
CTGCAGAGCTGACAGAACCTCTGCCCCAGTGTGGCTCCTGTCCCCCAAGCACACCAGCTCAAGCACCGCATGGCATCTTTTGGCCTGCGTACTTGCGTAGCCCCTTGAACGACTACGGAGCACCGCTGGTTCCGAGGAAGAGGCCATGGAGGAAGAAGAAGAGGAGGGGGTGGAGGAGAGAGGTGTGTCACAATCAGCATTTTGGAGGCGTGGTGGCGGAACAACCTCCAACACTACTGCACCTTGTCCTGCATCCTTCCCAGCTGCCAGCAGAGTCACCCAATGCGCCGTGAAACTTAGGTAACGTCCCTGTCCATGCCTGCTGGACCATGAGTCAGCGGTAATATGCACCTTACCGCTGACCGCCCTGTCCAGCAAGGCATGGACATTGCCTTCCACATGCCGGTAGAGAGCCGGAATCGCCTTCCGTGAGAAAAAGTGGCGTTTGGGTACCTGCCACTGAGGAACCGCACATTCCACAAACTCACGGAAGGGGGCAGAGTCTACCAACTGAAAAGGCAGCAGTTGAAGTGCTAGCAATTTTGCTAAGCTAGCATTCAACCGCTGGGCATGTGGATGGCTGGGAGCAAACTTCTTTCGGCGGTGCAGCAGCTGGGGCAGGGAAATTTGCCTGGTACAATCTGACGTCGGTGTACCAAAAGCAGATTGCCCACAAGTACTTGGCTGTGACACACCTAATTCTACACCTTCATTCCTCTCACTGCAGGTCTCAGAGAGGACTGGAGGTCTAGTGGGGTTGGAAATCTCAGCTGATGAGGAGCAAGGAGAGATCCTCTTTGTTCTTTGGTGTGGGTCTTTTAGATACGCTTGCCAACGAACTGCATGGCAGGACAACATATGTCTGGTCAAGCATGTGGTACCCAAGCGGGAGATGTTTTGGCCACGTGAGATACGCTTGAGACATATGTTGCAAATAGCAGCGGTGCGATCTGATGCACTCGTCTCAAAAAAGGCCCACACCAAAGAACTTTTTGAATAACGCGCAGAGACTGCAGCGCCCTGCACATGTGGAGCTTTGGGGTGTGATGCAGTCAATGTGCTGCCCTTAGGCTGGCCCCTGGAGGGCATCCTGCCTCGTTGGTGATGTGCCGCCTCCTCCTCCTCCTCCTCCTCTCTCCTATCAGGCACCCACGTTGAGTCAGTGACCTCATCATCCCCTCCCTCCTCATCACTCGAGCAAACCTGGCAGTATGCTGCAGCAGGGGGAGCATGACTGCCAGATTGCTGTCCTTCTTGGGCACCCCCTCTGTCCGTGCTCATGTTACTGCCTTCATCGAGCTCAGTATCCATCGTCAGAGCCTTCCAAACGCTGGGCATCCTCCTGGAGCATGTACCCAACACTGTGGTCAAACAGTTCGAGGGAATCCTCAGGAGGACATGGTGGAGCTAGGGAAGGAATCACTGATGACATTGAGCTGAGGGAAGAGGCCGCTGCTTTGCCAGACAAAGCACCCTGGGCATGGGTGAGAGAGGATGAGGAGGATGAGGACGGCTTGGTCATCCACTCGACCAAGTCTTCCGCATGTTGCGGCTCAACACGGCCAGCTGCCGAAAAAAAGGCCAAGCGTGTCCCATGGCCACGTGCTGATGAGGATGCACCGTCTCCACGACCAGCACTAGACACAGAGCCTGCTTGCCCTCTCTTATTGGCTTGTGACTGTCTGCCTCTCCTTCTTGGCCTTCCAGACATACTAATGGCCTGTAGCTGCACTAAGCTGGGATAGAACACCAGTAATTTTCTTCAGGTAGCTTTATATACTGTAACCAGACAAGCCTGCCTGTCAGTAGGAAGATAACAGGAACGGATCTAGCTGAACACTGTGAGCAGGACGCACTGTACTAAATGTAAATAGTCTAGCTGCCTGACCGTGGTACTAATAGGATCAAATAGAACACCTGTAATTTTCTTCAGGTAGCTTTATATACTGTAACCAGACAAGCCTGCCTGTCAGTAGGAAGATAACAGGAACGGATCTAGCTGAACACTGTGAGCAGGACGCACTGTACTAAATGTAAATAGTCTAGCTGCCTGACCGTGGTACTAATAGGATCAAATAGAACACCAGTAATTTTCTTCAGGTAGCTTTATATACTGTAACCAGACAAGCCTGCCTGTCAGTAGGAAGATAACAGGAACGGATCTAGCTGAACACTGTGAGCAGGACGCACTGTACTAAATGTAAATAGTCTAGCTGCCTGACCGTGGTACTAATAGGATCAAATAGAACACCAGTAATTTTCTTCAGGTAGCTTTATATACTGTAACCAGACAAGCCTGCCTGTCAGTAGGAAGATAACAGGAACGGATCTAGCTGAACACTGTGAGCAGGACGCACTGTACTAAATGTAAATAGTCTAGCTGCCTGACCGTGGTACTAATAGGATCAAATAGAACACCAGTAATTTTCTTCAGGTAGCTTTATATACTGTAACCAGACAAGCCTGCCTGTCAGTAGGAAGATAACAGGAACGGATCTAGCTGAACACTGTGAGCAGGACGCACTGTACTAAATGTAAATAGTCTAGCTGCCTGACCGTGGTACTAATAGGATCAAATAGAACACCTGTAATTTTCTTCAGGTAGCTTTATATACTGTAACCAGACAAGCCTGCCTGTCAGTAGGAAGATAACAGGAACGGATCTAGCTGAACACTGTGAGCAGGACGCACTGTACTAAATGTAAATAGTCTAGCTGCCTGACCGTGGTACTAATAGGATCAAATAGAACACCAGTAATTTTCTTCAGGTAGCTTTATATACTGTAACCAGACAAGCCTGCCTGTCAGTAGGAAGATAACAGGAACGGATCTAGCTGAACACTGTGAGCAGGACGCACTGTACTAAATGTAAATAGTCTAGCTGCCTGACCGTGGTACTAATAGGATCAAATAGAACACCAGTAATTTTCTTCAGGTAGCTTTATATACTGTAACCAGACAAGCCTGCCTGTCAGTAGGAAGATAACAGGAACGGATCTAGCTGAACACTGTGAGCAGGACGCACTGTACTAAATGTAAATAGTCTAGCTGCCTGACCGTGGTACTAATAGGATCAAATAGAACACCAGTAATTTTCTTCAGGTAGCTTTATATACTGTAACCAGACAAGCCTGCCTGTCAGTAGGAAGATAACAGGAACGGATCTAGCTGAACACTGTGAGCAGGACGCACTGTACTAAATGTAAATAGTCTAGCTGCCTGACCGTGGTACTAATAGGATCAAATAGAACACCAGTAATTTTCTTCAGGTAGCTTTATATACTGTAACCAGACAAGCCTGCCTGTCAGTAGGAAGATAACAGGAACGGATCTAGCTGAACACTGTGAGCAGGACGCACTGTACTAAATGTAAATAGTCTAGCTGCCTGACCGTGGTACTAATAGGATCAAATAGAACACCAGTAATTTTCTTCAGGTAGCTTTATATACTGTAACCAGACAAGCCTGCCTGTCAGTAGGAAGATAACAGGAATGGATCTAGCTGAACACTGTGAGCAGGACGCACTGTACTAAATGTAAATAGTCTAGCTGCCTGACCGTGGTACTAATAGGATCAAATAGAACACCTGTAATTTTCTTCAGGTAGCTTTATATACTGTAACCAGACAAGCCTGCCTGTCAGTAGGAAGATAACAGGAACGGATCTAGCTGAACACTGTGAGCAGGACGCACTGTACTAAATGTAAATAGTCTAGCTGCCTGACCGTGGTACTAATAGGATCAAATAGAACACCAGTAATTTTCTTCAGGTAGCTTTATATACTGTAACCAGACAAGCCTGCCTGTCAGTAGGAAGATAACAGGAACGGATCTAGCTGAACACTGTGAGCAGGACGCACTGTACTAAATGTAAATAGTCTAGCTGCCTGACCGTGGTACTAATAGGATCAAATAGAACACCAGTAATTTTCTTCAGGTAGCTTTATATACTGTAACCAGACAAGCCTGCCTGTCAGTAGGAAGATAACAGGAACGGATCTAGCTGAACACTGTGAGCAGGACGCACTGTACTAAATGTAAATAGTCTAGCTGCCTGACCGTGGTACTAATAGGATCAAATAGAACACCTGTAATTTTCTTCAGGTAGCTTTATATACTGTAACCAGACAAGCCTGCCTGTCAGTAGGAAGATAACAGGAACGGATCTAGCTGAACACTGTGAGCAGGACGCACTGTACTAAATGTAAATAGTCTAGCTGCCTGACCGTGGTACTAATAGGATCAAATAGAACACCAGTAATTTTCTTCAGGTAGCTTTATATACTGTAACCAGACAAGCCTGCCTGTCAGTAGGAAGATAACAGGAACGGATCTAGCTGAACACTGTGAGCAGGACGCACTGTACTAAATGTAAATAGTCTAGCTGCCTGACCGTGGTACTAATAGGATCAAATAGAACACCAGTAATTTTCTTCAGGTAGCTTTATATACTGTAACCAGACAAGCCTGCCTGTCAGTAGGAAGATAACAGGAACGGATCTAGCTGAATACTGTGAGCAGGACGCACTGTACTAAATGTAAATAGTCTAGCTGCCTGACCGTGGTACTAATAGGATCAAATAGAACACCAGTAATTTTCTTCAGGTAGCTTTATATACTGTAACCAGACAAGCCTGCCTGTCAGTAGGAAGATAACAGGAACGGATCTAGCTGAACACTGTGAGCAGGACGCACTGTACTAAATGTAAATAGTCTAGCTGCCTGACCGTGGTACTAATAGGATCAAATAGAACACCAGTAATTTTCTTCAGGTAGCTTTATATACTGTAACCAGACAAGCCTGCCTGTCAGTAGGAAGATAACAGGAACGGATCTAGCTGAACACTGTGAGCAGGACGCACTGTACTAAATGTAAATAGTCTAGCTGCCTGGCCGTGGTACTAATAGGATCAAATAGAACACCAGTAATTTTCTTCAGGTAGCTTTATATACTGTAACCAGACAAGCCTGCCTGTCAGTAGGAAGATAACAGGAACGGATCTAGCTGAACACTGTGAGCAGGACGCACTGCACTAAATGTAAATAGTCTAGAATTTAACAGGAACGGATCTAGCTGAACACTGTGAGGAGGACGCACTGCACTAAATGTAAATAGTCTAGAAGATAACAGGAACGGATCTAGCTGAACACTGTGAGCAGGACGCACTGCACTAAATGTAAATAGTCTAAAAGATAACAGGAACGGATCTAGCTGAACACTGTGAGCAGGACGCACTGCACTAAATGTAAATAGTCTAGAAGATAACAGGAACGGATCTAGCTAAACTGAATACAGTGTATATATATATATATATATATATATGCAACACCTGGGATGCATATATATATACACAATACACTGTAAGTGCAGCTAACTGACTGACTGTTCTGCCTAATCTATCTAACTCAAATCAAATGACACTGTCTGTCTCTCTCTCTCTCAATGAACGCCGGCACACACACTACACATGGCCGCCGTGCAGGCGGCCTTATATAGTGTGGGGCGTGTACTAAATCCCCTGAGCCATAATTGGCCAAAGCCTCCTTGGCTTTGGCCAATTACGGCTCTCTGTTCAGGCGGCACTGTGATTGGCCAAGCATGCGGGTCATAGTGCATGCTTGGCCAATCATCAGCAAGCAATGCACTGCGATGCCGCAGTGAATTATGGGCCGTGACGCGCCACACGAATTTGGCGCGAATGGCCCATATCGTTCGCAATTCGGCGAACGGGCGAACAGCCGATGTTCGAGTCGAACATGGGTTCGACTCGAACACGAAGCTCATCCCTAGTCAGTACATCAGGTGTGATAAATTTTCAGCTTGTAGACTCTATAACTTTCACAAAGACCAAATAATAACACTGTACCCATATACACTAATGTGGGTTATTTTTGCCAATGATATGTAGCAGTATAAATTTCGGCCAAAATGTATGAAGAAAAATTACTAATTTGCAAAATTTTATAACAAAATCAAAGAAAAATGCATTTTTTTTTACAAAATGTTCAGTCTTTTTTTATTTATAGCGCAAAAAATAAAAAACCCAGAGGTGATCCAATATCACCAAAAGAAAGCTCTATTTGTGTAAAAAAAAGGACAAAAGTTTTATATGGGTACAGTGTTGCATGACTGTACAATTGTCATTCAAAGTGTGACAGCGCTGAAAGCTGAAAATTGGCCTGGTTGGGAAGGGGGTTTAAGTGGATAAGTGGTTAAGTTACAATGTTAAGTAAGAAAGTTAATCTAAAGTTTAACCACCTCAATACCAAACACTTTCACCCCCTTCCTGCCCAGGCCATGTTTACGTTTTCATCGCTGACACACATTGAATGACAATAAGTCATGCAATACTGTACCCAAATTAAAAAAATTTCTTTAGACAGATAGAACTTTCTTTTGGTAATATTTAATCACCACTTATTTTTTTTTTGCTATATAAATGAACAAAAAAAAAAACACAAATCAGTGTATTTTACTGTATGTAGTCCTATAGCGTATATGTGTGAATGTTACAGAGTCTACAAACTATGGTATATATTAGCCTTCATTACATGGTGGACCATGGTCCAGACCGAGAAAAGCCTATGTCCGTACCGTCAGACCACCAATCTGCAGTGCCTGATCCCCACTGCTCAGCAGTCATTAGTTGCTGTGACCATCAGTGTCCCAGCAACTAGTGACATCACATGTGCGCCCCACCCCCCGTAGCAAATTTTGCAAACAGGTCCCGCCCTCTGCAGCTCATTCCTTCTGCAGATTCCTGTCCCCTGCAGCTCCTCCTTTTTCCCATCTCCCACCCATGCCTGCCCAGGGACTGGACATATGCAGGTATGCTGATCACTTGAATGGGATTTATAGGTGCACTCTGCTGGGCACATATGGTGTAAAGGGGCATTCTGGTGGGCACATATAATGTAAAGGGGCACTTTGATGGGCACATATGGTGTAAAGGGGCACGCTAATGGGCAAATGTGGTGTAAAGGGGCACTCTGATGTGCACATATGGTGTAAAGAGGCACTCTGATGGGCACATATGGTGTAAAGGGGCACTCTTATGGGCACATATGATGGAAAGGGGCACTCTGATGGGGACAACTGATGTAAAGAGGCACTCTAATGGGGACACCTGATGTAAGGGGGCACTCTGTTGGGGACACCCTATGTAAGGGGTCACTGATGGGGGAACATTATGTAATGGGGCACTATGATGAGGACAACTGATGTAATGGTGCACAACGATGGGAGACACCTGATTTAAGGGAAGACTCTGAGCAGACACCTGATGTATGAATCAAATTTTGTTAATCCTTCTGAGTATGGGGATACTACAGATGTGAAACTCTTTCACAGTCTAGATGCATAGAAGGGCCCGAAAGAGGAGTTCCCTGGAGCGCCAGGACAGTGGAAACACCCACAGAATGACCCCATTTTGGAAAGTAAACACTCCAAGGTATATAATAAAACAGGAATAATGAGGCTTCTGAAAATGTCATTTTTTTGCCACAAGTTTTTTGAAAATGCAGGAAAGTAAATAAAAATATATTTTTGTACACAAAGTTGTTAATTAATAAGGTATTTCTAACACACATCATATGCATATTTAGAATTACACCACAAAATACATTCTGCTACTCCTCCAGAGAATGGGGAATATCACATATGTGAGATTTTTCACAGCTTAGCCACACAGAGGGGCCCAAAATCCAAGAAGCACCTTCAGGCTTTCTATGGGTCTAAATTATGCATCTGATTTTCTGACTACTTATCACAGTTTTGGAGGCCCTGGAGCACCAGGACAATGAAAACACCCATAAAAAGACCACATTTTAGAAAACAAACACTCCATGTTTTTTTCTAAGAGGCACAGTAACTCTTCTAAGACTTCATTTATTTGCCACAAGTTTTTGCAAAATGCGTAATGAAAATATATTTTTTTTTACACAAAGTTGTCAATTTATTAAAATATTTCACACATACAGCATGGGCATACACAGAATTACAACCTAAAAACACATTCTGCTACTCCTTTTGAGTATGACGATACCACGTGTGTGAGACTTTTTCTGGATTAGTTATGTACCAGACATTGGGTTAGATTTACTAAAACTGGTGCACTCAGAATCTGGTGCAACTGTGCATGGTAGCCAATCAGCTTCTAACCTTAGCGTGTTCAATTAAGCTTTGGCAATAAAACCTGGAAGCTGATTGATTTCTATGCAGAAGTGAGCCTGATTTTGCACTCTCCAGCTTTAGTAAATAAACCCCATTGCATCTTGTGTATCAGACGATTCAACTGGTTGTATCAAAGCTATTGTACTGTAATGGTCAACTCTATGTGAGTGATCAGGGAATATAGCTTAGTCTAGCGTCACCCATAGTAGTCCTTGTTCCTACAAGCCAAGCAAGCCTAGCATACTGGTATGTTGCTGCCTCCAGGAATTCCATGTTCATTGGCTAGGAAGTACAGGAGGCTAAAGAAAGAGGAAAAGAGTTCCTTTGATTCCAGCAGTAGTCAGTCATAGTCAGTCAGACACACATATGGGTCAGCTCAGGTGCAGAGACCTAATCAGCATATGGGCAAAGGTTTGAACCAGGCAACAGGCAGGGACATGGTCAATAAATAGGCAACTAAGGAATGCTGATTTTAGCTACACTGGTCTGGTGACACTGAGGCTGGTGTGGTGGTGTTTGGAGAACTTTGACTGGCTGCACTATTAGGGCTCATTCACATGTGAGGTTACGGGATGGTTTCACCATCCCTCAACCACTACCTGGTTTAACTTTAGGGGCACAGGCTGGAGGTGTACTCTTGCCATGGCTGTGATGCTTTGCTTTATAGCTGTGAAAGGAATTTCTACCCCCCGTACGTCCGACGATTGTTACCCATTCACGTGAATGGGGTTGCTTGTGCAGGGTTCAAAAGGATAAAGCAGGTGGTGAGGAGGTGAAACAATGCCTCCTCACTGCCTGTCAAATGCCTGTCAAATGCTCTCTGAAAAGCAATCCTAACATAGATGGCTCGTCAGAGAACACACATGTAATCAAGGGCACTCTGATTGCTGTGGTGGTGAACAGGGACACTGTAACCGTTGTGGTGGTGATCAGGGACCCTGTAACTGCTGTGGCAGTGATCAGGGACACTGTAACTGGGATGGCAGTGATTAGAGATAATACGACTCTTGTGGCAGTGATCAGGGACACCGGGATTGGTGTGGTGGTGATCAGGGACACTGGGATTTAATACATTTAATAAATTGCCTGTATTTAATTTGGATGCTGCGCAATGAGTTTTCCTTTTCTTATATAACCAATGGTCGGATCAGCTTCTGTGGATACCCTGAGGTTTTATCATTGGCTCGCTTTCACCAGCGATTCCATATGGATGATCTGCACCTAATGTGAGGGATTACAAAGCTCACAGATGCGATTATAGACCTTGAGAGGTCTTTGGATCTGGTAAGAAGATATTTTTGCCTGACCTATTCAGACACTGGGTGATGCACTGAATTTAATGGACTTTTGCACATTATCAATATACTGTATGGTTTTTGGTGTCACAATTTATTGGTTTATTCACTATAATTGATTATATTACAGTTTTTCAATTAGACAGCGCAGCACTTTTTTTATATAAACCTTGTGCAGTACAGCAAACAAAGGGTTAGGGTAAGCAGCATTGAGTTGCTTTCTCACCACTTGCTTTAACCCCTTGGACCCCACAGAAGCATGAAGTTGTGGGACGCTTGCAGAGAGGTCCATTTACTTGAATGGGTCCTGATTGGCAGATGGTAGCACCCACCAAAAGCAACGGGGGGGGGGTTTAATTCCCGCTGAGGCATGTGTACACTTTTGGCTGCTGCCTCAGCCTATTAAACCAGTGCTTGTAATCCAACATTACCGAGCAGGAACCCCATCAGTCCGCTCGGGTCCTGGAGGGTATATGTAGTGCCGTGCTCCCTCATTAAACTAAGTGTCTGTTTCCAAAGGGAAACCAATGATTTACCCACGTTTCCAAACAGTCAGGGGGTAGAGAGAAGATATAAACTAAAAGACAGGGGATTAGAGCTAAGAAAAGAAAAAAGTAGAGGGGGAAGACACAGACACAGGAAAGATCTTAGGAATTCTCCGCTCCTCGCCCACCCGCCATGGACCACCCAAGGTTCGGCATACACGTCCCCCAATATTTTTATTGGGTGTATTGATGGTACTTGTCTGTGGTCGTGAAGTGGGACCAGCAAGCCCATATAATTGAAAATTTGTGCATTCTGTCTTGAGATATGTGGATCAGTTCCTCCATATCCCTGATCATGGATATTCTTGAGAACCATTCTCTGATTGTCGGTATGCTCGTGGACGCCAGTGTTTAGGGATGCGTAATCTTGCTGCGTTTACAATGTGCATGGCTAGGGACTTGTAGTATGTTTTCCTGGAAAGTGAGGTGTGGTGTAGGAGGAATTGAGCTGGAGTATAATCAAGGGAAAATATGGTGACATGAGAAATTAGGTTGTGGACCTGTTTCCAAAACGGTTGAAGTTTTTCACATGTCCACCATACATGGAGCATAGTACCCACCTTCCGTTCACAACGCCAGCAGGTGTCAGGGATATCAGTGGAAAACTTGTGGAGCCGGGAGGGGGTCCTATACCACCTAGTGACAATCTTGTAGCCATTTTCCTGAATGGCCACATTCAATGAGCTCTTATGAGCATATTCATGGATTGTGGTCCAGTCCTCATTTGTCAAATGTGCTTGTATTTCGTTGTTCCAAGATGTCTGAGACGGGGCTGGGTAATGATCAAGATCCTCTGAAAGAAACGAGTAGATGAGCGAGATTAGATGTCGTTGTTGGGTTTTGTGTTGGCAAAGGGTCTCGAACGGGGTTAGGGGTCGCGACCCGCACGCCTGGTGTGCTTGGGTTTCTAAGAAGTGCCTAATTTGTCTATAGGTCCAGAACGAGAAAGTGGACGACACTGACATTGTTTTGAGTTTCTCTAATGTGATGGGTTTGTTGTCGCTATAGAACTGCTGGGCCAGAACCTCTTCAAAAGGCCATTCCTTACGCAGGAAAGAGTTAAGCTCCCCAGGTGGGAATGCCGGGTTCCCTTTTAACGTTGTCAGAGGGCCCGGGGTAGTAGTAAGATTCGCGGTCCGGCCCGTCCTCTTAAATGCTAGAAGAGAAGGATGGATAAGTGGATGTGTAGATAGGATCTGTGGCCAGCTGCTTGGATGCAGCCAGGGTAGCAGATGCAAGGGACGAGTTGAAAAGGCTTTCTCTAGGAAGACCCACGCTTTCTCACTAGCATGGATGTTCCAATCTGCGATCCTGGTAAGGTGGCAGGCCAAATAATATTTATGTAGATCTGGCAAACCTATTGTCAGAAGAAGCCTTCGTTCCGGTCCGGTCGTTTTTCTCATATTCCCGGCGGAACGGCGTTTCGGCGCATGCGCGTTCGCGGCTCGGCGTTACGGCGCTCGCGCACGCGCACTGGTGCACACCCAACGTGATTCCTGGGCAGCCTATAAAAGGCGCTCAGGGGATCAAACAAATTGCTGGTTTGTCTCAGCTTCCTGTAGTACCTGAACCTGTATCCTGAATCTCTGCCTGACTACCTGTTGTGACCCGGATTTGCCTTTGGACTTCTCTTGCCTCTCTCCTGGACCTGACCTTTGCCTGCTTATCGGATTCCCACCAATCTCCTGTGTTTGACCCTCGGCCTGTTACCTGGACTGTCTCCTGTCTCCCAGCCTGACCCCTTGCTTGTACCTGGACTTTCTTGATCTTGTCACCTTACCTTGCAGATCTTGTAGTGCAATTGCACCTCTCCAGTGTTTGACCCTCTGCCCAGCTCTGGACCTCTTGCCGGTTGCCCCTGTCTGCACCCGCCTACCAGTACCTACACAGCGGCTCCTCTCTACAAGACCTCACCAGCAAGCCACCTACGGTCCATTGGGGAGCCTGTGCCTCTTTGTGCCGTTCACCCCCTGTCCCAACTCCAGGGGGCGGACTGCGCTTAGTCGCAAAGGCGAAACCGCTCTCGGCATCTCGGCCTCGGTAAGTACTATCTCTGACAGTACAAACCAGCCATGTCTGAGGCCGACAGAGCGCGTTCCCCATTGGAGATCCTGTGTCAGCAGGTCTCGGCCCTCACTGAGGCCGTCCAGAAATTGCAAGACGGCTACGCCCAAATTGATGGCCGCCTTCAGCAGCTTTCCGGACCGTCTCCAGCTCTTGCCGCGGCTTCTGTACCTCCCAGTGGAGCTTCCTCTTCTCAGATGCCAACTAATCCCACCGTGGTCATGGCCGCTCCAGAACCCAGGGTTCCCACACCAGAGCGCTTCTCCGGCAATCGCAAGAAGTTCAGGGCCTTTAAAAACGCTTGCTCCTTGTATTTGGCTCTGCAACCTAGGACCTTTTCGTCAGAGGTGGTAAAAGTTGGGTTCATCATTTCTCTCTTGGCCGATGAACCACAAGCTTGGGCTCACAGCCTAATGGAACAGAGGAACCCTCTCCTGTATTCAGTAGATGCCTTCTTCGAAGGTATGGCACAACTTTACGACGACCCCCAGCGCACGGCCACGGCGGAAACTTTACTGCATAACCTGAGCCAAGGACGTAGGCCTGTAGAGGACTACATTGTAGAATTCCGGAAAAGTTCAGCCGATACTAGCTGGAATGAACCTGCCCTTAAATATCAGTTCCGTCAAGGACTGTCTGAAGCACTGAAGGATGAGCTGGCCAGGATTGAGACCCCTGATTCTTTGGAAGACCTCATCCAAATTACCACTAAATTGGATCGTCGCATGCGTGAGCGACGCACAGAGCGCTTTCAGACTTCTCGCCCTACCTGGACGATGCCTAAATCGACTCCTGTCCATCCACCTTACACAGCTCCACCGGTTCCTACCACTCCTGAAGCTGAACCAATGCAGCTTGGCCTAGTCCGTGCCCCACTCACTTCGGAGGAAAGACTACGTAGACGCCAGGGCAATCTGTGCCTTTACTGTGGGGGTTCTGGACACTTCCTTCGTTCCTGCCCCGTGAGACCCAGTAAGTCCTGCTTACGGCCTGCTATTAATCAACAAGTTACCGGGTCTTCTCAACCTTACGTTACTCTTTTTGTCTCCTTACAGCTCCCGGAAAAGGAGGTTCACCTACCCGCTATAATTGACTCTGGAGCGTGTAGCTGTTTTCTGGATGCATCATTAGCCGCAAACTTGCATGTTCCTTTGACCACGAAGAACCAAAGTCTACGGATCCACCTAGCCGATGGATCTCTTCCCCGCTCAGGGCCCATCACGCAAGAAACCAGACCCATCCTTACCACCACTGATACTGGCCACCAGGAATACCTCCGCTTCGATATTATCTCTTCTCCAATGTTCCCCATAATCCTGGGACTCCCATGGCTTCAAGCCCACGAACCACAGATTAACTGGAATAGGAGAGAAGTCTCTTTCTCATCTCAATATTGCTCCAGACATTGCCTTCCCCCGGCCCCAGCTTCTGTTTCCACCATTGCAACCACGTCCAATAATCTGCAACATGTACCTGAGAGCTACCTGGAATTCAAAGATGTATTTGACAAACAACAGGCAGACTGTCTACCACCTCATCGGTCTTACGACTGCCCCATAGACCTGTTGCCGGGTGCTGAAATTCCTTTTGGCCGCATTTTCCCTCTGTCCGAAACAGAATTAAAAGCTCTTAAAACATACATTGACGAAAATCTTGAGAAAGGGTTCATTCGCTCCTCCTCATCACCGGCTGGAGCTGGTATTTTCTTTGTAGAAAAAAAAGATGGATCCCTCCGACCTTGCATCGATTACAGGGAATTAAATAAAATTACCGTCAAAAATCGGTACCCGCTTCCTCTCATCCCGGAATTATTCCAACGCTTCAGATCCGCCCGCATCTTTTCCAAACTAGACTTGCGTGGCGCCTACAATCTCATCCGGATCCGAGCAGGCGATGAATGGAAGACCGCCTTTAGATCCAGGTTTGGACATTATGAGTACCTGGTAATGCCGTTTGGACTCTGTAATGCCCCGGCCACGTTCCAACACTTAGTGAACGATATCTTTCGTGAACATCTTGACAACTTCCTAGTAGTCTACCTTGACGACATTCTCATCTTTTCAACCACCCTGGAACTCCATCGGGTGCATGTTAAACTAGTTCTCTCGATTCTCAGAAAACACAAATTATACCTCAAGGCAGAGAAATGTGAATTTGAGAAAACTACAGTGCAATTCTTGGGATTTATAATTTCGACTGACGGCGTTGCAATGGACCCCCAGAAGGTCAAAGCAATCCAGGAATGGCCAGCCCCTGTAGACAAAAAAGGGGTACAGCGCTTCTTAGGTTTCTCCAACTTCTACCGGAGATTCATTGTAGGATTTTCAACTATCGTGGCTCCCATTACTCAACTGACACGCCAGCATAGTCGTTTTCAATGGTCCTTAGAGGCCCAGGAAGCATTTCTAAAATTGAAAGCACTATTCTCGTCTGCACCAGTCTTACGACACCCGGATCCAGCCCTGCCTTTTATTCTGGAAGTTGATGCCTCAGAGACCGCTACTGGTGCCATCCTCTCACAGAGACAAGGACTCAAGGCTCTATTACATCCCGTGGCTTTTGCATCCCGGAAATTAAGCATTCCCGAGAGAAACTACGATGTAGGCGATAGAGAGTTACTGGCCATCAAATTTGCCTTAGAGGAGTGGAGATATCTGCTGGAGGGGGCGTCCAATCCTATCATGATCTTTACTGACCACAAAAACCTGGAGTACCTGCGAACTGCTAAACGTCTAAGACCCAGGCAGGCCCGATGGGCTCTCTTCTTTTCCCGATTTAATTTCCACATATCTTATAGGCCAGGTTCAAAGAACGGAAAGGCGGACGCACTTTCAAGGATGTTCCATGAAACTTCCCAGGTAACAGAGCCAAGTACCATCTTGTCTCCGCAAAATTTCCTTCTGGTCACTCAAGGAGACCTAATGTCCGCAATCAAATCCACATCTGCTCAATGCTCTGAACCCCAAGTAACTTCTATGGAGAAACGCAATGATTTATTTTGGTCTCATGGAAAAATCTTCGTCCCGCTGGAATCAAGGCTCCTAACCCTACAGTCCTTCCATGACCACAAGCTAGCAGGCCATTTTGGGTCACAAAAAACCATGGAATTGGTCTCACGTTTCTTTTGGTGGCCAGGCTGGAGACAAGACTGCAAAGACTATGTTTCATCCTGCATCCCGTGCCAGCGTAGCAAGGGCTCAAATACAAGGTCATGGGGTCTGCTCAAACCCTTGTCTATACCTGAACGCCCATGGGCGGAAATCTCCATGGACTTTATTGTGGATTTACCTCCATCAGGGGGATTCACAACTATCTTTGTCGTGATTGACCGACTCTCAAAAATGGCACACTTTCTGCCTATGGTGGGTACTCCCTCTGCCTCTGCTACTGCTAGCATGTTTCTTAAAGAAATTATCAGGCTTCACGGTACCCCAGTGAGCATCACCTCTGACAGAGGGGTTCAATTCACTTCAAAGTTTTGGAAGGAATTATGCAAGACCTTGGAAATAAAGATTTGCTTGTCTTCTGCTTATCATCCTCAAAGTAACGGCCAGACGGAGAGGACAAATCAAACCCTAGAGCAATACCTCCGATGCTTCTGTTCCGATTCCCAGGATGAATGGTCCTCCCTCCTACCTTATGCAGAATTTGCATATAACAACTCCATCCATTCCGCTACCAACCAGACACCTTTCTGGTCCAATTTTGGATTTCACCCTTCCTTTCTTCCAGTTTCCATCCCTGAATTATCCGTCCCTGCAGTGCAAGACCGAGTAAACTCTATCCAGTTAAATTTTCAAAAGATTAAAGCAGCAATGCAAAAGGCTCAGGATGACTACCGAAAGTACTACAACAAGGGAAGGAAGGAGAACCCGGCCTTCAAAGTGGGCGAAGAAGTATGGCTATCAACTATCCATCTCAGACTGCCAATTCCCTCTCGGAAACTGGGGCCAAAATTTATAGGTCCTTTTAAAATAAAGAGGGTAATCAACCCAGTCGCTTTTGAATTAGCCCTTCCTGATGCTTACAAGGTACACCCAGTCTTCCATGCATCCCTCTTAAAACCTATGGCTCCCAGTCCTTTTCCTGACAGAGAAAAGCCTCCACCACCACCAGTTCTAATCGACGGAGAAGACGAGTTTGAGGTAGAAAAAATTCTAAGTTGCAGAAAAAATGGCAGACAGCTACAATATTTAATCAAATGGAAGGGGTATCCTTCTGAGGATAACTCCTGGGAACCAGCCAGGAATTTACATGCTCCTCAACTTCTCCAGGCTTTTCACCGAGAACATCCGGAACTGATGTCAACCTTGGGTGTCCAGAGGCCACCCCTCGGGGGGGGGCACTGTCAGAAGAAGCCTTCGTTCCGGTCCGGTCGTTTTTCTCATATTCCCGGCGGAACGGCGTTTCGGCGCATGCGCGTTCGCGGCTCGGCGTTACGGCGCTCGCGCACGCGCACTGGTGCACACCCAACGTGATTCCTGGGCAGCCTATAAAAGGCGCTCAGGGGATCAAACAAATTGCTGGTTTGTCTCAGCTTCCTGTAGTACCTGAACCTGTATCCTGAATCTCTGCCTGACTACCTGTTGTGACCCGGATTTGCCTTTGGACTTCTCTTGCCTCTCTCCTGGACCTGACCTTTGCCTGCTTATCGGATTCCCACCAATCTCCTGTGTTTGACCCTCGGCCTGTTACCTGGACTGTCTCCTGTCTCCCAGCCTGACCCCTTGCTTGTACCTGGACTTTCTTGATCTTGTCACCTTACCTTGCAGATCTTGTAGTGCAATTGCACCTCTCCAGTGTTTGACCCTCTGCCCAGCTCTGGACCTCTTGCCGGTTGCCCCTGTCTGCACCCGCCTACCAGTACCTACACAGCGGCTCCTCTCTACAAGACCTCACCAGCAAGCCACCTACGGTCCATTGGGGAGCCTGTGCCTCTTTGTGCCGTTCACCCCCTGTCCCAACTCCAGGGGGCGGACTGCGCTTAGTCGCAAAGGCGAAACCGCTCTCGGCATCTCGGCCTCGGTAAGTACTATCTCTGACACCTATACCTCCTCTCTGTTTGGCCAGTGTCAGACGTGTGAATTTGATACGGGGAGGAGCGTCTTTCCAGAGAAAAGCAGAACAAGCTTTTCTATAGGAAGAGAAAAAGCCAGCTGGTAGGAGGATCGGGACCGCTTGCATCATGTATAGCAATCGGGGCAGGATCATCATTTTGAGCAACGCTGCTCGCCCGAACCACGACACATTTAAAGTTGCCCACTCTTTTAGGAGTTTTTGGACTCTAAAAAGAGCCGCGTGATGGTTCAAAGGATAAAGTTCTGACATTTTCGTGGGGATCTTAATTCCCAAGTAGGTAATTGCCCTCTTCTCCCAGTGAAATGGGAATGAATCCCGACAGTGGTCAACTTCTTGAGTTGTTAAAGTCACATTAAGGGCATGGGATTTTGCGTAATTTATTTTAAGGTTTGAAATTTTTCCAAACTCGGATAGATCTCTAAGCAGGTTCGGAAGGGACGTTCTGGGTGCTCTCAGGGAAAGTAGAATGTCGTCGGCAAACGCTGCTACTTTAAACTCCCTTTTATTCACCGTTACTCCCTGAATGTCTGGGTTTAGTCTAAGTTTATTAAGAAAAGGTTCCAGGGTTAGTATATAGATTAGGGGGGAAAGCGGACACCCTTGGCGTGTGCCATTATTGATGAAGAAGGCATTCAACAGGTAGCCGTTGGTCCTCACCGCCGCTGTGGGATTCGAGTATAGGGCCATGATGTATGCAAGCATACGGCTTCCCAGACCGATGGCTAGGAGAGATTCTCGCATATAATCCCAGGCCACCCTGTCGAACACCTTCTCAGAGTCCAGTGACAGAAAGAAGCCTTGTGATTTAGTTGAAGCAAGCCAATGGTGTAGGTTAAGGGTACGAATCGTGTTGTCCCTGACTTCTCTTCCAGGAACAAACCCCACCTGGTCTGGGGAAATGAGTTCTGGGATGAGGGGCATCAATCGATTAGCTAGGACCTTTGTATAAATTTTTATATCTACATTTAGTAGGGAAATTGGTCTATAATTTGTCACTAACGATGGGTCTTTGTCTTCTTTGGGAATTACGGTAATATGCGCTCTAAGCATCTCATTCAGTCGGGAATGCGAATCTGAAAAACTATTGAGGGTCGTCAAAAGTCTGGGGAACAAACTGTCTGAGAAGGATTTGTAATATTGAAGTGTAAAGCCATCGGGGCCTGGGCTTTTCCCAGCCTTCATTTGTTTAACAGCTATTTCTATTTCCGTGATGGATATTTCACTTTCAAGGGCTAAAGCTTGTTGAGGCTTCATGGGAGAGGGGCTGAACGAGGAAAGAAAGTCTTTAATTAGATTTGCGCGTACTTCGGATGTGGTTTGGGAGATATGGTCGGTCTGTAAGTTATAAAGTTTGGAGTAATATCTCTCAAATTCTTTGGCAATGTCCTCATTCTTGACCAGGAGATCTCCCCTGTTGTTGCGCAAAGAGTGAATCTTGGAGGAAGATTTAGAGGCTTGAACTGAGCGGGCCAACAGACGGCCGCACTTGTTGCCATGCTCATAAAATATCCTCTGGCCAAGAATGTAACGTCTTTTCGTACGTCTATCCAGCTCCTCCAAAAGGAGAGAATGGGATCGTGTTAGGTCCTGAAGTGTAGATTGGGCTTGAGTCTGTTTGTGGGTTGTTTCCAGAGTTTTAATCGAGTGGATAAGGGAGTTGATGGTCTCTTGCTGCAATTTTTTGAGTTTCGATGCTAGGGCAAGAAATTCACCCCGGATTACACACTTATGTGCCTCCCATAAAGAGATTGGAGATACTTCTGGACTTGTGTTTTCCTGGAAATACTGACGGATGCGCGTGTAAATGTGTTCTATTGTAGGGATATCTTTAAGTAGGGATGGGTTCAGACGCCAGATTTTCGACTTGGTTTCTACTTCTGGGAAGGCGAGAGTTACCGTGATCGGATGGTGATCTGATAAGAACATAGGTTCTATTGTTGCTTCCTTTAGATATGATAGATCTGCCTGGGAGAGGAAGAAGTAGTCTATCCTTGAGTACTTTTGATGTGGGGCCGAGTAGAATGTATAATCCTTTACCGAAGGTGACATAGTGCGCCATGTGTCATGTAGAGTCAGGTGTTGTAAGTTTAGCTTGATCCATCTCAGTGCTTTGTATGTTAAGTTGGAGGATCCCGTGGAAGAGTCTAGCAGGGGGTTTAAGGGTATGTTGAAGTCCCCCCCCCATTAGGACCAATCCCTTCTGGAAGGCTGCTAATTGGTCACATACTTTTTGAAAGAATGAGACCTGCTGGTCGTTTGGACTGTAAATGTTAGCTAACGTCAGTGGTTTTGAGGCGTAAGTACCCTTAAGAAAAATGTACCTACCCTCCGGGTCAATTAGGGAGTCTGTAATGAGGAAGTTAGCATGTCTGGCAATTAGTATAGAGACACCTTTGGTCTTGGCTTCAGCATTAGTGGCATGAAATGCCAGGCGATATATGTGGTTTGACAATTTGGGCACGGCATCCGATCGAAAATGGGTCTCTTGTAGAAATATGAAATGAGCTCTATGTTTAGACAGAGAAGAAAGGACTTGCGATCTTTTTTCAGGCAGATTCAGACCCTTTACATTCAAAGAGATGCACTTCAGTGACAGGGGAGAACTGATAGCCTTGCTATGCTGCATCCTTGCAGGCGGGCAGGGAAATCGAGCCGACTTACCAGCAGAGGACAATATAGGCCTCCCCTAGTTTTAAGACTCTTTCCCCCTCAGACGGGAGGACGAGGGCGGAGCTAACCCAGAAGAAAAAAAAAAGGGGGGGGTCAGACAAGAGGGGTATCTCAGCTTATGTGGGTGGAGAGGAATAAGAGGAACAGAAAAGAAGGTGGGGGGTAAAAAAGAATGGGATAAAACAACAGATAGGGAAAAGCATATAGAAGAGAGATAGAGGGACAGATAAATCAAACCAGAGATGGATATAGAAATACTAATCCACCTAGGAAGAAACAGTTCTGAAATGTCAGCCTATGTCCTATCAGAACTGCTGTGTGGGGTAGAGAGAATGGACGGAAACCACAGGGTGTGTGTACCATCTTGGTCCAAGAAGATCGTCTAGTGGTTGTGCACGTCAATGCACCCCACTACAAGTGAGGGGGCGGGGGGCCTGCATTGGGCAACAAACAGAGCGTACTTGCATCCTGGTCTTAAAAATAAACATAAAAATAAAAAAATAAAAAAAACCTTCAAAGAGACAAGAACCTTAATGATAACTCACTCATTGGACAACACAAAAGCCTAATGTTGGACACCATCGAGCTTTGCATGTGAGCATATGATAAACATACATTATAACCCCCTGTGCATCCTCAGCGACCTTTACTTAATCTTGGGGTAGAGAGAGGGGGGAAAGGCAATTAGGGTTGGAAAAGAGAGAAGGGGTTGGCAGGCAGAATAGCGTGGTAGAGAAGCCTGAAGAGGATAGAAAGAGGGTAGTAAATGGGATGGGAGAGAAGAGGGAATGATCTGTAATATAAGGGCAGCAGATACCCAGGGGCAAGTGAGGAAGAGCAGGTCAGGGTATACAAGTGAGTGAGATACACACCTTAATATGATAAAGAAATTAAACTAACTTGAGCTTACATAGTCCTCACCTGTTGGTATACCCTACAGTAAATACTTAAAAGCCTCTGCAGTCTATTCATGTCTGGGTCAGCTAGAGTATAACAGCAACATAGGCTACATATAATCACTAACATCCTAACTAAGTTAAGTTACTTCACCCTTAGTTTGGGTTCTCGAGATGTCGGGATGGGTCCCGCTGTATCCCAAGAGATCAGACAAAAACAGGTAGCATCTCAAACCTCTATCACCGCAAATCCACCTGTTCTTGTGGTCGTCTTCAGTGTCATTAGTGTTATGGCAAACCCAAATAGCCCTGTGGAAGGCCAGAGGCTGTGGTGGCAGGGTTCCAAGTGGTCCAAAGAAGTCCTCACAGTGTTCGTTGCAATTCCTCTGTGGAGACGTTGGAGGAGGCGATGATGATGTATGTGGGGGAGATGTTCTTTGATTTCAAGCTACATCATGTAAGCTATAACCACTCTCGTGCACATCTTGATTGCAGATCACGGTCATTCACAGACCACCCAAAAGTAGGGCCTTATTGACAGTCTGACGTTCTATCTCCTCTTATATTTGCTCCGTCTCAGAGGTTTCCTCTCATCAGGGATCTTTTGCATTAAAGTACGTAAAAGGGCTGGGAGAATAGGGTTAACAGAAGTGCCAGAGGATAGCGTTCTCGATGGGATTCGGCAAAAGTCACAGGCAGGTTTAATGCTATATCCAATGCGTGTGTATCAGGTAGCTCCAAAAATAAAAACGAAAAGAAAAAAAGAACCAAACAACGTGACCATCATATGCCAAACAACTCTAAGCTTCCATATGACCTCTCCTCGCTGATGGTGAGGGAGGTTATCCCGGGCTGCGTGGGTAAAGGTCGCGTCGTGATGCACGGGTATTTGGAGAGTCCAGGTCACCTCTGCGTCTGCGTGTTCTGTGTCGCTGAGCTTTTGGGGATGGGTTGAGGGACACTGGGAGCCAAGGTTCCGCTGGAAAGAACTGCGCATACTAATTCGGAACTTCTATAAGTGGAAGATCTAGCTGCTCGCAGAAGGTCTGCAGTTCATCCGGCGTGCGTAGTAGTGCCGAGCGACCCCTGGATGACGCTGACAGACCAAACGGAAACTTCCAGCGATAAGTGATATTGCGGGCCCTTAGAGCATCCAACAGGGGGCGCAGAGCTCTTCTGTTTTGGAGCGTGATTTGCGATGTCCCTAGGCGGTTCATTTTCCCGTGGTTGTGGGCGTAAGGCACGATGTGCCCTCTCCATTTCAATAGGAGAATCAGCCGGGCGCTCCATTAGATCATTAAACAATGAGCAGATGTTTTGTTGCAGAGCTCCAGGGTCCACACTCTCAGGGATCCCCCGTACCCTAATATTATGTCTCCGGCCCCTATTGTCAAGGTCTTCAACATGTCTATGCAGATCAAACATTTGGGAAAGCTGGGAGTCATACACAGATTGTACTTGGCGAATGGCGGCCGCTTGTGTTTTAGAAGTTTGTTCTACATTCTCGATGCGGTGTGCTACCGCCTGAAAGTCATTTTTCAGGTCCGCTATTGCTGCTGTCACTGAGCTCTTGATGTCTAAAGCAAACTTCTCTAAGTCTAGGATGCTCGGCAGTAAGTCTCGGCCCGGGGTTGCATCAGGAGGGGCCATCATTAGAGAGCCGGATGGCGTGATAGGCGGGAACGTGGTCTTGGCCTGCGAGGCCGTGGCCGTTTGGCGCTGGGTCCGGAATAACTCCGGAATGTTCTTGCTCAGTTGCGTACCTGTATCCATGATGGCCCGGGATGCAGAAGAGCTCCTGGTGGTTCTGCTCATGCTATTTTGGAGGTGCAGGCTCCCCTAAAAGCTGAGTTTGGACTTCGGTACACAGGAGCTCACAGATTACGCTGCCATCTCGGTCTCCGTCCAGGCCACGCCCCCACCTACACGAAAAAGTTTTATCCCTATTGTGGGGTCACCAGTATGGTATTTGTAAATTGAAATAATATCCCCTCTCAAGCGCCTCTTCTCCAGAGAGAATAAGTTCAGTGCTCGCAACCTTTCTTCATAACTAATGTCCTCCGGACCCTTTATTAGCTTTGTTGCCCTTCTTTGTATTCACTCCATTTCCAGTACATCCCTCCTGAGGACTGGTGCCCAGAACTGGACAGCATACTCCAGGTGCAGCCGGATTTCTGGAGTTAATCCCTTTTTTAATGCATGCCAATATTCTGTTTGCTTTGTTAGCAGCAGCTTGGCATTGCATGCCATTGCTGAGCCTATCATCTACTAGGACCCCCAGGTCCTTTTCCATCCTAGATTCCCCAGAGGTTCTCCCCCCAGTGTATAGATTGCATTCATATTTTTGCCACCCAAATGCATTATTTTACATTTTTCTACATTAAACCTCATTTGCCATGTAGTTGCCCACCCCATTAATTTGTTCAGATCTTCTTGCAAGGTTTCCACATCCTGCAGAGAATTATTGCCCTGCTTAGCTTAGTATCGTCCGCAAATACAGAGATTGACTGTTTACCCCATCCTCCAGGTCATTCATGAGTAAATTAAATAGGATTGGTCCCAGCACAGAACCCTGTGGGACCCCACTACCCACCCCTGACCATTCCCAGTATTCCCCATTTATCACCACCCTCTGAACTCACCCTTGTAGCCAGTTTTCAACCTATGTACTCACCATATGGTCCATGCCAACGGACCTTATTTTGTACAGTAAACGTTTATGGGGAACTGTGTCAAATGCTTTTGAAAAATCCAGATACACCACATCTACGGGCCTTCCTTTATCTAGATGGCAACTATAGATTGGTTTGGCAAGAACGTATCTTCATGAATCCATGCTGATTACTGCTAATGATACTGTTCTCATTACTAAAATCATGTATATAGTCCCTTATCATCCCCTCCAAGAGCTTGCATACTATTGATGTTAGGCTAACTGGTCTGTAATTCCCAGGAATGTATTTTGGGCCCTTTTTAAATATTGTTGCTACACTGGCTTTTCTGGGTTCTTTACCTTTTTGTTTACATTTATGGATGATTTAACCTAAAAGAAAAGCTTTGTATTTATTTCCAAAGGAGAAAAAAATGCAGTTAGGCTGTATTTTACTGCTTATGGTACTCTGTACAACACTGTCATTTTTATATAAAATAATAATAAATTAACCCCTCCAATATTTCTGGAATATCATAACAGCATGTAAAGAATTTATAAATGCAAGTGCTAAGGAAAACATTTGGGACACGCAATGCTTGGTTAAAAAGTAGAAAATGCTGGAGACCATATTTTGAAATCCATTTTTGTTAGTTTCAGGATTCATTTTTAATGCTGTGACACAAGGTCAGCTGCAAAGGTCGTTGTCGACCTGATGTTACAGAATCAATCTGCAAACATTTCAATTTTTATTAAGAACTCACAGGCTGCTGACTGCTGAGCATTTGATTTGCAGAAAGGAGGCAGTGACTCAAAGGTAAATATTTATGGAATTCTTTGTTTTCACTCCAGGACTCAGATTTACTAAAGGTCAAGAAATTGCTGATATTTGCTACAGAGGAAGAATAAGAACAAGAACAATGAAAACATAAACATACTGATCAATGCATATATATCACATTTTTACCTCCAGTCAACAAATTAAATGCACTCAATAACCTAAATGTTTAATTACATATACTGATAGAATAAGGTTGCTTGTGTGTGGTGTGTAGAGAATGATACTGTGCTGGAGAATAAGAAAAAAATCATTTCAATTCAGGTCACTTCACATGAGATCTGGAAGTTCCTGCTACTACTACTGTATATGCAGAGGTGGCTCTCTAATTAGGCAAAATAGGCGGCCGCCTAAGGCCCCGCACTCACAGGGGCCTCGCGGCCGCCTAATTTGCTTGTGCTCAATCACTGACGTTGACGCCGGTGGCTCTGCCTACCCCCACTGGGGCTCTGTGGCTCAGGGGCTGACTGACAAATCGGGTACTGCCCGAGGAACAGCGGCCCTAGCATGGAGCGGTTGCATCCCGGTCCGGTGGCAGTAGGTGCGGGCAGCGGGACAGTTGAGGCGTCTAGGTGTCGGCAGCGGGCGGATGGCAGCACCCGGCTCCAGGTGCCATCTCTACAAGGCGTGTGTGCGGGCGGCGGCATGTCCATGTGGGAGCTGCAGCTGGGCTGCTCCTTCAGCCTGCGCTTACCCGACCTCTCCGCACCTGCCTCCAGTTGAGCTGCCCCGTGACTAAAGATGAAGGAGCTCAGCCTCCAATCTCCTGATGCCGCCTGGACGACCAGAGAGAAGGTGAGTGCCCGTGCAGCCTTCCTGGGTGCCTGGATAGGAGGATCGGTGGGCGGCGGCATATAGTGTTGAATTTATCTTTCTTTAATCCTCCTGCAGCCGCTGAATCGTCTGCAGGAAGGAGAGGAGGAGAAGTGAGCATTCAGCGGCTGCAGGAGGAATATAAAAAGTTCAGTTCCACTATATGCAGCCGCCCACCGCTCCTCCTATCTAACTTCTTCTGCGCCCCCCATGCTCTCTGACCCCTCATTGTGCTCCTTGGCTCCTCCCCCAGTGCTCTCCACCCCCTGCTCTCCAGCTCCCCCTGCTTTCCACTTGCATTCTTTCTGACTCCCCTCCTCTCAAGCTCCCCCGCGCTCTTCAGCCCACACCCCTCCTATGCTCTCCACCTTCCCCAGTGCTTTCTGCCCCCACACCCCCAGTGCTCTCCAGCTCCTCCCTGTTCTTTCCCCCCCTCTCCTGCTCAGTGCTGTCACTGACTGGGACATGGAACACAGGAGGGTCTGCAGACAGGGACAGGGCTAGGGATCTCTCTCACCCCCCCTTTCCCTCACTCCTCTCTTTCTCACCTTCTCCTATCTCTCTCTCCCTCCTCTCTCTTTATGTTACCCTCCTTTCTCTCACTCCTCGTCTCTCTCCCTCGTACCACCCCTCTCTTTCTCACCTCCCTCCTCTGTGTCACCCCCAGTCTTTCTCACCCCCACTCACCCCTTCCCACCACTTTCTCTCTCTCTCTCTCTCTCTCTCCCCCCTCTCTCTCCCTCGCTCTCCCCCTCTCTCTCCCCCCTCTCTCTCCCTCTCACCCTCTCTCTCTCCCTCTCCCCCTCTCTCTCTCCCCCTTCTCCCTCTCTCTCTCCCCCTCTCTCCCTCCCTCTCCCCCTCTCTACCCCTTCTCCCCTCTCTCTCCCCCTCTCTTCCCTTCTCTCCCACCTCTTGTCTTTTTCTCTCTCGCACCACCCCTCTCTTCCACAACCCTTCTCTCTCTCCCTCACCCCCTCTCTTTCTCACGTCCCTCCTCTGTGTCACCCCCACTCACCCCTTCCCACGACTCACTCCCTCTCTCCCTCCCTCTCTCTTCCCCTCTCCCTCCTCTGTGTCACACCCAGTCTCTCTCACCCCCACTCACCCCCTCCCACCACTTACTCCCTCTCTCCCCCCTCTCTCTCTCCCCCTCTCACTCTCTTTTCCCCTCTCTCTTCCTCCCTCTCTCTCTTTCCCCCTCTCCCTCACTTCCCCCTCTCCCTCCCCCTCTCTCTCCCCCTCCCTCTCTCTCCTTCCCCCTCTCCCTCCCCCCTCTCTCTCCCCCTCCCCTCACTCCCTTTCTCCCTCCCTCTCTCTCCCTCTCTCTCTCCCTACCTCCCCCTCTCTCTCCCCCCTCTCTCTCCCTCCCTCTCTCTCCCTCCCTCTCTCTCTCCCCTTCTCTCCCCTTCTCTCCCCCCTCTCTTCCCTTTTCTCCCAACCCTCGTCTCTTTCGCACCACCCCTCTCTTCAACAACCCTTCTCTCTCTCCCTCACCCCCTCTCTTTCCCTCACCTCCCTCCTCTGTGTCACCCCCAGTCTCTCTCACCCCCTCCCACCACTCACTCCCTCTCTCCCTCCCTCTCTCCCCCCCTCTCTCTCTCTCTCTTCCCCCTCTCTCTGCCTCCCTCTCTCTCCCTCCCTCTCTCTCTCCCTCCCTCTCTCTCTCCCCCCTCTCTCTCTCTCCCCCCTCTCTCTCCCTCCCCCTCTCTCTCCCTCCCCTTTCTCTCTCTCCCCCCTCTCTCTCCCTCTCTCCCCCTCTCTCTCTCCCCCTCTCTTCCCTTCTCTCCCACCCCTTGTCTCTTTCTCTCATGCCACCCCTCTCTTCCACAACCCTTCTCTCTCTCCCTCACCTCCTCTCTTACCTCCCTCCTCTGTGTCACCCCCAGTCTCTCCCACCTCCACTCACTCCCTCTATTCCTCCCTCTCTCCCCACTTTCTCTCTCCCCCTCTCTCTCTCCCTCTCTCCCCCCTCTCTCTCTCCCTCTCTCCCCCCTCAATCTCCCCCTCTCCCCCTCTCTCTCTCCCCCCTCTCTCTCTCCCCCCCTCTCTCTCTCTCTCCCCCTCTCACTCCCCCTCTCTCTCCCTCCCCCCGCTCTCTCCCCTCCTCCCCTCTCTCTCCTCCCTTCTCTCTCTCCCTCTCTCCCCCTTCTCTATCTCCCTCTCCCCCTCTCTCCCTTCCCCCCTCTCCCCCCCTCTCTACCCCCTCTCTTCCCTTCTTTCCCACCCCTCCCCCTCTCTCTATCCCCGTCTCTCTCCCTCCCTCCTCCCTCTCTCTCTCTGCACTGTGTTGGGATTCCCCCACTCTCCCTCCTCCCAAAGCATGGGAAATTCTTAGAGGGGTAGGTTGTCACCTTGCTGGGTCCCAGATGTTTTATTGGCTGCATATGTCTGATGGGTGAGGAGGGTGCCCTGGAAGTGGTGCTGATGAACTGTGTGCTAGATCCGTGCAACTTTCTGCAGCCATTTTTATTGCTTGAATTTTTTTCCCATTATGGGCGTGAGTGGGGCCTCATGTGTAAAATTCGCCTAAGGCCTCACAAAGCCTAGAGCCGCCTCTGTGTATATGGCATCCTATATAAATGTTTATTATAATGTTTCCCAAAAATATGCCACACTTGTCATTAAATAAATTCACCTTCATTATTATGAAGAAAAAATATTATATACATAAGGAAAAAAATAGAAGCATTAAAATGACAATAGATATCCTGTTTGGACCACAAAGACAAAGCAAGCAAATAAATGTTTATTGTAGCAGCCCTTGGCACTAATGATCAAGCTGCAGAGAGTCTCTGAGTGCTTTGAGTTTATTATCTCAATAATCTTGTCAAACACAGTGAAAACTATAAACAAATAAAATATAAAATGCCAAATAATTAATATAAAATGAATCAAACATAATACAACAGGCATATTTTCAATAATTATAAATCACATTTGTAATTGCTTTATACCTTACCCCAGGTAACCAAAGGGTGCAAAACCTTAAAGTGGATGTAAACCCTCACATATGCCCAGTGAAGTGAACAACATCAGATGATACACAGAGATGAAACAAATCTCCCTACATAACTTTTACATGTATATCTGCTGTCTTTCCCTTTCTATACTCTTTAGAATTCTTACATCGTGTTAGAAATTTTACTTCCTCATTGTTCTGTCTCTCCAATCTAAGCATTGAAAGTGTGATCTCCGTAACTTAAAGTAAGTTGTGTTGAGATGTCGATAACCCCAATCTTATTTGGTTAAACAGACAGTGACTCGATCCAGACGACACCTTGTTGATCTTGTGAAGTTTAATCCATAAACTGTGAGGATCTTACAACAATGAACTTCAGGTAGGTCAAAAGATCATAATGTGATCCAGTCCACATGTGTGCAGAAATGCATTACTGGGAGAAGGGTGGGGCTAACTATACAGAATAAGCTGAGATACAGGAAGGGGAGGAACCAGGGACAGAATAATACATAAAACATTTAACCACTTGCCGACCGCCTCACGCTGATATACATCAGCAGAATGGCACGGCCAGGCAGAATCACGTACCTGTACGTGATCTGCCTCCCGCGGGTGTGGGGTCCGCTCGGACCCCACCCCGGGGCCCGAGGCAGCCGGCATTTGTTCCCGGGCGATCAGACATGGGGGGGAGCCCATCCATTCGTGGCCACCCCCTCATGATCGCTCCCGGCGAATGAAATCCTTCCTCTGCCTCTGTAATGTAAACAGAGGCAGAGGAAGTGATGTCACCTCTCCTCGAGCCGGTCTTTTTGTTCCGGCACCGAGGAGAGAAGACATCAATGTGAGTTTGCACAACACTACACTAACAGTAGAACATGCAGGCACACTTTTCACCCCCCCAGTCACCCCCCGATCACCCCCCTGTACCCCCTGTCACAGTGACACCAATAGCAGTTTTTTTTTTTGCATTGGTGTCAGTTTGTGACAGTTATAAGTGTTAGGGCAGTTAGGGTTAGCCCCTTTTAGGTCTAGGGTACCCCCCTAATAAAGGTTAACCCCTTGATCACCCCCCGTCGCCAGTGTCACTAAGCGATCGTTTTTCTGATCTCTGTATTAGTGTCACAGGTGACGCTAGTTAGGGAGGTAAGTACATAGGTTCTCCGACAGCGTTTTATAGCGACAGGGACCCCCATATACTACCTACTAAAGGTTTTAACCCCCTGATTGCCCCCTAGTTAACCCTTTCACCAGTGATCACCGTATAACTGTTACGGATGACACTGGTTAGTTAGTTTGTTTTTTATAGTTTATTATAGTTTCAGGGCACCCGCCGTTTATTTCCTAATAAAGGTTTAACCCCCTAATTGCCCGGTGGTGATATAAGTTACGTTTTTAGTGTCAGATAATGTCTGCGTCGCCCCAAGCAGCATCAGGTTAGCGCCAGTACCGCTAACACCCACGCACGCAGCATACACCTCCCTTAGTGCTATAGTATCTGAACGGATCAATATCTGACCGATCAGATCTATACTAGCATCCCCAGCAGTTTAGGGTTCCCAAAAACGCAGTGTTAGCGGGATCAGCCCAGATACCTGCTAGCACCTGCGTTTTGCCCCTCAGCCCAGCCCTGCCCAGCCCACCCAAGTGCAGTATCGATCGATCACTGACACTTACAAAACACTAAGCACACATAACTGCAGCGTTCGCAGAGTCAGGCCTGATCCCTGCGATCGCTAACAGTTTTTTGTTAGTGTTTTGAATCAGTCGCTAACAGTCAGGAGCTTTTTTGCCTGTGAGTCTCGAAGGTACACTAGTGAAGAGGCCTACAGGTTTCTGAGCATGACAGATAGTGAAGAGGAAGTCACTAATCTGTCAGATTCAGGCTCAGAATACGATCCTGTAGAGGACAGCGGCTCCATGACAGATAGCTCTGACGACGGAGTTGTGGTCCCTGCCACGGTCAGGCGTACCAGACCCCAATCTTCTTCTTCTGTCCTTGAAGTGCAAGAACCGCAGGTCCCTCGTATGGAGCAGAGAAGTACTAGTGCCACTATTCCTTCTGGTGAACTGGCAAGCACCAGCGGCCTAGTACACCCTGGTCATACATCCAGCACTGCAGTATCACGTGGTGACGTGGCGAGTCCCATAAGTGCAGTTCAAGCTGGTGAGGTGGCAAGCACTAGTAGTGTCCCCCTGCCACCAAGAAGACGAACACAGGCCCCTCGTGCCCATAGTGCCCTTCCTGCTGCATTCGCCAATCCGAATTGGGAACCCACCACTTCTGCAGCACCCGTACTTCCCCCATTCACTGGCCAACCCGGAATTCAGGTGGAAACAGTTGATTTTACGCCACTGGATTTTTATTCACTGTTTTTCACCGAAGATCTCTATAGATCTATTGTGGACCAAAGCAATTTGTACGCTGGTCAACACATCGCCACTATTCCCCAGTCCTCCCTTGCCAGAGATTGGAGACCAATTACGGTCTCCAAATTTAAGATCTTTCTGGACCTTTCCCTCAACATGTGCATATGGGTGTTCTCTGCCTCCATGGCCAGGGCACGATACGAGCAGATTTTGCGGTTCATCCACTTCAACAACAATGAACTCTGTCGTCCTTGTGGAGACCCTGAATACGATTGGCTCTACAAAATTCGGCCCCTCGTAAACCACTTCAACCAACGTTTTGCAGACTTGTTTACTCCCCTGCGTTGATGAGTCCCTGATTAAATTTTCTGGCCGCTTGTCATTTAAACAGTACCTTCCCAGCAAGCATGCCAGATACGGGGTCAAGATGTATAAGCTCTGTGACAGGGCCACAGGCTATACATGTAGTTTTATGGTTTACCAGGGCAAAGATAGTCACATAGAGCCGACAAACTGCCCTGACTACATAGGAATCGCTGGCAAGATAGTGTGGGACTTGGTGTCACCCTTATTCGGAAAGGGGTACCACTTGTACGTGGACAATTATTACATGAGCGTGCCACTTTTTAGTCCCCTTTTTGATCAACAGATTGGAGCATGTGGCACCGTGCGATCCCCAGCGGCTTGTAGACTCCCGTCCTAGTCTGGGGGAGAGAGCCTGCTTGAAGTGTAATAACTTGCTCGCTATGAAGTGGAGGGATAATAAGAATGTTTTTGTTCTTACCTCCCTTCATGCAGACACGACAAAGGTCCAAATTACTACGGCGACTGGTGTTGTGGAGAAACCCCTCTGTGTCCACGAATATAACCAAAATATGGGAGGGGTGGACCTCAACGACCAGTTGTTGGCGCTGTACCTAGTTGCCCATAAGGCCAGACGCTGGTACAAAAAAGTGTCTGTTTATTTATTTCAATTGGCTTTGCTGAATGCTCATGTGCTATACAGAGCTTCAGGACGGACTGGATCCTTCCTTAAATTCCAGGAAGAGATCGTCAGAGCCCTTCTTTTTCCAGACAGTGCTCCACATCACCTTCCCCAACCAAATGCAGTAAGCCGGCTGCATGAGAGGCATTTTCCTTATGTCCTCCTGAGTACCCCTACCCAACGAGCCCCCCAAAAAAGATGTTGTGTCTGCAGCAAGCGCGGATATAGGCTTGACACCCGGTATTATTGTCCCTCCTGTCCTGACAATCCTGGTCTATGCATTGGTGAATGTTTTGAACGCTACCATACACTAGTTGAGTATTAGCTTAGGGTACAGCACTGCACAGACTAGGACACACTTTCACAGGGTCTCCCAAGATGCCATCGCATTTTGAGAGATCCAAACCTGGTACCAGTTACAAAAGTTAAAGTTACTAAAAAAAAGTGTAAAAATAAATAAATAAATAAATAAATAAATAAATAAAATAAAACCACAAAAAAAATATATAGTTGTCGTTTTATTGTTCTCTCTCTCTCTATTCTCTCTCTATTGTTCTGCTCTTTTTTACTGTATTCTATTCTGCAATGTTTTATTGTTATTATGTTTTACCATGTTTGCTTTTCAGATATGCAATTTTTTTATACTTTACTGTGTTTTATTGGTAACCATTTTCTTGTTTTCAGGTACGCTATTCAGCTGCAGAGCGGATTTATTTATCTTAACAGCAGCAGCGTTTGCTCCCACGATATATAAAGCCGTGACTCCAGCGCTGTCGGAGGTGATTTCACCACCACAGTTACATACTTCAGCATATATGCCGAAGCGTAGGGGCAGCAGTGGGTGGAGGAGTGATTTGCTCCTGCCTTTTGCGGGAGGATGCCCCCATGCTTCGGCATATATATATTTTAGGCACAGGTTGCGTTAAATGTTTTATTTTTGACTATGTTTTTTTGTATTTGCTTTGCAGGTATGGTAAGTCTTACTGTTATACTGTAATGTTACTTTGTTTTATTGTTAACCATCATTTGCTTAGCAGGTACGCCATTCAGTTGCAGCGTGTATTTATTTATCTTGACAGCAACAGCGTTTGCTCCCATGATATATAAAGTCGTGACTCCAGCGCTGTCAGAGGTGATTTCACCACCACAGTTACATACTTCAGCATATATGTCGAAGCGTGGGGGCAGCAGTGGGTGGAGGAGCGATTTGCTACTGCCTTTTGCGGGAGGATGCCCCCATGCTTCGGCATATATATATTTTAGGCACAGGTTGCGTTAAATGTTTTATTTTTTACTATGTTTTTTTTGTATTTGCTTTGCAGGTATGGTAAGTTTTACTGTAATGCCCCGTACACACGATCGGACATTGATCGGACATTCCGACAACAAAATCCTAGGATTTTTTCCAACGGATGTTGGCTCAAACTTGTTTTGCGTACACACGGTCGCACAAAGTTGTCGGAATTTCCGATCGCCAACCACGCGGTCACGTACACCACGTACGACGAGACTAGAAAAGGCCAGTTCAGAACCAAGCGCGGCATCCTTCGCGCTTTTTCAGACTCGTGGCTTTCAGATCGTTTTCTGCGGTTCAGTTTGTGCTTGTGGGTTTGTATCTGCTATTCAGTGCGTGCAAGCAAGTTCCGCGTGACTTATGCCGCGTACACACGAGCGGACTTTACGGCGGACTTTGCCCGGCGGACTTTTCGACGTACTTTCCGACGGACTTTCTGAATGAACGGACTTGCCTACACACAATCCACCAAAGTCCGTCGAATTCGTACGTGATGACGTACGACCGGACTAAAACAAGGAAGTTCATAGCCAGTAGCCAATAGCTGCCCTAGCGTGGCTTTTTGTCCGTCGAACTAGCATACAGACGGCGGACTTTTCGACCGGACTCGATTTCAACGGATAAATTTTAAACAAGTTTCAAATCTAAGTCCGTCCAACTTTTGAGCAAACAAAGTCCGCTGGAGCCCACACACATCGAATTGTCCGATGAAATCCAGTCCGCCGGGCAAAGTCCGCCGTAAAGTCCGCTCGTGTGTACGCGGCATTAGTCATTGTGTTTATGTTCGTTCGTTACTGTTTTTCAGGTCGCTCTTCACAGACCTTGCTGTTCTTCAGTGCGTTCTGTTACTTCGTTCTGAGCATCTTCTAGCCATGTTGCATATACGTACTCCTCGTAGAGTTCGTGCTGTGCGGGGGGCTTGGTGTTGGGGTCCTGACCTTGACACAAGTCCAGTCCATGAACAGGGTGGGGAGGAGTTCATGGACCAAGAATTGGTTGCTTCAGCGTGACCAGTTCTCTCATATGCCTTTGCTCCGTAAGATCCGTGAGAATAATCCTGATGATTTCAGGAACTTTCTCAGGATGACGGACCCCGTATTTCACCGTTTGTTGGCTTCGCTCACCCCCTATATCAGCAGGCAGGATACCTGCATGAGGCAAGCCATCACTCCGGAGCAGAGGCTCGTCATGACCCTGCGGTACTTGGCGACAGGGAGAAGCCTGCAGGACTTGAAGTTCTCGACAGGCATCTCCCCCCAGGCTCTGGGGATCATTATCTCAGAGACCTGTTCTGCCATCATCCAGGTCCTGCAGAAGGAGTATATGAAGGTAAGATTTTTATCCTTTAATATCACATTTTATTGTATTGAATGTTTGCTAATATCTTGTATTTCTTTCCTCATTCCCTAATTACCATGATTGTAATATGCTGTGAATGTCCCCTTTGTTCTCATGCATGCTGGATTTTTATGTCCTTGATACATATTTGCCTTCACTTACCTCCCCAGCATGCTCTCCTGGCCCTATATTCACCTCATGTAGTCACTTAACAATGTATTTTATCAGCTCCATAGTAGTGCTTTACCCTAAACACCCCCTAAAATGTTTAGAAATGTGATTTGTGCTTTAAATTCAGGCAGAGTGCCAGAGGCATTTTTTTGTAGTGTCCCCAAATCATTTTTATTAACCCTCCCTCCCCCCAACTGCTAAGTCAGCTGATACCAATTCTCTATCTATCCTCAATCATCTATCTGCTGACTTTGCCAAACCCATACACACTATACCCATCTCTTTTGTGCTCAGATTTATGGATGAATTCCCCAAAGCATGTAGTGCAAGGGCCTGCCTGTATACTTTCAAATGGTACTGTTTAAAGATTTTGTATCCTATTATTATCTTGATAGGTAATAGCAGAATGTCCAAATGTGCTCAAATGTGTACAATGTGTATTTATATCTTTGTATTATGACACTTCTTACCTGTCCAGTGGGCTGCCAATAGTGTAACTAAGGAGGGGCTGTTCAAAGTAATATACATTATTTAGGCATTCATCTCTCAATGAAGTGGAGAGGGTTACCTGTCCAAGAGCTCCCCCCCTATAATGTTAGAAATGGCCCATGAGAGGGGGGAAGGGGGAATCTGATAGGTGTACCTTATACTTTGGTGTTGTAAAATTCCCCTTAATAAATGTTGGCCAAGAATGTTTGTGTGTAATCTGCTTTCCATGTTTATGTGCAAAAATCCTAATTTTTTTTGTTTTCCTCAACAGTTTCCTTCCACGCCACAGGAATAGCAGACTGTGGCCTCCCACTTTGCCCAGCGGTGGGACTTTCCTAACTGCGGAGGGGCAATTGATGGGAAACACGTCCACATCATCCCACCACCCAACTCGGGGTTATACTATTATAATTACAAGGGGTTCAATAGTATTGTGATGTTGGCGGTGGTGTCGGCTAATTACGACTTCTTGTATGTGGACGTGGGGAAGAATGGCCAGATGTCCGATGGTGGAGTCATCGCCCAGACGGAGTTTTACAGGCATCTCCAGAATGGCAGCTTGGACTTGCCACCTCCAGAAGAGAATGTGGAAGGACTCCCATTCGTCTTCGTTGCAGATGAAGCCTTTGCGCTGGGGGACCACCTTATGCGGCCATTCCCGAGGAGGACCCTCACAGAGGGTTTTTAATTACCGGCTGGCCAGAGCCAGAAGAGTAGTGGAGAACACATTTGGAACCCTGGCCAGCCGGTTCCGCCTATTTCTGACACCCATCCATATGGCGGAGTATAAACTTAATCATATAATCCTGGCGTGCTGTGTTCTACATAACTTTTTACGCCAACATTCAGCCAACTATGCTGACTCAGTTGGGCTTGAGGCCGGAATGATACATGAAACAACACTGACGGCGCTTGAAAGTGGCCGTCCTGGCTTGCCCTCCCTGAGTGCCCGTGATGTCCGGTTAAGATACCTTGAGTTCTTTGCGGGTAGGGGGGTGACTCGGGTAAATTGATGATAGGCAACTCCTATCCTCATATTGATTAGTGGTTCCAAATTAATAATAACTACTGCAGTAGGGAACAGACACAAAAGATACGCTCAGCATCTTTCCAAATAACTGTTCTGCTTTATTATGACGCAATTGAAGGTTTTTATGCACATGATTACGTAGGTATCACATTAATATTACAATTGTAGGTTTATCATAACAAGGGGCGTTACATAGGCAGGCTTATTCTAATCAGGACTTGAAAGAATGTAAACATTTACTGAAAACATTATTAGTGCCGTGTGCACAGTGAGGGCAATGTGCAATACATACAAAATACAATACAATTATATACAGAACTTACAAATTTCCATTACAGTCTCCCCTCTTTTGATCAATATTTTGATCACTAACCATACCTGCTATCACCTTTAACCTGGAACCTCCACACGCTTAGGTAGAGGTAGTCCTGGCCAAAGAGGCAAAAAAAAAAACTCCATTGTGGAGAAAATAATAGCTGAGCAACTTTTTCATTACAAAATGACTTTTCATTGTGAAAAACAAATGATTGATAAGACATATTTACAGAGTACTGGCTGTACACTCCTGTGGCCAGAATGGCCTTCTAGCTGAATTGTGGTCATGCTGACTTATCAGCATATGTAAACACAGACAATTTCTACATAAAATAGAAGACGTACAAAAGACAAAATATGACTTCAACATGGCTAAACTACTTTTCAAATATATATATCCCTTACAATTAAAGTAATTTAATCAAAAAGTACCCTAGACTGTGATCACAAGAGGGAAACAAATCTAACTCAGAGATTTCTTTAATTAAGTCATTTTTGCAGTGTCTGGTGTGGATCCAGGTGACTTTTCCTTCAAGTTTTGCACAAACTGTACATGAAATAGATGCTGTATTGAGTCTCCAAACATTTCCTTATATATAAATGTCTCTTAACAATCCACAAGTCACCTGGCTTTAGTTTTAGATCCTTCCAAACTTTTAGGATCTGGAATTGGGGAGAAAACACATAAATGAGTTTGTCAAAAAACCTTAAAAGATCAGCAACATTCTCTGTGAGATCCGAATGAAGGACTTCAGCTGCTGAGACAAAATATAAGCAAGTGAGTAACACACTCCCAAACCAAATCCCATAGGGAGAGAGTCCAACATCCCCCTTAGGGGCTTGATAAAATATAAGAAAAACATTCAGGCAAAAGTTCTAGTTTCTAGTTTCTTACTCTACTTTGTCCGATACATTGTAGACAGTAGGGGGTGTAAAAATAAAACCTCATAACTTCTATTAAGGACTCTCCTATAAAAAATTATTTCCTCTGTTACTCTCTGTACTTTCTGCACTCTGTACTTAAAACTACTTCTGATAACACTTTTTACTGTGGCCTTTGCAGTTGCATTTGCCAGTTGCCTCTGGACATCCAAAAAACATGTCCATACAGACAAAATGCATACTTGTAAGATCCTGACTTGGGCATCTGGATATATCTTTTTGTAATCTCTGGAAGGGATGTTCAGCTTTTGGTAACACCTTTGGTAACAGGTAAAACAAGAAGTGGTATGTTATAAAAACAACTGTGGTGAACCCTGGCTCTATCCCATGCTCATTTACTAAGGCAGCCATAACTGCTTGTGACTGATGACACAGTCCATGTGTCAAAAGCTGAAGGGAAAAGAGTGTCTGGCAGACATAAATGATCAACTTTTCCAAAGTCCTGTTTCATAAGAAGTTGCCCCCTGTGGACCACTTGTTCTTCTCGTTCTGGGGTCCTTAAAGTTGAATTATTAATCCCAGCTATACTGGGCCAGAACTAGGGTGGAATCTGTGAGTTGCACAGACCCATCAAGTGTCCGGGGCTGTAAATGCAGCATCCTTAGAGTCACCTGGTCTGCTTCCGTGTGTGAAAGTTAATATGGCTACCTCAGCAAGAAGCTGGAAGGCTGAAAACAGCCAATCAAATTAACTTGGCATGCTTTATTGGTTTACCTGCCGAAGTAAAAACAAACTTCTGGCCCTTCAAATGGAACCAAAAGCTCTCTATATCTCGACTATCTATATAAATATACACTCTTTTTATAGCTCACAGGCTTTGCTAAAACATGGAGCTCTGCTTCTTGAGCTGGGGAAAAAGGATCCAATGACTTTGAATACAGAGTATCCTTCTGGGTGGTAAACTGCATACTCAAATCTACAAAAAATGTAATATCTGGGTCTTCAGGGAGTGTGTCCTGCACTGGGCTCACAGCAGCTGATTCCTACGTCATCAATTTAACACATGTGTCTTCCTTTGTCTCCAGCCTCCTCCAATAGAGGCAATAAGGTGGCTGGATTCAAATGTACGCATTTCTCATTGTTAGATTTGTACATAAACAAACTCATATTTTAAACCTTTCATTAGACAAACATTTAGTTATCTGTATATTTGCTGCGCAGAATGTCGGACCATTAAAAATTAAATGTTTGACCAAAACAATATCTAACTTTGTCTAATAGCACCTTTGCATAAAGCTACAGCTCTGATATATCGGGATGAACCCTTCATTACTGGGTCCAGCTTGCATAAATATATTACAATGGCTTGTTTTCTATCACGCTGTTTGTGTAAGAACTCCAGTTTCATGTTTCAAAAGACAACTTCTTCCTGGCAATATTATAATAAATGATAACAATACCCTGTGGTCATGCAGAGATGTCCATAAATCCAAAACTATTCTTCTGCTTATACCACTGTACTTTACAAGAAAAAGGGGCACATCATTTCACAATCCACACATTCTGCTTTGGATTTCAAAAATAAAAATAAATAAAAACAAAAGGACCAATCTGTATGATGGACCAGAAAGCATCAAAAACTATAAAACAACTGGCTGCAGGTGGCATCTATCCTAACAGGGTGTGTGGATTTGATGTGATGGGTCTGTTATATTTAAATTTTATTTATTATTACTCTCACATCATGGACCGCACATCAAGTTATCATCAAAAACCTTAAAATTTCATTTTTGTAGAAGAACTTCTTATGTATCCCATCAATCTTGGCTTTGTTAAATATTATGGCAGCTTTATTCAAAATAACAACCTCATCTTAATCTTTTTTTTTCTCTCAATAAGGGCTTATTGTATAAATGTAAAATTACAAAATTGTTATCTTAATCTAAACTAATCCCATTTTTACAAATTTCCCCAATAACCTGGATTTCATTTCCAACCAAAGGTTGTCTAAACCAGTTTCATTATATCTATATAATTGTTAAACTCATATTAGAAATTAATACTCATTATTACTTAATTTTACTTAATTTCCCTTTTTTAAATGCACTGTTTCCACTATCAAAGGATATTCAATTTGTGTAATACACGGTTAAATGTAACCTTCATTTTACCATGTTTGGAAAACAGATTCAAAATAATTGTGATCACATTGTTTACCATTAGATTCGTTAACCCGGCACATTTTGTTATAAATGTTTTGTCTAAAAAACAGAAATTGGCAATGGTGTCCTTCCAGCTTATCACTGACCTCTCATCCCAGCCACATTTCTTTCATGAGAGCACAAAGGAGGGGGTCACATCTGCGTACATGACACACACAAGCAATAGAACTAAAGGTCCCAGCATTCGCACACACATACACCAATATCTCTCTAAAATCGTTTACATTTAACTCTCATTAATATTTCCCTGCATAAATTCTGCATTCCTTATTTTGTTCAGATATCTTTTATATGTAGCTTCTATGATCAGACGGGCAGCCAGAGTGCTCATCCCATCTTCCCTCTCTGACAACATATAAAGTATTCTGTTTTAATTCTCATTTCTCTGTTTCTGACTCTAATAGTTGTAGTGCCTGACCCCAAATTCATCCCACAACTTAACATGAAAATGTCCCTTTTCTGTCTAGTGTTAATGTCACCCTTGATCCATCCTGCTCACATAGATAGCTGTTTCTTTAGCTATTTACTCTGCATGATTCTTAGTCCCTGTGGACTTTGGTAACCCAGTTACCCATTGTGGATCCCTGTCCACTCTAACCATTAATCTAGGGGCTCAGTATAGGCGGAACCGCACCTTTGGTTCATATATAGCGCTCCTCTTGCGCTGGGCATTTTTGAGGGTCTCTTACCCTTCATTCCCTTACTTAATTCAATGCCCATAATGACTGGCCAGTCTTCTCTCTTCTCTACTTGTGCCTATACCCTCTTGCCTCTAAACTACTTTATCTAGCAGATGTACTACATATACCTGTGAACAGTACTATTCTTCCCTTTCTTATTTATAACACTCCGATGGACAATAGACAGGGACAACATAACATATAACCACCAATCAATACAGTTCGATTAAGGGGAGTAAAATAGGTACCCTTTGTCCCGAAAATTCCTTACCGATCAAGGAAGTCTGATAACTCAAATGTAAGCAAAAGGCTTACCTCAGCCGGCTGATTATCAGAAATTCCCGGATCGTCTCAAGCTCCTCGTTTCGGATACTCAGGGTCACCTGGAATCCCCTCCTAAGGCAAAGCTCGCC
Organism: Lithobates septentrionalis; assembly: GCA_037952835.1. NCBI lineage: Eukaryota > Metazoa > Chordata > Amphibia > Anura > Ranidae > Lithobates > Lithobates septentrionalis. The sequence goes on along the minus strand of JBBDGP010000230.1, from coordinate 1,438,525 downwards.
ATGCATGACTCGGTTGAATTGATGATAGGCAACTCCTATCCTCATATTGATTAGTGGTTCCAAATTAATAATAACTACTGCAGTAGGGAACAGACACAAAAGATACGCTCAGCATCTTTCCAAATAACTGTTCTGCTTTATTATGACGCAATTGAAGGTTTTTATGCACATGATTACGTAGGTATCACATTAATATTACAATTGTAGGTTTATCGTAACAAGGGGCGTTACATAGGCAGGCTTATTCTAATCAGGACTCGAAAGAATGTAAACATTTACTGAAAACATTATTAGTGCCGTGTGCACAGTGAGGGCAATGTGCAATACATACAAAATACAATACAATTATATACAGAACTTACAAATTTCCATTACAGGGGGCCATCAATATGCCAGCAAATTTGTGAAGCCTTTATCAAATAAAAACCCCAAAAAAAGCTAATCTTTGTTGACATTTACTGCTTGTGTTTGTTTTAGATGACTCTGACAGAAATGTGGTGAGTCCAGAAAATGGCGTGATTGTGTAACCTTATACAAAGCACTGTTGGGTGTTATTTACTAAAGACACTGTGCACTACAAGTGCACCTGAAACTGCACTGAAACTGCACTTGTAGTGCAAAGTGTATTTGCCCTTTTAGGAAATAACCCCCATTTTCACAGAAAGCAGCAATTAGAGCACCCCAAAAGTGTTGTAGCGTTGAGACAATAATCCACACATTCTTGATGAACAATCTTTTTAATAACTGCACAATCACATGTGCATTTAGAAAAGGTTTTTTAAAACAAACCAATATGTTTGTTGTATAACAATTTTTGGGGTAGCATTATAAAAAATAGAAATGTCCATTTAAGCTAAAACAGGCATGTGTAAAACCAACAAGAAAGACACAAATCTTGAACTTACAAAGTTCACATTTGGTAGAACTTGAAGGCAATATCAGACATGAGTATTTAGGAACTGTGTTTGATATTGCGTTCAGATGGGGTGAAGTCACCCCAGGAAAAGCCAAATTTGGAAGATGCACACAAATTTCCCAATGTCAACATGTGCTAGCTGCCATCACGGGGGATCAAGGGACGTGTTTTGGGGGAGCAACCCCTTCCTTTCAGCTACTTTATTATTGAGGTGCACCCCCAAAACGTGTCCATTGATCTCCCGTGATGGAAGAAAACACATGTTGGCACACTGTGTGCATCCTCCAAATTTGACTTTTTGAAAAATCGCTAAAAGATTTTTAACATTGTAGCACACAAAAAAACAAAGGGATTTGGAGGGGTTTTAAACTCGCCCCAAAACATCAATGATGTTTTTATTTTTTTTAATAACATCATTGATGTTTTTCTTGAGGTTTTCCAATTGTAAATTATATATAAACCGAATTCACCAAAAGAAAATTATAGATGAAAAAGTGGCACTAATCCCCAGGTGGGGGGATGCCAGACACTCTTATCCAGCCAGTGAGCTGAATATAGACGTGACTAGAGAAAAAGTGAAAAAACATATATTGCTAAATATCCCAAAAAGTAAAAATTTATATTAAATGAAATAAAAAATTCAATATGAGCTAATATAAATTATAACACTCAGTGAAAGTGATATACAAATATATAAGTCCAAGAAAAAATATAATGAAAATTGAGCATAGTAAATATCTATAAAGTCCAGAAACCAATCAATCGTGAAAAATAATCGTGAAAATATTTGAAGAAAGTCCAAAAAAAGAGAGAGCGAGGGTGACTCCAAAACTGCTCAGCTGTGTTTTCAAACATCCACCACACCTCTGTGACGTGAATCCACTCCCTGCAATATATGTTTTTTCACTTTTTCTCTAGTCACGTCTGTATTCAGCTCACTGGCTGGATAAGAGTGTCTGGCATCTCCCCACCTGGGGATTAGCGCCACTTTTTCATCTATAATTTTCTTTTGGTGAATTCGGTTTATATATATTTTATTGTTAAGTGGCAGCTTTGGTAGGGTTTTGACATTTATTTACATAGCGCGGAGGTGGTAATACAGGTCAGGGGTGGCGTAATTTGCACCTGGTTATCTCCAGTTTCCAATTGTAAATTATAGGTCATGATCTCCCCGATCAGGACCTGGGCACTTTCTGATGTGAAAGGATCTGGATCCATAACATCACGATCACCTAAAAAGAGAGAAACCAAAAAAAAAACAGGTATCAAAAATATGCCGGCATCCATCCCTTACCTGAGCCTGTGGTCGCAGAAACTCACCTGTTGTGGTGACAATTTCCACCACATCTTCATCCTCCTGCCCTTCTTGTGTTGGGTGGATTTCCCCTTCTTCCAGAGGTGGGGGGGGTCTCTGGTCTCCTCGGATGAGGGGTGTCCTCCGAGTCTTTTCTTCCCTATGTAAAACAAAAATGGTATACTTAGCACACAGATATTTGATGGCAGAACTAGAAATAGGAAACATTGCTTGGAAGTGGGATACAATTGTCTATTTTGGCCGAGTTCCAAAATGGAGCATTTTCAGTGTCCTTTGTCAAGCTGCAATACTTTACCTGTCTTGTACAAGCTTCACAGATGGAGACTCCCCTATAGTATACACTGGAGCACCTGTGTGGGCCCCCTAATAAAAATGGTGTTCTGGTGTCCCACACTAGGGCTCCAGTGTCCAGATGTGAAAACAGCTGCTGAGTGTCCTCTCCTTACACAGAATCTAGTTTGCATTTCATTCTAGTAACAAAGCCATCTACACAACCAAATTAGTTTCATACAAGTAGGGCGTAAAAATTGTGGCCAAATGCATATGGCCAAAACAATGTTGTTTTATAGGCCGAAAGAAAAATGTTTGATACGAACGAATAATATGCCCATGAACATGAAAGTTGCCATTTAAAAATGTACACTTGTAAGAAAAGCACATGGAGCAGCACGAACATAATAAACATAAAGAATAGGAACACAGGACAACTACTTACTTTTTTGCAGCACTCTCCGGATCTTTCTGTACTGCTCATGTTCTCTTAATTTGAGGTCCGACCACCGTTTCCTGAGCTGATCTTTCGATCGTCGTACCCCGAAATGCCAGTGCAGACTCTTGACCACTTTCGCCATGATCTTGGCCTTTCTGACATTGGGGTTGGGGTAAGGTCCATACTTTCCATCATAGTCGGCCTTCTTCAGGATGTCCACCATCTCCAACATCTCCCCAAAGGACATATTTGAGGCCTTAAATCTTCTCCTTCTGGATCGGGACGTCTCCGGATCCGGGCTTTCCTCCTCCTCCTCCTCATTGCTATAATTAGTACACACCTGCTGTGTATCCGCCATGTGCTCTTCCCCCACTGCACCATAGACTAGAAAGAACGTCAGGGGCGGGCGGAGCTACACGCATGCGCAGTGTGTATAAAGCGTAACACGCGTGCGTATTACGTACGATCTGTGAGCGGAGGAAGGAGCATCGGAGGCGCCGATCGTGATAACAAAGGTAAGATCTAAACTTGGGCCTATACTGCTTCGAAATGGAAGCCTATATTGTAACAAGATTCGGAGAGTTTGGCCTGACATTAGGGTTTGTCTTGTGTTGTGTAGAGAAAATGGATGGCTTCAATGACCACAACTTCCTCCCCCTGTTCATAGACAAGTACAGGGAGATGCCCTGTCTGTGGCAGGTGAGACATCCCCATTATAATAATAAACAAAAGAGGCAGACAGCGCTGGAGAAACTGCTGGAGTTGGTGAAGCCGGTGGTCCCCACAGCAACCATCCCCTATTTAAAAACCAAAATTGGTGGCCTGAGGAGCACTTATCTTAGGGAGCGCAAGAAGGTCACAGATTCCCAGAGATCCGGAGCTGCAGCAGATGACGTTTATGTCCCCAGGCTGTGGTACTATGAGAGACTGTGATTTCTGTCAGACCACACTGAAGTCAGGGAATCCCTCTCCACTCTTCCTTCCACTCTTCCTTCCACCCCAGCTGAGGCTTCCGATGTCCAACCTGGGCCTTCCAGCCAGGAAGAAGTGGAGGAGCCCAGCTGGAGTCAGGTATAGCATTCTTCTACAGATTTCTGGTCAATAAAAAAATGATGTTTATTAAATGTTATTGATCACTAATTGCTGATTGAAAAAAGTGTTTTACATATCAATAGACAGTAGTGGGCACCCAAAATTGGGACAAGAATGAAAAATGGTGGGCTCAGAAGGATAGTCTGTTATATTTGTTAACATTCAATTTGCAACAGTCAGGAGGTGAAAATTGTGTGTGATTGATGAATAAAAAACTCAAACTATGTCCCTTTTTCATACACAGGAGGACTTCAGCCAGGAGGAGGTTGTGGAATGTGGCAGTCAGGAGGAGGCAGGGCTAAGTGTCAGCCAAGAGAATCCTGGGACCAGTCGCAGCCTGACTGAATTGCAGGTTCCTCCCCTCCGCCTTCCATATAAGAGAGCGAGGAAGGCAACTCACATGCAGGATTCTGCGCTCAGGCTCATTCAGGAGGCTTCTGCGTCCCTCCGAGCCTTACCCACTCCTGCAGAGGCCTTTGCCTGCATGGCTGCCACAAAACTGCAGGGCATGCAGGAGGGTCAATGCAAGCTAAGTGAGGACCTGTTTTATAAAGTCCTAAGTAAGGGGGTGAGTAGGGAACTAACACCCAAGACCGACGTGATTTAGTTGGACCATCCTCCTCCTCCTCCTCCTCCTGCTGCCACAACTCCACCACCAGAGCCACCGCGTGGAAGGAGGCGTGGAAGGAAGACAAGAGAGTGATGACCCTGGGTTCAGTCTGGTCTGACAGAAGCTGCAGTCTCTCGTATGACCACAGCCTGGGGACACAGATGTCATATGCTGCTTTCCGGATCTCTGGGACTTCTGGACCAGACTGCACTCCCTTAGATATGGATTTCTCAGGCCACCAATTTTGCTTGAAAATAGTTGATGTCTGCCCTGGGGGTTCAAGGCTTCACCCATTTCTGCTGTTTCTCCAGCGTTGCCTCCCTCTTTGTTTTGTTGTGAGCCCTTAATAAATGGGGTTTTTTTGGAAAATTCTACTCTCCTATGTGTGTTTTCATCCAAAAAGGACAGTTTGTTGGTGACGATTCAGGTACATTTCTAAAATACAATGTGAAATTAACAAGGGACAACAACACCAAACAATCTCCTACAGATTAAATATAACAACATATCAATGGTGTTGTGGTAACTGGACACAAAAAACACACACAAAAATATTCTGGAGTAAAAATAAAAATCCAATAAAACAAAAATCAGCCTTGAAAAAAATAAAAAACAAAAATATCTAATCTGCCTTAAAACAAAAAAAAAAAACAACACCAAAATAATGTTGTCAGATGTGACAAATCAAAATATATTGAGGGAATCCCGATAAATAATAAAGAAAGAAGTTTGTGAGAAGTCTGTGTGAATATGAGCAGCAAAACTACTTAATTCTTCTCACATTATAAAGAAGAAGAGAGTGCGCTGTATTAAACCATTTTTTACATTGCACCGTGGCGAAAGTGCTGTATCCATTGCGAACGCTAAGTTTACCAGACCGAGCTGTTCCGTGTCAGAATTTCTTCTGAGCATGCGTGGCACTTTGTGCGTCGGAACAGGCCACACACAGTCGGAATTGACGCGATCGGATTTTGTTGTCGGAAAATTTTATATCCTGCTCTCAAACTTTGTGTGTCGGAAAATCCGATGGAAAATGTCCGATGGAGCCCACACACGGTCGGAATTTCCAAAAACACGCTCCGATCGGATATTTTCCATCGGAAAATCTGACCGTGTGTACGGGGCATTATACTGTAATGTTACTTTGTTTTATTGTTAACCATCGTTTGCTTAGCAGGTACGCCATTCAGTTGCAGCGCGGATTTATTTATCTTGACAGCAACAGTGTTTGCTCCCACGATATATAAAGCCGTGACTCAAGCACTGTCGGAGGTGATTTCACCACCACAGTCACATACTTCAGGATATATGCCAAAGCGTGGGGGCAGCAGAGGGCGGAGGAGCGATTTGCTCCTAACTTTTGCGGGAAGATGCCCCCATGCTTCGGTATATATATATACGGTGCATGTATGCCCATCATTAGAAGTGGGTGGATGAAGGAAGGTATTCTAATGGTGGAAATACCCACCGATCAATATCTTTTTTTTCGTTCAGCCCAAAGGCTGCATGAAAAAAACGTTTACAATATATGCCCAACAAGGACCAACAACGTACTGGTATGTTGCTGGACTTTGAGTGGTTTTACCAGAATGATGCCTGCAGGTATAGGTATCATCTTGGTATCATTCTTTTCAGCCAGCGGTCGGCTTTCATGTAAAAGCAATCCTAGCGGCTAATTAGCCTCTAGACTGCTTTTACAAGCAGTGGGAGGGAATCCCCCGCCCCCCCCACCGTCTTCCATGTTTTTATCTGGCTCTCCTGTCCCAACAGGGAACCTGAGAATGCAGCCGGTGATTCAGCCAGCTGACCATAGAGCTGATCAGAGACCACAGTGGCTCCAAACATCTCTATGGCCTAAGAAACCAGAAGCTACGAGCATTTCATGACTTAGATTTCGCCGGATGTAAACAGCGCCATTGGGAAATTGGGAAAGCATTTTATCACACCGATCTTGGTGTGGTCAGATGCTTTGAGGGCAGAGGAGAGATCTAGGGTCTAATAGACCCCAGTTTTTTTAAAAAAGAGTACCTGTCACTACCTATTGCTATCATAGGGGAAAATTAAATTCCCTGAGATAACAATAAAAATGATTAAAAAAAATAAAAAATGAAAGGAACAGTTTAAAAATAAGATAAAAAAGCAAAAAAATAATAAAGAAAAGGAAAAAAAAAAAGCACCCCTGTCCCCCCCTGCTCTCGCGCAAAGGCGAACGCAAGCGTCGGTCTGGCGACAAATATAAACAGCAATTGCACCATGCATGTGAGGTATTACAGCGAAGGTCAGATTGAGGGCAGTAATTTTAGCAGTAGACCTCCTCTGTAAATCTAAAGTGGTAACCTGTAAAGGCTTTTAAAGGCTTTTAAAAATATATTTAGTTTGTCGCCACTGCACGTTTGTGCGCAATTTTAAAGCATGTCATGTTTGGTATCCATGTACTCGGCCTAAGATCATATTTTTTATATCATCAAACATTTGGGCAATATAGTGTGTTTTAGTGCATTAAAATTTAAAAAAGTTTTTTTTTTCCCCAAAAAATGCGTTTGAAAAATCGCTGCACAAATACTGTGTGAAAAAAATGAAACACCCACCATTTTATTCTGTAGGGCATTTGCTTTAAAAAAATATATTATCCTTGGGGGTTCAAAGTAATTTTCTTGCAAAAAAAATTATTTTTTCATGTAAACAAAAATTGTCAGAAAGGGCTTTGTCTTCAAGTGGTTAGAAGAGTGGGTGATGTGTGACATAAGCTTCTAAATGTTGTGCATAAAATGCCAGGACAGTTCAAAACCCCCCCAAATGACCCCATTTTGGAAAGTAGACACCCCAAGCTATTTGCTGAGAGGCATGTCGAGTCCATGGAATATTTTATATTGTGACACAAGTTGCGGAAAAACACAATTTTTTTTTTATTTTTTTTTTAACAAAGTTGTCACTAAATGATATATTGCTCAAACATGCCATGGGAATATGTGAAATTACACTCCAAAATACATTTTGTTGCTTCTCCTGAGTACGGGGATACCACATGTGTAAGCCTTTTTGGGAGCCTATCAAAAATTTACGCCCTTAGGAATCCTGAAGGCGGTGCTTGGTTTTGGGGCCCCGTACGCGGCTAGGCTCCCAAAAAGTCCCACACATGTGGTATCCCCGTACTCAGGAGAAGCAGCAGAATGTATTTTGGGGTGTAATTCCACATATACCCATGGCATGTTTGAGCAATATATCCTTTAGTGACAACTTTGTGCAAAAAAAAAAAAATTGTCACTTTCCCGCAACTTGTGTCAAAATATAAAATATTCCATGGACTCAACATGCCTCTCAGCAAATAGCTTGGGGTGTCTACTTTCCAAAATGGGGTCATTTGGGGGAGTTTTGTGCCATCTGGGCATTTTATGTCCTTCAAAACTGTGATAGGTAGTGAGGAGTGAAATCAAAACTTTACGCCCTTAGAAATCCTGAAGGCGGTGCTTGGTTTTCGGGGCCCTGTACGCGGCTAGGTTCCCAAAAAGTCCCACACATGTGGTATCCCCGTACTCAGGAGAATCAGCAGAATGTATTTTGGGGTGCAATTCCACATATGCCCATGGCCTGTGTGAGCAATATATCATTTAGTGACAACTTTGTGCAAAAAAAAAAAAAGTTTGTCATTTTCCTGCAACTTGTGGCAAAATATAAAATATTCCATGGACTCAACATGCCTCTCAGCAAATAGCTTGGGGTGTCTACTTTCCAAAATGAGGTCATTTGGGGGGGGGGGTTGTGCCATCTGGGCATTTTATGGCCTTCAAAACTGTGATAGGTAGTGAGGAGTGAAATCAAAAATTTACGCTCTTAGAAATCCTGAAGGCAGTGATTGGTTTTCGGGGCCCCGTATGCGGCTAGGCTCCCAAAAAGTCCCACACATGTGGTATCCCCGTACTCAGGAGAATCAGTTGAATGTATTTTGGGGTGCAATTCCACATATGCCCATGGCCTGTGTGAGCAAAATATCATTTAGTGACAACTTTTTGTAAAAAAATTTTTTTTGTCATTATTCAATCACTTGGGACAAAAACAATTAATATTCAATGGGCTCAACATACCTCTCAGCAATTTCCTTGGGGTGTCTACTTTCCAAAATGGGGTCATTGGGGGGGGGTTGTACTCCCCTGCCCTTTTAGCACCTCAAGAAATGACATAGGCAGTCATAAACTAAAAGCTGTGTAAATTCCAGAAAATGTACCCTAGTTTGTAGACACTATAACTTTTGTGCAAACCAATAAATATACGCTTATTGACATTTTTTTTACCAAAGACATGTGGCCGAATACATTTTGGCCTAAATGTATGACTAAAATTTAGTTTATTGGATTTTGTTTATAACAAAAAGTAGAAAATATCATATCGGTCTTTTTCCGTTTATAGCGCAAAAAATAAAAACAGCAGAGGTGATCAAATACCATCAAAGGAAACCTCTATTTGTGGGAAGAAAAGGACGCAAATTTCGTTTGGGTACAGCATTGCATGACCGCGCAATTAGCAGGCGACGCAGTGCCAAATTGTAAAAAGTGCTCTGGTCAGGAAGGGGGTAAATCCTTCCGGGGCTGAAGTGGTTAAAGGCATATCACAAGGCATGTGAAACATGACACTCCCCGTCGAAATCTATGATTTCTATTATTAACAAACTTTAGTCCAAGTCCAGTATAAGTACTGAAGTTCTTTCCAAGAACACCTGCAAAACAAGAGGAAAGGGAACAACAAGGGAAACAATGCAAACATTAACATATACTTGCAGATGTTGGTCTCAAAGGTCCAGGCTGTGACAAGGAAATATCCATCTTCAGAGGGGAAGGCAGCAACATGATCAATCATTCGTACCTCCCTTTGAATCAAGTTGATGACTTGTCTTCTTTGGGCAAAAGAAGTACTAGTTCCTTTATAGGCCTGAAGTAAAAGTGTGCAGAACCTTCTTTCATTATGTTAACTTCTACTTTCCATACTTTTCCGTCAATACTTGGCGTAGTCTTTGTAATAAGAATCATATGCCAATGGTTGCGATGAGAATCTGTAGAACTTGAGATGAGTTTATCATTTAAGAGTACTGGTGGATAGGGATGAGCCTGAACACCCCCGGTTTGGTTTGCACCAGAACCTGCGAACGGACCGAAAGTTTGCACAAACTTTAGAACCCTGTTAAAGTCTATGGGACTCGAAAGTTCGAAATCAAAAGTGCTAATTTTAAAGGCTAATATGCAAGTTATTGTCCTAAAAAGGGTTTGGGGACCCGGGTCCTGCCCCAGGGGACATATATCAATACAAAAAAAGTTTTAAAAACGTTTTTTTGGGAGCAGTGATTTTAATGATGCTTAAAGTGAAAAAAAAAGTGAAATATTCCTTTAAATATCATATATCTGGGGGTTGTCTATAGTATGCCTGTAAAATGGCGCGTGTTTCCCGTGCTTAGAACAGTCCCTGCACAAAATAACATTTGTAAAGGAATAAAAGTCATTTAAAACTGCTTGCGGCTTTAATGTAATGTCGGGTCCCGGCAATATGGATGAAAATCAGTGAGACAAACGGCATGGGTACCCCCCCTAGTCCTTTACCAGGCCCTTTGGGTCTTGTATGGATATTAAGGGGAACCCCGCACCCAAATTAAAAAAAGGAAAGGCGTGGGGCCCCCAGGCCCTATATACTCTGAACAGCAGTATACAGGCGATGCAAACAAGACAGGGACTGTAGGTTTGTTGTTAAGTAGAATCTGTTTGTAATTTTGAACTGGTACATTTTTAAAGTGTAGCTCCAGCCAAAAAATTTATTTTTAAGCTTTTTGGAAAACATAGGGAAGGGTTATCACCCCTGTAACATTTGTTTTGCTGTCTGTGCAACTCTTCAGAAGATTTCACCTCACTTTCTGTCCCAATGACAAATGTTTTTTGAAAATGTGGGATTTTTAGTGAAACAAGGATTGGTGATAAAGCATCGGTGGAGAGGAGATATGTTTTTCCCATATTAACTCTTACAGGAGAGAATTGCCCTTCCTAGGGGTAGATTTCATCTCACTTCCTGTTGTCTCCTTCCGTTTGCAAGTAGGAGTCGTTTGTAAGTTGGATATTTGAAAGTAGGGGCCTGCCCTATATACTCTGCAGAAATTGGGGCCTTAGGTGTAGGTGTTGCCAAAACACTGTAAGCCCTCACACATTCTTGGTGGGAGCAGGAATGGGCCCTGTTGTGAAATATTAGATCGAGAATTGTAATTACATGCCATTGTTGAACAGTGGTAGAAAAATTGGGCCTTTGGCGGTGGTGCTGGTGTCACAACAATGTAAGTCCTCACAGTTACTCTTGGTGGGCGCAGGAATGAGCCCTGCTGTGAAATATTAGATCAAGAATTGTAATTACATGTCCCTGTTGAACAGGGGCAGAAAAATTGGGCCTTAGGCACTGGTGCCACAACACTGCAACCCCTCACAGATGCTATAGTTGGAGCACAGGAATGAGCCCTGCTGCAAAGTATTGCATCAAAAATTGTAAATATACGCCCCTGTTAAACAGGGGCTGAAAAATTGGGCCTTGGGCACTGGTGCTAGTGCCACAACACTGCAACCCCTCACAGATACTCTAGTTGGAGCGCAGCAACGAACCCTCCTGCAAAATATTGCATCAAAAATTGTAATTATACGCCCCTGTTAAACAGGGGCTGAAAAATTGGGCCTTGGGCACTGGTGCTGGTCCCACAACACTGCAACCCCTCACAGATACTCTAGTTGGAGTGCAGGAATGAGCCCTGCTGCAAAGTATTGCATCAAAAATTGTAATTACATGCCCCTGTCAAACAGGGGGTGAAAAATTGGGACTTAGCCACTGGTGGCAGCACCCAGAACCAAAAATGTGCTTACAAGCTATCAGAATGATCATTGAGGAAGAAGAGGATAGTCACTCAGCATAACAGGATAGTCACTCAGCATCAACATAGGCAGTCTTGAAGGGATCTGACATTTTAAAAAAAATATTCGGTTACATCAGCATCAGGTGCTTGGTAGCTGGTGGTGATCCAAGACTGATTCATTTTTATGAAGGTCAGGTGATCAATCGAGTCGGTGGACAGGCGCAATCTGTGGTTGGATACAAAGCCTCCAGCAGCACTGAATGTGCGTTTCAAAAGAATGCTGGATGCAGGACAGGCCAGTAGCTCAATTGCATACTGTGCAAGCTCTGGCCAGTGATCCATCCTCAAGACCCAGTAACCCAGAGGATTTTCGGCGGGAAAGGTGTTCAACGCTGATCTTGCCTGCACCATGTAAAACAGACGCTGGCGATGGTTGCTGGAGGGTTGCCAGCCAGTAATGATCCCTCCCCTTGATACCACGAATACGAGCATCCTTCCGCAGGCTTTGCAGGATCAGGGAGGCAATGCAGCGTAGGTTTGCTGAGGCATTCAGTCCAGAGTCCTCTGGGTCACTAAGGACGACATGATCCGCAGCCACCTCCTCCCAGCCATGTACAAGTCCATGGGTTTCTTTGGACTGTAAATGATCCCTTGAAGACTGCTGCTGATTGATTGCCAGGCTCCACCTCCATGCTGACACAATCCTCCTCCTCCTCCTTCTCCTCTTCCTGTGTGATCAGCGGGCACGCAGGAACACTGTCTGGATAAAGGGGGCCTTGAGAGATAAGGAAGTCCTCCTCTTCCTCCCTCTGTTCTGCCTCAAGTGCCCTGTCCATTATTCCAGGCAGCGTGTGCTCCAACAGGTGGACAAGAGGGACAGTGTCACTGATGCATGCACTGTCACTGCTCACCATCCTCGTGGCCTCCTCAAATGGTGACAGGACAGTGCATGCATCCCTGATCATAGCCCACTGGCGTGGGGAAAAAAAACAAGCTCCCCTGACCCTGTCCTGGTGCCATAGTCGCATAGGTACTCATTGATGGCCCTCTGCTGCGTGTGCAGCCACTGAAGCATGGCCAATGTTGAGTTCCACCTGGTGGGCATGTCACAGATTAGGCGGTTCTTGGGTAGGTTAAATTCCTTTTAGAGGTCAGCCAGCCGAGCACTGGCATTATATGACCTGCAGAAATGCACACAGACTTTCCTGGCCTGCTTCAGGACATCCTGTAAGCCCGGGTACCTGCCCAAGAACCGCTGCACCACCAAGTTAAGGACGCGAGCCAAACAGGGCACATGGGTCAGTTGTCCCTGTCAGAGGGCGGAGAGGAGGTTGGCGCCATTGTCGCAAACCACCATTCCTGGCTTAAGCTGGCATAGCGTCAACCACCTCTGAACCTGCCCCTGCAGAGCTGACAGAATCTCTGCCCCAGTGTGGCTCCTGTCCCCCAAGCACACCAGCTCAAGCACCCCATGGCGTCTTTTTGCCTGCGTGCTTGCGTAGACCCTTGTACGCCTACGGAGCACCGCTGGTTCCAAGGAAAAATCAGCACAGGAAGAGGCCATGGAGGAAGAAGAAGAGGAGGGGGTGGAGGAGAGAGGTGTGGAAGAATCACCACTAGTAGAATTTTGGAAGCGTAGTGGCGGAACAACCTCCAACACTACTGCACCCTGTCCTGCATCCTTCCCAGCTGCCAGAAGAGTCACCCAATGCGCGGTGAAAGATAGGTAACGTCCCTGTCCATGCCTGCTGGACCATGAGTCAGCGGTAATATGCACCTTACCGCGGACTGCCCTGTCCAGCGAGGCAAAGACATTGCCTTCCACGTGCCGCTGGAGAGAGCCGGAATCGCCTTCCGTGAGAAAAAGTAACATTTGGGAACCTGCCACTGAGGAACCGCACATTCCACAAATTCACGGAAGGGGGCAGAGTCTACCAACTGAAAAGGCAGCAGTTGAAGTGCTAGCAATTTATCCAAGCTAGCATTTAACTGCTGGGCATGTGGATGGCTGGGAGCGAACTTCTTTTGACGGTGCAGCAGCTGGGGCAGGGAAATTTGCCTGATACAATCTGACATTGGTGTACCGATAGCAGATTGCCCGCAAGTACTTGGCTGTGACACACCTAATTCTACACCTTCATTCCTCTCAGTGCAGGTTTCAGAGAGGACTGGGGTTGGAGATCCCAGCTGATGAGGAGCAAGGAGAGGTCAGCTTTGTTCTTTGGTGTGGGTCTTTTAGGCACGCTTGCCAACGAACTGCATGGCAGGTTGACATATGTCTGATCAAGCATGTGGTGCCCAAGCGGGTGATGTTTTGGCCACGCGAGATACGCTTGAGACTTATGTTGCAAACAGCAGCGGTGCGATCTGATGCACTCGTCTCAAAAAAGGCCCACACCAAGGAACTTTTAGAATAATGCGCAGAGACAGCAGCGCCCTGCACATGCAGAGCTCTGTTGTGTGATGCAGGGGGTGTGCTGCCCTTAAGCTGGCCCCTGGGGGGCATCCTGCCTCATTGGAGATGTGCCTCCTCCTCCTCCTCCTCTCTCCTATCAGGCACCCACGTGGAGTCAGTGACTTCCTCATCATCCCCTCCCTCCTTATCACTGGAGCAAAGCTGGCAGTATGCTGCAGCTGGGGGAACATGACTGCCAGATTGCTGTCTTTCTTGGGCACCCCCTCTTTCTGGGCTCACGTTTCTGCCTTCCTCTAACTGGGTACCATCATCGGAGCCTTCAAAACGCTGGGCATCCTCCTGGAGCATGTACCCAACACTGTGGTCAAACAGTTCGGGGGACTCCTCAGGAGGACCTGGTGGGGCTAGAGAAGGAGTGACTGATGCCATTGAGCCAAGGGAAGAGGCTGCGTTGGCAGCTGCTTTGCCAGACAAAATACCCTGAGCCTGGGTGAGAGAGGATGAGGAGGATGAGGACAAATTGGTCATCCACTCTAGCAAATCTTCCGCATGTTGCGGCTCAACACGGCCAGCTGCCGAAAAAAAGGACAAGCGTGTCCCACGGCCACATGCTCATGAGGATGCACCGTGTCCATGACCAGCACTGTTGCCTCTAGACACAGAGCCTGCTTGCCCTCTTTTATTGGCTTGTGACTGTCTGCCTCTCCTTGTTGGCCTTCCAGACATACTAATGGCCTGCAGTGAGATGTAGCTGCACAAAGCTGGGATGTATATATATATATATATATATATATATATATATATATATATATATATATATATATACTGATTATACTGCAGCTAGCAAAATCAACTGCCTGAAGTAATCGATGCAATATTATACAATCTAATTATGTCCTATATAACTATTGCATGCATGTATTAATTTGTCTAATCCCTATAATTACTAATCTGTAAGATTCTGATAAGCACAATGATATAACAAACACCTCTGCTTAGTAAACAAGTTACATTTATTTCCCAGTAACGTAGGAATGTACTAAAACAGCAGAATTGGAAAAGACTAACATAAAGATATTACAAGAAATTGCAATATTACAAGGCTTACAATCAGAACACAATAAAAGACTGATACTTAGCACATTCTATCGGCTGGTCTCCAGGTGGTTCAAGAGGCTGCTCTTCTTGCAAACATTCCTTTTTCACAAACCTACCTCACCCAGACCCCCCCCCCCCCCCATTGCCTGCCAAACTTTGCCTTTGGACGACTCACAGTGTCTCTGGGGCGTTCCCTCAACAGGCTACAACATTGACCGTCTTGCCATAACTGGCCTCTGGGGTGAAGTGTTTGTCCATGAACTGCCATCATCCTGCCGATGTCAAATTCCACAGATACCTGGGTCCTTGATTTCCTGTATCTCAACTCATTTATCATCCCTGTCCGTTTAGTTCTCTTTGAAGTCTGCTTGTATAGCAGCTAATCAGGAAATTCTCATAGATAGATCGGAGCCAGCATTGTCATGTGCAGCTAGAAGCTTAATGGGCTACATTCTAACCTGGGGGGCAGCATCCTGTCCTCCCGGAAGTGTGAAACTCTCATTCTTTTAAAAACCATGGGAGCCTGGCTTCTCTTGGGAGTAATGAAATATGTGTACAAAATCCAGAAATCTGATATTCATGTTGAATTCCAACACTGCCTGTAGTATTATTAGTATGAGAACACCAGCAATTATCTACAGATAGCTTTAGGTGAACACTGTGCAGAAGATACAGTACACTAACTGTAAATACTGCAGCTGCCTGCCTGTGGTATTAATAGGATCAGAACACCAGCAATTGTCTTCAGGTAGCATTAGGTGCACACTGTGCAGAGGACACAGTACACTTATGCCCCGACGGAAAATGTGTGATTTTCCGACGGAAAATGTGTGATAGGACCTTGTTGTCGGAAATTCCGACCGTGTGTAGGCTCCATCACACATTTTCCATCGGATTTTCCGACACACAAAGTTTGAGAGCAGGCTATAAAATTTTCCGACAACAAAATCCGTTGTTGGAATTTCCGATCGTGTGTACACAAATCTGACGCACAAAGTGCCACGCATGCTCAGAATAAATAAAGAGATGAAAGCTATTGGCTATTGCCTGTTTATAGTCCCGACGTACGTGTTTTACGTCACCGCGTTCAGAATGATCGGGTTTTCCGACAACTTTGTGTGACCATGTGTATGCAAGACAAGTGTGAGCCAAAATCCGTCGGAAAAAATCCTAGGATTTTGTTGTCGGGATGTCCGATCAATGTCCGACCGTGTGTACGGGGCATAACTGTAAATACTGCAGCTGCCTGCCTGTGGTATTAATAGGATCAGAACAACAGCAATTGTCTTCAGGTAGCTTTAGGTGCACACTGTGCAGAGGACACAGTACACTAACTGTAAATACTGCAGCTGTCTGCCTGTGGTACTAATAGGATCAGAAGAACATCAGCAATTTTCTTCAGGTAGCTTTAGGTGCACACTGTGCAAAGAACACAGTACACTAACTGTAAATACTGTAAATACTGTAGAAACACCTGCCTTAGGAAGAGAATAACAGGAACGGATCTAGCTAAACTGAATACAGTGTGTATGTATATATATATATATATATATATATATATATATATATATATATATATATAT
Source organism: Lithobates septentrionalis (assembly GCA_037952835.1). Lineage (NCBI taxonomy): Eukaryota > Metazoa > Chordata > Amphibia > Anura > Ranidae > Lithobates > Lithobates septentrionalis. The sequence goes on along the minus strand of JBBDGP010000230.1, from coordinate 1,421,918 downwards.
ATATATACACACACACACAACACCTAGAATGCATATATATATATATATATATATATATATATATATCTATATATATAGATATACAGATATATATATATATATATATATATATATATATATATATATATATATATATATATATATATATATATATATATATATATATATATATATATATCTATATATATAGATATACAGATATATATATATATATATATATATATATATATATATATATATATATATATATATATATATATATATATATCTATAGATATATATAGATATATATAGATATATATATCTATAGATATATATATATATATATCTATATATATATAGATATATATATATATAGATAGATATATACAATACACTGTAAGTGCAGCTAACTGACTTGCCTGCCTACACTATCTAACTTAAATCAAATGACACTGTCTCTCTGTCTCTCTCTCTGCTGCTGCTGCAACGCACTACACAAGGCCACCATGCAGGCGGCCTTATATAGTGTGGGGCGTGTACTAAACCCCCTGAGCCATAATTGGCCAAAGCCACCCTGGCTTTGGCCAATTACGGCTCTCTGTACAGACGGCACTGTGATTGGCCAAGCATGCGGGTCATAGTGCATGCTTGGCCAATCATCAGCCAGCAATGCACTGCGATGCCGCAGTGAATTATGGGCCATGATGCGCCACTCGAATTTGGCATGAACAGCCCATAACGTTCGCAATTCGACGAACAATTGAACAGGCAATGTTCGAGTCGAACATGGGTTCGACTAGAACTCGAAGCACATCCCTACTGGTGGAGATAGCCACGATGTGTCCATAAATGCAGTAGTAGGTACTGCATGACTGCCGCGATCAGCAGGGTTGAGGTTAGTGGGAACATAGTGCCATTGTTCAGGCTTGGAGAAATTCCTAATGCGTTCCACTCTGTTATTTGGTAGTCTCTTTCTTGTGATATGAAATGGTAGAGGTGCTACCCAACTGTTGGAATCATCTTGGTAGAACTCTTTACTCATGGTTTTCAAGAATCCTTTGTCTTCCATGGTAGCTGCCAACTCCTGGTCTTTAGTGGTTACTTCGAACACTGTGTTGCAGATGTCGTCATCCCAGAAATGAAGGGCTTTCTTAACATCTTGTATGATGTGCCGTTGTGCATTTTTTTTTTAAACAGTCTATCTATCACATTATATTGATGTGGTCGTTGTGCAGAGCAAGTAGTCCATCCGTTTGACAGGACGTGTGTTTTAAAGCAAGAGACTGAGTAAGACCTTTTGCCTTTGTCTCGAGAGACATTGACTATGATGAGCCAACCTAGATCCAAACACTGAGCATATGGTGCATGATGTGGACCATTGATTTGCTGACGAACATTGTGCACCCTTAAGATGTCTCGGCCGAGTAACAGCAGGATATCAGCACTTTCGTCGAGGGCTGGTATTTGGTCGCCTCTGTCCTTCAAGAGAGAATGGTGAAAGGCATCTTCAGGAGTAGGGATCTCCTCTTTGTTGGTTGGGATTTGGTTGCACTCAGTGATAGTGGGCAAGAATATTTCCACATTGTCATTCAGGGGAGCAACTACATCACCGCTGGCTCTCCTACCTAAGACTTCTGTAGTGCCGGCACAAGTACTCAGGGTATAAGGTAGAGCATCTCCTGTTATGTTCAACAGTTCACAAAACTGTGTTCTTGCAAGAGATCTGTTGCTCTGCTCATCCAGAATAGTATACAGTCTTATGGCCTTTTCAGGTTGACCTTTGGGTATACACGAACCAAGCAAATCTTTGCACAGGATTTGTCACAGAGTCCTTCTCCACAGACTTCTGTATATGTAGAGAACACCGAGGTGGATGGTGCTGTTTGATTTGTGTGCTCCCCGCCTCGCTTTGCCTCAGGAAGATTGTTTGTGAGTGTAGTAGAGTTGTGCGGATATTGATGAAGAGCTTGCACATGGTCATCACTGTTACACTCTATACATTTGATGATAGCTTTACAGTCCTTTTCAAAGTGTTCTGTGGAGGCACAGCATTTGTAGCAAACTCCAAATTTCTTTAAAAGTTCCTTATGTTCTTGTAGGGTTTTCTTTCTGAAGCGGACACATTTCTTAAGTGGATGTGGTTTGTCATGTATCAGACATTAGCGATTTGGGTTCTCAATTTTCTTGTTTTGATCAGTGTTTTTGAGAACTGTAGCAGGTGCACGTAGAACATTAGTCCTTTTTCACTAACACTGGACCTCTATGGTCTCTGTGTGCCATACGTGTGTTCATAGGTCTTGGAGAGTAGGAACTGAGAGGGTTACAGTCACCATAGGAGAAACTTGGGTAATTCTTAGTGTCTGCAATTCTTTTGATGAACTCGCAAAAGTAGGAAAAAGGAGGAAAGGCAACTTTATGAGTTTCCGTATACTTTGATCCAAGCGCTGCCCATTTTTATTGAATGCCATATGGTAGCTTGAGAACAATAGGGTTGATGCCACGAGCGGTGTCAAGGTAACTGAGACCAGGTAAGTTGATGTCCACCTTAGCAAGTTGAAGCTCTAATAGACCATCGCTGAGTTCTTGAAACTTTAGATTGTCTCTAGAAGAAATATTTTGGAAGCTTTGCAACCGTTTGAATAAGGCATCTTCAATTGTCTCTGGGCTGCCAAAGGTACGTTCAAGTCTGTCCCAAGCAGCATTAAGGCCTGCAGTGGGGTTGTCGATATGAACTGCTTTGAGCCACTTGATGCGTTCAGTTGACTGGGGACCTAGCCATCTGATGAGCAGATCTAATTCCTCTGTGGCATTGATGTCTAGGTCACTCATAGTGGCCTTAAAGGTGGATTTCCAGCCTCTGTAATTTCCAGGCTTGTCATCAAACTTGGTGAGGCCTGTCTTAGTGAGCTCTCTGCGGAGCATGTATTTAGCAAACTGTGACATGTCCAGCTATGAATAAGCACTCATTGTAGTGTGAAACGCGTCAGCTGCTTTTGTACGCTTCTGCTGTTATGTTTCGTGTTTCTTCATGATTCAGCTTTTTAAATAAAGCATTCATCATTATACCGGTGTGCAGCTTCCAGCTTTCCTCGATTTGTCTTACATGTCCATGTTGTCAGACTTTAAATGCATGACTGCAGGTGGAACAGAGTTAGTTGTGATGGCTGGTGCATTCACATTAAGTGACTTGGGAACATATGTTGGTGCAAAGTGTCTGCAACTGTTGTCTCTTTCACTTTCATTAGCGGCTTGTTCTAAGACCCTTAACCTTGCCATGGCTGTGGCATGCTCACATTGTTTTTCCAAAACATCCATTTCTGCTTTCTGGCGTGCAGCTTCGGTTTCCATTCCTGCTTTCTTTTGGGCGAAAGCTGCCTGAATTTTAGAAGCTTCAGCATCTGCACGGGCCTTTATAAGTTGTTGACTGAGTGCAGAAGATCTTGATTGTAGGGATTTGGAAGATCTTGTGGAGCATCTAGTAGATGCAGAGACATAAGATCTGGATTCATGAAGCCGTGTTATTCTCACTTCTGCCTTTGTCTTTGTTTGCACCACTAAATTGTCTTTTTCAAGACTGAGCTCCTCAAATCCCTTTAATCCTTCCAAGGACCCTTAAGTGTTGTACCGCTTTAATAGATCAGTATATTTAACACAGTCTTTGATAACTCTCATAAGCAACATTCAATTGCTTGATAGCACCCTCTAGTTGTAATGGCTCATGAGATTGTTGGGAGAGAGCAGACATGCATTTAACAATATTAGACCATAAGTCATTGATATTAAACAGCAGTTCTTCTTTGTCAGCTTTAAGAATCTCTTGCACTTTCCAGGTTGGTTTTGTTAAGCGTTTCTCCCTTTAGTTTGATTCAGGGTTTAATTCCTCATCTGGAAGGAGTACTAAACCTGGCTGTGCATCCCCAGATTGCATATTGTCTTGTTGAAACATCTTGTTAACAAGGAGGGGGTTTATAGTACAGTTTTCAGCAGCAGAGAAATGTATCAGTTTGCTGTGTCTGAGATCAGGTTTCTTAGGCTGCAGTTTAATAAAGGTTTACCCTGACTTTCTTATAAGATTACACAGACAAAAGCCATATGCTGATGCATACAGAGGCAGTGTATAAGCTATTTGTATGAACATTCACAGTAGTAATATTGTCCTATGACTGATGAGTGCTATGCTGAGACTTGCTTGCAGACACACATACAGACTTGTGTAAAAATGGCTGCACTGTCTGATAGCTGCTATTTCCAGTGTCCATATAACATCTCACAGTGGTTCCAGAGCTAGCAAGGATCAGATCTTTTAACCACTTCAATACCAGGCACTTAGACACCTTCCCGCCCAGCCCAATTTTCACCTTTCAGCGCTGTTGCAATTTGAATGACAATTGCGCGGTCATGCTACACTGTACCCAAACAATTTTTTGATCATTTTGTTCCCACAAATAGAGCTTTCTTTTGGTGGTATTTGATCACCTCTGCGTTTTTTATTTTTTGCGCAACAAATAAAAAAAAATCTAAAATTTCGAAAAAAAACAAGTTTTTCTTTGTTTCTGTTAAATTTTTTTGTAAATAAGTACGCTTTCTCCTTCAATAATGGGCACTAAAATAGCTGCACTGATGGGCACTGATACGGCGGCACTGATGGGCACCGATGAGGTGGCACCAATGAGGTGGCACTGATGAGGTGGCACTAACGGGCACTGATGATGGGCACTGATAGGCGGCACTGATGGGCACTGATAGGTGGCACTGATGGGCACTGATAGGTGGCACTGGTATGCGGCACTGATGGGCACTCATAGGTGGCACCGATGGGCACACATAGGCGGCACTGATGGGCACTCGTAGGTGGCATTGATTGGTATATATGGGTGGCACTGATGGGTACTTATGTGTGGCACTGATGTGTGGCACTGATGGGCACTGATAGGTGGGCACTGATGGGCACAGATGGGCACAGATGAGCACTGACAGGTGGCACCGATGGGCAGTGACAGGTGGCACAGATGGGCAATGACAGGTGGCACTGATATAGCATTGCTGGGCATTGCTGGGCATATCATTGGCATAATAGTGCCAATCAGTGCCCATTTGTGGGCACTGATTGGCACAGATTGGGCACATGTGGATGGCCATTGGGTACATACCTGGCCATCCACGTTGCCCCTTCCCTGGTGGTCCTAGTGGCATCCCTGGTAGTCCAGTGGGGTGATCTGTGGGGGGGCTGCGCTGATAAACAATCAGCGCAGACCCCCCTGCCAGGAGAGCCGATCGGCTCTCTTCTACTTGCGTCTGTCAGACGTGAGTGAGGAAGAGCCGATCAACGGCTCTTCCTATTGACAGCGTGATCAGCCGTGATTGGACACGGCTGATCACGTGGTAAAGAGCCTCCGCCGGAGGCTTTTCACCAAGATCAGTGTAGCGGTGTGTCAGACTGACACACCGATCCACCGATCGCCGCGATGCGCGCCCCTGGGGGCGCGCTGCGGCATGTTATCCTGAAGGACGTCATATGACGCCCAGTCAGGATAACAGAACCACTTCCCGGACGTCAATCCGCTATAGGGCGGGCGGGAAGTAGTTAAATGATCTTCCTAAGGATGTATTGACTGATCTTTCTAATGTCTTTTGACTGTTCTGTCTCTACCATCTAAGCATTGAAAGTGTCATCTCCGTAACGTACAGTTAGTTGTGTTGAGATGTCGATAACCCCAATCTTATTTGGATAAACAGACAGTGACTCGATTCAGATGACACCTTGTTGATCTTGTAAAGTTTAATCCATAAACTGTGAGGATCTTACAACAATGAACATCGGATAGGTCAAAAGATCATAATGTGATCCAGTCCACATATGTGCAGAAATGCATTAATGGGAGAAGGGTGGGGCTAACTATACAGAATAAGCTGAGATACAGGAAGGGGAGGAACCAGGGACAGAATAATGCATATAACATTTAAATGGCATATCATAAGGCATGTGAAACATGACACTCATTCTGCACTGTGAGTGTATTCTTGGCTTACACTGGAAGACAGTTGATTGGAGGAAAGGCACACCCCCCCCCCCACCCTCCACATAGGCAGAGACTTGCAGAGCTGTGCTATGACAAGACAAGCTCTCTGCTAATCTATTTATAACAACCTCCCCCCACAAAAACTTCAGGCTGCTTTAAATTCCTGCCTCTGAAAACTTGTCAGATGTTATCATGCTGGTAACACAGAAATTAAACAGCAGAAACAAATGGGACTCAATGCTTTGGAGAGAGATAAGAAAAACACTACAGATATACAGTTAGGTCAATATATATTTGGACACAGGCACAATTTTAGTTTTTAAAGGTAATTACCAAAACATATTCAAACTATAGTTATATAATGGGTATGGGCTGAAAGTGCACATTCTCAGGTTTAATTTGAGGGTATGTATGGAAGGGTTTAGGGATACAGCTCTTAAGAATAGACTTCCCTCCTTTTTCAAGGGTCCAAAAGTAATTGGACATTTGAATCAAAAGCTGTTTCATGGCCAGGTGTGGGCTACTCTTTCCATATTTCTTCATCAATTAAGCAGGTAAAAGGTCTGGAGTTGATTCTAAGTGTGGTATTTGCATTTGGACTCTATTGCTGTGAACCTACACTACCGTTCAAAAGTTTGGGGTCACATTGAAATGTCCTTATTTTTGAAGGAAAAGCACTGTACTTTTAAATGAAGCTAACTTTAAACTAGTCCTAACTTTAAACAAATATACTCTATACATTGCTAATGTGGTAAATGACTATTCTAACTGCAAATGTCTAGTTTTTGGTGCAATATCTACATAGGTGTATAGAGGCCCATTTCCAGCAACTATCACTCCAGTGTTCTAATGGTACAATGTGTTTGCTCATTGGCTCAGAAGGCTAATTGATGATTAGCAAACCCTTGTGCAATCATGTTCACACATCTAAAAACAGTCTAGCTCCTTCCAGAAGCTACAAAACTGACCTTCCTGTGAGCAGATTGAGTTTCTGGAGCATCACATTTGTGGGGTCAATTAAACGCTCAAAATGGCCAGAAAAAGAGAACTTTCATCTGAAACTCGACAGTCTATTCTTGTTCTTAGAAATGAAGGCTATTCCATGCGAGAAATTGCAAAGAAATTGAAGATTTCCTACAACGGTGTGTACTACTCCCTTCAGAGGACAGCACAAACAGGCTCTAACCAGAGTAGAAAAAGAAGTGGGAGGCCGCGTTGCACAACTAAGCAAGAAGATAAGCACATTAGAGTCTCTAGTTTGAGAAACAGACGCCTCACAGGTCCCCAACTGGCATCTTCATTAAATAGTACCCGCAAAACACCAGTGTCAACATCTACAGTGAAGAGGCGGCTGCGGGATTTTGGGCTTCAGGGCAGAGTGGCAAAGAAAAAGCCATATCTGAGACTGGCCAATAAAAGAAAAAGATTAAGATGGGCAAAAGAACACAGACATTGGACAGAGGAAGACTGGAAAAAAGTGTTGTGGACGGATGAATCCAAGTTTGAGGTGTTTGGATCACAAAGAAGAACGTTTGTGAGACGCAGAACAAATGAAAAGATGCTGGAAGAATGCCTGACGCCATCTGTTAAGCATGGTGGAGGTAATGTGATGGTCTGGGGTTGCTTTGGTGCTGGTAAGGTGGGAGCTTTGTACAGGGTAAAAGCTAAGGAAGGCTATCACTCCATTTTGCAACGCCATGCCATACCCAGTGGACAGCGCTTGATTGGAGCCAATTTCATCCTACAACCGGACAATGACCCTAAACACACCTCCAAATTGTGCAAGAACTATTTACAGCAGAAGCAGGCAGCTGGTATTCTATCGGTAATGGAGTGGCCAGCACAGTCACCAGATCTGAACCCCATTGAGCTGTTGTGGGAGCAGCTTGACCGTATGGTACGCCAGAAGTGCCCATCCAACCATTCCAACTTGTGGGAGCTGCTTCTAGAAGCGTGGGGTGCAATTTCTCCAGCTTACCTCAATAAATTAACAGCTAGAATGCCAAAGGTGTGCAATGCTGTAATTGCTGCAAAAGGAGGATTCTTTGATGAAAGCAAAGTTTGATGTAAAAACAATGTTATTTCAAATACAAATCATTATTTCTAACCTTGTCAATGTCTTGACTCTATTTTCTATTCATTTCACAACGTATGGTGGTGAATAAGTGTGACTTTTCATGGAAAACACAAAATTGTTTGGGTGACCCCAAACTTTTGAACGGTAGTGTACATCATGCGTTCAAAGGAGCTGTCCATGCAAGTGAAATAGTCCATTGTAAGGCTGCAAAAAAAAAACTAAACAAATCCATCAGAGAGATAGCAGCAACTTTCGGAGTGGCCAAATCAACAGTTTGGTACATTCTGAGGAAAGAAGAGCACACTGGTGAGCTCAGCAACATAAAAAGGCCTGGATGTCCATGGAAGACAACAGTGGTGGATGATCGCAGGATCCTCTATATTGTAAAGAAAAACCTATTCACAACATCCAGACAAGTAAAGGACACTCTCCAGGAGGTGGGTGTATCATTGTTAAAGTCTACAATCAAGAAAGTGAGAGCAAATACAGAGGGTTCACCACAAGGTGCAAACCATTCTTAAGCCTGAAGAATAGAAAAGCCAGATTAGACTTTGACAAAAAACATCTAAAAAAGCCAGACCAGTTCTGGAAAAGCATTCTTTGGATGAATGAAACTAAGATTAATCTGTACCAGAATGACGGGAAGAAAAAAGTGTGGAGAAGGCTTGGAACAGCTCATGATCCAAAGCACACAACGTCATCTGTAAAACATGGTGGAGGCAGTGTGATGGCATGGCCACAGCACCTTGTCTCCATGTTGATGAGGACAAGGGTCTCTTCCCAACAACCCTGGGCTGTGGTTGTCTGGGGCTGTGGACGGGGCTTATCGCAATCTGGAAGCCCCCTTGAACAAGGGGGTCCACAGATCCTGGCCCCCCTCCTATGTGAATGAGTGTCGGGTGCCTAGTACCCCTACCCAGTCTCCAAAAAAGTGTCAAAAAGTAATAAACACAAGAGACAAGTTTTTGACAATTCCTTTATTAAAAAATAATTAGGGATGAGCCCGATGCTTACGTTCGACTCGAACATCGGGTGTTCGCCTGTTTGCCGAACTGTGAACATTATGCGGTGTTCACGGCAAATTCAAAAGCTGTGGAACACCGTTAAAGTTTATGGGACATTAACATGAAAAACCAAAAGTGCTCGTTCTAAAGGCTTATATGCAATTTATTGTCATAAAAAGTGTTTGGGGACCCGGGTCCTGCCCCAGGGGACAAATATCAATGCAAAAAAAGTTTTGAAAAACGCCCGTTTTTTCGGAAGCAGGGTGTCTAGGAAGGCAGGGTCGCCCGTTTATGTCACCGAGTGGCCCCGCTCTATAACAGCTGTCACCAAGAAGAAGAGTCACTCGGCGGGAGCCTCCAATGGAGGCGGAGCTGTTGCGACTTTTTTTTTTTTTCAGCTTGTCGGGCAGCGTAAAATGGATTTACATCGTGGGACATTTTTATTTTTTTATCTTTTAATAAAGGACTTTTCCCAAAGTCTATTTCACAATTTTTTACACTTTTCTTGTGAAATGGTAGGGGTAAAATGTACCCATTACCAATTCACATAGGGGGGGAGGCCAGGATCTAGGGGTCCCCTTGTTAAAGGGGGCTTCCAGATTCTGATAAGCCCCCGCCCGCAGACCCCCACAACCAACAGACAAGGGTTGTGGGGATGAGGCCCTTGTCCCATCAACATGGCGACAAGGTGCTTTGGAGGTCTACTCCAAAGCACCCTCCCCATGTTGAGGGCATGTGGCCTGGTACGGTTCAGGATCAATTTTGAATTACTTTTTTGCTTTAGAAATGTAATTTTGCTGTGGTTCTGTTCTAAGCACGGGAAAACTGCGTCACTTTACAGGCATACTATAGATACCCCCCAGGCATGATATTTAAAGGAATATTTCATATTTATTGTTTCATTTTAAGCATTATTAAAATCACTGCTCCTGAAAAACGGCCGTTTTTAAAACTTTTTTTGCATTGATACATGTCCCCTTTTTATGACAATAACTTGCAAATAAGCCTTTAAAATCAGCACTTTTGATTTTTCATGTTCGGGTCCCATAGACTTTGCGAGTTCGTCCAAATTTTTGCCTGTTCGCATTGTAAGGGATCAGGGGGTGACAAGCCGGTGTCTTGCCGAGAAAGTTCCCTCGGTGGATAAGTTCCCCCCCTGTACTGCGCAGGCGCAGCGCCTGCGCAGTACGTACTACTGTCAGCCGCCGGAGATAGCCGAAGCTCAAACGCTTCAATCAGCTGTACACGGCGCCTGCGCTCTGGGTCCAGGTTCCTTCCCCACCATCCAAGTGGACCTAGAGGGGGAATCTAAAAGTGCAGAGTGCAGCGAGGCCGTGCCCGAAGCGTGGCGAGCGAAGCGTGGTGAGCGAAGCGAGCCCGTGAGGGGGCCCTCTTACAGGCGCCGTGTACAGCTGATTTTCAGCTGTTCCGCTTCAGCTATTTCCGCCGGATACTACTGCGCAGGCGCAGTAGAGGGTGGAACTTATCCGCCGAGCGGAACTTTCTCGGCAGAACACCGGCTCAGACAGTTCAGTCAACTTAAAAGGCTTTATTCAGCAAAAAGCAACAGAAAATTGACAAGCTTTGTGTTTATAGGCAGTTCAAACAACACAAAAACTCTTCTTAGCAGTATAAGACAGTACTTTTAAATAATGTTCAGCATCCCCGCCACAGCATATAACATAGCAAAGTCCCAGTTCAGGCAAGCTCACCCAGCAGGATCAAGTCATAGGTAACAGGGGTCCTTCCAGCTTCAAGCTCCTCTCAGCTTTGATAGCTGGCAATAAGCAGGTCTGAAGGGATAAGTACCTGCCTTCTTCAATTAACCCCTTCTTAACTCTGCCCCAGGCTGACTCTCCACAGCATGTTCTGGTGCGAACCAAACCTGGGGTTGTTCGGCTCATCCTTACTTACAATGGCCTGTTTCACTTGCATGGACAGCTCCTTTGAACGCATGATGTAGGTTCACATCAATAGATTCCAAATCCAAATACCACACTTAGAATCAACTCCACCTTTTACCTGCTTAATTGATGAATAAATAAGGAAGGAGTAGCCCACACCTGGCCATGAAACAGCTTTTGATTCAATTGTCCAATTACTTTTGGACCCTTGAAAAAGGAGGGAAGTCTATTTTTAAGAGCTGTATTTTCTAAACCCTTCCCCTCCCTGATTTGGATGTATATACCCTCAAATTAAACCTGAGAATGTGCACTTTCAGCCCATACCTTAAAAAACTAAAATTGTGCCTGTGTCCAAATATATATTGGCCTAACTGTATATCTGTGATCATTTTAAAGGCTTATATGCAAGTTATTGCCATAAACAGTGTTTGGGGACCTGGGTCCTGCCCCAGGGGACATGTATCAATGCAAATTTTTTTTTTAAAAATGGACGTTTTTTCGGGAGAAGAGATTTTTTTAATGCTTAAAGTGAAACAATAAAAATGAAATATTCCTTTAAAATTGTGCCTGGGGGTGTCTATAGTATGCCTGTAAAGTGGCGCATTTTTCCCGTGTTGAGAACAATACCACAGCAAAATGACATTTCTAAAGGAAAAATTGTCATTTAAAACTGATTGCAGCTGTAATGAATTGTTGGGTCTCGGCAATATGGATAAAACTCATTGAAAAAAAGAGCATGGGATCCCGCCTAGTCTGGTATGAATATTAACTCATTGAAAAAAAGAGCATGGGATCCCCCCCAGTCTGTTATGAATCAGGGCTGGACTGGGACAAAAATTTGGCCCTGGACTTCACCCAGAGCAGCCCACTTTAATTTTGCAAACATGCACAAAAACAGTATATAAAACTATACGCAGTTGCGCAATATGGATACTTATTGAGTTTGGGATGGATCTGAGGGAAGCAGTGCGGCCTTTGTATGGGCCATCAGAGCGACCCGGGGGAAAATTGACACCTTGCCCCTCGGTAGGGTGACCACATTTCCAGACTGCCATTCAGGGACAATTTTGCCAAGCACCAGGGGGGAAGGTAGTCTCAGGGTTGATGGGGAATTCAGCGGTGGGGGTGATTTGTCGGGTGAATGGCTGGTGCTAGCAGTGAAAACATCCTGACACCATGCTTAATATGGTGTCAGGATGATCAAATCACATTATTTCTATTACTACATTGTAATACATAATGAAATAGTTCAACTCACCAGAATGCAGAATCAGTGGGAACCATCTTGTTACTAGATGCAGCGTGTCACTTTCCACCATCGCCTGCCACCAGATGCTGCATATCACTTGCCACCGTCGCTTGCCACCACATGCAGTGTGTCACATGCCACATTGTCTGCTGCCAGAGAGAGGGCAGGGAGAGAGGGAGCAGAGAGAAAGAGAGAGAGAGAGGAGGGGGCAGAGAGAGGGGGGGGCAGGGAGAGAGAGAGGGGGGGCAGGGAGAGAGAGAGGGGGGACACAGGGAGAGAGAGAGAGGGGGGGACACAGGGAGAGAGAGAGAGAGGGGGACAAGGAGAGAGAGAAAGGGGGAGAGAGAGAGAGAAAGTGGAAGGGGCAGAGAGAGAGAGAGAAAGTGGAGGGGGCAGAGAGAGAGAGTGAAAGTGGAGGGGGCAGAGAGAGAGGGGGGAGGGGGACAGGCAGAGAGAGGGGGGGGAGAGAGAGGGGGGACAGGGAGAGAGAGAGGGGGACAGAGAGAGAGAGAGGGGGGACAGGGAGAGAGAGAGAGGGGGACAGGAAGAGAGAGGGGAGGGGGCAGAGAGAGGGGGGACAGGGAGGGAGAGAGAGGGGGGGACACAGGGAGAGAGAGAGGGGGGCACAGGGAGAGAGAGGGGGATGAAGAGAGAGAGAGAGAGAGAGAGAGGGGGGTGGAGAGAGAGAGAGAGAGAGAGAGAGAGGGGGCAGGGAGAGAGAGAGGGGGACAGGCAGAGAGAGAGGAGCAGGCAGAGAGAGAGAGGGGGACAGGGAGAGAGAGGGAGGGGGACAGGGAGAGAGAGAGGGGGGACAGGGAGATAGAGAGGAGGGGCAGAGAGAGGGGGACAGGGAGAGAGAGAGGAGGGGGGTGAGAGAGGGGGACAGGGAGAGAGAGAGGAGGGGGCAGAGACAGGGGGACAGGGAGAGAGAGAGAGGGGGACAGGGAGAGAGAGAGGAGGGGGCAGAGAGAGGGGGACAGGGAGAGAGAGAGAGGCGGGCAGGGAGAGAGAGAGAGGGGGACAGGCAGAGAGAGAGGGGAGGGGGCAGAGAGAGGGGTCCGGGTCTGGTCAGTGACACTCACTGGTGCAGGAGGGGCTTTAATGAGGCTGTCGACTACTTGTTTAATCTTCCCGCTCCCTGCTCCTCTTGCTCTTCATCGATGTAACGCACAGGGAGGGAGAGGGGCGGGAAGCGGTGTGTCACAAGCTGGCTCATTTACAGCTGAACATAGCAGTGTGCGAACCCCCTCTTCTAGGGCAGCTGTACCGAGCCGCTGCCCACACACTGACACCAGGGATGTTCTGGAGGATGCAGCGGCCGTCGGAGGACTTCTGTCCCCGCCCACCAGCGTGACCTTTCAGATGCCTATTGCAGCAGCAGAGCCTATCAGCTCTGTGCAACAGGTGGTGGGCGGGCCGGAAACAGAAGCAGTGATACACTGAAGCACCATCCCGACCCAGTCCACTCCTGAATTGCCGCCTTGGTCCCATGGTAGGGCCGGTCCTGGGCAGTGCAGCAGTGCTCAAAATAATGGCTGCGCGTGCCGCGCATCCATTATTTTGACAGGCTGTCACTGATATTGGCCCACTGAGCCATCGGCCCACCAGGAAACTCCCGGTAGTCCCGATGGCCAGTACATGCCTGGTATGAATATTAAGGGGAACCCCAAACCTAAATTTTTTTTAAAATGCGTGGGGGTCCCCCTAAAATCCATACCAGGCCCTTCGGGTCTGATATGGAAATAAGGGTAACCCTGCACCAAATTTTTTTTAAAAATGGGATGGGGTCCCCCCCTAAAATCCATACCAGACCCTTCAGGTCTGGTATGGATTTTAAGGGGAACCCTGTGGCAAATTTTTTTAAATAAATGGCATAGGGGTAGCCCCCAAAGCACCTTGTCCCCATGTTGATGGGGACAAGGGCCTCATCCCCACAACCCGTGCCTGGTGGTTGTGGGGGTATGCAGGCGGGGGGCTTATCGGAATCTGGAAGCCCCCTTTAACCACTTCCCTACCGCGCATAGTGATATAATGGCGGCAGGAACCCTTTGTCCCTCCAGGCCACGTCACATGACTTATTTTACTTCCTGAGCCTCTAGGCCGTGTCACTAGGCACCCGATGCGTGTGCTCGTGGCCACGATGTCCCCCGGGCACCCGCGATTGCCTGTGAACACAGCATCTGTGTAAACACACAGATCCACATACTGCCAGAGGAGAGGAGACCAATGGTGTGTTCCCAGTACAGAGGAACACCAATCGGTCTCCTCCCCTTGTGAGTCCCCGCCCCCTACAGTTAGAATCACTCCCTAGGAAATATAATTAACCCCTTGATCACCCCTTAGTGTTAACCCCTTCCCTGCCAGTCACATTTACACAGTAATCAGTGCATTTATTATAGCACTGATCGCTGTATAAATGTGAGTGGTCCCAAAATAGTGTCAAAAGTGTCCGAAGTGTCCGCCGCAATATCGCAGTCACGATAAAAATTGCAGATTGCTGCCCTTACTAGTAAAAAAAAAAAATAACAATAAAAATGCCTAAATTTATCCCCTATTTTGTAGATGCTATAACTTTTGCGCAAACCAATCAATATACGCTTATTTTTTCAAAATTATCGCTCTTTTTTTGTTTTTAGAGCAAAAAATAAAAACCGAGGTGATCAAATACCACCAAAAGAAAGCTCTATTTGTGGGGAAATAGGACTGTGCAATTGTCATTCAAAGTGTAACAGCGCTGAAAGCTGAAAATTGGTCTGGGCAGGAAGGGGGTGAAAATGCCCTGTATTGAAGTGGTTAACAAGGGGACCCCCAGGTCCTGCCCCCCCCTGTGTGAAATGATAACGGGGTACAAGTCCCCCTACCATTTCACAAAAAAGTGTCAAAATGTTAAAAAAGACAAGACACAGCTTTTTGGACATTCATTTATTAAAAAAATAAATAAATAAATAAAAATGTCCCACTATGTCCATTCATCTTCTTCTATCACGCCGCCTGATGGACCGAAAAAAGAAATCTGCAACTGATCCGCCTCCATGGGAGGCTCCTGCTGTGTGACGCTTTTTCGCCCTGAGGCCACTAGGGGGCTCAGGGGGCTCCCTGAGCCAATGCGAGTGCCCGGCGGTCACTAGGTCACTAGGGGGCTCCCTGAGCCGATGCGAGTGCCCGGCGGTCTCGATCACCACGATCGCTTGGGGCACACCGAGAACCTGGAACTGTGTGTGTAAACACACAGTTTCCGGTTCTCTGAGCAGAGAACAGACAGATCGTCTGTTCATACAGAGTATGAACAACGATCTGTTAGTTTCCCTGCACAGTCCCCATCCCCCTTTGGTTAGAAAACAAACTAGGACACGCATTAACCCCTTCACTGCCCCCTAGTGTTAACCCCTTCACTGCCGGTGACATTTTTACAGTAATCAATGCATTTTTAATTGCACTGATCGCTGTATTAATGCCAATGGTCCCACAAATGTGTCCGCCATAATGTCGCAGTCATGATAAAAATCGCTGATCGCCGCCATTACTAGTAAAAAAAAAATTATTAATAAAAATACTATAAAAATCCCCTATTTTGTAGACGCTATAACTTTTGCGCAAACCAATCAATATACGCTTATTGCGAATTTTTTTACCAAAAATATGTAGAAGAATACGTATCAGCCTAAACTGAGGAAAAAAATGTTTTTTTTATATATCTTTTGGGGATATTTATTATAGCAAAAAGTAAAAAATAATGTGTTTTTTTCAAAATTGACGCTCTTTTTTTGTTTATTGCGCAAAAAATAAAAACCGCAGAGGTGATCAAATACCACCAAAATAAAGCTCTATTTGTGGGAAAAAAAGAACGTCAATTTTGTTTGAGAGCCACATCGCAGGACCAGCAATTGTCAGTTAAAGCGACGCAGTGCCAAATCGCAAAAAGTGCTCTGGTCTTTGGCCAGCCAAATGGTCCAGGGCTGAAGCGGTTAAAGAAATATTTCATTTTTATTGTTTCACTTTAAGCATTAAAAAAATCACTGCTCCCGAAAAAACGGACGTTTTTAAAAAAAATGTTTGCATTGATACATGTTCCCTAGGGCAGGACCCAGGTCCCCAAACACTTTTTATGACAAAACTTGCATATAAGCCTTTAAAATTAGCACTTTTGATTTTTTATGTTAGTGTCCCATAGACTTTAATGGTGTTACGGCAGGTTTGGAATTTGCTGTGAACACCACATATTGTTCGCTGTTTGGCGAACAGGCGAAAACCCGATGTTCGAGTCGAACTTGCGTTCGACTCGAACATCGGGCTCATCCCTATTCAGCTGTCGGCAGGGAAACCCACTGACAGCTTCCCGGCCCTGCTCCTTAACAACCAGCTTATACTGCACCCTGATTGGGCAAAGCTTTGGCCAATCAGGGCGCAGACGGAACTGTGTTGCACTCAGTGCATTGCAGGTGTTCGTCGGTGGTGAACACCCAGCGAATACCCTGCAATTCGGATGTTCAGCAAACGGCTGAACAGGCAAATGTTCAGCCCGAACTCATGCTTGTACTGAACCGTTTGCCCATCTCTACTTGTAGACAATTGCGTTGCTCATCCTTAATTTGTTTGCTTTGGTAATGCCAAACCCATCATAATCATCAAGCTTTCATTGTGGAACTGAAGTTGCCTTTGTTAAGAATGAAGATGTGGCATCCTCCAGTTTCCTCCTATTTTTTGCCTTGTGCTTGGTGCAACGGGAGTGGGCACAATGCAATCCTCATTATTGTCAAGTTCCTCTGACTGGAAAAGAAGAATGTTATCAGCAAACCGAAAAACAATATTTTGTGAAAATCATAGTATATAGACGGGTCACTGAACTACATGGTGTTAAGTTAGTACTGCACAACACATACACATAAGAAGCTCATATAATGAATTAACCACTTAAGGACTAGCCTCGTTTTGGATTTTAGGTGTTTACATGTTTAAAACAGGTTTTTTTGCTAGAAAATTACTTAGAACCCCCAAACATTATATATTGTTTTTTTTCTAACACCCTAGAGAATAAAATGGCGGTCATTGAAATACTTTTTTTTGCACCGTATTTGCGCAGCGGTCTTATAAGCGCACTTTTTTTGGAAAAATTTCACTTTGTTGAATAAAAAAATAGGACAACAGTAAAGTTAGCCCAATTTTTAGTAGTTTTGCGCTACAGAGGAGGTCTAGGGCTAGAATTATTGCTCTCACTCTACCGGTCACGGGGATACCTCACATGTGTGGTTTGACCACCGTTTTCATATGCGGGCGCTACTCGCGTATGCGTTCGCTTCTGTGCGCAAACTCGTCGGGACGGGGGGGGTTCAAATTTATTTTTTTGTTTTTTTTACAATATTTTATTTATTTTTACACTGTTTAAAAAAAAATGGTGTCACTTTTATTCCTATTACAAGGGATGTAAACATCCCTTGTAATAGAAAAAAGCATGACAGGTCCTCTTAAATATGAGATCTGGGGTCAAAAAGTCCTCAGATCTCATATTTGGACTAAAATGCAAAAAAAATAAATAAAAGTCGTTTGAAAAAATGACATAAAAAAAATTCCTTTAAGAAAAGTGGGCGGAGCTGACGTAATGACGTCGCTTCAGCCGTCCAATGGTATGGAGACGGGTGGCGGCCATCTTAGCCTCACTCGTCTCCATACCCAGGCACAGAAAGGTCCCGATCGCCTTCGCCGCTACCGACGGCTCCAGTAAGCGGCGGAGGGCGCGGGAGAGCGGCGGGAGGGGGGTGGCACCTCTCCCGCCGCCGATAACGGTGATCTCGCGGCGAACCCACCGCAGAGACCACGATTATCGTACACAGAACTGGCTCCTGTAAGGAAGGATACCTCGGTTGTGGCAGCAGCTGCTGCCGTTACCGAGATATCCATCTTCAAAGTGCCGACGTATATGTACAGGAGACGGTCGGTAATCACAAAAAGACTTCTATGAAAAGTGAACTGTAAACTATGTGCAGTAACCATGGAAAAAGTACAAGAAAATCCTGCATTTACCTGAGAAGGTGGAATGTCCTGAGATTTTTCCAGCTCAAGGTCAATGTCAGATGATGGGGACTCTGCTGAAGCTAAAACAAAAAGAACGTAATGGGACTAGGATGCTGAAACCTCCTAATGGAAGAATATATGACACAGTGATGTATGAAAGTAACAAAATTTTATTAAATACATAAACATGTCTTATATCGTTTAAGACATGTGTAAAAGAAATGTGAAACAGCAAACTCTAATGCCCCGTACACACGGTCGGACATTGATCGGACATTCCGACAACAAAATCCTAGGATTTTTTCCGACGGATGTTGGCTCAAACTTGTTTTGCGTACACACGGTCGCACAAAGTTGTCGAAATTTCCGATCGCCAAGAACGCGGTGACGTCAACCACGTACGACGAGACTAGAAAAGGTCAGTTCAGAACCAAGCGCGGCACCCTTTGGGCTCCTTTTGCTAATCTCGTGTTAGTAAAAGTTTGGTAAGAGACGATTCGCGCTTTTTCAGACTCGTAGCTTTCAGATCGTTTTCTGCGGTTCAGTTCACTCTTCACAGGCCTTGCTGTTCTTCAGTGCGTTCTGTTACTTCGTTCTGAGCAGCCGACCGTTTTCTAGCCATGTTTCGTATACGTACTCCTCGTAGAGTTCGTGCTGTGCGGGGGCTTGGTGTTGGGGTCCTGACCTTGACACAAGTCCAGTCCATGAACAGGGTGGGGAGGAGTTCATGGACCAAGAATTGGTTGCTTCAGCGTGACCAGTTCTGTCATATGCCTTTGCTCCGTGAGATCCGTGAGAATGATCCTGATGATTTCAGGAACTTTCTCCAGATGACGGACCCCGTATTTCACCGTTTGTTGGCTTCGCTGACCCCCTATGTCAGCAGGCAGGATACCTGCATGAGGCAAGCCATCAGTCCGGAGCAGAGGCTGGTCGCTACCCTGTGGTACTTGGCGACAGGGAGAAGCCTGCAGGACTTGAAGTTCTTGACAGGCATCTCCCCCCAGGCTCTGGGTATCATTATCCCAGAGACCTGTTCTGCCATCATCCAGGTCCTGCAGAAGGAGTATATGAAGGTAAGATTTTTATCCTTTAATATCACATTTTATTGTATATAATGTTTGCTAATATATTGTATTTCTTTCCTCATTCTCTAATTACCATGATTGTAATATGCTATGAATGTCCCCTTTGTCCTCATGCATGCTGGATTTTTATGTAATTATTTTTTTTGTCCTTCATACATATATGCCTTCACTTACCTCCCCAGCATGGTCTCCTGCCCCTATATTTACCTCATGTAGTCACTTAACAATGAATTTTGTTAGCTCCATAGTAGTGCTTTACCCCAAACACCCACTAAAATGTGTTTAAATGTGATTTGTGCTTTAAATTCAGGCAGAGTGCAAGAGGCTTTTTTTGGGGTGTCCCCAAATCATTTTTAACCCTTCCCCCCAAATGCTAAGTCACCTGCTAACAATTATCTATCTATCCTCAATCATCTATCTGCTGACTTTGCCAAACCCATACACACTATACCCACCTCTTTTGTGCTCAGATTTATGGATGAATTCCCCAAAGCATGTAGTGCAAGGGCCTTCCTGAATACTTTCAAATTGTACTGTTTAAATTTTTGTTTGACTATTATTATCTTGCTAGGTAATAGCAGAATGTCCAAATGTGCACAAATGTGTACAATGTGTATTTATATCTTTGTATTATGACACTTCTTACCTGTCCAGTGGGCTGCCAATAGTGTAACTAAGGAGGGGATGTTCAAAGTAATACACATTATTTAGGCATTCATCTCTCAATGAAGTGGAGAGGGTTACCTGTCCAAGAGCTCCCCCCCTATAATGATAGAAATGGCCCAGGAGAGGGGGGAGGGGGAATATGATAGGTGTACCTTATACTTTGGTGTTGTAAAATTTCCCTTAATAAATGTTATCTTGATGTTGGCCAAGAATGTTTGTGTCTAATCTGCTTTCCATGTTTTCATGTGCATAAAGACTAATTTTTGTTTATTTCTCTCCACAGTTTCCTTCCACGCCACAGGAATGGCAGACTGTGGCCTCCCACTTTGCCCAGAAGAGGTGGGACTTTCCTAACTGCGGAGGGGCAATTGATGGGAAACACGTCCACATCGTCCCACCCCCCAACTTGGGGTCGTACTATTATAATTACAAGGGGTTCAATAGTATTGTGATGTATTGTGATGTTGGCGGTGGTGTCGGCTAATTATGAGTTCCTGTATGTGGACGTGGGGAAGAATGGCCGGATGTCATCGCCCAGACGGAGTTTTACAGGCGTCTCCAGAATGGCAGCTTGGACTTGCCACCACCAGAAGAGAATGTGGAAGGACTCCCATTCGTCTTCGTTGCAGATGAAGCCTTTGCGCTGGGGGACCACCTTATGCGGCCATTCCCGATGAGGACCCTCACCCCGGACCAGAGGGTTTTTAATTACTGGCTGGCCAGAGCCAGAAGAGTGGTGGAGAACACATTTGGAATCATGGCCAGCCGGTTCCGCTTATTTCTTACACCCATCCATATGGCGGAGTATAAACTGAATCATATAATCCTGGTGTGCTGTGTTCTACATAACTTTTTACGGCAACATTCTGACAACTATGCTGGCTCAGTTGGGCCTGAGGCTGGAATAATAAATGAAACAACCCTGACGGCGCTTGAAAGTGGCCGTCCTGGCTTGCCCTCCCTGAGTGCCCGTGATGTTTGGCTAAGATACCTTGAATTCTTTGCGGGTAGGGGGGCCATCAATATGCCAGACAATTTGTGAAACCTTGATCAAATAAAAAAAAAATTAAGCAAATCTTTGGTGACATTTACTGCTTGTGTTTAGCTGACCCTGACAGAAATGTGGTGAGTCCTGAAAATGGCGTGATTGTGTAACCTTACAAAGCACTGTTGGGTGTTATTTACTAAAGGCAAGGACATTTTGCACTACAAGTGCACTTGAAACTGCACTGAAACTGTACTTGTAGTGCAAAGTGGATTTGCCCTTAGGAAATAACCCCCATTGTCACAGAAAGCAGCAATTAGAGCACCACAAAAGTGTTGTAGCGTTGAGACAATAATTCACACATTCTTGATTAACACTCTTTTTAATACCAGCACAATCACATGTGCATTTAGAAAAGGTTTTTAAAACAAAACAACATGTTTGTTGTATAACAATTTTTGGGGTGGCATTAGAAAAAATAGATATGTCCATTTAAGATAAAACAGGCATGTTTCCAAACAACAAGAAAGACACAAATCTTTGAACTTACAAAGTTCACATTTGGTAGAACTTGAAGGCAATATCAGACATGAGTATTTAGGAACTGTGTTTGCTATTGCGTTCAGATGGGGTGAAGTCACCCCAGGAAAAGCCAAATTTTGAAGATGCACACCAATTTACAAATGTCAACATGTGCGACCTGCCATCACGGGGGATCAAGGGACGTGTTTTGGGGGAGCAACCCCTTCCTCTCAGCTACTTTATTATTGAGGAAGGGGTTGCACCCCCAAAACGCGTCCATTGATCTCCCGTGATGGCAGATAGAACATGTTGACAGACTGTGTGCATCTTCAAAATTTGGCTTTTCTAAAAATCGCTAAAACATTTTTAACATTGTAGCACAAAAAAAACAAAGGGATTTGGAGGGGTTTTAAACTCTCCCCAAAACATCAATGATGTTCTTATTTTTTTTAATAACATCATTGATGTTTTTCTTGAGGTTTTCCAATGCTAAATTACAACCTATTATCTCCCCGATCGGGATCTGTGCACTTTCAGAGGTGAAATGCCCTGGATCCACAACATCACGATCACCTAGAAAGAGAGAAAACAAAAAAAAAACAGGTATTATAAATATGCCGGCATCCATCTCTTACCTGAGCCTGTGGTCGCAGACACTCACCTGTTGTGGTGACTAGTTCCACCACGTCTTCTTCCTCCTCCTACTCTTCTTGTTTTTCGGGTATTTCCCCTTCTTCCAGTGGTGGGGGGTCTCTGGTCTCCTCGGATGAGGGGTGTCCTCCGAATCTTTTCTCCCCTATATAAAACAAAAATGGTATACTTAGCACACAGATATTTGATGGCAGAACTATAAATATGAAACATTGCTTGGAAGTGGGGGACAATTGTCTATTTTGGCAGAGTTCCAAGATGTAGCATTTTCAGTGTCCTTTGTCAAGCTTTAATACTTTACCTGTTTGGTACAAGCTTCACAGATGGAGACCCCCCTATAGTATACACTGGAGCACCTGTGTGGGACCCCCTAATAAAAAGGGTGTTCTTGTGTCCCACACTAGTGCTCCAGCATCCAGATGTGAAAACTGCTGCTGAGTTTCCTCTCCTTACACAGAATCTAGTTTGCATTTCATTCTATTAACAAACACATCTACACAACCAAATTATTTGCATACAAGTAGGCCCTCAAAAATGTTGGCAAAGGCATATGGCCAAAACAATGGTGTTTTATAGGGCGACAGAAAAATGTTTGATACGAATGAATAATGTGCCCAGGAACATGAAAGTTGCCATTTTAAAGTGTACAACACTTAAGAAAAGCACATGGAGCAGCACGAACGTAATAAAGACAAAAAAAATAGGAACACAGGACAACTACTTACTTTTTTGCAGCACTCTCCGGATCTTCCTGTACTGCTCGTGTTCTCATAATTTCAGGTCCGACCACCGCTTCCTGAGCTGATCTTTAGATCGTCGTACCCCGAAATTCCTGTGCAGACTCTTGACCACTTTCGCCATGATCTTGGCCTTTCTGACATTGGGGTTGGGGTAAGGTCCATACTTCCCGTTATAGTCGGCCTTCTTCAGGATACCCACCATCTCCAACATCTCCCCATAGGACATATTTAAGGCCTTAAATCGTCTCCTTCTAGATCGGGACGTTTCCTGCTCCGGGCTTTCCTCCCCCTCCTCCTCGTTGCTATAATTAGCACGCACCTGCTGTGTCTCCGCCATGTGCTCTTCCCCCACTGCGCCAAACTAAAAGGGGCGGGGAATAGACTAGAAAGAACGTCAGGGGCGGGCGGAGTTCCACGCATGCGCAGTGTGTATAAAGCATAACACGCGTGCGTACTACGTACGATCTGTGAGTGGAGGGAGGAGTATCAGAGGCGCCGATCGTGATAACGAAGGTAAGAGCCAAACTTAGGCCTATACCGCTTCTAGATTGAGGCCTATATTGTAACAAGATTAGGAGAGTTTTGGCTGACATTAGGGTTTGTCTTGTGTTGTGTCTTGCAGTGAAAATGGATATCTTGAACGATACCGACTTCATGGCAATCTTCATTGACATGTTCAGGGAGCTGCCTTGTCTATGGGAGAAAAACCACCCACATTAAAAGAACCAAACAAAGAGCAAGGCAGCGCTGGATCAGTTGCTGGAATTTGTGAAGTAGGTGATCCCCAGGGCAGACATGACCTATTTGAAGATCCTAATTGGTGGCCTGAGGAGTACATATCTAAGGGAGCACAAGAAGGTCCAGGATTCCCAGAGATCCAGAGCAGCAGATGACATCTATGTCCCCAGGATGTGGTACTATGATAGGCTGCATTTTCTGGCAGGTCAGACTGAACCCAGGTCATCACTCTCCAGTCTTCCTTCCACGCTTCCTTCCCCCCCAGCTGAGGCTTCTGACGCCCAACCTGGGCCTTCCAGGCAGCAACATGTGGAGGAGCCCAGCTTGAGCCAGGTATAGCATTCTTCTAAATATTGCTGGTTATCCAATCAATGATGTTAACTAGATGTTATTTTGGAGTACTAATTTATGATTGTGATTGATGAAGCAAAAACTAAAACCATGTCCCTTTTTCATACACAGGGAAGTCTCAGCCAGGAGGTGGCCGGGCCGAGCAGGCTGCCTGATCTCCAGGTCCCTCCCCTACACCTGGAAAGAGAAAGTGGCAGGAAGAGGAGTACCCTGGAGGAGGCTGCCATAGGCGTCTTTTGTAAGGCTACAGAGGCCCTAAGAGCCCCCCACACTGTGGAGGAGAAGTTTGCTGGCATAACTGCCTGCAAAATGCAGCAGATGGAGGAGGGCCAACGACTACTGTGTGAGTCATTAATTTTGGAAGCTCTCAATAAGGGGTTGAGGGGCGAAATAACATCTGCTACCCACATTTGTGACCTCACACATGGTCCTCCTCCTCCTCCAGGTCCTACTACTCCTCCTCCGCCTCCTTGTCCTCCAGGTCCTACTAGTCCTCCTCCTCCTCCAGGTCCTACTCCTCCTCCTGCCACATCTCCAACACCAGAGCCACAGCCGGGAAGGAAGCGTGGAAAGAAGACCAGAAAGTGATGGCCCTGGGTTCAGTCTGGTCTGGCAAAAGATGCAGCCTCTTGTAGTACCACAGCCTGGGAACATACATGTCATCTGCTGCTTTCCGGATGTCTGGGACTTCTGGACCAGACTGCACTCCCTTAGATAAGGACTCCTCAGGCCACCAATTTTGATGTTAAATAATTGATGTGTGCCCTGGGGGTCCAAGGCTTTGCCAATTTCTGCTGTTTCTCCAGCGTTGCCTCCCTCTTTGTTTGGTTCTGATCCCTTAATAAAGGAATTTTTTATTTCAATTATACTTGCCTATGTGTGTTTTCCTTAAAAAAGGACAGTTTGTTTGTGAGGATTCAGGTAGATTTCTAAAATACAATGTGAAATTAACAATGGACACCAACACCAAACAATCTTCTTGAGTTTAAATAATATAAGATAGCAATGGTAGAATTTACGGATATGCCACATGATTTACAAAAGGGGGTAAACGTACATTAATAGGTACCATCATCCTACATATAAATAAAAATAAAAATAAAATTGTGTCTGCGCTAGATGGTGAATGATAATACTGAAAACTGGTAATATCAAAAATATATATATAAACATACAATAATAAGTGCTAAGTGCAAAAGTGAACATACATATACATCTATGTGCTGCAATAAACCACTAATAGACAAGAAATAATTAATAGTGCATATGTCCACAGTGCAGAGTGCTATATTAAACACACAAGATAAGTGCCCAATCGGAAAAAACAATGACACTCCTCATATAAGTGTTTGAGGTTCAACCAATGTAAATCCAAGATTGCATAAAGTGCTCAAAAATAGTGTCCATAATCAGTGAAGCTCATCCATCATGCTCTTCAAAAGTGTAGCACCATAAAACGTGTCTTAGTGCCCTCCAGTGATCCCCATAAGCATATGCGCTCACCTTCCAGCGTGTGACACAGTGTTAGTACTATGCCAAAAAGCGCTTTGGAGCCACTCCTGTGCTCAAATGGAATCAGCTACGTGGACCTCCAATGCTCCCAATTATGATATTATGCAAGAAAAGAGAAACTCCATAGCGCAATACAGTTTAACAATAAGGAATATTTATTAGAATATAATGGAACTCGCCCCTTGCAGGGGTACTCACATGCTACAGGTGCATCAGTGCACCCTTCTATATAAGCATTAATCAGCCGATCGTGACGGTATGGCGTGCGGTGCGGTGTGTGCCTCCAAATCTCCTGCTCTCTCTCTCTGCTGACAGCTCCGTCCAGGCCCCTCCCCTACGCGTGTTCGGCACCGGGCCCACGTGCCTTCATCAGGGGGATATGCCTGTGACCTCACACATGGTCCTCCTCCTCCTCCAGGTCCTACTACTCCTCCTCCGCCTCCTTGTCCTCCAGGTCCTACTAGTCCTCCTCCTCCTCCAGGTCCTACTCCTCCTCCTGCCACATCTCCAACACCAGAGCCACAGCCGGGAAGGAAGCGTGGAAAGAAGACCAGAAAGTGATGGCCCTGGGTTCAGTCTGGTCTGGCAAAAGATGCAGCCTCTTGTAGTACCACAGCCTGGGAACATACATGTCATCTGCTGCTTTCCGGATGTCTGGGACTTCTGGACCAGACTGCACTCCCTTAGATAAGGACTCCTCAGGCCACCAATTTTGATGTTAAATAATTGATGTGTGCCCTGGGGGTCCAAGGCTTTGCCAATTTCTGCTGTTTCTCCAGCGTTGCCTCCCTCTTTGTTTGGTTCTGATCCCTTAATAAAGGAATTTTTTATTTCAATTATACTTGCCTATGTGTGTTTTCCTTAAAAAAGGACAGTTTGTTTGTGAGGATTCAGGTAGATTTCTAAAATACAATGTGAAATTAACAATGGACACCAACACCAAACAATCTTCTTGAGTTTAAATAATATAAGATAGCAATGGTAGAATTTACGGATATGCCACATGATTTACAAAAGGGGGTAAACGTACATTAATAGGTACCATCATCCTACATATGACTAAGATCGGAAAATGGGGTTAAAAGAGGGACCAAAGCAAGGACCTCTCCAATAGCGTCCTGCCTCTTTTACAAGAAAAATGGACTGTTGCGGTACCATAAGGAAAAGACTTAATTTAAAAAGCATAAATTTATTTCAAAACCTGGTAAAAAGTGCTACAAGGGACATCAATTGTACATATTCATGGTTTGACATACAATGATAATTGTTTTACAGCATTGTTGATACTTAGTTGGTATAGCTAGTGCCCACACAGATACATGGACAAAGATTATATGGTGTGATACTTGCAGACGTGACCTCTACGTTTCGCGGTCACAGCCGCTTCTTCAGGAGGCGTCTGATAGTATGTAGTCTATGAAGATGGAAAACAATACAGTATCAACATAACAAAATACAAACATGATTTTACAAAAAATACATGATTAATATTGGAGAGCATAATTGAGATTTAAAGTTTTAGAAATTGCACTCACCAAACTATAACCATGGAGGTTTTCTGGAGCGATATTGTGAGACGCCCTTACGAGGCGTTCCCCCGGGGGCGGGCCAGGGAGGCAAATTAGGGTAGTACTATTGTAAAAAATAAGTAGAATAAAGTTTTTTTAAAAATCAAATAGTATGGCTAGTTGAAGGGTCACCCGGGAGTGTCAAGGTGAGGGTAAAGGAAAATGAGGATAGGAGAGGTGCCAAAGAGGATGGCTGGAAGAAAGAGAAGGGAAGGAAAGGAGGGGGGGGGTTTTGAAGGGGGGGGGGAGAAAGGAGAGGGGGGGGGAAGAGAGGGGGAGAGGAGGGAGGGAATGGGGGAGAAGAAAAGGGGGGAGGGAAAGGGAGGAAAGAGGGGAAGGGGAAGAAAAGGAAAAGGGAGGGAAAAGGAAAGGGGGGAGAGAAAAGGGGGGGAGGGAAAAGGAAAGAAGCAAGATCAACGGAATGAGGGACAGTTGGGGGTGGGGAGAGAGAAAGAGGGGGGGGGAGCAGCAAGAGGGGGAAAAGGGGATAAAAGGGGAAGAGGGAAGGGGGGAGGGGGGAAGAAGGAAGATATTGGAATGAGAAAGGGAGAAAAGGGAGAAGAGGAGAAGGAAGGGGAAGGAAACAAAGGAGGGGTGGGGAGGGAGGAGAGGAAAGAGTAGGGGAGGGAAGAAAAGGGGGGAAGGGGGGGAGAAAAGGGGGGGAGGAAAATAGGATAGGAAAGAAAAGGGAGAAGAGAAAGAAAAAAATGGGAAAGGGGAAAAGGGAGTGAGGGGTGTAAAATGCAGCAGATATCCCCGTGTTCCTGGTGAAAGAATTAGGAAGCACACAGAACTGACAGGGGAAAAAATTGATGATGATAAGAAAATTTTACCTATCATTGTTGTAGTAAAACCCAGATCTGAAGGCTGCCGACACCCAGAATGACGTGACTATGGCAGTCAGTGGCCAAAACGCCACACCATACCGTCACAAAGAGTCACTGTGAAGGGTATAGGTCCATAAGGGAAGTATTAGAAAATTGTAAACACAGATGGTAAAATATTCCATGTCCAGCAGGAGAGGGGGATACCACATAAAGGTAGTGGACATCCCCGTCCTGCATGGAGAATGTAAAGTAAGTACTTACAGAGGTTCCTGGTGGTATCGGTGCGGTGCTGGGTGTCCGTCCACGACTGTAGGCAGCTAAGTCTGGGCATCTTAAATGCCTCCAACCCGGAAGTTCGACGGCGGAAAGGACCGCCGCATATACTTCCGGGTCCGATCCTCCACTGTTGCGCAGGCGCGGGCAGTTCGCCCGGCGCAGGCGCACAGCTCAACATTGACCAGTGCCTAAGCATTGGTCGAAACGAAGCGGCAGCTGAGCTCAGAATAGCCCAGCCCACCGCCGGAGGAGCGCAAGCCCGCCACAGGGGGAGAATTAACTCCTCACATCCCCCCAGAGCAGAGTGGCAAGTGCAATTGAGTAGTAGCTTGAGTGCACATAATATTACAAAAGGGTGAGCTGGGAGAGGGGAGCGGTGCATGGTCTCCAGCGGCGGGGAACCCCCGCAGCTGCAGAGGTGTGCATCGCAGCCTGTCCCAGAAGAGTATACAACAATTATGATCTAAGTATACATAACTTTAATTAATAAAGCACATAGTCTACTGGAATATTGAAGACAGCCACAGAGAAAAAACATTAAAAAAGAAAAACATTAAATTGAGTTTTTTAATATAGTGAAAACACTATATATAGAGAGTCCACTAGTATATAGTCCTAAGGAGAAACCTGAAGTCTAAGAAATCCAAAGGGTTTTTCTGAGTGTGATATTTGATGTGATTTTATTATTTATTATTTTATATATGTAGTTGGGTCACGGCAGGGGCTGGGGGACAAAGGGACAAGTTATAACAGAGTTATTCAAGGAAGTATTTATATGAATGTGTCTCATTGATGCCAGGAGGGACACATGCATTAAGTCGCTCAATCCACAGGGATTCACGTCTTAGGATTTCGCGGTCCCAATTGCCCCCGCGGGGGTCTTCAGGGACGACGTCTAATACAGTAAACCGGATATAGTCCAGATTGAAACGGTGATAGATGCCAATATGGCGGCCTACGGTGGTAGCAATGGTGTTGTGGTAACTTGACACACAAAACACACACAAAAATATTCTGGAGTCAAACTAAAAAGAAAATAAAACAAATATCAGCCTTGAAAAAAATACAAACCAAAAAGAAAAACTGCCATTAAAAAAATAAAAATACATAAAACAACCCAAAAATAATTTTGTCAGATGTGACAAATCAAAATATATTGAGGGAATCCCAATAAATAATAAAGAAATAAGTTTGTGAGAAGTCTGTGTGAATATGAGCAGCAAAACTACTTCATTCTTCTCACATTATAAAGAAGAAGAGAGTGCGCTGTATTAAACCATTTTTTACATTGCAGCGTGACGAAAGTGCTGTATCCATTCCGAATGCTAATTTTACCAGACTGAGCTGTTCCGTGTCGGAATTTCTTCTGAGCATGCGTGGCACTTTGTGCATCGGAACTGGCCACACACGGTCGGAATTGACGAGATCAGATTTTGTTGTTGGAAAATTGTATAGCCTGCTCTCAAACTTTGTGTGTCGGAAAATCAGATGGAAAATGTCCGATGGAGCCCACACACGGTCGGAATTTCCAATAACATGCTCCGATCTGACATTTTCCATCGGAAAATCCGACCGTTTGTATGGGGCATATAACCCGTAAAATAGCCCCTACAACAAGGTCAGCAATTTCCTCAATAGTCACAAAAGTGTGTGATCATGAACTATGAAACACTCAGGACCAAAGTATGAGAAAAGAGACACAGGCCAACACATTTCGCATTTTAGCTTCTTCAAGGGTTTTCATTGGCAGAGAAGTCGGTGCAATAGAGTGTATTCAGTAAGTAGTCGTTCTGGGATGTTTTTGCATGTTCCCACCAGGGCACTGCAAAATGGGTCAAATGTCTGTCTCAATCATGTAGGTCTGAAAAGCTGTCTCACAAAGCACATCAGAAATACCATACACAGGAATTGGCGATTCCAAGTTTAACGGATCAATGTTCTGCCATGCTGCACTGGGAGAAATCTCCACAGAATAGCCACAAACAACTGCAAAGGTAATGAGCAGCTTCCAAATGGTGATATGGTGACAATGTTAAATCTTCAACCATGGCAAAAAAACATCAAAAAGCCAACCACAAAAAAGACTCCCTTCCTGGTGTCACAATAACAGCAACATTCCCTATGGAAAGCAATCTCCAAATGAGGATCCACCAGCTCAAGGTCAAGGTCAGATGATGGGGGCTCTTCTGAAGCTGGCGACAGTGTTGCAAGTTACTTGCTCTGCAAGGAAGCCAAGGCTTCTGTAGTACCACAGTCAGGGAACATTAACATCATCAGCAGATTTCTGTTATGCCCTTACTTTATCTCCTTTTTGAACACTGTTTAATAATTTGCTATTTTGTTCCCTACATTGCTAGCTTGCTGAGGCTGTAGTGTATTAATGTGTTTTGCTGAATAGGAAAAACCGCACATACAACTGTAGAATACACAGTTCATAGTTACAAAATATGCCTACAACTTGCACAAGCCAATTATCCTTTCTAGCAAAATATGCATGTACAATATGTATGCAACAAGTGAACTAAACAGTTACTCAACTTTTTATGATGAAGATGGAATCAAGATGGAATCTTCATGGTTCTTTTCTCAGAGTCCAGCTGCTTTCTCCAAAATCATCAGATCAAATCTTCCAGCACAAATGTTGTTCCTCCCTGTTCCAAAACAACTCTGTTCTTTGTCCCCCACATGCTTGTTCAAAGCCCTACCCTCCCCCTACTATCCTCTACATCATATCCTGTAAAGAACTTACTCTGCTCAGTTCATAAACCGATCCGACTGGTTAATTTGCAGATCAATAGGAGGAGCCTTGCTTCTTAAAAAACCCATGGTCTTAAAATCTAACTCCATATCAGTGCTATAAAATCGCTACAAATAGTCATGGCAACACATGAACTTGTTTGTCATGCTTCCTGCAAAGAAAAATTGTAATAGTCAACCATGAAGCACATTAGCAGAATATGAACCTCAAAAAACATGTTACATGGTCCAACACGTGTCAGCAAACTTTTTTTAAAATACATCTTTAATGAGGCATGATCAATAAATCATGGTCAATGGCCAATGAAAAATCATAAGGCCTACTTCGTATGTCAACATAAAATGTAGTAAATGGTTAACATGCATGTCAAAAAAGTAAAGGTTGACTTACCTTCATTTGTTTTAACTGATCACTTGTGTAGCGGAGCACTTCTGAAAGATCGAAGTGTTCAAGGCTTGCCGTGAAGGATCGTTCTGGTCAGCAGCGTGTTTTCATTCTATTATACACTGAGCATGCGCTCATTGCTCCGCCTCTGTCTGATGACTCACGCAGCAGTGTGGATGTGCAAGGCGTCGTTTGCGACACCCGGAGAAGACTGCAAGTGCACGAAATGGTGGACAAGGCGAACAAAGGGAGCCCAGACCAAAGGCACATTTTGAAGAAAGGGGAAGGAGAACGCAATGTTTCGAGGTGAAATGGTGGATCTTGTATACCCGCTGGAGAAGCACAATTATGATGACAAGCTTTACCAGCAGAATAGACATCATCTTGGACAAAGTTTTGGAAGTCCTAAAAAAGAAGCATGGAGTAGAGAGATCCAAAGACCAAGTCTGAAAAAGATGAAAATTTCATACCCCTTGAAATTTTCCACATTTTGTCATGTTACAACCAGAAATGTAAATGTATTTTTTTGGGATTTTATGTTATAGACCAGCACAAAGTGGCACATAATTGTAAAGTAGAAGGAAAATGATAAATGGTTTTCACATTTTTTTACAAATAAATATGTGAAAAGTTTGGCGTACATTTGCATTCAGCCCCCATGAGTCCATACTTTGTAGAACCACCTTTCACTGCAATTACAGCTGCAAGTCTTTTTGGGTATGTCTCTACTAGATTTTCATATCTAGAGAGTGACATTTTCGCCCATTCTTCTTTACAAACTAGCTCGAGCTCTGTCAGATTGGATGGAGAGCGTCTATGAACAGCAATTTTCAAGTCTTGCCTCAGATTCTCAATTGGATTTAGGTCTGGACTTTGACAGGGCCATTCTAACACATGAATATACTTTGATCTTAAGCATTCCACTGTAGCTCTGGCTGTATGTTTAGGGTCGTTGTCCTGCTGTAAGGTGAAACTCCGCCCCTGTCTCATGTCTTTAGCAGACTCTCAAGCCGCATACACAGGAGCAGAATGTCCGGCTGAAAAAGTACGATGGAAGCTTTTCATCGTCTATCCCGATCATGTGTATGCCTCATCCGACTTTTTTTTCGAAAATTCTGATGGACCTAGAAATGGAATATGTTCTAAATATTTCCAACTGAACCAATTCCTATGAGGAAAACCGCTCGTCTGTATGCTGTTCCGACGGACCAAAAACGATGCATGCTCTGAAGAAAGTACGAGATGGAAGCTATTGGCTACTGGCTATTGAACTTTCTTTTTCTAGTCCCGTCGTACGTGCTGTAAGTCACCTCGTTCTGGACGGTCGGACTTTGGTTGGACTTTGGTTTGACCGCGTGTAGGCAAGACCGCTTAAATGGAATTCCGTCGGAGTTCCATCGGAGAAACCTTTAGAGTTCATTCCGACGGCAAAACTGGTCGTGTGTACGCGGCATAACAGGTTTTCTGCTAAGATTGCCCTGTATTTGGCTCCATCCATCTTCCCATTAACTTTGACCAGCTTCCTTGTCCCTGCTGAAGAAAAGCATCCCACAGCATGATGCTGCCAACACCATGTTTCACGGTGGTAATGGTGTGTTCAGGGTGGTGAGCAGTGTTTGTTTTCCGCCACACATAGCATTTCGCTTTTAGGCCAAAAAGTTCAATTTTGGTCGAATCTGACTAGAGCACAGTCTTCCACATGTTTGCTGCCCCCCCCACATGGCCTCTCGCAAACTGCAAATGGGACTTCTCATGGCTTTCTTTGAACAATGGCTTACTGCTTGCCACTCTTCCATAAAGGCCAGATTTGTAGAGTGTACAA
Source organism: Lithobates septentrionalis (assembly GCA_037952835.1). Lineage (NCBI taxonomy): Eukaryota > Metazoa > Chordata > Amphibia > Anura > Ranidae > Lithobates > Lithobates septentrionalis. The sequence continues at coordinate 1,388,785 of JBBDGP010000230.1, read as the reverse complement.
CTAATAGTTGTCCTGTGGACAGATTCTCCCACCTGAGCTGTTGATCTCTGCAGCTCCTCCAGAGTTACCATGGGCCTCTTGGCTGCTTCTCTGATTAATGCTCTCCTTGCAGTCAGTTTAGGTGGACGGCCATGTCTTGGTAAGTTTGCAGTTGTGCCATATTCTTTCTATTTTTGAATGATGGCTTGAACAATGCTTCATGAGATGTTTAAAGCTTGGGATATTTTATTATAACCTAACCCGGCTTTAAACTTCTCCACAACTTTATTCCTGACCTGTCTGGTGTGTTCCTTGGCCTCCATGATGCTGTTTGTTCACTAAGGTTCTCTAACAAACCTCTGAGGGATTCAGAGTATTTATACTGAGATTAAATTACACACAGGTGGACTCTAATTACTAATTACGTGACTTCTGAAGGCAATTGGTTCCACTAGATTTTAGTTAGGGTTATCAGAGTAAATGGGGGCTGAATACAAATGCACACCACACCTTTCAGATATTTATTTGTAAAAAATTTTGAAAACCATTTATCATTTTCCTTCCACTTCACAATTGTGTGCCACTTTGTGTTGGTCTATCACATAAAATCCCAATTAAATACATTTAAAATTTTGGTTGTAACATGACAAAATGTGGAAAATTTTATGGGCTATAAATACTTTTTAAAGGCACTGTATTTAAAACCATATCTTTTTTTATTAAGTAGCTATAAGGCTTAGTTCACATTGGCATTAAGAGCAGGCAATAGAGAGGCATTTGACAGGCATTAAAAATGCTCCCAAACACCTATGCAAAAGATATAATAGACAGCACATTGTGCTGTTCACACTAAGCTTTAGCATTGCGTGGCTTCAAAATTGAAGCCTTAACGCTTCCCATTTAAGTCTATGGTAACGCTCCGCAAACACCCTGACAAGCGTTTTCGGCGCTGTATTGCAGCACATTAAAATTAGTCACTTTCCATTGTGGAGCAGTTTTAACACTCATCAAAAGCTACAAACCACGTATAGGGCGTTTAGGGTGCATTTATCGCTTGTAAAAGGCTCCATTCTAAAGCTCACTGATGCCTGTCTGATGCCCATACTAACGCCATACAAACGCTTTAGGAGTGTTAGTTGAGAATCTGTAATTTAGTCAAGTGCGAACAAGCCCTAACAAAAGAGAATGTGGAGGTTCGTGAAGTGAGCAATTCTTACAGCAGGATGGATATCTTGGGACAGGAAACTTTGAAGAATGTGGGTGCAGAGATCATCAACCCAAAAGTGGAGGACATTATGGAGAGAGTATCTTTCTCCCGTAAGTGACATGCACACTTGTTTATTACATGTCAATGTAACAAAATGCTAAACTCCAAAAATTTGTGTTCCATTCACAGAGCATACTTTGGATTTAATAACCTGTGGACATTTTTCTGCTGATTTGCTGCACTGCTGCACTCAATTGCAGAAGATCTAAGCTGTAACAAGTTCCATACTGTATTATTTGCATAACTTCATAGATCTTCTAGATAAATTGTAATACAAACACAAAGAAGATTGTGCAAACTAAACAGCACAATAAGTGAAAAAAAGTGCAACACATGGATGAATGAATCTAAAGTGAGTAAATTAATCACTAATAAATAAATATAGTGATAATGGGTAAAACATCCCAAGTGAAAACTCAGAAAAATAAAATATCCACACAAATATTTATATTAATGTGTCAAAAAATGTCCAAACTGAAACAAAAGTAGCAAAGTGAAAAAAACTTTTGATGCCGCCCCTCACACTCTGCAAGATTGATCAGATGCTTCAAATCTAGAAGGTAGATATATATAAATGGAACCAGATGCCCTCTTACTGAATCTGATGGACCCCAGATTATAAGGATCAAACTTGCCTGGTACCAGCAATACACTGTAATCATTTTTCACCCGATCCGATCCAGAAAATGAATCAGCAGCTCTCCCACACTAGGAACACCAAGATGAAGTGATCATTCCATACATGCCGGCCTATTTTTTAGATATGCATTGGAAAGCAGTCATGGTTGTTGTTTTGCAGTTTTTTGGAAAAGATTTATCACAGTTTACTTTGTCAGAACTATGATGAGGAATTAAATACATTCTCATAATTTCATATGGATGTTTCAAACGGAATAAGCCCCAGAACAAAAATCAGATTCAGGACATGTTGCCTGAGTTTTCAAACAGAGACATCCTATGTTTTTATCACCCTGTTGGAGATCTGTAAACAGGCTGTTTGCTGAACTGGGTATATACAGTGGGGACAGAAAGTAGGAAAGTATTCAGACCCTCTTAAATTTTTTACTCTTTGCTATATTTCAGCCATTTGATAAATCATTTAAGTTAATTTTTTTTCCTCATTAATGTACATACAGCACCCCATATTGACAGAAAAACACAGAATTGTTGACATTTTTGCAGATTTAATAAAAAAGAAAAACTGAAATATCACATGGTCCTAAGTATTCAGACCCTTTGCTCAGTATTTAGTAGAATAACCCTTTTGATCTAATACAGCCATGAGTCTTTTTGGGAAAGATGCAACAAGTTTTTCACACCTTGATTTGGGGATCCTCTGCCATTCCTCCTTGCAGATCCTCTCCAGTTCTGTCAGGTTGGATGGTAAACGTTGGTGGACAGCCATTTTTAGGTCTCTCCAGAGATGTTCAATTGGGTTTAAGTCAGGGCTCTGGCTAGGCTATTCAAGAACAGTCACGGAGTTGTTGTGAAGCCACTCCTTCATTATTATAGCTGTGTGCTTAGGGTCATTGTCTTGTTGGAAGGTAAACCTTCGGCCCAGTCTGAGGTCCTGAGCACTCTGGAGAAGGTTTTCGTCCAGGATATCCCTGTACTTGGCCGCATTCATCTTTGCCTCGATTGCAACCAGTCGTCCTGTCCCTGCAGCTGAAAAACACCCCCACAGCATGATGCTACCACCACCATGCTTCACTGTTGGAACTGTATTGGACATGTGATGAGCAGCGCCTGGTTTTCTCCACACATACCGCTTCGAATTAAGGCCAAAAAGTTCTATCTTGGTCTCATCAGACCAAAAAATCTTATTCCTCACCATCTTGGAGTCCTTCAGGTGTTTTTTAGCAAACTCCATGTGGGCTTTCATGTGTCTTGCACTGAGGAGAGGGTTCAGTCGGGCCACTCTGCAATAAAGCCCCGACTGGTGGAGGGCTGCAGTGATGGTTGACTTTCTACAACTTTCTCCCATCTCCCGACTGCATCTCTGGAGCTCAGCCACAGTGATATTTGGGTTCTTCTTTACCTCTCTCACCAAGGCTCTTCTCCCCCGATAGCTCAGTTTGGCCCGGACGGCCAGCTCTAGGAAGGGTTCTGGTCATCCAAAAACGTCTTCCATTTAAGGATTATGGAGGCCACTGTGCTCTTAGGAACCTTAAGTGCAGCCGAAATTTTTTGTAACCTTGGCCAGATCTGTGCCTTGCCACAATTCTGTCTCTGAGCTCTTCAGGCAGTTCCTTTGACCTCATGATTCTCATTTGCTCTGACATGCACTGTGAGCTGTAAGGTCTTATATAGACAGGTGTGTGGCTTTCCTAATTAAGTCCAATCAGTATAATCAAACACAGCTGGACTCAAATGAAGGTGTAGAACCATCTCAAGGATGATCAGAAGAAATGGACAGCACCTGGGTTATATATATGAGTGTCACAGCAAAGGGTCTGAATACTTAGGACCATGTGATATTTCAGTTTTTCTTTTTTAATAAATCTGCAAAAATGTCAACAATTCTGTGTTTTTCTGTCAATATGGGGTGCTGTGTGTACATTAATGAGGAAAAAAATTAACTTAAATGATTTTAGCAAATGGCTGCAATATAACAAAGAGTGAACAATTTAAGGGGGTCTGAATACTTTCCGTCCCCACTGTAAAACCCAAGGATAACTACATTCTATGATCGCTAAGTAGAATGTATTTGAAGAGCCTTGGATTAGTGATAAAACTTTGAAACACAGTAAATATCAACTGACTTTTCAAGGCCCTATGTATATTCAGGTAGGCTTATGGACAGAAAGGATAAACAAGGCTAGTTATACAATGACCAGCTATTGTCTCAGCTCTGAGAAAGAACTGTTTTTTTCCTCTCTTGTAACAATTTCATACATCTCGGCAGTGGCGCCTGTCCATAGGGCACCGCCCCCTCAAGCTAAGAAAAAAAAAGGCCCTTTAAGAGTGTCCAGGCGCTGGACACACAGCAGTCTATGGGAAGCTTCCCAGCTTGCAGTCAGCTGATTGCAAGCTGGGAAGCTGATTTGCCCATGTTAAGGGAGGGTTCAGGGCACAAGCACTGCGCCTGCAAACACTCCCACTCCTCCCTGATTCATACCTGGCCTCCTTTCCAATTTTTAATTGGCAGTCACAGAGAAAGACTTTTTGCAGCCACTACCGTGTCACTTCCGGTTTCCCAGCTCACTGCTGTGTGGAGAGCAGTGATGTCACTCGCTATGGCGGTACGGAGCAGCTCTTCCTCCTCCTTGCTTACCTCCTCCCTTTCCTCCAGCTCCTACTGGCGTGCTCCAGGTGGACGTCTCTCGCGCTGTGACTGCCCCCAGGTAAGCATCAGACGAACCTCTCTCTGAGAAGCCTGCAGTACTCTGGCTTCAGTCCAGTGACTTGTTATGGGACTTTTCTCAGCTCTGCCATCCTTGCTGCGTACTCGAGGAACAGTAGATTAGGGATCTCAAGAATGTGAGGACTGGAGAGAATGTGGCTGAGAAGGCTGAGCAGTAATTACTGCCACATCTCAGCCCTATTTTTGGAGACGGTGGACAAGTGCAAGAAGGCAATGTGTAGAGGGATGGGGGCCAATGTGTACATGGAGGATACAATACATTAGGGGCGTGTAAAAGGAAGGGGGTAAATGTGGGAAAGAGGGGGTGTTGTGCACAGGGAGTATATACTACATACAGCAGGGGAGGAGGGGGTTAATATGTACAGGGGAGGGGGGTAATATGTACGGGGGGGGGTATTTGTACAGGGAAGGGGGTTAATATGTACAGGGGGGATAATATGTACAGGGGGGATAATATGTACAGAAGGGGTAATATATACACTAGGGGTAATATGTACAGGAGGGGTAATATGTACAGGGGGGTAATATGTACAGCAGGGGGTAATATGTACAGGAGGGGGTAATATGTACAGGAGGGGGTAATATGTATGGGGGGTAATATGTACAGTGAGGAGGGTTAATATGTTCAGGGAGGGGGGTTAATATGTATAGGAGGGGTTAATATGTACAGGAGGGGGTAATATGTATAGAAGGGAATATGTACGGGGGGGGGGGTAATATGCACACAAGGGTGTAATATGTACAGGGGGGTAATATGAACAGGAGGGTGTAATATGTACATGGAGAGGGGTAATATGTACAGGAGGGGGTAATGTGTATGGGGGGTAATATGTAAATGGAGGGGGCTAATATGTACACGAGGGGGTAATATGTACAGGAAAGGTAATATGTACAGGGAGGGGGGTTATTATGTATAGGTGGGTGTAATATGTACAGGGAGGGGGGTAATATGTACAGGAGGGGCTAATATGTACAGGGGCAGTAATATGTACATGAGGAGGTAATATGTACAGGAGGGTGTAATATATCTGTGACTGAGGCTGTACTATATACCCTGATCTGTAATGCTGGGTCTGTATACTCTGTGCTGTGATGCTGCGGCTGTATACTCCTGACACTATGGGTGGAAGCAAGTGGAATACAGGGGATGGAGTTAGTAGATTATATAAGGGGTGGGGCTTATGAGAAGTGCGAGGGGTCAAAAAGGAAGGGTGGGGTCTAACGCCCCCCCATCCTAAAACTTCACCAGCCGCCACTGCATCTCAGACATCATTTAAAATATGTGGACACTATACAATGAAGATCCCACTATGAATATTAACATAAATATTGATGCGCAACCTCCATGGTCCATAATATGCCAAAAGGGAACTATGGAATTTTTGTTTATGTGTATAGGTTCAAAATTTCCTGGGAATTGCACCATATCAGCATATATATATATATATATATATATATATATATATATATATATATATAAGTGTATGAATATAAGACTATAACCTCATGTATTATATCCCATGCAATAGATTAAAGTCCTGATTGTATTGTCTGTTGGCATAATAATCATCTAGTATTTAATGTGTATTAATCTGATTAGAAAGATCCTGCATATAGAGATAGTTTAAATATACAAATTATTGTGTTTAGAAATATATATCTATATAGTTTTCTTGTTCTAACATATATCCCAATCAATATAGTTGTGTTTAAAAAAATGTCTTATGCCCCATACACACGGTCGGATTTTCCGATGGAAAATGTCCGATCGGAGCGTGTTGTCGGAAATTCCGACCGTGTGTGGGCTCCATCGGACATTTTCCATCAGATTTTCTGACACACAAAGTTGGAGAGCAGGAGATAACATTTTCCGACAACAAAATCCGTTGTCGGAAATTCCGATCGTGTGTACACAAATCCGACGGACAAAGTGCCACGCATGCTCAGAATAAATAAAGAGATGAAAGCTATTGGCCACTGCCCCGTTTATAGTCCCGACGTACGCGTTTTACATCACCGCGTTCAGAATGATCGGATTTTCCGACAACTTTGTGTGACCGTGTGTATGCAAGACAAGTTTGAGCCAACATCCGTCGGAAAAAATCCTAGGATTTTGTTGTCGGAATGTCCGGACAAAGTCCAACCGTGTGTACGCCCTATTAGAATGACATTTGGTGGCTAAGAAAGGCAAAGTCTAATCAAATAACAAAATTAATATGTAGCTACATGAACTAATGATAAAAAGGTCCACCTTCTGGGCTAGGCCTATTATAATTTTTATAAACGTATTATCCAGAACGGTATATAGGACCAGGAGAGGAAGCCATTAGGATACTTCATACACTCCACACATTTCACTTCATCCACAACTCACTTAATACACACTTTCTTCACGGATCATCATCAAACCTCATCATCTAAACACCTCAGGGACACCAAGACGCAGCTCCACCCTGACGAGACACCATTTTGTGAAAGGCAGCCATCTTAGGGGACTCTGATAATGACCATTGTAAGCCAGCAGCCATTTTGGAATGGTAAATATTGTACATTGATGTTTCCTGATTCATTGATTATTTGAGAATACTGATGCATAATTTTTCATGATAATTAGATTATTATCCCCCCCCCCCCCCCCAAAAGAACAACCACTTTGGATTTTTTTTTCTTCAATTTTATCTTTTGTTTGGCGTTATAGTAGCGTACCATTTTTATGTAGTTTGACACTTACTCTTGCTGCAGAGGGGTAACTGTTAAGCTGCGTAAATCACAGACATTTTGTCAAAACCCATTAGCGAGTGTTGCAGAAAGATTTGTATTTTATGTAAGATTCTATTTATGTACATCCATAATCTAACTATTTATTGTGAATACATGTCTGGTGATTAAGTATTCCATATTTAGTCTGTATTCATATTGTTTGATCTGTTTTTAAAAAAAGAATTACAATTGGTAAAATTACTCATAATTATCGTTCAGGCAATTCCTTGCGCAAATGCACGTCAACTTTATTACACTTTGTAATGTCTGCACTTTGTTCAAATGTCTTGTGTGAAAGTTTTTTTTTCCCAGAATAACATTTAAGTGCTTGCACAGTTTAAAAAGGTTTACCTTATGTCATCCTTATTAAGGTAATAAACCTTTTGCATGAATAGCCTCTGACTGACACCCTTAAAAAATACTTTTTGCAATTTAGCTTTTAACAGTAACATTGCAGTACCTTCTGTGGACTCTCCCTATGGCTGAGAACACCAGGAGCAATCTTCTCCTGCTGCTGTCAGCGACAACCTGTAAAAATATAGCATGGTTAGCTCAGGAGATAAGCGGTATATGTGGTTAACACTAAAAGCCCAGCTAGTTGAGGTTCCCTGCAATATTGCCCAGAATATGAGGCAGCTTTACATACTGGACACTGTGCAGAGGGAAGGAAGAGAATGGGAAGTGGCCAGGGGACTTTAATAGGAAGTTAGGTGCTGGGAGTTTTCTTTTTTTTCCAGCTGTATTATTATAAAGTACTATTTCCATATGGCCCATATGGCATGCACGTTGTTAGATAGACAGCTTTGTATTTATAATTCAAGTACTATTATGACCTGTTTAATAATGTCACATTGAAAATGTCTGCTGTTATCTATATAGCAAATAATCTAAAGCTCAAATCAATTTTTTTACATACTTTACATAGTTCATTTGGGCCAGCTTGGCTAACATGTGAGGCTGCTGGATGTCAATGAATACAAAGCTTCCTCTGATTGGTTCAGTCAGAGGTTGCAATATCATCAGCCTGCCTTTCTGACATCGCTTTCTCTGAATTGCTGAGCATCGCTATGAAAGACTCCATTGTGTTCCAGGTATGAGACTGAAAAACTCGGCTCGAACCCGGAAAACACAGAATAGGAGGGAATACCCCTAAATGGGACTTTATAGACACTACCACATATAGGAAATATAAGTATAGAAAATTTTATTCAGAAAGAACATTGAAAAAAACATGAAAAATACATATCATATTGAGAACACAGTAATACATAGATTTGGGTATGTTAAAAAACTGTCAATGAAAGATTCCCTGAACCAGACGCGTTTCGGAAATTCTTTCCTTCATCGGGGTTCACAAAGAGAAATTTACATCTGGAATTTACAAAATGATCAATAATCAACATTACCATCACCAAAATATTCCTGAAGTGTTATGGCAGATGCAATACACTTACATTGTATTCATTGACATTGTATATAAATATCCACATGATTAAAAGAAAAGGAATTTCATGACCCCATGCCTGGCCCGACGGACGTCACATCCACTAGCTGACCATGGAACACTATGCTAGGCTGGAGAATACCAACTAGTGTTGAAAAACACCACACCCTGGGTTGGGGTGGGGTGCCTATGTGCGTGCTGGGGTCAAAAAGGTGGGGAACCTGGAATCAAAAGGCACAAGAATGAAAAGGCTGAACTGATATAACCAATTAGGTATAGATACTCTATTGGAGAGGACATACCTCAACCCATAAATATCGGCATATACAGGTAGATAGGCCAGTTGGCCGGTGTAAGGGGCGCAGATGGTCCTGGTGGAGTAGGCTGGGGGATGGCTGTAGTATCAGTATAGCCACAAAAGTCCAAACATCAAATAATATGTGGCAGAGGCAGAGACGGGGAGAAGAAAAAAGGGAAAACATAAGGGCAACAAGTTAGTAATAAGTATGCATCCAAAATCCGTAAGAATGAAGGATACAAAGTTCAATAGAGCAAAACTCCACTTACTTTAGGGAACCTCTTAAGCTCTCTCTCTAACCCAACCGTCCTGCTTGCTACCCTGTCAAATAAAGAACAGGCAGGGCTATTAATAGCCCCATCAAATCCATCACATCTGATTCCAAAAAAGGATCAGCTGGATGGAGGTGTATCACAAGCCACGCTGGAATGCACAGGGGGGAAGCGTCATAGAGCAGCGCCGTGGAGTGACGTGCCGCGGTCAACTCCCACCAACACGGCGAACCTGCCCCGGAGACAGCCGGAGCAGGCTTACCCAGAGCTAAGGGCGGGGGGATGTCCTCTGAGGAGGACAGCATCGCCGTGCCGGGCACACACATAGAGATCAACACTCAGGATGCGCCCAGAGGCAACATCCCAGTAGATGGAAAACTCAAAAAGCCTGAATAAAAAAAACACCATTAAACATAATAGGGATCATCAAAGACCACTATAGGTGTATGGATATGTACTACACAATTAACTGGTATGCCAACAGCAAAAAAAAAAAAAAAATTCTGCTGACCACTGGCTTCCTTATACCCGTGCTATATAAAACAATTTATCAGATCAAAGCCATATGCGTTATGAATGCGTGTATCATCTGATCATTGCAGTGTAAGGCGCCAGCAGGGGCCACCCATGAGGACATGAAAGTGGGAGAAAGCAGAGCAAAATACAGGCAGAAAGAAGGCAAAATTAAACCAAACAACGTATGACAATCAAATACAGAAAAAATTAATCAAAATAAATGTAATGAAATCATAATATTATTGTCCGGAAGACAAAACAAAAAATGAAAATGGGTCAAACGAAAAAGAATAAAAAGAGGCAAAACAAAACAAAAATTATTAAAAAAATAAAAATAAAAAAACTCACAATGATGGATGAAAAGCAATATCAAAAATCTGAAAATATAGACCGATAGATTGACTAACCCATTAGACAGAGTAGATAAAATACCTTACTTCTCCATGCCTCCTGAATCAAAACCCTCCAAGAAGGGTTTGAAACAGACCGCATCATTGAACCCTGGGGGCTGGGTGGCTTTTAAATGATAAATCCAACGTAATTCGAGTTGGAGGAGACTCTTGTTCCAGTCTGCATTTCATTGGGATGCACCCTGTCCAGGATCAAAAAAACTTGATCTTAGGGAAGACCCCATGATGTACCAATCATGTATGTCTTCCCAGGGGCAGATCAGGATCACATGTTTGCATGCTCCGAATGTATCGGTATGCCCTATGCCAGAACTCGAGCTTCGTTTTCCCGACATAGAAGCACCCGCAATCACATCGAAGCATGTATATAATACCCAGGGTCTTACAATTAGTGAAGTGCTTTGGCCTGAAGATACTTCCAACCCGGAACACAGTACAGTATGCTGTATGTAGCAGCTACATACAGTTTATACCGCACATCCAGCAGCCTCACATGTTTGTGAGGGACATTTCGTTGGGCCAAGCTAGCCCAAACTATGTAAAGTATTTTAAAAGAAGAAGTTGAGCTTTAAGAAAACAATAATGACTTGAAAGATTTCAGAGTACAATGTAACCTTGGTGTGCTAATAATGTAAACTCTTTAAAAAATTATTCTATCGCCGAAACAATTTCTGTATCATACCTTCAAGGGTGCAGCACTCTCCTTAAATACGTTAAGTGCATAAATGAATTAATATATAAAGTTCATCAGATGATCATAAAAATAATAATAATAATATAAAATACAATAACTATTATGTACACAAATATATATATATAAATATATCAAAGTGAGTCCATCTTTCAGTGCCAGTCCATAAAGATATACTGTATATTTATAAAATGTGTGAATCGTGTAATCCCATACACCAAAAACAATCCTGTGTGTATGAACGTTTGTTCACCAGGGGGGTGCCCTTCATCCCACCTAAGGGTGTCTTCTCACCGTCTTGGGTGGACCACACTTATCCTATCTCTTTACTTGTTGGCATTTTCCACAAAACCCAGAGGATTGTGGGAGGTGGCCAAAAACTTCCAGGAGATAGTGAACTTCCAAAACTGTGGCGGTTCAATACATGGGAAGCATGTTAGGATTGCTCCGCCCCCCAACTCTGGATCATTTTACTATAACTATAAGGACTTCTTCAGCATTGTCATGATGGTAGTTGTCAATGTCCCTTATGAATTCATACAGTTGGACATAGGTAAAAATGGACGGCACTCAGACGGTAGCGTAATTGAGCAAACGGAATTCTATAGGTGCCTATTAAATGAGACACTTAACTTCCCCATACTGTGGAAGGTATGAATTCGGTTTTTGTGGCTGCTGATGCATTTGCATTAAGAGAACACCTAATGAAGCAGTTCCCCATGCACAGGAAGAGGGATGATCAGAGCAGTGGAGCAAATATTGGAACCGATCCCCCGTTGCTCCCCCTGAAGCAGATGAAAGCCAGCTGGAGACAGAGGAAGAGAAGCTGGCTGTGTAGCAGGGGGAGCCATAGGCATCAGTTTCAGCAATATGGCAGTGCAGCCAGCCCTCCTGCTGGTCAGGTGCCTGGACCCCCTATTGAACTGATGGGGCCGGTACTGGAGGGCTGGCTGTACTGCCTTACTAGCATCTATGGTCATTTAACATCATGTCAATGGCACACATTATTTTTGCTATGCCCTGTTGTTTGTTCCATGGTAAGGATGCTCCCTTGTTAAGTTTTATACCTCCTTCTGTGGAGTAGCTGGAGCCAGTTCAGCCACAGTGTTAAATTTTGAAGCTATTTTTTACATTTAGGAATTTTTCTTTACATTATTTTCAACAGCAATTGATTTATAAGAACAGATTGCCTCCAATCAAACTTTTCTGATGACCTCACTAGAACCAGCATAATTTTATTCACAGGAAATTATAACCCTGTAATAACCACTTAAATATGCAAATTTCACAGTCCATCATTACACGCCAATTTCCAGGCATCACTACCATGCAAGCAAAATTTAATGGCACAATAACACAATAACACCGCATTTGAAATGCTTATTATAGTGATAGAAAGCTGTATGGTTATTTTAATTTATATATATATGTATATATATATATATATATATATATATATATATATATATATATATATATATATACCGTATTTATCGGCGTGTAACACGCCCCGGCGTATAACACGCACCCCAAGTTTAGGAGAGAATTTTAAGGAAAAAAACTTTTAGGAGGGAAGTTTAAGGAAAAGAAACTTACATTAAAATGCCCATCAATGCAGCCTCATCAGTGTTCATCTGCAGCCTTGTTAGTGTCATTGCAGCCTTTTCAGTGTCAGTGCAGCCTTGTCAGTCAGCTTTGCCCCAGTGCAGCCTTGTCAGTGCAGCCTTGTCAGTGCGGTCTTTTCAGTGCAGCCTTGTCCCCAGTGCAGCCTTGTCAGTGCAGTCTTGTCAGTGCAGCCTAGTCCCCAGTGCAGCCTTTCCCACATGTAGCCTTTCCCCAGTGCAGTCTTGTCAGTGCAGCCTTGTCCCCAGTGCAGCCTTGTCCCCAGTGCAGCCTTGTCAGTGCAGCCTTGTCCCCAGTGCAGTCTTGTCCCCAGTGCAGCCTTGTCCCCAGTGCAGCCTTGTCCCCAGTGTCCATGCCTACCGTCTGCCACCGCCGCCGACATACACATGCTAGTAGTTTTAAATATGGCACCGCGGAGTTCGGAGGGACTCGGCGCCGGCGGAACTGAACGAACGCCGCCGAGATACACATAGTCGAGTGTATTCGGCTCTTTCCGGCGCCGCTCACAGTCCCGCCCAGTCCCGCCCTATGATGGACATAACACAGGTCCAATGGCGGGACTGGGCGTGACTGTGAGCGACGCCGGAAAGAGCCGAATACACTCGACTATGTGTATCTCGGCTCTGTGATTTCGGCGGCGCTCGTTCAGCACCGCCGAGTCCCTCCGAATTCCGCGGCGCCATATTTAAAACTACTCCCTATGTAAATGTCGGCGGCGATCGCCGACATTCACATATCGATGGTGGGGATCGGCGTATAACACGCACCCACGACTTTCCCCTGATTTTAAGGGGAAAAAAGTGCGTGTTATACGCCAATAAATATGGTATATATATATATATATATATATATATATATATATATATATATATATATATATACACATACACAGTGAGAGCAGAAAGTATTCAGATCCCCTTAAATTTTTCGCTCTTTGTTATATTGCAGCCATTTGCTCAAATCATTTAAGTTCATTTTTCCTCATTAATGTACACACAGCACCCCATATTGACAGAAAAACACAGAATTGTTGACATTTTTGCAGATTTGAAATATCACATGGTCCTAAGTATTCAGACCCTTTGCTGTGACACTCACAGATTTAACTCAGGTGCTGTCCATTTCTTCTGATCATCCTTGAGATGGTTCTACACCTTCATTTGAGTCCAGCTGTGTTTGATTATACTGATTGGACTTGATTAGGAAAGCCACACACCTGTCTATATAAGACCTTACAGCTCACAGTGAATGTCAGAGAAAGTGAGAATCATGAGGTTAAAGGAACTGCCTGAATAGCTCAGAGACAGAATTGTGGCAAGGCACAGATCTGGCCAAGGTTACAAAAAATTTCTGCTGCACTTAAGGCTCCTAAGAACACAGTGGCCTCCATAATCCTTAAATGGAAGATGTTTGGGATGAACAGAACCCTTCCTAGAGCTGGCTGTCTGGCCAAACTGAGCTATCGGGGGAGAAGAGCCTTGGTGAGAGAGGTAAAGAAGAACCCAAAGATCACTGTGGCTGAGCTCCAGAGATGCAGTCGGCAGATGGGAGAAGTTGTAGAAAGTCAACCATCACTGCAGCCCTCCACCAGTCGGGGCTTTATGGCAGAGTGGCCCGACGGAAGCCTTTTCTCAGTGCAAACAAGATATTTGGGGGGCTCTCATGGTTCAGAGATGCAGGATCTCCCACTCCATGGATAGTGTAGGACCCACTGATTATGGGGTACTTTGTCGCAGTAAGTGGGCTTAGCACCATATAGCAATATGGTGTGACCAAATCCCCATATTTTTTAATAATGTTTTTTTGAAAATGTTTAGGTGTTTTAAACTAGCCTTGCTTGAGGTAAATGTCTTTTTTGCATGTGTGCGCTGTAATATTTTCTTCTACTGTATGGTCTTATGGCTGCACCATCTTTAATGCATCTTTTAGAGTGTGCCCCCCAAATATCTTGTTTGTATATTGTATGGATTCTGACCAAATCCCTTTGGGTGCGGAGCACCTCACTCCCTCACTAAAGTACCTCTCATTAGTGTCCACTTGTGTCATGGGTGGAGACCTTATGATTCTCCCATTTAGAAGAGTGTAATGCTCTCATGGTTCAGAGATGCAGGATCTCCCACTCCATGGATAGTATAGGACCCACTGATTATGGGGTACTTTGTCGCAGTAAGTGGGCTTAGCACCATATAGCAATATGGTGTGACCAAATCCCCATATTTTTTGATAATGTTTTTTTGAAAATGTTTAGGTGTTTTAAACTAGCCTTGCTTGATGTAAATGTCTTTTTTGCATGTGTGCGCTGTAATATCTTCTTCTTCTCAGTGCAAGACACATGAAAGCCCGCATGGAGTTTGCTAAAAAAACACCTGAAGGACTCCAAGATGGTGAGAAATAAGATTCTCTGGTCTGATGAGGCCAGGATAGAACTTTTTGGCCTTGATTCTAAGCGGTATGTGTGGAGAAAACCAGGCACTGCTCATCACCTGTCCAATACAGTCCCAACAGTGGTGGTGGCAGCATCATGCTGTGGGGGTGGTTTTAAGCTGCAGGGACAGGACGACTGGTTGCAATCAAGTGAAAGATGAATGCAGCCAAGTACAGGGATATCCTGGACGAAAACCTTCTCCAGAGTGCTCAGGACTTCAGACTGGGCCGAAGGTTTACCTTCCAACAAGACAATGACCCTAAGCACACAGCTATAATAACGAAGGAGTGGCTTCACAACAACTATGTGATATTTTAGTTTTTCTTTTTTTTAAAAATCTGCAAAAATGTCAACAACTCTGTGTTTTTCTGTCAATATGGGGTGCTGTGTGTACATTAACGAGGAAAAAATATGAACTTAAATAATTTTAGCAAATGGCTGAATTAGAAACCTAAATGATTTTAGCAAATAGCTGCAATATAACAAAGAGTGAAAAATTTAAGGGGGTCTGAATACTTTCCATCCCCACTGTATATATATATATATATATATATATATATATATATATATATATATATATATATATATATATGTGTATATATATATATGTGTATATATGTATATATATATATATATATATATATATATATATATATATATATATATATATATATATATATTTTTATCTTTTATGTTATATTTAGCGTTAAATAAATAAATAAAAATATCTTTTTTATTTCTTTTTTATTCTTCTTTATTCGCCAATGCTTCTTTATTTGCCAATATTGTTCTGGCTCCCGACTTTTGATGTCAGACCACCGCTTCCTCAATTGTTCTTTCGACCGTTTTGTGCCAAATTTTGCTTCTAGAGTGGTGACAACTGAGGACATTATTTTGTCCTTCCGCATATTCGGTCGTGTGTACAGTCCTTTTTTCCATCGTAGTCCTCCCTTCTCAATATGGACACCATCTCCACCATCTCTTCAAAAGCCATGTTGGTGGCCTTATATCTCCTCCGTGATGTGGATGTTTGGAGCTCCGGGCTTTCCTCTGCGCTACTTCCACTGATTCTCTCCGCCATCTTTAGCTATCTACTCCCACTGCGCAACGAAGAGTGAAGGGGCGGGGCCAAATCGTACTAAAGAACGTCAGGGGTGGGCGACGCAGGCGGAGCATGACACATGCACAGTGTATATAAAGCTATTACGATGGCCTACGTATGTCCGTGCAGAAGTAGTGAGCATCAGAAACGAAGGTAAGATTAAAGTGGGGGTGTGTGTGTTTGGTGTGTGTGTGTGTGTGTGTGTATGTATGTGTCCCCTAGATTACAAACAAAAATAATCCTGTGATTTGTGACTGACATTAGTTTGGATCTTGTGTCTTGTCTTTCAGAAAAAATGAATTCCTTTAACCACTTGAGGTCCGGGCCATACCCGAATGACGGCTACAGCGCGGACCTCCATCTCCGGGAGGACGTCATATGACATCCTCCCCTATGCACACGCACCGCGCGCACCCTGCAGGGTGCGCGGTATGCGCGCTGTGATCACCGAGTCACGGAGACTCGGATGATCTCAGATCCGAGTAAGGGGCCGGTCCCGGCCCCTTACCATGTGATCAGCTGTCAGTCAATGACAGCTGGTCACATGATGTAAACAAAAGCTCGGTGATCGGTTTCGTTTTCTCCTCACGCTGACAGCGTGAGGAGGAAAAAAAAGCCGATCACCGGCTTATGTCAAAGGGACATCGGTCCCGAAGAGGAAGGAGGCACAGATGCCTCATCTGTGCCTCCAAGTGCCATCTGCCAGTGCCCACAAGTGCCACCTATTAAAGCCCACAAGTGCCACCTATCAATGCCCACAAGTGCCACCTATCAATGCCCACAAGTGCCACCTATCAATGCCCACAAGTGCCACCTATTAGTGCCACCTAGCAGTGCTGCCATCAATCAGTGCCCAATCAGTGTCCAACACTGCCACCCATCAGTGCCCATAACCGCCACCCATCAGTGCCCATCACTGCCACCTATCGGTGCCCATCAGTGCTGCCTCATCAGCGTACATCAACGAAGGAGAAAAATTAACTGTTTGCAAAAATTGATAACAAAATATAAAAAAAATATAATTTTTTTTAAAAAATTCTGCTTTTTCAATTTTTTTAACAAAAAATAAAAACCGTAGAGGTGATCAAATACCATCAAAAGAAAGCTCTATTTGTGGGAAAAAAATGATAAAAATTTCATTTGGGTACCGTGTTGTATGACCGCGCAATTGTCATTCAAAGTGCGACAGTGCTGAAAGCTAAAAATTGGTCTGGACAGGAGGGGGGTTTAAGTGCCCAGTAAGCAAGTGGTTAAAGAGGAAGAATTTTGTGCCAATTTATTGAGCTCTATCAGGAAAAGAAAAACCTGTGGGAGGTCAAACACCCACTATATTATAATAGGGATGTAAGGAAGGCAACACTGGGCACACTTTTAGAGTTTGTGAAGACTCGAGTCCCCCAGGCAGACCTCAAGTTTGTGGACAAGAAAATTGGTATCTTGCGAAACATGTACAAGCGGGAACACAATAAAATCCAGGAGTCGCTCAGATCCGGTGCAGCAGCTGACCAAGTATATGTACCCAAGTTGTGGTACTACAACAAAATGCGATTCCTGGATGACCAGACCGAAGCCAGGCAATCACTTTCCCTTTACCCTTCCCCCCACCCTTCCCTCCAGCCTTCCATCCACCTCCACCCCAGCTGAGGAGTCCCAGGATGAACTGGGCTTTTTCATCATTGATGAAGTTGATGCGCTCAGCTTCAGCCAGGTATCCTTTTTTTTGTAATTTGTGATTGTGTAAATGTTATTAATGATTTTAACGTGTTAATTTTTAAAGTGCTTCCTAAAAAATGACTTCTGCAAAAAGATTAATATGTAGACATATCACTAGACAGTAGTGGCCAAAAATATACTTCTCAGATATTGTTGATCAGCTGAAATAATGGTGGTGTCAAATAAATAGCCTTTACTATTTTGTGTAAATTATATTTGAAAGTCATGAGCTGAAAATTGTGTGTGATTGCATAACACAAAATTACAACTATGTCCCTTTTTTTGACACAGGATGACCTCAGCCAGGAGGAGGCCTTGCCCAGTGGGAGAGAGGAGGAGGCTGTGGCTGGGCCAAGTCAAAGCCACACGGAGTGTCAGGTGCCTCCCCTCCGCATTCTCCACAAAAGGCCCAGGAGAATGATACCAACTGAGCAGGATTCCCTAGCCCTCATACGGGAAGCAAGCCTCATCCTGAGCAAACCACCCAATGCAGAGGAGGCGTATGGCACCTATCTAGCCAGCAGATTGCTGGAGTTGGAAAAGGGCCAACGCCTCCTCTGTGAGGGTCTGATTTTTGAGGCTTACCAGAAGGGCTTGAGAGGGGAGCTTACTGCTACCACATATCTGGCAGATGAAGCCACTCCTCCTCCTCCTCCTCCTCCTGCCCCAAGTACACCACCAGAGGCACAACCTCCGAGGAAGGCTGCAGAGAAGCGTAGAGGGAAGGCTGCAGAGAAGCGTGGAGGGAAGGCTGCAAAGAAGCGTGCAGGGAAGGCTCCACGGAAGAGTCAAAAGTGATTGCCTGGCTTCTGTCTGGTCTGACTGTGCTCCCTGTGCTCCCTATAGTCGCAAGATACCAATTTTCTTGTCCTCAAACTTGATGTGTGTCCTGGGGGACGAAAGGCTTCCCAGATTCTAAAAGTGTCTCCAGTGTTGCCTTCCTAATTTTTTTTTCACAAAAATAAATGTATTTTTTGGTTAACTTACATTATTGCCTATGTGTTTTGATTAAAAAACGCCATTTTGTTTGGGAGTAGGCAGGTACAGGTCAAAAAGACTATGGTGTTGATTTAAGAAAAGCAAATAGACTGTGCACTTTGCAGAGGGCAGTTGCCCTCTGCAAGTGCAATTGCTCCACAGCATCAGAAATGAGTTAAAAGCTTGACTTTGCAAAGAGTACCCAATCCTGTGCAAGGAAAATTCTAAAAACAGCATTTTTGCTTGCACATGATTGGATGATGGAAGCCAGCAGAGCTTCTGCTCATTTACTAAGCTCTGAAGCAACTGCTCTTGCAGAGGGCAACTGCACTTTACAAAATGCACAGTCTTTTTTCCTTTAGTAAATCAACCCCTATGTGTGTTTTTGACAAAATACTAAATCATTTAGAATATCAAGTGAAAAGTACTAGTGAAAAGTTCACTTGAGAAATTGCACAGCAAGTGCACTTGTTGGAAGTGCAGTCGCTGTAAATCTGAGGGGAAGAGCTGAAATTAGGGGAAGCTCTGCTGATTTTATCAGAAAATCATGTGCAATAAAAAATTTTTCAATTTTTTGGGCTTCCTTGCATGTGCCCCTCGGATCCACAGCGAAGGCACTTCAAAATGCTCTTTCTGTACAATTCCAAGTAGAATTAGCACTTGTAGTGAAAAATGATTTTGCCTTTGTTAAATACACCCCCCTATGTCTAATGAACAAGGGACACCAACCTCATTAAGGTTCATTAAAACAACACAAAATATTAAGGTTATTGTGGTAACTTGAAAATCCACACAAAAAACACCCAAAAAATGTGGTTATAATTTAGCACACATTGTAAAATAGATAAGTGTTGAAATCAATCCAAAAAATAAAGATGAGTCCAAAATCTAATTAAATTTTTTTTATTTATGGAGATCTGGCTTTTTACAAATATTATATTAGTCATGGCATGAGGATAAAGCATGAAGAAAGTAGTTTGTGAGAACTCTGTGTGAATATAAAGCATAAAAACAACTTCATTCCTCTCGCATTATCAATCCTACAAAAAGCGCTGTATTACAAGATCACAGAAGAGGAATGTGCTAGCTTCAAGACGAAGGCTAGTTTTACCAGACCGAGCGCTTCCGTCTTGTAATTGCTTCAGAGCATGCGTCAGTTTGAGTTCGTCGGACTAGCACACAGACGACCGGTTTGTCCGCTAGAAAGAAGAGTCCGTCGGATAGATTTAAAACATGTTTCAAATCTAAGTCCGTCCATCCAACTTTTGAGCAAACAAAGTCCGCTGGAGCCCACACATGATCGAATTGTCCGACGAAATCCAGTCCGCCGGGCAAAGTCTGCCGTAAAGTCCACTCGTGTGTACGCGGCATTAGACTATAAAACATCAGTACCATCTGCTATCAGTGAGTATAAACAGCTTTGTAGTAACAGGTTTAAATAAAGGCTTATTACTATAAACCTCTCAATGCTATTTGCTTTCTCTGGTCTATCTAGATTAAAAGTTCTAATCCTTTTTTGGCGTTGCAAAAGCTGATCAGTGTAATATCCATTCAGCACTACTCCTGGATTAGGTGTATAAAAGTCACAGATTAGAAGAAAAAGACACATTAATGTACATATAAACCTTAAGCCTCGTACACACGGGCCAAATGTCGGGCAGCAGTTTAATAGAAACTGGCCAACATTCAGTCTGTGTGTGCTGCAGCCAGTCCAACAGAAGGGGTATGACCAAAAAAGGTCTGCTGACCAGCTCCCGATCAGCGCTCTCAGCCAATGTCTGCGAGCACTGAAACATTCTGATGGGGGGTGTCCCTCTGTCAGAACACAATAGAACAGCAGGGGAGATCACTGTACTAACATTGGATTGTTAGTACAGCAGCTCCTCTAGGGCTGTCAATTTTTTTTCATCCAGTTCGCTATGTTGAATGAAAAAAAAACTAGCAGTGTATAATAGCCTTTAACTTAATGACATTTCATTTGCTACATCATTGCATATCATTCTTTTTTTCATCCTTTGTTTCCTCCAAATGCTGCTTATCTCCTGCAGCTTCTTTGCAACCACATCCTGTCTACATGCATGCCATTTCTCAGGGTAAGCTTCTTGTTGATAGGTCAGAGGATCATGCTGCATGATGTGTGTTAAAACTGTCACCTAAAGCTTCTATTACAGGATGCATGACAGGGTTACAACACAGGTGGACAATTGGGAAACAAGGACAGAGATTTGGCACCGTATAACAGGAAGTGACTGAATAAATACATTAATGGCAGGATGACCAGTTGTTAGTTTAATAAAAGCTGCAGATTTATATATATTCCTAGATTGTAAGCTCTAACGAGCAGGGCCCTCTGATTCCTCCTGTATTGAATTGTATTGTACTTGTACTGTCCTCCCTAATGTTGTAAAGCGCTGCGTAAACTGTTGGCGCTATATAAATCCTGTATAATAATAATAATAATTATTATTTTGAAATTATATTAACATGTTAAAACGTATCTAAAGTTTTAAAGCCAAGCTCCAAGAATGGACGGCCACTGGCAGGGTTCTCTCAGGAGTGAGAAGAGGCCTGATGTCATTAAAGAGGGACAGTGCTCCTGGGGTGCCATCACAGTGCTGGATTTGCGGTCCCCTGAACCGGAACCGATGGTGTTAAGGGACCTTGTTGGCTGGGATACCCCAGAGTACTCCTGGCTTCACCAGCTATGGGGAAAAAAGACTGTCAGCATAGGTTAGAGTGTGGTGGGATGAATGTAAAAAGTTTTTTTTTCCAAGTAGAGATGGGCCAAACACCCCCGGTTCGATACGCACCAGAACTCTCGAATATCGCGAAAGTTCGGGCCCCGAACTCCAGACCCTAATAAAGTCTATGGGACCCAAACTTGAAAAACAAAACGTACCCATTTTGATTGTATATATGCCAGTTATTCACCATAAAAAGGGTATGGAGGCCTGGGTACTGCCCTGGGGTACATGTGTCAATGCAAACATTTTTTTTTTATATTGTTTTTACAGGAGCAGTGATTTTAATGATGCTTAAGATGAAACAATAAAGTGCATCTGCACCATGTATTGAACCTGCTGCAGCAAAACTGACATTTATAAAGAAAAAAATGACATGTAAAATACAATACCATTCCCAGAAATAGAAAAATGTTTTAAAAACACCAAAATTAAAAAAAAAACAGCACAGGATCCTCCCCAAAATCCATACAAGACCCATATCTGAGCGTGATTGATGATGGCTCTACATCAGGGGACATTGTTTTTGATTTTTAATAAAGTTACTGTCAAAAACTGTGTCTGTGTTTTTGTTTCTTTTTGACACTTTTTTGGGTGAATGGGTAGGAGTACAATGTACCCCCACAACCACACCCCAGGATTGTGGGGAAGAAGCTTTTGTCCCCATCAACATCAAAGCATCCCCCATGTTGAGCATGGGCACGTGGCCTGGTTTACATAAGGAGCTTACAAGGAGCTTTAATAGTTTACAGTAATAAACACAGTTCAAGCTTGCCTCTCCAAAACAGAAGTTTGTAGAATTTACCATCAGCAACCTAGTTTTTTCCAAAAGACTTTTTGTGACCAAACTCTGTAGAAACTGTTCTACATCACAAGTAGAATGTCTCATGGTTGCAGTAAATGATTTGTATCATGTGAATAAATGTTTGGGAATCTTTACAAAAGTCATGCCAAGTTAAGAACTCCACCACAGATGCAAGAGATTATTGAATATAGATTCAATATAGTTTTTAACGCATATCTGATTGCATATGTGTGCAGAAGTCAGAGCATCATAAGTAGACAAATGGTCAATCAAACTAGTTTAAAAAGTTAGTATCTTGTCCTACCGGTACAGTGTATGAAACATGTGATTGTTTATTGCGAAGCACAAATTCTGTGTGAATGAGGGAGGAGGTTATTAGAATTAGAATTTATCGTAGCTAAATACTGCCAACTCTGTGAGAAATATTGGTGTAATTTACATATATGCAAATTCATTAGACAGTATGATATTAAAGGGGATGTAAAGCTTACATATTTTTTTTTTAAATAAAAATAACAAACATGCCTAAACATACCTACTCTGTGCAATTGTTTTGCGTAGAGCAGCCCCGATCCTCTTCTTCTGGGGTCTCCTGCCCGCGCTCTAAGCTCCTCCTCTTCATCTGGTGCCCCCACAGAAAGCCGCTTTCCATGGGAGCACCCGTGCGGGCGCGCTCCCAAGTTCCACTGCTGCAGCCATTGACACAGACAGCGGGACTTGGCCCCGCACCCTGCTCCCGTGTCATAGCTTTTAAATGACATCAGTGGGGGGGGAATGGCTCCTGCTGCTTCCAATCTTTCCAATGAGCAGAGCGACAGTGGCTGGAGCCCATTACTGGATCTGATTCTGGCTCAGCGAAGAAAAAGTTGGGGTCTGGGGGGCAGCTGCAGCACAGAAGGTTTTTTACCTTAATGCATAGAATGCATCAAGATGAAAAACCTTGAGACTTTACAACCACTTGTACAATGTGAAAAACTGTAAATACAATGCGCTTAACATGATTCAATGACAGAATGAATTAAAGTTTATTGTGAAGAAAAAAAATTAAACCCCAATTTTTTATTTTTTTTTAACTTTAATATTTTTTATTTTATTGAGAAAGTGCATAGGTGATACAAAAACATGTGCTCATCTGCTTTGGAGATAGCACAAAGATACAAAAAGTCATAAAAGGACATTTATAACATCTTAAAACTATACCTGGACGTGTACGCCTGTCTTTGGAAGGCAACATAGGGTAACATAATCGGGAAAGAATGAAAAGTAAAAAAAGAGCACAACATTTATTAAAAGCTGGAGGGTACAAAAGTGCCAAATCTTTTAGCCAATTCAGGTACAAAGAGATATGTGAAATTATTCTGTAAACCTCTTCGGGATACCTAAGAAGTGCAAGAGTTAATAGTGCAGTCTAGGGTGAGAAACGATGATTAAATGCTTACTGTGCATTCCGGGTGGGATAGCTAGGGCTGCCATTGCTTCCAGAATGCCGCCTTTTTTGATTGCAAACATCACTTCAAACTGTGTTTGCGTGTTAAAATGTTGGATGAAGAGCGACCATTCAGGAGGGTTGGGTTGTTTCCAAGCAGAGGCTATTGCTCTTCTGGCCGCTATGATCCCATGCACCGTGGAAGGGGAATGTGAGGATTTTCAAGATTTGTGGTGTAGGAGGAATAATGTTGAGGCTGGGTTGCAGGTTAAGGTAGCTTGGGAGAAATTAGAGAGGAAGGATAAAACGTGCTTTCAGAACATCAGTATTATGGGGCAGGACCACCAGCTGTGTAGGAAAAATCCCATGTTGCCGCATTCTCTTCAGCAGTCAGAGGTGATTGAGATGGACATTTTAGAAAGTATAGCTGGGGTATAGTACCATTTGTGTAGGAGTTTTAGAGAGGATTCCCAGTGAGTGATGCAGTTGGAGAATGTCAGAAGCAATTTGAAGCATTATGCCACTGAGTCCTGGTGAACTTGCATGATAGATCAGTTTCCCATGTTTCCATGGATTGGGTTTTGTTAGTAAAAATATTGTGGTTGAGAAGATGGTAAGATATTGAAATACCTTTGCTCCTCTGCTCAGCAGTGTCGAATTGTGTTATTATATCTAAAGGAATCCCTAGCTTTAATTTGCTAAGGTTCACAATTATGGACCGGAGTCTGAGATATTTGTAAAACTCTGTTTTAGGGAGATTGTAGTTGCTTTGTAAATCGGCAAATGTGTGCATCGTAGTCAAGTCTATTAGAAGACCGATTGTGGAATACCTGCATTCACCCAGTTAGAGAGAGACAGGTTGTGTGTCAATGGGTCTAAGTATGATAACGGGAGGTTTGAGATGTCAGCTGTATATGTTTTCAGGGGAACGTGCTGGAGATTCTGCCAGATGGACAAGGCTGCCTGTATGGATAAATGAGGAGACACAGGAGATCTGATATAACAAACATGCCTATACTTACCTACTCTGTGCAATCGTTTTGCGCAGACTAGCCCCAATCCTTTTCTTCTGGGGTCCCCTGACGGTCCTCTAAGCTCCACTTCTTCATCAGGTGCCCCCACGGAAAGCCACTTTCCATGGGGGTACCCGTGCAGGCTCGCTCCCAAGTTCCACTGCTGCATTTATTGACACAGATAGTGGGACTTGGCCCCGCAAACCCACTCCCATGTCACAGCTTTTGATTGACAGCAGTGCAATGGCAATGGCTCCTGCTGCTATTAATCTGTCCAATGAGCAGAGTGGCGCCCAGGATGCTTTTGAGAGGAATCCCTAATAGGTAGCATTTCATGATAGTCCATACTTTATCCGGGGTCGGAGACCACCAAGCATTTGAGTTGCTCCAGGATAGCTGCTTCATGGCAGGCTCTGAGGTTTGGGATTCCAATTCCTGCAGCAAATTTAGACCTGAAGAGAATCGAGGATTTAAATATTGGTTTCATGCCAACCCATATAAAATGATGTAAGGTAGATTGGAGCTTTTGTGGATAAACCGCTTTAAGCTGAATCAGGAGCGTTCTAAAGAGGTAGAGAATGGTGGCGAGAATGTTCATTTTAACAACACTAGCTCTACCTGCCCATGATAATTGAGCTTTCCGGAAGCTGGCCAATTGCTGATTCAAGGAAGGAATTAACTTCCCAGGTGGTATGTTTATGTCAGATTTTTTCTTCTCAAAGTGGAGACGCAAAGTGGAGTGCATGGAAATTTGGCGTTTTATATTGTAGGCCTGTAATTCTTAGGCATAACTCAACTTAAGTCTGTCGAAACAAGAGTCAAGTAGACATCCCGGGTATTATAAAGTTTAAAACATGAAATGATAAATTATCTTATAACAAATAACTATAAATAGTTATAACAAATAATAATATAATAATAATAAAATGTATTCAATAATGTAATCAAAAACCCTGAAATTTGCTCCGTCGCAGAATTGACGCAGAATTTCAGTGTTTGATGATGAATTTCCCAACTAATCACTATCGCTCAATTCTGCAAGTGATTCTAATTTACTATCGCTGTTTTCTAGCTGGTCTATTATTATTATTATACAGAATTTATATAGCGCCAACAGTTTATGCAGCGCTTTACAATATAAAAGGGAGACAATACAGTTATAATACAATAAAATACAAGAGGATTAAGAGGGCCCTGCTCAGAAGAGTTTACAATCTAATAGGGTGGGGCAGGTGGTACAAAAGGTTGTAACTGTGGGGAATGAGCTGGTGGAAGTGGTAGGAGATTAGTTGGAGATGTGATAGGCTTTCCTGAAGAGATGTGTTTTTAGTGATCGCCTGAAGGTAGCAAGAGTAGGGGATAGCCGGATAGATGGAGGTAGCGAGTTCCAGAGGATGGGAGAGGCTCTGGAGAAATCCTGGAGACGAGCATGGGAGGAGGAGATGAGAGAGCTTGAAAGCAGGAGGTCTTGAGAAGAGCGGAGAGGTCGATTTGGGTGATATTGGGAGACAAGATTAGTGATGTAGCTCGGGGCAGAGTTGTGAATGGCTTTGTATGTTGTGGTTAGTATTTTGAATTTAATTCGCTGGGTGATTGGGAGCCAGTGTAGGGATTGGAGTAGAGGGTTGGCAGACACTGAGCGGTTGGTAAGGTGGATAAGTCTGGCAGCAGCATTCATGATAGAATGAAGAGGGGACAGCCTATGGAGAGGTAAGCCAATGAGAAGGGAGTTGCAATAGTCCGCATGCGTTATTTTACAGCATTTTATTTGCCGCTATTTAACTCTTAGTGAATTGACCCCTATATTTCTTGTATAGATATTAAACAAGAGTAGAAAGAACCATTCATGGCAGTCCCCTCAATATAGGGCAGCTCACAATCTATTGACCCAACTACAGTCACACAAAGACATGCATGAGCACACTAAGCCCAATTTGGTCACAATGTAAGTAGCCTACACGTTTTACTTTTAAGAAGACACCAGCACACCTGGTGGAAAATCACATAGACAGGGGAAAATGTACAAAAGCCATACAGATGTTCTTGTAGGAATCAAGCTCAGCTGCAAGGCAACAATGCTAACCAATGCATCCACTCATCGTAGTGCCATATCACAAAAAATGGCCTGGTCATGAAGGGGGGTAAAACCTTCTAGGGCTAAAGTGGTTAAATCTGACATGATATCATTTATTATGTGCAATTTAATGTATAAGGTTGCACAACAAAGTTGAAAATGTATTTATGTAAATTTACGCATTGATACGGTGTGGCAGCAGACTATATTTGTTTTCCTGTTGATTGTATAGAAGATACACTGACTTGTTTCCTCACTTGTGGTGAATGACTACAGGTTGCTACTGTAAATAGAAAAAGTATCATGATTGGTGCAGACACTCTGCATTGTCTTCAACATACACAATTCAGGTATTGCACTGCAATCAGCTAAGAGCCACCTCTGCAGTAATAAAGGTATACTTTATGTTATATGTGAATTTCATTAAACCGTGCTTGCTTTAATCATAGGGATTGTAAGTCATAGTCATTTTATATTAAACACATTTTTATTTTGTTTGTTTCTCACCCCTTGCTACCACTACCTTAAAAAAAGACTTAATAGGTTCTCTTACGTTTCCATAGAACGATAAGGTCTGGGGCCAGACAAGTCAGCTGTTAGTCTGCAAAGGACATAGAAAGAGACGGCATTAGGGTGAGATAGTGCAGGTCTGCCTGGGAGAGTGGATGCTACAAATTCAAGCAATGTATAGGATGTGCTAGTTTCACCGCCAGGCGTGAGCGAGCTATTTTTAGAAACCTTTTCTTGCAGAGCAAGAGTGGGAGAGCTGTTAAGTGGTAGAGAGATACAGAAATATAGTGACAGAAAGAGAAAGCAAGCAAAAAGACTGAAAAATACAAAGCCACAAGCTCAGACTCCATCTCAGGAACACAGTAACATAGCAGCATCCATATCCCTCCTCTGTGAGGTAGGTTCATATATTTTATTAACAGTCTGTCTAATGTTTGACTAGCATTGGTCGTGTAGGCCCAGCTGCATGTGTTTCATTATGAAAGCAGGCACAGCACTTAGCTTGTGCTGTTGAGGATGGTGTATTATAATCTAGATCAGGAATCTTCAAACTACGGCCCTCCAGCTGTTGCGGAACTACACATCCCATGAGACATTGTAAAACTCTGACATTCACAGACGTGACTAGGCATGATGGGAATTGTAGTTCCTGAACAACTGTAGGACCGTAGTTTGAAGACCCTGATTCTAGATGGTGATGGCGAAATGAAGGCTGTGTCTAATCCTGCCAGGGATGTGTATCTGTTTCAGCACCATGAATGAGAGGACAGCTCCTCCTGGTTTCTCAGCTTCATACCAAAGCAGACACTTTAGATGGGCAATTAGACTGCAGGGCTGCGCTAAACCTGAATTGTCCCCTTGCTGTTTATTTAATCGCTACATGTGCAGCCACTACTGTCCAATGTAAGTCCATGTCAACAAGCAACCCCTGGGTGATTCCCCAGTGTAATTCTCTCCTTGTTGGTCAAACATTCTACTGATCTCAAATAGTTGCATGCATAACTCTGAAATCTTTGTGATTAACAGATACCCAATTTCAGACTAAAAATATTACGCAATCCATTCTTTGCACATTTACTAATTATACATTGCGTTGAATTAAAGTAAAATAAAAAAGGTAACTTGACAGAAATTTCTGACTTGTTCTATCATGCTAGCTTTCTATGCATACTTTGATAAATCTTATTCTGCATCAGCATTTCAATGCAAATATCCTGTTGCAAGCAAACGGTTGTTTGTGGACCAAAAGTGGGTCCCTACCATTCATATGACACAAATAGACATAGAAATCTAAAATCTTTTAAGAAGCGGCACAGATGAGTGGATGCATTGGTTAGCATTGTTGCCTTGCAGCTGAGCTTGATTCCTACAAGAACATCTGTATGGCTTTTGTACATTTTTTACCCTGTCTATGTGATTTTCCACCAGGTGTGCTGGTGTCTTCTTAAAAGTAAAACGTGTAGGCTACTTACATTGTGACCAAATTGGGCTTAGTGTGCTCATGCATGTCTATGTGTGACTGTAGTTGGGTCAATAGATTGTGAGCTGCCCTATATTGAGGGGACTGCCATGAATGGTTCTTTCTACTCTTCTTTAATATCTATACAAGAAATATAGGGGTCAATTCACTAAGAGTTAAATAGCGGCAAATAAAATGCTGTAAAATAACGCATGCGGTAAATCAGTTGTGAAAGTTCAAGTCACTAAGAATTTAGCGTTAAATTTTGATTTTCGATTGTTTGGTAACTACCACATTTTCTCATGTGGTAATGTATTGCATGTGTCAGTGTTTAAGGGTTGTTTAAGGTAATTTCCTTATAATATTTTACTTATTAACATGTGTGTTATTTTTCTTTTGCAAAAAACAATTTACAGTACTCTGTATTTGAAGGCATTGACATTTGAACTACCTTTTCAAATTTATGTCTCATAATGCTTGATAATCCAAGCTCCTTTACTAAATACATCATGCCATACATTCATACAGATTTGTTTTTTGTAAATGTATGGCCTACTAGAGTTGTTGAAAGTTCTCTTTTCTATGTTTTTGACACAGTTCTGTGCTGCTACGTATGTTTATATTGTGAAAGCTAAAAAAAACTGGACTATATATATATATATATATATATATATATATATATTTTTTTTTTTTCATGTTCCTATCCAAGTTTAACTTGTTGTAATGGTGTATAAGTATTACAGTGGCCACTTCAAGAGGTCACTTCTAGCTGAAGTAATTGGCTGGAGTCCATTGTTGTAGTTTTGTAAGCGTTTACTTTAACCACTTGCTGACGAGCCGCCGTCATTATATAGCGGCAGGTCGGCTCGTTCCCGCAAATTGCCACAACCGTACGTTGGCTCCTTAAAGAGCCATAGCAGGCAGCCGCAATGTCTACCGACCACCCCTGATCATGGGCACGAGAGCCAGAATGGAGATTTGTGTATGTAAACACACAAATCCTTGTTCTGACAGGAGAAGAGAGACAGATCGTCTGTTCCTAGTAATTAGGAACGGCGATATGTCTCCTCCTCTAGTCAGTCCCATCCCCCCACAGTTAGAAACACTCATGAGGGAACAAATTCAACCCCTTGATCGCCCCCTAGTGTTAACCCCTTCCCTGCAAGTGACATGTACACAGTAATCAGTGCATTTTTATAGCACTTTTTATAGCTGCTGGCCCCCTCATAGTGGCATGGGAATGCCTGCCTCTCCTTGTTGGCCTCCCATAAATGATGAGGGGAGGGGGTTATTATCCAAATTTAATAGAAAATGGAAATGCGTGATTGGATGCACTTTGTTGAATGAAAAGTGGTGTTTGGTGCACTTTAACCACTTCCCGCCCGGTCTATAGCAGAATGCCGGTGGTTCAGTTATACTGACTGGGCGTCATATGATGTCCAGCAGGATAACATGCCGGCGCACTCCCGCAGGGGCACGCAGCGATCAGTGGTGCTGTGTGTCAGTCTGACACACTGCATCTCCGATCGTAGTAAGGAGCCTCTGACGGAGGCTCCTTTCAATGTGATCTGCTGTGACCAATCACAGCTGATCACAGCGTGAACCAGGAAGTACCGGTAAATGACTTTCCTCGGTTCGTGTTGACAGGGAGAAC
This sequence comes from Lithobates septentrionalis, assembly GCA_037952835.1. Classification (NCBI taxonomy): domain Eukaryota; kingdom Metazoa; phylum Chordata; class Amphibia; order Anura; family Ranidae; genus Lithobates; species Lithobates septentrionalis. The sequence goes on along the minus strand of JBBDGP010000230.1, from coordinate 1,358,261 downwards.
TGATTGGTGGCTCTCTCTGTCAGAGGGGGGTGGTCTGTGCTGATAATCAGCACATTAATTATCAGCACAGCCCCCATGAGAGGTGCAGATCAGCTGCCAGTCAGTGCCCCATCATTAATGCCAGGCAGTACCCATAAAAGTGCCCATTATTGCCCACACAAGTACCAATCAGTGCCCACCAAAGTGCCAATCAGCGCCCATCACAGTGCCAATCAGTGCCCATCAATAATACATGTCAGTACCTCATCATTAGTGTTGCCCATCAGTGCCATCTATTAGTGTCCATCACTGCCACCTGTCAGTGCCAATCAGTGCCGGCTATCAATGTTCAACAGTGCCGCCTATCAGTGCCCATCAGTGCCGCCTGTCAGTGTCCATCAGTTCTGCCTGTCAGTGCCCATCAGTTCCCCCTGTCAGCGTCCATCAGTGCCACGTGCCAGTGCCCATCAGTGCAACCTATCAGTGCCACCTATCAGTGCCTATCAGTACCGCCCATCAGTGAACATTAGTGCTGCATATCAGTGCCGCCTATCAGTGCCCATCAGTGCTGCATATCAGTGCCGCCTATCAGTGCCCATCAGTTCTACATATCAGTGCCTCCTCATCAGTGTCCATCAGTGCCACCTTATCAGTGCCTCCTCATCAGTGCCCACCAGTGCCACCTCATCGGTGCCTGTCAGTGAAGGAGAAAACAAAATTTTATAACAGAAACGAAGAAAAACTTTTTTTATTTCAAAAATTTCGGTCATTTTTAGTTTGTTTAGCAAAAACAAACTATAAAAAAAAATCACCAAAAGAAAGATCTATTTGTGGGAAAAAAATGATAAAAATTTAGTTTGGGTAAAGCGTTGTATGACCGTGCAATTGTCATTCAAAATGCGACAGCGCTGAAAGCTGAAAATTGTCCTGGGCAGGAAGGGGGGAAGTGCCCTGTATTGAATTGGTTGAATTGAGGACTGACGCTGACAAAAATCTAAAATCTATAAAAAAAATAAAAATAAAAAAAAAGCAGGCAAACCAGCGTCACAGTCAGAAAAACTGCATCTGACAATTAAAAAAAGGGGGCAGACAGAGGACAATAAAGGCAAAAAACATGCAGCACAAAAAAACAAGGTACACTGCACTAAATATTATGTAATGCTAACACACTACACTGACACACTATACTGATACATTATACTCACACTACACTATACTGACACACTATACTCACTATACTAACACTACAACACTCTAAACTTACAATAGTCACAATAAGTGAACACACTAACTCGCTAGTAGCAAACTGAGCCCTGCTCTATTTATCTCTACTCCAACACACTGCTAAAGCTTCCTGTGGGAAGGAACCTTTTATAGTGTGGGGTGGAACTATGAGTACTGAGCCTTGATTGGACAAAGTCATCATCCCTTTGTTCAATCAGGGCTCTGATGGTGCTGTGTGCCATAATTGGCAAAGCCTTGCACTTGACCAGTGGTCAGGTACAAGGCTTCATCCAATTAAGACCCTAGAATGCACTGTGCAGTACGCAGTTATTTTTGGGGCGCTCACCGGGCAAACATCCCGCTGAGCGCCCCGCAAATTCTGGTGTTCGCGGAACAAGCGAATAAGCTATGTTCAGGCCGAACTTTTGCTCGGCCCGAACCTTTCGCCATACTCTACCCTCAAGTAAAAACAGAGCAGGTGGGCAGGAAGAGGGATGAGAAAAGAGTGCCAAAACACAACTTAAATGGAGTTGCTACTTCTCTTGAACGTTAAGGAGGAATTTCTCCACAGTGCCTAAAGCTACAGAAGTGAAGGATCGCTTGTTTTACAACTCATTTACTGCTTATTAAGACCATATAAACATGTCCATAGCTCTACTTTAAACAATTAAACAAGAAATTCAAATTTCATTATAAGCAAGGGTAGGTTGCTAGGATGATGGCCAATTTAGTTCCCTTTGGCTCCTCTGTAATCATTGGAGCAGCTATTGATTTCTCTGGGCTGTTCTAGATCTCCCTGGCTACAGGTTTGTTTGCTTCCCCTGAATTCTGGAGACTTTCAGAACATAGAGGGCTGGGAGAGTCAACTGGGCTATTTATAGTGCTGCAGCCAATATATTAGGATGTGTGCACAATAAGAACCTGGGGGAACATAAATAGTATTGGGTCTGGAGCAGCCATTTTCTTGTCCTGTTGGAAAGGTTCCAAGCCTTCTGGGCTGCTGCCCCCATAAGGCAGTTCCTCTGGAGTCTGCTGATGTTCACCAAGGTCCCAGCTATAGCAAATGCTAGGGGGCTTACATCTAATAACTCTGGGAGCTAAAGGTTTGGGTTTGGAGGACCCTCTAAAGAGAGTGCCTGGATGGAACTGGAAGGTGTGCAGCTGCCATGGGAAATTGTGAGTACTGATCCGAGCTCAAGAATCCAGTGTACTGCTTTACCTGGGCCAGTGGTAGCTCTTTTTTTTAAAACTGCTCCTTCAGGGTCTCAGTTCTGGTTTTCCCCTGGGTTATTTTTTAAAAACTGCTCAAAGCAGTTGCAAGTATTGCAAGTAGTGAAGTGGGTCCTCCTGTTACAAGTCAGCATTTCTGGAGTATCCCATATCACCCCAACCCCCCCCCCCCCTGTTATAAGTTCTACAATCAATAAATCTTTATAAGACATCCCCTAGACTGTCTAATGGAGCCAGAGTGAATGGACTGTTGTCTGTGTGAACAGTGGCCTCTGTGCTGTTTTAGGAAAGAACTAGTAAAAAAATCTGTGGCTCCTACTTGGGTAATGTTACACAGACATACACAATTATTTTCACAAGTTATACAAAATTACTCAGTCACAAAGATCTGTGGACATAGAGGAATATACAGTAAACTTTGCCTAGAAGGACACAGTTTTGTGCTGATAAATAATGCCAACCCCCTCACGCTGAATAAATTGCAAATACTATGAGCAGAGTGTTGCCACAAACAATTTGCAATCATTCCTTGATGATCTTACAAAACTGGTCGTACACCATCAAATATAGATGTTCACAGCAAAATGCAATAATCAGCAATCATCAACAAAGTCAGTGGAGAGAAGATTGACATGACTGATCACGGCAAGCAGTGACTAATTGTGTGCAATTTTCTGACATGTGGCTTGTGCAATTAAACAGAACTCCAGGAAAACTGCTAACTGCACAGGTGAAATACAAATAAGGGAACTGTTTTACCTGTCAAAGAATTTACATTTCTATCCAATCAGTCTGGAGATTTACACAGCCCTGTAACGCATCATATCCAGGAAGATGACACCATGTTTTATGTTACAAGTAAAGAATACGGTGCGGAAACGACTCTGCCTCCAGCCTGTTTTTGGACAGTGAAAGAGCAGAAGGAAATTAATAAGGTCATTTGCAAAGTCATTAGTGCACACCTTATAGTTTTGCCTCTTAGGGATTAGCAGGATGCTGTTCTGATTAGAAGAATGGTGCCATCAAACTTAAAGTGATTGTAAAGGATTGTTTTTTATTTTTCAAAAATAACAAACATCTTGACACCCCCATCCACATTGTGGGGATCTATTGAGGAAGAATACAGTCCTCATAACCCCTTGAACATATGGCTTTACAGCACTCAACTGGGAGCAAAAATACCATCCCACTTCTCTCCTCCAATGATTGCCTCAATCAAATCCTGGATGAGATTACTACAGGGCACCCACTCACATACGTCCAATACACTTCTGAAAATTCCCCTAACAGCTCTGCACCACCTCATAGCCCAGATCTCCATCACACCATGGACTAGAAAAGGAATAACACACCTACACAATTTATATGATTCAGGAGCTCTTAAATCTTTCTCTGATATTCAAACAGAATACCACATACCTCAACAAGACCTATACAAATATCTACAAATTAAACATTGCCTTAGGAACCTAACAAAAATCCATCATACTATACCGACTTTAGCATGGGCCCTCCTAACATCGGGCACACCAATGAAAAAAGGTATCACCCTCTTTTACAACTTATTCCAACAGAAAACCACATTCTCCAAATCCACCTCACACCTGCAGTGGGAAACGGATTTACAACAAACATTCTCCCTTCTACAATGGCAGAGGGCGTGTAGGATCACTCAGAGAGCCACTAGATGTTCCACACTGTGGGAACTCACTGTTAAGATAACTTTGAGATGGTACATCACCCCTGCTAAACTCTCCAAATTCAATCCGATGAACAGCGATAGCTGTTGGAGACAATGCGGATTATGCGGTAATCTTCTACACGTTCTCTGGCAATGCCCCAACATTCTCCAATACTGGTTGGGGATATTCAATATCATCTCTGACATCACTAAAACCAAAATACCACCCAACCCAGCACTTGCTATACTTTCTATAGGCATTGAGGACTATCCTCCTAAACTCCATAACACCATTATAAATATACTTCTGGCGGCAAGACTGACACTAACTAGACACTGGAAAGACCACACATCCCCAAAGGTTTCTGAGGTAATAGACCTCATAAATTTACACTGCTCATATGAACAGATCATGATGACCTGCTCCGGACATGTCCAATCCTACACCACTCAGTGGTCTCCTTGGTCCTCCTGGTATCGGAACACTGACTTGCTCCCTCTCCACTGACACCTCCTATTAATACTCCTGACAACATTGAAAATGCTGAGCTCTCTTCCACACAATTAGATCCCAATAGGGGATTTAGGGAGAGTTGACCCAGCCCAATACGTAGACATACTACTTACTGTTAATAAACCTTGAAGAAGTTTAACACTGCAAGTCCCTTCCTACACTACCCTTGTTATTTGGACCTGAAACACTGGTCTCATAGTTATCTTTACACCTGTACTCTAAACCGTATTGTGTAACTGTTTTGATGAACTATTGTTACTGGCTATTACTGCTTTTTACTAAAATAACTAAAACTATTGAAGTTGACTGTGCTTCCACTTTAACGTGGACACAGTCTGTTCCCAGAAGGGGTGCACAGGATAAGTGACAGTACCTCAACTGTAAGATAAGTATTGTGGTTACCTCCACAGCTCAAGTTAATGTTAATATATTTGGCATGATATACTATGTGTGCTCTTTTTACAAAAGATGTACTGTACAAAATGTATCACTTTTTTTTATCTGTTTGTACCCTTCTCTATAATTACTCAATAAAAACTATTGAAATAAAAAAAAATAACAAACATATCATACTTACCTCCACTGTGCAGCTCGTTTTGCACAGTGTGGCTCTGAACATACTCTTCTGGTGTCCCCGCGGCTCTCGCAGCTCCTCCCCGCCTTAGATAACCCCCTAGGAGAAGCGCTCTCCCGAGGGAGTTACCTTGCAGGCGCGCTCCCGAGTCCAGCATTTTTTATATATATAACTTTTCTAGATTCTACATTTCGATTGTTTTAATAAATATAAAAAAAAAATAATAATAAGTTTTAACATATATGGGCATGAGGTCCGATTAAGTATGGGTATACAACATAGTTATGACCACCTGACCTACCCATATACTAACCCTTTTTCTCACTTTTAAATTATCTTTCTTAATTTTAAATTTTTATGTTTCCTGTCCAAACATCGGCCTGTGTATTGCTAAGGCAGCCACCGCTGCACACAGGCGATCGCTTATGCCGCTTAGCCGATACATTATGTTTGTTTCCCCTTTGCTGACAGTCGAGATGTGCGCGATTGCTGATTGGCTAGATCCGGCGTGGCTGCTAATGAATGGCGCCCGCCCCCATTACCAGGATTGGCTGACTAACATTATAGCTGCGCCCATCCGCCCCAGGCAAAATGGCCGCTACAGTACTTCCTGGCGGCTCCGGGAAAATGGCCGCCCATTATAGCCTATGGGGAGATATTTAAGGACACCTACAGTGCTTCCCTGTATCCCCTGAAGAAGTCACGCGACCGTGACGTCACGCGTAGGGACGGGACTGGCACTCTATGATTGTTTTTGCATTACGAGCTCGCCGCTCGTCGGATCTCCACCCGGTATTGTTGATTTTAATGTGAGTACATATGAATTTTCAATAAAGAGTTGTACGTTTGCCATGCAATATTATACCATTATGGGATCTTCCTTTTTTGATTTATCTGGGTGACCCCGGGACACTACTTGAAGGAATATACGCCCTCATAGGAGACAGACCAGGATAGGACCGCATCTCCACCATCCCCCACAGCAGGTTGATTCCACGGTTTTTACAACGAAAGGTTGCTATGCCTTAAAGTGGCTAAATGCGAGTACCCCATTACCTTCAGGTAAGGGGCCACTGCCCACTAGTGTGGGCTGTGCTGCATGAAGAATTATCACTACCGTCACGTATACTTAGCATGCATATGAATGAACTCTATATCACTCAGCCATATTAAGACTGTCACTCTATGTTATGCACTATAAGCACGATTTACTTTGTATATATACACCTGGGTGTGTGTTGAGTCACACCAGGTGTATGCCAGTCCAGTCAGAGACTGGTTACGTCTAAAGCTAGCTGCTATTTTTATATATCTTGTGTATTAGGATTTATTTATAAGCACTAGTCACTTTTCACAAATTGTGTGTGTTTTATTGTCATATCTAGTAGATTACCTGTATGATAGTTATATAGCTATACCCTGCTAGAAGACATATCACTACTATATTTTTACTACAGAGTCACATCGAGGTATTGCTCTTATTGTCATATATTTATATTTTTTATTTATTTATTTTTGGAGAAACCACCATCACTGTGGTATCACACATATAACTATTGTTCACTTTATCACACATATAACTATTGTTCATCCAAAGGATTAGCGCAGCACCACATTTTTACTCATTCTTATTTTAGCCAGGGACAGGCTGTACCCTATCCGGTGTAGGCTGCTTTTCCTTATTTCACGTTGATTTTGGCTTCTCCTTTCTTCCTTACCCCGTCTCACAATAGCGCAGGAATACCCTATAACCTTTTCAATGTCTGTGCTGCTATCAATCTATCCAATCAAGAGCCAGGACCCTGTGGAGAGAGGGACAGCGCGTTCCCACTGAAGAGATGAAGGGGCTCAGGTAAGTAAAACGGGGGCTGGGGGGGCCGGTGACAGCCAGGTGTTTTTTCACCTTAATGCATAGAATGCATTAAGGTGAAAAAACACAGGAGTTTACAATCCCTTTAACGCAGTATTAAACCCAAAACCACAAATGTAATTTATTGCAGCTTACCAATCATTAGATGTAGTGGCAGTATTAGTTTTCTTTTTTTTTTCTCTGTTTTCATCTTTTGATCTAGCCAGTAATACACCTCCTGTATTATAGTGCCTCCACGTTTGAAGAAGGAGCACAAGGGCACCTTTAGACAGCAGTATTGTCAGTCTGGTGGTAGGGGAGTGGTATATGGGCTAGCAGATATAGATACACTAACACACTGAAGCTTAAAGTGGATGTAAACCCACTCTCATCATTTCTAAATTACTTCCATAGTGTTTATCATAAGGATATACATGCCTCCTACATGTATCCTTACCTGTCTAATATCTCCCCTTTAGCTGTTTTGAGCCCTGCAATACTCCGGATTCTGTGGGTGGGTCTGTTGTCCAGGGCTTGGTAGGTGGAGTCGGGATTTCAGTAGACTCTACATTCCCCTTGGCTAGTCACCGATATTTCTTACACTGAACTTCTGCTGGTATTGTGGATTATGCCCCATGATCACTAACATCCAGTCAAAACCCAGGAAAGTCACCACATGACTTCAGCATGCCCAATCCTGCTGAGTTGTGGAGCAGCCAATCCAGGGAGAGCTGGAGAAGAAAGGAAGGTGGGATGTGAAGTACTGAGAATGCCTCTCTCACACTTGTGCATGAGATAAGGAAATCACTTGTCACTCACAGCAAGGGGAAGAAATGGACACCTTTTGCTCTGTGTGTCTGTTTTTGTCTTACTGAAAAAAGAAAAGAGGACTGCTCAGAGCTTTATTAACTCTTTGTGGCAAGACTGGGCACAGAAGAAAAGACATCCTCTGCTGTAACAGATATGAGTCTTAATTAGGGATGAGCCAAACACCCCCCTGTTCGGTTCACACCAGAACTTGCGAACAGGCAAAAAATTTGTGTGAACACCGTTAAAGTCTATGGCACACCAACATGAAAAAAATCAAAAGTGCTAATTTTAAAGGCTTGTATGCAAGTTATTGCCATTAAAAGTGTTTGGGGACCCGGGTCCTGCCCCAGGGGAAATGTATCAATGCAAAAAAAAGTTTTAAAAACTGCAGTTTTTTTATGAGCAGTGATTTTAATAATGCTTAAAGTGAAACAATAAAAATAAAAAGTATCCCTTTAAATATCGTGCCTGGGGGTGTCCTTAGTCTGCCTGTAGCACATCTTTCCCATGTTTAGAACAGTACCGCAGCAAAATTAAATTTCTAAAGGAAAAAATATAATCGAAAACTGCTTGCGGCTGTAATGTATTGTCGGGTTCCAGAAATATACATAAAAAATCATTGAAAAAAATGGCATGGGTTCCCCTCATAGTCCATTACAAGGCCCTATTGGTCTGGTATAAATATTAGGGGAACCCCGCATCAAAATAAAAAAAATTGCGTGGGGGTCCCCCAAAATCCATACCAGGCCCTTCAGGTCTGGTATTGATATTAAGGGGAACCCTGCGCCAAAAATGTAAAAAAAATGGCGTGGGGGTCCCCCCAAAATCCATACCAGGCCCTTCAGGTCTGGTATTGACATTAAGGGGAACCCTGCGCCAAAAATGTGAAAAAAGTGGTGTGGGATTCCCCCCCCCCAAAATCCATACCAGGCCCTTCAGGTCTGGCATGGATTTTAAGGGGAACCCCCGAGCCAAAATTTTACAAAAATGTCGTGGGGCCCCCCAAAATCCATACCATACCCTTTACTCAAGCACGCAATCTGGCAGGCCATAGGATAAGGGAAATGAGAGAGCACCCCCTCCTGAACCAAACCAGGCCACATGCCCTCAACATGGGAAGGGGGTTTTGGGGTCCCCCAAAACACCTTGTCCCCATGTTGATGGGGACAAGGGCCTCTTCCCCACAACACTTGCCCAGTAGTTGTGGGGGTCTGCGGGCGGGGGGCTTATTGGAATCTGGAAGCCCCCTTTCACAAGGGGACCCCCAGATCCCACCCCCTATGTGAATGGGTATCAGGTATATTGTACCCCTACACATTCACCAAAAAAGTGTCAAAAAAAATAAAAATGACAGTAGACAATTTGGGACAATTCCCTCATTAAAAAATAAATAAATAAATGTCCCGCAATGTCCATTCATCTTCAATCATAGCGCCGCCAACCTGAGAAAAAAAACGTAAAAACTCTGCCTTGATGGGAGGCTCCCGCCGACTGCAGCCTTTTTTCTTTGACAGCTGTTATATAGCTGAGGGTGGGGCCACCCTGTGACATAAGCGGGTGACCCCGCCCCTTATGACATCATGTGATGTCACGTAACGTCAGAGGGGGGCGGGGTCACCCATTTACATCACTGGGTGACCCCACCCTCAGCTATATAACAGTTGTCAAAGCAAAAAGTCTTTTCTTGGTCCATCAGCACTGTGATCGAAGATGGAAGGACATCACGGGACATTTATTTTATTTTTTTAATAAAGGACTTTTCCCAAACAGTCTACTGTCATTTTTACTTTTTTGGCACTTTTTTTGGTGAATGTATAGGGGTACAATGTACCTGATACCCATTCACATAGGGGGAAGCGGGATCTGGGGGTCCCATTGTTAAAGGGGGCTTCCAGATTCTGATAAGCCCCCCGCCTGCAGACCCCCACAACCACCGGGCAAGGGCTGTGGGGAAGAGGCCCTTGTCCCCATCTACATGGGGACAAGATTTTTTGGGGGGACCCCAAAACACCCTCCGCATGTTGAGGGCATGTGGCCTGGTACGGTTCAGGAGGGCGGGCACTCTCTCGTCTTCCCCCTTCTCATGCCAGGTTGCATGCTCGAATAAGGGTCTGGTGTGGATTTTGGAGGGTCCCCATGCCATTTCTTCTTTAATTTTGGTCCGGGGTTCCCTTTAAAATCCATACCAGACCTGAAGGGCCTGGTATGAATTTTGGGGGGACCCCCACACCATTTTTTTTTAATCTTTCCGTGAGGTGGGGAACATCCATAATATCCATACCAGACCTGAAGGATTTTTATCTATATTCCAGCAATACATTACAGCGGCAAACAGTTTTGAATGACATTTTTTCCTTTATAAATGTAGTTTTGCTGCTCTCATTCATAAAACTATGTATGGCCGCTATGTAAGCAGCCTAACATAGTGTGGGGCATGAACTGAGCACGGAACTGAGGCACCCTGCCTTTGGCCAATCATGGCTTTCACAGCAGAGTGTGCTGTGATTGACCAAAGCATGCAGGTCAGGTGCATGCTTTGGCCAATCAGCAGCAGTCTCGCCGTTCATTATGGGGCGTTCCGCGGGCACTCGAATTTCTCGTGAATGCCCCATAAACACCTGATGTTTGGGTTGAACTTATGTTTGACTTGTACATCGGGCTCATCCCTAGTCTTAATGAAAACATTTTTGGGGGGTTTACATCTACTTTAACTCCAGCTCACACGGCAGGTACCCAAGCAATTACAGCAACTGTCTTTTATGCTTTTAGGATAAAGGTTTTACATGACTAAATATAAGCTCACCATTGTAAGCACCCTTGTCATTAGTAAATGGTTTGTCTCAACACTCTTAACTGCTACATTTTCAGGAGAGTCAGCTAAAAATAAAGGAAATAAAGTGTAAAAAAGAAAAAGAATGAATCCACCAAATCTAAGAATTGGTGAGCTGCAATATAATAAAGGTTTGCTTTTGGGTTTAAAACCAATTTAACCGCATGATTCGGCCCTCTCACACACAGTGGGAGCCCAGTGGTAGGTACCGCGGACTTGATGTCCACCACCACCTGTTAATCATGCAGCAAAGAGGTTGAACAGCCGTCTGCCTATGTAAACAAAGCAGATTGCTGTTCTGACAGAAGGGAAGGCATGGATCATGTATCTCTGCAAAGCAGGGACATGGATCCACATCTTTCCCTAGTAAAAGCACCTCCCACAGTTTAGAAAAACAAAGGCTAGGAACACAGTTAACCCTTTCATTGCCCCTGATGTGAACACCCTTGCCAGCCATATTGCCCCTGATGTGAACCCCTTCCCAGCCAGTGTCATTAGTACAGTGACAGTGCATATGTTTTAGCACTGATCACTGTATTAGTGTCACTGGTCCCCAAAAAGTGTCAAAAGCATCTGTTAGTGTCAGAATGTCCGCCACAATATTTCAGTCCCGCTAAAAGGCGCTGATCACTGCCATTACTAGTAAATAAATAAATAAAAATATCCCATTTTGTAGACGCTATAACTTTTGCCAAACCAATCAATATACACTTATTGGTATTTTTTTACCAAGAATATGTAGCAGAGTACATACTGGCCTAAATTTATGACAAAGTTTGATTTTTCTAAAAAAAATTATTGGCTATGTTTTATAGCAGAAAGTTAAAAATATTGTTTTTTTTTCAAAATCGTTGGTCTTTTGATAAAAAAACACAGATGTGATCAAATACCACCGAAAGAAAGCTTTATTTGTGGACAGAAAAAAGGACATACAATTGATTTGGGTACAGCGTTGCATGACCACCAGTGTTATTTTGGCAGCAAATTTCAATTTAGTTAAGTCTTAAGCCCCGTACACACGGTAGGATTTTCAGACGAAAAATGTGTGATAGGACCTTGTTGTCGGAAATTCCGACCGTGTGTAGGCTCCATCACACATTTTCCATCGGATTTTCCGACACACAAAGTTTGAGAGCTTGCTATAAAATTTTCCGACAACAAAATCCGTTGTCGGAATTTCCGATCGTGTGTACACAAATCCGACGCACAAAGTGCCACGCATGCTCAGAATAAATAAAGAGATGAAAGCTATTGGCTACTGCCCCAATTATAGTCCCGACGTACGTGTTTTACGTCACTGCGTTCAGAATGATCGGATTTTCTGAAAACTTTGTGTGACCATGTGTATGCAAGACAAGTTTGAGCCAACATCCATCGGAAAAAATCCTAGGATTTTGTTGTCGGAATGTCCGATCAATGTCCGACCGTGTGTACGGGGCATTAGTCTCAGGACTAAAATGGCATTTTAGTTTTAGCCCCATTTTAGTCTTCTGCAATTGTTTTAGTTTTAGTCGTATTTAGTCAACTAAATCTCCAGTACATTTTAGTTGACTAAAACGAATTTTATCTAAAATCTAATGGGTGTAATTACATTGTAATGCATTAATTAACATTTCTCTACAATTTCCAAACTTATTATATACTGCTGGAGTGATAAATCTCATATGTTATTATTTAAGGTATTGAGGTATGAACATGCACTACAGACCAGTGTTACTTTTGAAGTCAAATTTCAATTCAGTTTTAGTCTTAGTCTTTTGACTAAAATGCCATTTTAGTTTTAGTCCCATTTTAGTCTTTTGACTAAAATGGCATTTTAGTTTTAGTCCCATTTTAGTCATCTCAATTCTTTTAGTTTTAGTCGTATTTTAGTCGACTAAAATAGTATTCATTTAGTCGACTAAAATGTTTTAGTCGCTTTAGTCGGTGAATTTAACACTGATGACCGCACAATTGTCAGTTAAAATAATGCAGTGCTGTATCGCAAAAAAGGATCTTGTCAAGAAGGGGGGTAAATTTTCCGGAGGTCAAGTGGTTAAAGCAGTGTATAAATATACATCAGCACACTATATGTGTTGAAGCAGTGTAGCTTTATTTACATGAAGTAATGGACATGATATTCTTATCGCTTTGCCTTGAGAAAGGGTCCCTCTGTGGTTCCAAAAAATGTCCTGCTGCCCCTGGAAAGACGTCATATGACGCGACACGTAGGGTGGGGCTAGGACACTGATGTCTACACACTGTCTACGATTGCTCTCACAGCTCGCATACGAACCATAACTTTTTATTAAGTGTTATTACACTATCGGGAGCTTCCTTCTCCCTTCCCTTATGTCTGTGGGAACCATGGCATGACCTGTTGGAGAGGACCTTGTGCATTTGCCAACAAGCGCTCCAGATTCAATCATTGATTTAAAAAATGCGCAGTTGCTGGTTTATAATTTTACCAGCTATTGGTTCTGGTGAGTCAGTTTGGTACGTCTGGTGGAGAATTTCACTCGGGTGTTATTGTCACATTGAATCAGGATACAAGATATCACTGAATATCACCACTACATATCGGTTACTGAAGAACTGTTTTTTCACTTATATACAGTGGCTTGCGAAAGTATTCGGCCCCCTTGAACTTTTCAACCTTTTGCCACATTTCAGGCTTCAAACGTAAAGATATAAAAATTTTATTTTTTGTGAAGAATCACCAACAAGTGGGACACAATTGTGAAGTGGAACGAAATCTTTTGGATTTTTGAAACTTTTTTAACTAATAAAAAAATGAAAAGTGGGGCGTGCAAAATTATTCGGCCCCCTTGCGTTAATACTTTGTAGAGCCACCTTTTGCTGCGATTACAGCTGCAAGTCGCTTGGGGTATGTCTCTATCAGTTTTGCACATCAAGAGACTGAAATTCTTGCCCATTCTTCCTTGCAAAACAGCTCAAGCTCAGTGAGGTTGGATGGAGAGCGTTTGTGAACAGCAGTTTTCAGCTCTTTTCACAGATTCTCGATTGGATTCAGGTCTGGACTTTGACTTGGCCATTCTAACACCTGGATACGTTTATTTGTGAACCATTCCTTTGTAGATTTTGCTGTATGTTTGGGATCATTGTCTTGTTGGAAGATAAATCTCCGTCCCAGTTTCAGGTCTTTTGCAGACTCCAACAGGTTTTCATCCAGAATGGTCCTGTATTTGGCTGCATCCATCTTCCCCTCAATTTTAACCATCTTCCCTGTCCCTGCTGAAGAAAAGCAGGCCCAAACCATGATGCTGCCACCACCATGTTTGACAGTGGGGATGGTGTGTTGAGTGTGATGAGCTGTGTTGCTTTTACGCCAAACATATCGTTTTGCATTGTGGCCAAAAAGTTTGATTTTGGTTTCATCGGACCAGAGCACCTTCTTCCACATGTTTGGTGCGTCTCCCAGATGGCTTGTGGCAAACTTTAGACGAGACTTTTTATGGATATCTTTGAGAAATGGCTTTCTTCTTGCCACTCTTCTATAAAGGCCAGATTTGTGCAGTGTACGACTGATTGTTGTCCTATGGACAGACTCTCCCACCTCAGCTGTAGTTCTCTGCAGTTCATCCAGAGTGATCATGGGCCTCTTGGCTGCATCTCTGATCAGTCTTCTCCTTGTCTGAGCTGAAAGTTTAGAGGGACAGCCAGGTCTTGGTAGATTTGCAGTGGTCTGATACTCCTTCCATTTCAAAATGATCGCTTGCACAGTGCTCCTTGGGATGTTTAAAGCTTGGGAAATCTTTTTGTATCCAAATCCGGCTTTAAACTTCTCCACAACAGTATTACGGACCTGCCTGGTGTGTTCCTTGGTCTTCATGATGCTCTCTGCGCTTTCAACAGAACCCTGAGACTATCACAGAGCAGGTGCATTTATACAGAGACTTGATTACACACAGGTGGATTCTATTTATCACCATCAGTCATTTAGGACAACATTGGATCATTCAGAGATCCTCGCTGAACTTCTGGAGTGAGTTTTCTGCACTGAAAGTAAAGGGGCCGAATAATTTTGCACGCACCACTTTTCAGTTTTTTAATTGCTAGAAAAGTTTAAAATATCCAATAGATTTCGTTCCACTTCACAATTGTGTCCCACTTGTTGGTGATTCTTCACAAAAAATTAAAATTTTATATCTTTATGTTTGAATCCTGAAATGTGGCAAAAGGTTGAAAAGTTCAAGGGGGCCGAATACTTTCGCAAGCCACTGTACATATTTCTACTATATTCACATTTTTTTCAGTTTTGCTCATGCATTGTTTGAAGCACTGCTATTCATGGACTTTATTATATTTTCCTGATTCATGAACTTTTTCATTTAAAGCACTTTTTAACGTTTTGCATATATATTAACTGTTTAATATAGTTGTGTGCATTGTTTTAATTATTTTTTATCTATGATCATATTTCCTCACAATGTAGCATATATAGGGTGTTTTAGTATTTTTGATCAGCACTGCTTTTCACAACTTTTAAATTTCAGTTTTTTGGTCCTGCCATTAATTAGAGCAGCCATGATCCACAGTTTTTTGATCATCACAGTTTTTTTGATCATCCCATTTATAAGGAATCTTTGGCGTTATACTGCACATTCGTCTATTGGCCTGTGATACCCATTTATACATGGCAAACAATCTACATTTCTTAAAAACACATATGGTGTGCTGGTGAAGATTTATATACAGGTGCTCTTTCCTACTGTCAGTGTGTTCCTTATTAGCATATTTGCATTCAGCTCATCTGATTACCCAAAACGCTGTCCTTTCCTCTCTGTCTAATAGGGAGTACACACGGTCGGACTTTGTTCGGACATTCCGACAACAAAATCCTAGGATTTTTTCCGACGGATGTTGGCTCAAACTTGTTTTGTCTACACACGGTCGCACAAAGTTGTCGGAAAATCCGATCGTTCTAAACGTGGTGACGTAAAACACGTACGTCGGGACTATAAACGGGGCAGTGGCCAATAGCTTTCATCTCTTTATTTATTCTGAGCATGCGTGGCACTTTGTCCGTCGGATTTGTGTACACACGATCGGAATTTCCGACAACGGATTTTGTTGTCGGAAAATGTTATCTCCTGCTCTCCAACTTTGTGTGTCGGAAAATCCGATGGAAAATGTCCGATGGAGCCCACACACGGTCGGAATTTCCGACAACACGCTCCGATCGGACATTTTCCATCGGAAAATCTGACCGTGTGTACGGGGCATTAAGCTGGCAATTGATGGATTGAAAATTGTCCGCTTCAGCAGGGACTGGCCTAATTTTAATCCATGTCTGGTTGTTCCTGTTTCACAGAAGTCGATCGTTAGATTGACTTTTGACGAGTAAGGTTGTTGGAAAAGTTTTCTCAATCAGCCAGCTGCAGTCTATTGGTTGCAACAGCTGATCAATGTATTCTGACAGCAGAGAGTCTAGCTGTCAGAATACAGGGTATCAGAGGGAAGAATTCCTTTATTCACCTTGCTTGTGTGCATGGGGGAATCCGCAAATTTTGTAGGGGTTTCTCCTGCTGGCTGAATAAAATAAAAAAAAGAATCATGTTATATATTGCATCCTACCAAATATTTGTGGTGGTGGCTTCATTAGTTCTATTTTTTAGGCCTTTTCCCTTTGTTTCACCTGGTGATCTGGCTAGTAACTAGGGATGGGCAAACAGTTCAGCCCGAGCATGAGTTTTGGCCGAACATTTGCCTGTTCAGCCATTCGCCGCACACCCGAATTTGCAGGGTGTTTGCCAGGTGTTCGCCCCGATGATGTTTGCCCCCCCCATGTGAATGGGTATCAGGTACCCCTACCCATTCACCAAAAAAGTGTTCAAAAGTAATAATCACACGAGCCAGTTTTTTTAAAAATCCTTTATTAAAAAATAAAAAATAAAAAAATCCCTTGATGTAAATCCATCATCAATCACGCTGCCCGCCAACCTGAGAGAAAAATAAAAAATGCTCCACCTAATGGGAGGCCTCCCACCGTATGCCCACTTCACACTTTGAGATTTCTTTTATAGATAATGGGTGAGGCCACCTGGCTACGTCACCTGGTGGCACCGCCCCTTCTGACGTCACATGACTGTAATAGCGTGACCCCACTCTGGATGAAGGAGCACAGGGGGTACCTTTGGACAGCAGCATTGTCAATCTGGGGTGAGGGGAATGTTAGATAGATTGGCAGACTTAGATACTCTAACAAATTAAAGCCAACCTCCTGCTAACACTTTATAAGCAGTTATAGCAACAGTTTTTTCCTTCTGAGATAAAGGTTTTACAATAAAAAAATGACCATTGTAAGCACCCCTGTCAGTAGTAAATGCTTTGTCTCAACTCCCTAACTGCTACATCTGCAGGACAGCTTGTTCTGTTGAAAAACAACAGACTTACTAGCCAGATCATCAGGGAAAAACAAAATAAAAGAAAGCCTAAAAAAGAAAAGGAATGCAGCCACCACATCTAAGAATAAGTAAGCTGCAATACAATAAGCAGCAATTATACTGCTTAAGCGTTGCTAAACAGAAAATCTATAGAGACTTAAAGTGCATAAAAAATAAAGAATGGGACCTAGGAGCTTTATGCCATAATGTACTAGTATGTACCAAATATTAGCACAATATGGCAGACTTACCTGCTAAGCTGTCCCCTCCAGTGCTGCAGTGTCAGCACTTTTGGCTGTCATGGGTGCGTCTCTCCTCTCCCATTCTTCCTTCCATGGTTGGACTATTCAGCCACTTATTAGGCCAAGCAGCGATGATGTCACTTCTGCGCACTCGGGTGGCAGTCACTTAATCATGGCATAGAGTTGTGCAGTAATTGTACACTAAGCTGCACATTACTGGTTTAGTGTACACTAACGCTGACAGGTAAGCAAAAGCAGTTATGACAAAAGAGACCAATAGGGTCTCTTTTGTCATAAAAATCCTACCTACCGGCATTTTTTCTTTAGTTTTATTTCACTTTAAAGTGGTTTTAAAGGTTCAAGGATTTTTACCTTCATGTATTCTATGCATAAAGGCAAAAAACCTTCTCCCCTCCCCCCACTTACCTGAGCTCCCTCTTGATCCAATGATGTGCACATGAGCAGAGCTTCTCCTAGGTCTCTCATTCCTCATTGGCTGAGATATCAATGGGAGCCATTGGCTCCTGCTACTGTCAATCACAGCCAGTGAGCCAACAGAGAGAAAGCAGGGACGGGGCCGAGCTGCGACTCTGTGTGTCTTATGGACACATAGCACAGGGCTCGGGAGCGAGCATGCACCAGTGCCTCCAGAGCAAGTGGCTTTCTATTGGGGGCACTGGCTGAAAAGGAGGAGCCAGTAGCACTGGAGGGGGACCTGAAAAGAGGAGGATTGGGGCTGCTCTGGGCAAAACCACTGCACAGAGCAGCTAAGTATGACATGTTTGTTTGTTTGTTTGTTTTGTTTTTTTAAATGAACCTTTACTGTCGCTTATAGTCAAATTAAAATATTTACACTATTTGAATAAAAAAATATATGATTATTGATGTATTATTAAAAGAGAAGTTCAGTTTTTTTTTTTGTTTTTTTTTCAAAGTCATACTTAACTAGATTAGTGCATCATTGGTCTGATCCTGCATCTGTCCCCCGCTGGATCTAAGACCACTGTCTGCTCTGCCCCCCCCCCCCATGCTCACTGGAGAGCTGGGCTGTGGTGGGGACATGAGCTTCTGGCTCAGGCTCTCAACAACTCGGGTTGTGGGAGAATCCCGACCATATTGTCGCAATCTTTCCCCAGGCTGGACCGGCTCTAT
Source organism: Lithobates septentrionalis (assembly GCA_037952835.1). NCBI lineage: Eukaryota > Metazoa > Chordata > Amphibia > Anura > Ranidae > Lithobates > Lithobates septentrionalis. Next base: position 1,339,790 of record JBBDGP010000230.1, on the reverse strand, counting down.
GATGTCAGCTGAAAACAGGTCACAGGAGTGCAGAATGAACTGCATTTCTGTGACCCACAAGAGAAGTACAGTCGAATTAGCTTTTGGCTGTACTTCACCTTTAACGATTTGTGGACCACCCACCTTAGATATACTGTGTCAGGACGACCGCTCTGTGCCAGATCACGTACAGTACCTAGTACGTGATCTAAAACTTCTGGGTTTGGGGCGTGCAAGTGTGCTGTTGGTGGCCTGCTCCTGCTGTGATCTCACCCGCCAATTGTTCGGAATACAGGCAGTTCTGTCAGTAGGGAAGGCATTGATTATGTATTCCTGCAAAGCAGAGGCAGGGATCTACAAGTATGCCTTCCCTTAGTAAAGCCTGGTAATGGACTGGGGGGGGGGCAATGCCATTTTTTTCAATGAGTTTTATCTATGTTGTCGAGACCCGACAATTCATTACAGCCGCAATCAGTTTTATATGACCTTTTCTTTCTTTAGAAATGTCATTTTGCTGTGGTACTGTTCTAAGCGCGGGAACACTGTGCCACTTTACAGGCATACTATAGACACCCCCAGGCACGATATTTAAAGGAATATTTCATTTTTATTGTTTCACTTTAAGCATTTTTAATATCACTGCTTTTTTTTGCATTGATGTCCCTTGGGGCAGGACTTGGGTCCCCAAACAATTTTTCTAGCAATAACTTGCTTATAAGCCCTTAAAATTAGCACTTTCGATTTTTCATGTTTGTGTCTCATAGACTTTAACGGTGTTCGTTCGAATTTTTTGCCTGTTTACAAGTTCTGGTGTGAACCGAACCAGGGGGTGTTCGGCTCATCCTTAGTCGCCAGTATGGTATTTGTAAATTGAAATCATATCCCCTCTCAAGCGCCTCTTCTCCAGAGAGAATACGTTCAGTGCTTGCAACCTTTCTTCATAACCAATGTCCTCCAGAGCCTTTATTACCTTTGTTGCCCTTCTTTGTTCTCGCTCCATTTCCAGTACATCCTTCCTGAGGACTGGTGCAAAGAACTGGACAGGATACTCCAGGTGCGGCTAGAGTCTTGTAGAATGGGAGAATTATCGCTTTATCTCTGGAGTTAATCCCTTTTTTATAAAGTGCAGCGCTGATATATGCAAACAATGCAATAACATGGAGCCAGATAATACATCCCAACGTTTCGTCAACTAAGACATCATCCGGGATACCCCGGATGATGTCTTAGTGGACGAAACATTGGGACGGGTACCTCGGGTGATGTCTTAGTGGACGAAACATTGGGACAGGTACCCCAGATAATGTCTTAATGGACAAAACATTGTTATTGCGCTCCTTATTATCTTCCTTTGTGATCACATATATACAGTGCCTGTATCCATTCAAATTGATGTATTTATTCAATAAAACAATTTGTTAAGGTTTTTATGCTATGTTGGCGTTTTTTCCCTCCTCAATTCATATATGCCTGTTTGAAACTTGGATTTTTTTGAACGCTGAGTTGGAGTGGCTGCATTCCCTCTGGACTGGTTCTGTGTATGCTGGTTCCCATTTATGCTGGTTCCCGTGTATGCTGATCCCTGGGGAGTCCAATCTTCTTCAGTTTCTGCACATTTGGCTGCTTGCTAGTAGCCCATTGGATCTGGTAAGAGTACCCGATCATTGTATTTTTTGGCAGCTGCATATTCAATGTGAATTTCCACTCTTGGTGGTCCTCTTGACAAGCACATCAAACTTCTCCCCAGAAGTAGTAGTTTGAATCTATATTAAACTGTTTTTCACTTCAGTCACTTATTTCCTTTATTGGATTTTTTTATGATTCATCACGTGTATTTTTATATGGACGTTATGATTTATTGATGTGTACATTTTTGTATCAGTATCATGTTTGTATGATTTACACTTTTTTTTTGGAGTCAGTCATTTGTACATTTGTATCATTATTGCACTTTTATTTGTTTGCATATCTCAGCGCTGCACTTTTTATCACATTTAAATCAGGTTGTGCCTAAAATAGTTTCCTGGTGAAGAGGCAGCACTGTTATGTCCCACAAGGATTTAGGAAGTATGATGAAAAAGAACTCAGGCACATGATTTCAAAAGCAAGGATTTCACTGGCTTTGACCCCACCAGACTCTATAATGTGTCCAGGTTAACTTAAATGATCATTAAACATTCTGTAGACTAAAAGTCCATTTAAAAATGTACTTGCTCTTAAAAAAATAAAATATTTTATAGGTTAAATTGGTATTAAAATAATAGGAAAGCTCATAGATTTTGCATCCGTTTCCATTAATGTGAAAAACAAATGGTTGCCGCATACTTAATCATTTTTCCTACATATAGTATCTAGTAACGAGGTGTTGACAAACAGCAACTGTCTGCATAGTTCAAGTAAATACTCATGATGCAAGACTTTAGAATGGGAAATATCTGCTCTTTCTTCTTAGTTTTCATTTACTTTTTTTGTATTATTCACTTTCAGAGTTTTCTCAATGTTAACACATCCCAGACCAGAGTGTACGCCAGTAATTAACGAATCCAGAGGCCAGGCTATGGTTCCCTGTGAAATACACACAGGGAATGGCTTATAGCAAAATGTGGGACTTCAAATAAAACACAAAGAATGATTTTTGGTATAACTTAACACTGCCAGGCCAAATGTCTGCTAACATACAATTATTCAGAGTGATTATCTTGATGTTAATGCCCAGAGGAAATTCCATTCGGCTGTGTTTTCATGTGTATACTTCCATAATTAACTCTCTTGGCATCTCATTTAGAGCGACATGCATTTTCCATTTCACAAGTCTAGTATAATTGTTTATTGCTGGTATCACCAAAATAGGTAGCCAGAAGCCAAACACTTTGGAATTGGCTGACAGTTCCAGGCTTATTTTGAGGGAAAATATATTTTATTTGCATTACTCAAATGCTTTGCTTTATTATTGCAGTGGTTTATTTAAAGGATAGCTGTATTTAACAAACATATTAGGTATTATAATATATCCAGAGAACTCAAGACCCTTTGCAAATATAAAGACCATCCTTTGTTTTACTGTCTTAGCACAGGGGAGATGCTTGTATGCATCTGCCCTGAAACTGCAGACAAGGACTGAGAATAAGGGAAGGCAACTGTTCCGGATACTTTTTTTTAATTCTATGGCCCTGGGGCTAAGGTGAAATCAAAAGCATACACTTCACTACTCTATATAGACATTGTTGCTAGGGCACAATCACAAGCACCTTCATCTTAAAGTCTCATAAACCAATGAACGACACATAAAACACATATCCCCTACCCACCGAACAGGTGGGAATACCTGTTGACACCCATATTATGCATCACTCAACATCACGTTCAGCTAACACAACCACAAAACAAGTTTGAATCTGTTTGATTCAGATGACATAGTCCCATCGTCTCTATAAAAGTCTTCTCAATTGCCTTAGGGGTAAGTTCTTTAACACATTTACTGATAACTTTGTTATTAAGGTATATGGGAAAGAAATTGTAACCATTGTATCTCTTATGCTATATATTGGACTACAAGAATACAGTACTTCTCTAAATGTTTGTTACTCAAACCGATATATATGCATTTATCAAATAAAAAAAAAATCTATGGCACTGGTTTTCTAAAGTGTGAAGTAAGGTGAATCTGTATTTTCACTTCAGCTAGGCAATCATGTGAAGGAGAGGCTCTGTTTTTTATATTGTTCTGTACACAATTGAATGTTTTAAGTGAACACCTTTTTTTCACTTCATCCCATTTCACATTTTATTAAATAAGGTCCAAGATCTCCAGAGTCAGAAGCCATAACTGATGATTGATTTATTACACTGCACTCATATACTCACTGGAGATCACACACTGCTGGAAGAAGTAACATACAGTTTTGTATAAATGAGGACAGTGTGACATTGAATACCAAAAATATTGTAAATATGAGGGGTCAGCCTTGTTTCATTAAATGTGCCATTCTTAGGTTACTTGATGTCCACCGGTGACCCGTGATCGCTGTGTACAGAGGCAGAACGGGGAACTGCCTATGTAAACAAGGTTAATTCCCTGTTCTGCCTAATGACATGTCAGAGATCTTCTGTTCCCAGTGATCGGCAACAGTGATCTCTGTCATGATCCAGTGAGCCCACCCCCCTACAGTTAGAACACACTAAGGGAACACACTTAACCCCTTGATTGCCCCTCTAGTGTTAACTCCTTCCATGCCAGTGTCATTTTTACATTGATCAGTGCATTTTTATAGCAAAAGAGTCATTTGGGGTCAGATTTGTCAGCAGTCCCGCTAAAAATTGCAGATCGCAGCCATAGTAAAAACAATAAAAAAAATGTAAGTCCCTAAATCGATCCAGTAGTTTGTAGACGCGATGACTTTTGCACAAACCAATAAATATACACCTATTGCGTTTTTTTTTTTTTTACCAAAAATATGTAGAATACATATCGGCCTAAACTGATGAATACATTTATTTTTTTATATATTTTTTATATGTATTATAGCAGAAATTTAATTTTTTTTTTTTTATTAAAATTGTCTGCATTTTTTTGTTTATAGCACAAAAAATAAAAACCGCGGAGGTAATCAAATACCACCAAAAGAAAGCTCTATTTGTGGGAAGAAAAGGACGTAAATCTTGTTTGGGTACAGCATTGCACGACTGCGCAATTGTCAGTTAAAGCTACGCAGTGCCATATCGCAAAAAATGGCCTGGTCATTACGTGGGCAAATCCTTCCAGGGCTGAAGTGGTTAAGCACAGAACATGCTGCCGCAGTCCATGGCGACCATTTTAAGTTATAAAAACACATGCTGGGGAATAGGTTGGTGATTGCCTCTGATGCAGCCAGTTTAATCTGGCAAAACTGGTCAGGCCATACCCTTTGATATACCCTGCCTCTCCTTGATGATCCATGTACCTGGATTGATAATTAAGTATAATATCATGCGCATGATGCAGTCATTTTTTTTAGCAAGTACGATTCCATTTGGCAGTATTTAGAGGTTTGTCTTTGCTCTGAACTTGTACTCTGGACTTGGCATTATGATTCCCCTTTTATCAGCTCTCCCTGTATTCATGTGTTGAATTACAGCTGCTGTTGTGCAAGGGAGGTTTCAACACCAATCACCCACTGCATGAGTGCATTGGACTGGGGGGATAACCGGAGTCTATTCTATTGTGACCACTTGGTATTACATCCTCAGCTGGACCTTTTTGCCCATGTATTTACATGGGGCACCACCAGCTGGCTTTGGAGCCTTTTGAATGGGAACATGTTATATCTGACATACAGTATATGCTGAACAAACTCAATGATATGGGACTTTAGCCCTTTGTATATCCTCAAGAAACCCTAAGAAATAAATACATTCTCGAGTTTTTGGAAATTGCTGCTTGCATCACTTTGATTCCACATTATCGTGTGATTCTCATATCATATCTCCACTACATGATAGTAAAATCATTATAATTGTTTGTATATATATATATATATATATATATATATATATATATATATAATATATATATATATATATATATATATATATATATATATATATATATATATATATATATATATATAATTTATAAATACTCTTTGTGGGAAAAGTTAGAGAGGAAGGTATTACTGTTGGTGATTTTATATTGTCTTTGTCCTTGATTTTATGGGTTTTAATGAAGCTTTGTGATATACCCTGGTTAAGTCGAGTGTTGGAATGGGGAAGATGCATATATTTTCTTTATAGTTTTTTGCCTACAGTACATGATATGGTATTTTAGGAGGATTGTTAATAACACAAGGAGGTAGAGTCTAAACTAGTTTTTTTTTTTCAATGTAGTTTATTTGTTTGTATTTATACCACTGATTTCCTCCATTGTAATATATTACATTTTACCCCACACGCCCATAGGGTTTGACCTTAAGGATTAGGGTATTTTTGTTTTTCATCAATAATTTTTCCCACTCCTTGAAGATTTCTTAAATCTACTTATTTCTTTATTAGAACACTCCATATAATGCCTTAATTGTGTCCCACACTAGTAAAGCTGAAGATTCAGCTTTTTTTTTTGCGCTGAAAAAAGTCTGTCAAAAAGGAAAAAAAATCTAAAAATGTAAATACAATGTTATTATGGGATATATTTAACCCTCATATATATAATAGTCTATAATAGTCTATATGATGCTTAAAAGCTCTGCACATATATTTTCCAGTAAAATGAGTGAAACTTTAATTCTTATCAAAGAAAATGCAACTTTATTATTGGGCCTCATGTATAAAAAAAATACCTTTAATAGAAAGTGATTTGCCACCTTTTGCAGTCAAATTCTGGTTAGTTTGTAAAGTGAACGCAAGGTGACATCATTGCCCCGCCTCTTCGCCTCAATCAATCTAAAAATTCCTTAAAAGGCAGTGGTGCCAAGTGTGTGACCTCCTGTGGTCAGTATGCAGTGAGGCAGCCACTCCACATGAGATCCAGTAGGCCACAGAGGTCACTGTAGTATCGATTACTGCTAAAGTGATTTTCAACTTTCACAGAGATCTCTCAGGTATGAGATGTGCACAGTTCTGTGGGTCTAAACAGCACAAATTGAACTATGCAACTAATGCCCTGTACACACAACCTTGTACACACAACCGTCGTAAAAACTCTGAAGGTTTTTACGACGGAGTTCCGACGGAATTCCGCTCAAGCTGTCTTGCATACACACGGTCACACCAAATTCTGACCGACCAGAACGCGGTGACGTACAACACGTACAACGGGACTAGAAAACGGAAGTTCAATAGCCAGTAGCCAATAGCTTCCGTCTCGTACTTGCTTCAGAGCATGCGTCATTTTTGGTGCGTCAGAACAGCATACAGACAAGCGGTTTTTCCGATAGTAATTTGTTCCGTCGGAAAAATATAGAACATGTTTTCTATCTAAGTCAGTCTGAATTTTCAACAGAAAAAGTCCGATGGGGCATACACACAGTCGGAATATACGATGAAAAGCTCCCATTGGACTCTTTCTGTCGGAAATTCCGCTCATGTGTACGCGGCATAAGATCATACCTGGAGTTCAGTTTAAATAGAGTGGGGGAGAATTGAGACCTTTTCATTTAGATTTTATTGCTGTCTCAAAAACAATTTTAAAACAGGTGGGGGGGGTTCACAACAGGGATAAATACAGAGATTAACATATCGTATTGTTTTTAACATAATGAGAATAGGTTAGACTGTCTCTCAGCTTTCAGTTCTATTTTGTGTCTCCATTGATCCACCTCTTCCCTTCCTTACTGGGGACACAGGCAAAAAGTAAAACCCAAGTGAGCTTTATAGCCTTAAAAACTGTATTGAGAATTTAAACTTAGCACCATTTAACTACTGAAGTCACTGATCACTTCCACATCTTGCGCAATGTGCCGCCTCCGCACACACAACCCACACGCTATGTTTACTAGGCTCCGCTGTCCCATCTGCAGTCTCGGTGAAGTCATGATGGGTGTCACTAGGAAGGGCAGCAAAGGCTCTATAAACACGTGTTTGTAGACCCACCCCCCAGGGTGAACGAACCAGGAAGCGACATGTATGACATCACTACATCACTACCTAGTCTGGTACTGTCAATCACCAGGATCAGTATCTGGTAAAGCAGCTGATGGAACACGATCTGTGTTTCATCAGCTACAGTGGAGTACAGAGGAAACATCCAGGGTCTAATAAACCCCAGATGCCTCATAAAGAGAACCTGTCACATACATGCTATCACATAAGGGACTATTGGTCCCCTATGTGATAGCAATAAAAGTTATGTTGAAAAAAAAGCTTAAAACATTTAAAGAAACACATAAAAAATAAAAAAGCAAAAACTATTTAGAGCCCCTCACCCACTTCCCCCCCATACATGCACAGACATATGAAAATGCATGCGTTGGGGCTTCTACATATGAAAATGGGGATTGCCTTACACATGTTACATGTTGTCATCCATATCAGAGTGAGATCAATAATTTTAGTACCAGAGCTCCTGCGGAATTCTAAACTGATGACCTGTAGGGGTTTTTAAAGCATTGCTTTTGCAAAATATAGAGTTTCGAAGATTTTTTTGGAGCTTCACAGATGAACACAATTTTAAGGCTTCACACGTTGGATATCTATTTACTTGGCACAACCTCATCTTTTATATTTTACCAAAAAATTGCTCAATTTATTTCGTTTACATGCCCTAAAATTAAGTTTAGCATATCTTTTACTGAAATTTTGTGTGTCATCTACTGTTGTGCTAATATCATGTGACACGAAAAATTGGAACTACCACTATTTTATTCTCTATGGTGTCTGCTTTAAAAATATATATCATGTTCATGGGTTTTAAGTAATCTTCAGGCCTAAAATTATTTTTGAAATATGTAAACAAAAAATGTAAAAAATTTAAATAATTACCCCAGGACTAAAGAGGTTAACCAAGGTACAGTATATATTAAATAGAAATAATGACATATATTTTTACACGCAGAAGTAGCTTAATCTGTCTTGATATCAAACTCCTGTAATACTCTGCACAACAGCACTTTGTCTGTGGGAAGGAAGATCAGAACTTTAGCCAATCATTCTCTATTACTTGCACAATGCTGTCTGTGGACCTTCTGAGTAATGGAGAGATATGACATCCTGACAGAAGCCTGATCCTTTACTATCCATCCACAGTCTGGCTGAGTTTCCAGGGCAGTGTGTGCTGTTTGGCAGGAGTACAATGCTGGATGAACAGATTTACAATTCCTTGGACAGGTAATACAGCTCATATATCTGCAATTTAATTGTGAATTTAGCTATTTTGCCTGGAGTTCAGCTTTGCTAGCCAATAAATAAAAGATTAAAGTAACGGTTCATCTCCATTTTGTAAAATATTATAGAGGACTCTGTCAGAAAATATAAAATGTCTCTGACATTTTTAGTAATGTTTCCACATTTGGATTGCAGATATAGGATATATAGGAAGGCTGTACATTTTTTAGCAATACACTGGCCACTCTTGTTGATAAATTATTTAAGGCTGGATTTATGCTTTCTGTCCACCCCACCTCATCCCCCATGTTGCCTTAGACAGACCAAAAGAAGGGCAACAAATTGGTAATGTTATGCGCCCACAACAATACGCAGATAGTGTCGAAAGATGAAGATGTCCACGGAGGCCAGAAGGTCCCTCGGTAGAAGGGAGGAAATTTGCCTTAGGACCAGTAAACAGGTTCAAGTTGGAATCTGGGAATCATCCCTCATCTGGAACACAGGTAATAACCCTCTGTGAGAGAAGCTGTTGAATAGCAGAATCTACCCATCTGTGCAGGATTCAGGTGATCACCAGGATTAGACTGACAATTCAAGAGCATGAAGCAAGTAGAAGGCAGAATCTACAACTCTAGTTTATAGACCCTGGATATGATATTCTGGGCCACGCTGTTTTTTTTCAATTATCTTTTATGTATATTGAGGGATCTGACAATACATTACAGCCGTGAGCAATTTTTAAATGACATTTTTTCCTTTAGAAATTTCATTTTGCTGCGGTACTGTTCTAAACATGGGAAATATGCGCTAAATTACAGGCAGACTAAGGGGAACCCCCAGGCACGACATTTAAAGGAATATTTCATTTTTATTGTTTCACTTTAAGCTATTGTAAAATATTTGTGGCTTATTTTATAAGCAATTATGGATTAATACAATAAAGCAATCTAAGATGCAATGGCGACCCCTAGCACAGAGGCCATTATAGTTAGATTACCAGCCAATTATATGTAGCGCTGGTAGATTTTTATCTACCGCTGATAGGTAAATCTAGTGGGTCGCTTATTATAAGAAGTTAGATTTGCCTCTGTTCCAGCTTGGCTGACGTTGCATGCGGGTCCACATTGTGCCGGTGGGTGTCGTTGTCACCATTGGCAGGTGTTGGAAAAGCAACGTGTTGAAGCGAATGAGTGCTCCTCTGTCCCGGGGATAACTCGGTGGAGGTGGTCCTCCGAGTTGCATTCTGGGAGAGGGTATTTATGGGACAGACGCCATGTTTTAGGGTTTGTTTTTCAGCCACCTGCTGGCCCTCCTGGCCGACAGGTATGCACTAGGAATACCACCTCGTGGTCCTCCGTTCCCGGAGGCCCGCGTCGCTGCGGCGTGTGGGTGGGCCCAGAAGTCTGTCTGGGGCCTACTACAGCAGCGGAGGAATGGTCCTGAGTTGTCTATCCTGAGTGAAGAAGCTGGACAGCCGAGAAGATCCCAGGGGAGGACCCGTCATGGAAGGATCATGCAGAGTGCTGGTCTGGAGAGGGGCCTGGTGACTCGGTTGGAGGACGCATTCCGAAGTAATCTTACAGTACAGTACTGCCGGGTTGGCTTAAAGGTTCAAGTACTGTATCTGACATTCATTACAAACCAATACATCCTGTGGCAGAGGACCGTACGGGTTTTATTCCAGATAAGTCTGTGGCAGAGACTTTTGTTCGTGCTACGTGCTGGCTGCTAGGCAAGTGAGAGATGTCTATCCAGGCGGGCAAAGATTGAATCCTATGAAAGGGGGCTATTCAATTACAAGTGTTCAATTACAAAGAATGTTCTGAAGAAATACAACAGAAAGGTATTTGAGCTTCCTCTTTCCTGCTACTTCCCGTGTTCGTTTTATTAAAGCATTGGAAAACCTACTGAAGTGTTTGGTGCTTATATCGTCCAGAGGTAAACTCAACGGAACCCTAGACCCGGTGCCGGTGAAACAGAGGTATCGAGAGTGTAGGTAACAAGCCCGCTTAAACCAGCAGCTCCACCGAGAGTTATTGCTACATATAATGGTCAACCGATGGGTAGCAGATTATAGACTTCATTTTTGATGCTCTACCCCCTGGCAGTAGTATCCCCCCCCTTTCCCATTGGCTGCTGCATGCCCTTTACCTTGCATTGTGGAAGGGCAGGCATCCTGTTTATTTTTACACAGGGACAAGGTGGTGTATAGGCTTAGGACTTTCTTTTTTTTTTTGTTAAGGGAGTACTCAGGTTGCATTGCTGTCTTTATCTGTGTTAGCATCAACAGGGAGTGGTGGCCGTTCAAATATAAAATACAAAAGAAGCTAAATTTAAAAAAATGTAAATTATGTGTAAAATAATAATAGTATGTAAAAGCTGCAAACACAACTTCACGTTTATGACAGCTTAAAGTCTGATGCAGAGGCAATGACTGCTGCACTGATGACGCTGCATGTTAGAGCAGCAGCCAGTGTTTCTGATCAAAAGTCACAGCAGTACAATATTATTATATTTTTTTTTCTTACATACTGCCACCACAGCAAGGGCAATATCACTTTGGTCACAGTGTACTGCTTCAGTGGTGATCACGCACAATGGCTGGCTGCTCTAAATTATTGTATGTCAGTGTAGCCAGCCATTGTCTCTGATCACCGCCACAGCAGTAAAATGTAATTATAGTGAAGACTGCACTTGCCCTATGGGCAGTAAGAAGAATATATATATATATATATATATATATATATATATATATATATATATATATAGTTGTGCTGCTCATAAGTTTACATACTACGGCAGAATTTTTTATAGAATATGAATGATAACACAAAAACTTTTCTTTCACTCATGGTTAGTGTTTTGCTGAAGTCATTTATTATCAATCAACTGTTTACTCTTTTAAAATCATAATGGCAACAGAAACTACCCACATGACCCTGATCAAAAGTTTACATACCCTGGTGATTTTGGCCTGATAACATGCACACAAGTTAACACAAAGGGGTTTGAATGGCTATTAAAGGTAACCATCCTCACCTGTGATCTATTTGCTTGTATTTAGTGTGTGTATAAAAGATCAATGAGTTTCTGGAATCCTGACAGACCCTTGCATCTTTCATCCAGTGCTGCACTGACATTTCTGGATTCTGAGTCATGGGGAAAGCAAAAGAATTGTAAAAGGATCTGCGGGAAAAGGTAGTTGAACTGTATAAAACAGGAAAGGGATATAAAAAGATATCCAAGGAATTGAGAATGCCAATCAGCGTGAGTGTTCAAACTCTAATCAAGAAGTGGAAAATGAAGGGTTCTGTTGAAACCAAACCATGTTCAGGTAGGCCAACTAAAATTTCAGCCACAACTGCCAGAAAAATTCTTTGGGATGCAAAGAAAAACCCACAAATAATTTCAGGTGAAATACAGAACTCTCTGAAATGTGGTGTGGATTTTTCAAGATGCACAATAAGGAAGCACTTGAAGAAAGATGGGCTGCATGGTCACGTCGCCAGAATAAAGCCATTGCTACCAGGGGCATAACTAGAAATCACAGGGCCCCATAGCAAAATGTTGTATGGGCCCCCCTCACCCAGGGGTGGATCCAGAATCTAGTCACACCCGCCGCCCACTTACACGCCGACTCGCTGGGCCCTACTCGGCTGCGGGCCCCATAGCGCCCTCGTGGGTCGCTATGGCATTAGTTCCGCCACTGATTGCTACACAAATGCCACAAAGTATCCCACTTACAATACGCTAGTCATTTTGTGGGTGTTTTCCCTGCCCTAGGTCTTCAGGGACCCTCAAAATATGATAGGTAGTCGGGAAGTTAGATGCCTAATTTATGCTTCTTGAAAGCCCATAGGCACCCCTTGGATTGTGGACCCCTCAATGCATCTTGGCTGTGAAAAAGTCTCACACTCCCAACAATATTAATAGCAGAATATGCTTTTGGATGTAATTGGAAGTGTGTCTATGTTGTGTATGAGAAACAAATAAATAAAATATCCCTGCACTTTTCCTAATTTCCCAAAGAAAACTTTTCAAGAGCTGCTAACGCTAAAATGTGTAGTCATACCACATCAATTAGAGTAATATATGTGCAATATAGTGAAACGTTCCACCTATCAAAAAATAAATATTACCATCAAAGAAGATATACTGTATATATATATATATATATATATATATATATATATATATACAGTGCCTTGCAAAAGTATTCGGCCCCCTTGAACTTTTCAACCTTTTGCCACATTTCAGGCTTCAAACATAAAGATATAAAATTTAATTTTTTTGTGAAGAATCACCAACAAGTGGGACACAATTGTGAAGTGGAACGAAATCTATTGGATATTTTAAACTTTTCTAGCAATTAAAAAACTGAAAAGTGGTGCGTGCAAAATTATTCGGCCCCTTTACTTTCAGTGCAGCAAACTCACTCCAGAAGTTCAGCGAGGATCTCTGAATGATCCAATGTTGTCCTAAATGACTGATGGTGATAAATAGAATCCACCTGTGTGTAATCAAGTCTCTGTATAAATGCACCTGCTCTGTGATAGTCTCAGGGTTCTGTTGAAAGCACAGAGAGCATCATGAAGACCAAGGAACACACCAGGCAGGTCCGTAATACTGTTGTGGAGAAGTTTAAAGCCGGATTTGGATACAAAAAGATTTCCCAAGCTTTAAACATCCCAAGGAGCACTGTACAAGCGATCATTTTGAAATGGAAGGAGTATCAGACCACTGCAAATCTACCAAGACCTGGCTGTCCCTCTAAACTTTCAGCTCAGACAAGGAGAAGACTGATCAGAGATGCAGCCAAGAGGCCCATGATCACTCTGGATGAACTGCAGAGAACTACAGCTGAGGTGGGAGAGTCTGTCCATAGGACAACAATCAGTCGTACACTGCACAAATCTGCCCTTTATGGAAGAGTGGCAAGAAGAAAGCCATTTCTCAAAGATATCCATAAAAAGTCTTGTCTAAAGTTTGCCACAAGCCATCTGGGAGACACACCAAACATGTGGAAGAAGGTGCTCTGGTCCGATGAAACCAAAATCAAACTTTTTGGCCACAATGCAAAACGATATGTTTGGCGTAAAAGCAACACAGCTCATCACACTCAACACACCATCCCCACTGTCAAACATGGTGGTGGCAGCATCATGGTTTGGGCCTGCTTTTCTTCAGCAGAGACAGGGAAGATGGTTAAAATTAAGGGGAAGATGGATGCAGCCAAATACAGGACCATTCTGGATGAAAACCGGAGTCTGCAAAAGACCTGAAACTGGGACGGAGATTTATCTTCCAACAAGACAATGATCCCAAACATACAGCAAAATCTACAAAGGAATGGTTCACAAATAAACGTATCCAGGTGTTAGAATGGCCAAGTCAAAGTCCAGACCTGAATCCAATCGAGAATCTGTGGAAAGAGCTGAAAACTGCTGTTCACAAACGCTCTCCATCCAACCTCACTGAGCTCGAGCTGTTTTGCAAGGAAGAATGGGCAAGAATTTCAGTCTCTCGATGTGCAAAACTGATAGAGACATACCCCAAGCGACTTGCAGCTGTAATCGCAGCAAAAGGTGGCTCTACAAAGTATTAACGCAAGGGGGCCGAATAATTTTGCACGCCCCACTTTTCCTTTTTTTATTAGTTAAAAAAGTTTCAACAATCCAATAGATTTCGTTCCACTTCACAATTGTTACCCACTTGTTGGTGATTCTTCACAAAAAATAAAAATTTTATATCTTTATGTTTGAAGCCTGAAATGTGGCAAAAGGTTGAAAAGTTCAAGGGGGCCGAATACTTGCGCAAGGCACTGTATATATACAATGGGGACAGAAAGTACTCAGACCCCCCTAATTTTTCACTCTTTGTTATATTGCAGCCATTTGCTAAAATCATTTAAGTTAATTTTTTTCCCTCATTAATGTACACACAGCACCCCATATTGACAGAAAAACACAGAATTGTTGACATTTTTACAGATTTATTAAAAAAGAAAAACTGAAATATCACATGGTTCCAAGTATTCAGACCCTTTGCTCAGTATTTAGTAGAAGCACCCTTTTGATCTAATACAGCCATGAGTCTTTTTGGGAAAGATGCAACAAGTTTTTCACACCTGGATTTGGGGATTCTCCGCCATTCCTCCTTGCAAATACTCTCCAGTTCTGTCAGGTTGGATGGTAAACGTTGGTGGACAGCCATTTTTAGGTCTCTCCAGAGATGCTCAATTGGGTTTAAGTCAGGGCTCTGACTGGGCCATTCAAGAGCAGTCACAGAGTTGTTGTGAAGCCACTCCTTCGTTATTTTAGCTGTGTGCTTAGGGTCATTGTCTTGTTGGAAGGTAAACCTTCGGCCCAGTCTGAGGTCCTGAGCACTCTGGAGAAGGTTTTCGTCCAGGATATCCCTGTTCTTGGCCGCATTCATCTTTCCCTCGATTGCAACCAGTCGTCCTGTCCCTGCAGCTGAAAAACACCCCCACAGCATGATGCTGCCACCACCATGCTTCACTGTTGGGACTGTATTGGACAGGTGATCAGCAGAGCCTGGTTTTCTCCACACATACCGCTTAGAATTAAGGCCAAAAAGTTCTATCTTGGTCTCATCATACCAGAGAATCTTATTTCTCACAATCTTGGAGTCCTTCAGGTGTTTTTAGCAAACTCCATGCGGGCTTTCATGTGTCTTGCACTAAGGAGAGGCTTCCGTCGGGCCACTCTGCCATAAAGCCCCGACTCGTGGAGGGCTGCAGTGATGGTTGGCTTTCTACAACTTTCTCCCATCTCCCGACTGCATCTCTGGAGCTCAGCCACAGTGATATTTGGGTTCTTCTTTACCTCTCTCACCAAGGCTCTTCTCCCCGATAGCTCAGTTTGCCTGGACGGCCAGCTCTAGGAAGGGTTCTGGTCGTCCCAAAAGTCTTCCATTTAAGGATAATGGACCTTAAGTGCAGCAGACATTTTTTTGTAACCTTGGCCACATTGGTGTCTTGCCACAATTCTGTCTCTGAGCTCTTCAGGCAGTTCCTTTGACCTCATGATTCTCATTTTCGCTGACATGCACTGTGAGCTGTAAGGTCTTTTATAGACAGGTGTGTGGCTTTCCTAATCAAGTCCAATCAGTATAATCAAACACAACTGGACTCAAATGAAGGTGTAGAACCATCTCAAGGATGATCAGAAGAAATGGACAGCACCTGAGTTAAATATATGAGTGTCACAGCAAAGGGTCTGAATACTTAGGACCATGTGATATTTCAGCTTTTCTTTTTTTAATAAATCTGCAAACTGCAAAAATGTCAACAATTCTGTGTTTTCTGTCAATATGGGGTGCTGTGTGTACATTAATGAGGAAAAAAATGAACTTAAATGATTTTAGCAAATGGCTGCAATATAACAAAGAGTGAAAATTTTAAAGGGGTCTGAATACTTTACATCCCCACTGTATATATATATATATATATATATATACTGTATAGTGTAACATTTTAGAAAATATCACAAATATCATAAAATTAAAAAAAAAAAAAAAAACACTGTATATGCACTGGACTGTTACACTCCCTTCCAGTCCAAGCTATTTTTCAGTTTTAGGTGCTGTAACTCTTTTGCCGCGTACACACGAGCGGACTTTACGGCAGACTTTGCCCGGCGGACTGGATTTTGTCAGACAGTGTGGGCTCCAGCGGACTTTGCTTTCTCAAAAGTTGGACGGACTTAGATTTGAAACATGTTTTAAATCAATCCGTTGAAATCGAGTCCGGTCAAAAAGTCCGCTCGTCTGTATGCTAGTTCGACGGACAAAAAGCCACGCTAGGGCAGCTATTGGCTACTGGCTATGAACTTCCTTGTTTTAGTCCGGTCGTACGTCATCACGTACGAATTCAACGGACTTTGGTGGATTGTGTGTAGGCAAGTCCGTTCATTCAGAAAGTCCGTCGTAAAGTCCGTCGAAAAGTCCGCCGGGCAAAGTCTGCCGTAAAGTCCGACTGCGTGTACGCAGCATTTGAATGATAATTACTCTGTCATGCAACATTGTATGCAGATGAATTGTATATATTTTAGAAAGATAGGGCTACAGCACGGGCCTAAATTGCTGGGAGGGCATCCATGTACGTCCTCCCAAGCATGCTCTGTCTGTGCGCCTTCTGCGGGGGGGGGTGCGCGGCACACTCTGTGATCAGCGAGTCTACGAGATCTCGGCCCCTTACCATGTGATCAACTGTCAGCCAATGACAGCTGATCCCGTGATGTAAACAGAAGATTGTAATCGGCTGACAGCGCAAGGAGAAAAAAAAAGCAGATTACTGGCTCTGTCAGAGGGAAATTGGTCCTGCATACAGACACCCACTGCTGCTAACCAGTGCCACCTGCCAGTGCCCACCAGTGCCATTTACCAGTGCCACCCATCAGTGCTCATCAGTGCCACCTATCAGTGCCCTTCAGTGTCACCCATCAGTGCCACCCATCAGTGCCACCCACCAGTGTGACCTCTCAGTGCCACATATCAGTGCCCATCAGTGCTACCTCTCAGTGCCCACCAGTGCCGCCTCATCAGTGCCTATCAGTGCATCCTATCAGTGCCCATCAGTGCAGCCTCATCAATGCACATCAATGAAGGAGAAAAATGACCTGTTTGCAAAATTTTATAATAAACTATGAAACAGTTTTTTGGGTTTTTTTTCAAAATTTTCGGTCTTTTTTCATTTTCTTGCAAAAAATAAAAAACCCAGCAGTGATTAAATACCACCAAAAGAAAGCTCTATTTGTGTGAAAAAAATGTCATTTGGGTACAGTGTTGCATGTAATTCAAAGAGTGACAGAGCTGAAAGCTGAAAATTGGCCTGGGCAGGAAGGGGGTTTAAGTGCCCAGTAAGCAAGTGGTTAATCATTTCAATAGCGGACACTTTCACCCTCTTTCTGCGCAGGCCATTTTCTTTTTTTGAGACAGATAGAGCTTTCTTTTGGTGATTTCTTTGAAGTTTACCTTTTTTGTCACGATTTTTTGGTAAATGAAGAAATTAAATAAAAATATTTTTTTTTCACATTTTTTTACATACTGTCACCAGAACAATTTTTTAAACTTTTTTCTTTTTTTATGTCTTTTATTTTAAATATATACTGTGACCACAGCAGTAGAGTGTTACCATGGTGGTAAAGGGAAGTGATCAGGATTTTTTTACACACTATGATTGCTTATAACTGTGATGATGTTATAAGTAATCATTTTTTGTTAAAAGAACCATGTAATCACTGTGAACAATCACAGAGATCAACACAATAGTACAAGATGAATGGGCATAAATGAAAGCCATTCATTATGTGCAACTGTCATGTGATCTACTGTGATTGGTCACAGTGATCACATGGTACCAGCAACAGCCCAGTACAATGATTTGTCATCCATTGTGTCCAGTGGACACAGCGGATGACAGATTGTGCCACACCATGGCTCCTAGGGAACGCACAAGGCACTTCCTGGGAGGACATCATATGACATCCACCCAGGATGGGAGAGCTCCCACTTGGCCCTAATTTGACAATAGGCTGGGCGGGAAGCAGGTAATCACCACTGGGTTTTTTATTTTTTACTAGTTAAAGGGAAAAAAGACAGAACATTTGAAAAAAAATGTATTTCTTAATTTCTGTGATAAAATCTTGCAAATAAATCATCTGTTTTTATAAATTTGGGCCAAAATGTATTCAGCTACATTTTTTTGGTCAGAAAATAAGAAAAAATCAGTGTATATTATTTAGTCTTTGTAAAGATTATAGAGTCTATGAACTATCGTATGTTTATTTTACAATTGATCATTTCTAATGTACTGACTACCTAATTTCTTCAGGCAATAAATTGCTTGAACAGCACAACCCCCACAGCTGTTATTGGCCAGGGATTATACTCAACATCATCATTGGCCCGCCTAGCATGATGATGTCATTAAGCCCCACCCACCTGATGCATTGCATCCCTCTAGACTTTATCAAAAGTAGGAGGTGTTATGGGAGCATCATGCTTATAGCCCCAAGCAGCCAGGAGTCACTATGGCAATTAACAAACATATCAGTTCCTCACAGACATAGAATACAGTGATTGGTGCCAGACTGTTTACATATTTTCCAAAATTGTACATCGCTAAACATGGTAAGAATCCTCAATTTATAAACTCTCTTTCCTTCACACCCAACATAAGTGTGATTGTGCTTGAAAGATGATCAAAGTCTTCTTATCACCCAATTAAGCCAAGGTCCCAGTGCTCAAAAAGAGAAAGCACTTACCAGAATGCTGATACTTTACAGCTGGCTCACTACTGTGCAGTGAGATACTGTGAGATGCTTGGTGCTTTCTGAATGGTCCCACAGTCTCCTGGCACAGGTGATGTCTCCCAGGAGGTTGCGGGCAGGGGAGGGGGCCACACTTCTGCTCAGCTTCGCTAGACAAGTCGAGTGGAAGTGGGAGCAGGTACCTGTCAGAAATAAGTACCCGTTCCTTAAAAAAAAAGTTCACAATATAGGCAGAGGAAGGAGGGAGGGAGAAGGTAGAAGATCAGAGAAACTTCCCTTTGCAAATAAATTTCTTCTTTAACTCTTCAATAAGACACAGTTGGATCCAATGCAATTTTACTTCAGCTAATTGTACTCTGGGGTGAAACAATGAGCCTGTCACTGCTATACAGCCTTCCATACTGCTCATCTCCCCTGATGATGTCATGACAAAGAAACATTTTGGGCAGTTCTAAGGGAGTTCGCTGGTGAGAGGAAATGTGGCTATGGGTTTTAGGAGAAACCAGAGTGAAAGGCTGTATAGAACTGGCAGGCTTATTGTCTTGCATAAGAGTGCAGCTCCCCAGCGTGTGTGATTGAAAGTGAAAGTGATCGGTCTTGTAAGTGCATTTTTATTCATTAAAAATATATTAATTTGTGGACAGCATGTCAGGGCTGGGCTCAGCCCTTCTTTCTCAGAGCTGGCCGCTCAGCTGTCGGCTAATTGCCAGCTCCTATCTCTCCACAGTTGATGATATCCTGCTCGTCACTCCTGCCTACTTAAGCTGTTCAGCCCAGTGGATCCCTGCCTTCGCCTTGGTCATCATCGCAGAAACTATCTTCTGCAATCCTGTTCAAGACTTGCTTTGCTGACATCCTTTCTGGCTCCAGATCCTGCTTGCTGTTCCACTACATTGATCCCTGACTTCTGGCTTGGCTGACTATCTGTTCTGATTACTGAGCTTTGGCTATGTTTTGACTATGTTTGTTACTTTTACTTTTATTATTAAACAAGTGTGATTTAACTGTACTTCTGTCTCGGCCTGATTTCATGGTTTCTGACAGTAGGCGAAGGCCATGAATTCAGAAGATGCAGTCAATCCACTTGTTGGTAATATTTTTTCCAGATTGGATGAACTGAATCACTGCATGGATCAGTTTGCCATGGCGTTACAAACGTATGGCTCACCTGGAATCTCCCACTGTGGCCGCCCCAGTACAACCTATGTTGCAGGTTGTCCCTGCTGATGTTCCAGTCTCTCTGCAGGCACCTGCCTCAAATATTACCTCTATAAGAGGTATGTCTGGTTCCGCTCCACTTCCCCAGCGATTTGGGGGCGAGAACGGTTGCCAACTATGCCACTGAATTCCGTACTCTGGCAGCAGAGGTAGCGTGGAACAATGAGGCCCTCGTGGCTGCTTTTTCTCGTGGTCTCTCGGATACCATCAAGGATGAGATAGCAGCCCGAGATATATCCACTGAGCTGGAGAAATTGATCATGTTTGCCATCCTCATTGACTCCAGAGCTCTTGCGGAAGCCTCCTGTACGTTTGTCTCCGAGTTTTGCAGTCCCACACGTGCCACCCTCACCTCCCATGCCTCCTGGTACCGAGTCAATCAGTGAAGTTGAACCCATGCAATTGGGTTTCACGCGTCTCTCTGCAGATGACAGAACCTTTAGGAGGAGGGAGAGATCGTGCCTTTATCATGGCCAGGCTGGTCACTTTTTGAAGTCTTGTCCTACCTGTCCATGGAACACCCGAATCTTGAGGTCCTGTCACGGAGTTAGGTGGCATTGTTTCATCCCCAGTTATCCAGAAGGATAAGCCCCTGGTTTCGGTTACCCTTTCTTGGGCTGAGTTGTCCATCGAGTTACAGGCTCTAATCGACTCTGGGGCTGCAGGCCTGTTCATTGATGCTGCCTTTGTATCAAAGCACTCAATTCCGCTGTAGCTGCGTGACACTCCACTTGCCATTGAGGCTCTTGATGGGAGACCTCTACAGCCTGCCCATGTGACTCATGAGACGGTTCCGTTGTCCATGGCCTTAGGGCTCTTCACCCTGAGATAATCCAATTCCAAGTTATTTCCTCACCTAAAGTTCTGCTGGTTATCCTTGGTTACAGAGGTACAACCCTTCTTTTGATTGGCTCCGTGCTGAGGTTCTCTCCTGGCCACCACAATGCAGTGAGACATGCTTCCTGAAGGTAGCCAAGGTCCTGTGCACCTCTTCACTCTCCTCCCTCCCGGAGGAGTACCGCGATTTTAGCGATGTCTTTGACAAAGGTCAAGCTGGTAGTTTGCCTCCACACAATCGCACAATTGCACAATTGACCTTCAACCTGGTGCCATACCCACTCATGGCCGGGTTTACCCTTTGTCGGTCTTGGAGGATAAGGCCATGGAGGAGTATGTTGCAGACGCACTTTCTCAAGGTTTCATCTTGAAATCCTTGTCTCTTGCTGGTGCTGGTTTCTTCTTTGTGAAGAAGAAGAAAAAGAGTGGTGAACTGAGACCTTGTATTGATTATAAGGGTCTCGTTTCACGATTAAGAATGCCTATCCAATTCCATTGATTGAGTTATTTGACCACCTCAAGAGAGCAACGGTTTTCACGAAGCTTGATTTGAGAGGGGCATACAATCTCGTGAGGATTAAGGAGGGCGACGAGTGGAAAACTACATTTAATACCAGAACAGGCCATTATGAGTGCCTCGTAATGCCTTTTGGCCTTTGTAACGCCCCGGCAGTCTTCCAGGAATTTATTAACAATGTCTTCCGAGATTTGTTGCAGTTATGTGTGGTGGTTTATCTCGATGATATCCTCATATTTTCCAAGTCCCTGGAGAGCCACCACACAGATGTCTGTCACATGCTTCAGAAACTAATAGAGAACAATTTCTATTGTAAACTGGAGAAGTGCGAGTTCCATCATGAACAGGTTAAATTCCTTGGTTATGTAATTTCCACTGCTTTTTTTTGATGGACCCAGAGAAACTTTCGGCAGTCCTACAGTGGCCCCGACCCATGGGTTTATGTCCTCTGCAGCATTTCCTGGGCTTTTCCAACCATTATCGGAAGTTTATTCATAACTTCTCGACTCTGGTCAAGTCCCTGACGATATGACCAGAAAGGACGGTAATCCACAGAGTTGGTCTCCGGAGTCCATTAAGGCCTTTGAGAGTCTCAAGGCTGCCTCTGTTTCTGCTCCTGTGTTGGCACATCCTGATCCTACGTTACCTTTTATCCTTGAGGTTGATGCTTCTGAGACTGGTGTTGGCGCCCTTCTGTCTCAACGTCCTACCTCTGAGAGCACTATGCATCCTTGTGGCTACTTTTCCAAGAAATTGTCACCTGTGGGGTGCAATTATGAGATTGGTGACAGAGAGCTGTTGGTGATCATTTTAGCCCTGAAAGAATGGAGACATCTCCTCGAAGGTACCACTGTGCTGGTTCTCATTCTTACTGACCATAAGAATCTCACATTCTTGTCTGAGGCTAAATGCCTCTCTCCCAGAAGGGCGCGATGGGCTCTATTCTTGTCAAGTTTCAATTACATTGTTTCATTCTTACCCTCTACTAAGAATGTAAGGGCTGGCACTTTATCACAACAATTTTTCTCCACTTCCAAGATGGAGTCGGTTCTGGTTCTTGTGATTCCTCCTGATTATATTCTGGCTACGGTTCGCACCAGTCTCACTTCTCCTTTGGGTGACAAAATTCTTGCTGCTCAGGTCCATACTCCTCCTTTGCTCCAGACTTACCATTCTCCCAAGGCTGCTGGCCACCCTAGGAAGAATCAACTCTTTTGGGCCATTTCCCAACAATTCTGGTGGCCTAGTCTACGACCTGATGTAACCGACTTCGTAGCTGCCAGTTCTGTGTGTGCTCAGAGTAAGACTCCACGACATCTACCAGTGGGTCTCCTACAACCCATACCCAATGGAGAAAGGCCCTGGACCCACCTGTCTATGGATTTCATTGTGGAGTTACCCGACTCCCAGGGCAACACAGTTATCCTTATGGTGGTGGACCGAGTCTCAAAAATGTCTCATTGTATTCCACTTAGGAAGTTGCCCACTTCTATGGAACCGGCTTCTATTTTTGCTCGGAAGATCTTTTGCTTAAATGGGCTACCCAAGGTGATTGTCTCGGACAGGGGTAGTCAGTTTGTGTCCTGGTTCTGGCGAGCCTTTTGTGCACAGTTGGGAAATCAGCTTGCCTTTTCCTCTGCGTATCTGAAGGAATCGTTGCAATATTATACAATCTAATATATCCTATATAACTATTGCATACATGTATTAATTTGTCCCTATAATTGCTAATCTATAAGAGTCTGATAAGCACAATGATATAACAAACCCCTCTGCTTAGTCAACAAGTTACATATATTTCCCAGGAAAATAGGAAACTAACATAAAAGTATTAAAAGGTATTACAATTTTACATAGCTTACAATCAGAACACAATACAAGAATATACTTATCATATCCTATCGGCTGGTCTCCAGGTGTTGAAAGAGGGAGCTCTACTTGCAAACAACCCTTTTTCACAAACACACCTCATCCAAACCCCTTGCCATTGCCTGCCCAACTCTATTTTTGGTCGAATTACAGTATCTCTGGGGTGTTTCCTCAACAGTTTATATTATTGACCTTCTTACCATAATTGGCCTCTGGGCGCAGTGTTTGTCCATGAATCATCTCTATCCGACCTGGGTCAAATATATCTGAGTCTTTTATCGTCTGTATCTCAACTCATTAATTATCTCTGCCAGTCCTCTATTTGAAGCTTGCTTGCAGAGCCATTAATCAGGACTTCTCATAGACAGATCGGAGCCAGCATTGTCATACACAGCTAGAAGCTTAATAGGCTACATTCCAACCTGTGGGGGGCAACCTGTCCTTCAGGGAGTGCGAAAATCTCATTCTTTCAAAAACCATAGGAGCCTGGCTGCTCTTGGAAATAAGGAAACATATGTACAAAATCCAGAAATATGATATTAATTCATGTTAAATTCCAACATAAGCCGCTTTGCACCTAAAGGGTGCATACCACCCTTCTTCAGACACAGCTCCTATTGAACAGTCCATAACTATCTTAACACGTGTCGCTCCCCAACATGTGTTTCCGAACCGGTACCTATGGAACAGTCTTTAACTGTATGACTGTGTTGTGTTCTTCAACAGGAACATCTACTATGGAACTGTCCATAACTGTCTTACTGTGTTGTGGTTTTCAACATGTGCTTCAGAAACAGCTCCTGTGGAACAGTCCATAAGGGTCTTACCGTGTTGTGCTTCCCCACACGTGCCGCTTTGTTACTGGGTGACACACCAACATCACTCTTCCGTGACAGCTTCCATGTCACCATTCTGTGTCTTCTTCTTTCCGATATCTTCAGGACGGGGTGCAGTACAGGCAACGGGTGTCCATTCACTCACCGTTCACCAACACACATTCAGAGCAACATATCAACCAGCTTTCAGATATAGAGTCTCGAGGAGGGCCTTTTGCCCATATTACTAGCCTAAAATACATCTTTATCACACTATACCATAACATGAAATCAACCCATTACCATAATATATACATATACATATATACCTATGATCCATCAAATTACGCATCCTGCTCCGAACCTCCTATAACTCCTCAGTGTAGATATGGGCCGGGATTAGGCAGGTTCACTCACAATGGCCTTTCCTACCACAATTCTGGTACGTCAGTGGTATTCCAGGGTTCTGAACTGGCAGCAAAGCCTCTGTATGAAGAGACCTTACCGTCAATTCGTCCCTCCACTTGCATAGATAAATGAGAGACCTTCCTATATAAATGTCGAGTCCAACAACACATACCAACTTGAACCAATGATGAAACTGCAGCAATAATGAGTAATACTACAACGGGATGTATCAAATAATTTAAAATACTGTTGGCCTTACTGGAATGTCTGAATATTACCTCCCACCAAGACCCTCCCACATCATTATCTAGTTGGTGCACTACCTCCTTTATTACATTCTGATCATGGTAGATGGCTATAGTAGCATTAGCACTCTCTTGCTGCAGCATCCTCATAAGGCTCTCATCTCTATCCCAATCTGTTAACCATTCCTGTATCTTCCTTCTAATACTAAGGTTCAGGGCTCTCAGATTAACGACATTCTTGATAATATTCAACAACATCACATAAATACCCAGGTAAAAGTAGCTCAAGATTTTATCCACCGTTTTAAGAGGTTGGTAGAAAGTGTGATGATACAGTGTGATGATTCTGGTTACAGTGTGATGATTCTGATAAAGTGTGATGATTATGGTTGACATCCACAGACAGATTGGCAATATACGGTACCACATAATTCCACTCCTGTGTCTGGATTTCAGAGACACCGCCAAGGGTACACCATGCTCCTCTAGCTATTGTAAGGTTCACAGAACATCCTAGTTCCATTACTAATGTTACGCTAGCATCCTTTAGGACAAAGAAACAAACTCTCCTATGTCCCAAATAATACACCGGTGTTCCCTTCCCGGCAATGTTCTCCCCATCCAGAACACAGAGTGAGGCATCTTCCCAACATTTCTCATCCACCACCGTGTATTGACCTGGCATACCAAGGATGTCATGGTCATGCTTCCGAAAGAGGGAAATATCAACCTGCCTCCAGCTTCCACCCTCTCTGATCACATGTGGGTAAGTTGGCCTCAGATGCAACAAAGTAGAATCCCCAGTCAGCAAGCCCATCGATATCACTGAATACACAGATTGAGTCTGCACTTCTGTATATGGGATCAATGAGGAAGCATAACATCTCTCATAATCCAAATTAGTACAGCCCATCCAGGCATTCGACCACCAATTTGGATTAGTGTAAGAGATGTGCTTTGGTAAAATCTTACTGAGCTATGATGCCAACTCATAAGGCCACTGCCCCCCATACAGGGACTGTACAATCAGCTTGATGTTGGTTGATAACTCCGCCTGTCCCTACGTGCACGCCAGAGCCCATGACATATTTTTGCCCTGTATCATCACACTTTCTACCAACCTCTTAAAACGGTGGATAAAATCTTGAGCTACTTTTACATGGGTATTTATGTGATGTTGTTGAATATTATCAAGAATGTCATTAATCTCTCTCTGAGCAACAAAGCCCTGCTTACTGTCTGAAGCTATAGCTGAGAGTTTGTTCCTCAGGAGATCGATGTCCACTCCATTAACGACATCCATCCCAGCTCCTATTTACCCCAATATAGTGCTGAATAGGGATGAGCCGAACACCCCCCTGTTCGGTTCGCACCAGAACATGCGAACAGGCAAAAAATTTGTTCGAACACGCAAACACCGTTAAAGTCTATGGGACTCGAACATGAATAATCAAAAGTGATAATTTTAAAGGCTTATATCCAAGTTATTGTCATAAAAAGTGTTTGAGGACTTGAGTTCTGCCACAGGGGACATGTATCAATGCAAAAAAAAGTTTTAAAAACGGCCGTTTTTTCGAGAGCAGTGATTTTAATAATGCTTAAAGTGAAACAATAAAAGTGTAATATTCCTTTAAATTTCATGCCTGGGGGGTGTCTATAGTACGCCTGTAAAGGGGCGCATGTTTCCTGTGTTTAGAACAGTCTGACAGCAAAATGACATTTCAAAGAAAAAAAAGTAATTTAAAAATACTTGCGGGGATCCCCCTCAAAATCCATACCAGACCCTTCAGGTCTGGTATGGATTTTAAGGAGAACCCCGTGCCAAAATTAAAAAAAAAATGGGGTGGGGTACCCCCAAAAAACCATACCAGACCCTTATCCGAGCATGCAACCTGGCAGGCCGCAGGAAAAGAGGGGGGGATGAGAGAGCGCCCCCCCTACTGAACCGTACCAGGCCACATGCCCTCAACATTGGGAGAGTGCTTTGGGGTAGCGGTGCCCCAAAGCACCTTGTCCCCATGTTGATGGGGACAAGGGCCTCATCCCCACAACCCTTGGCCAGTGGTTGTGGGGGTCTGCGGGCGGGGGACTTATTGGAATCTGGAAGCCCCTTTAACCACTTGAGCCCCGGACCATTATGCTGCCTAAGGACCAGAGTTCTTTTTCCAATTTGGCACTGCGTCGCTTTAACTGCTAATTGCGCGGTCATGCAATGCTGTACCCAAACGAAATTTGCGTCCTATTCTTCCCACAAATAGAGCTTTCTTTTGATGGTATTTGATCACCTCTGCGGTTTTTATTTTTTGCGCTATAAACGGAAAAAGACCGAACATTTTGAAAAAAAATGATATTTTCTACTTTTTGTTATAAAAAAAATCCAATAAACTCAATTTTAGTCATACATTTAGGCCAAAATGTATTCAGGCCACATGTCTTTGGTAAAAAAAATGTCAATAAGCGTATATTTATTGGTTTGCGCAAAAGTTATAGCGTCTACAAACTAGGGTACATTTTCTGTAGTTTACACAGCTTTTAGTTTATGACTGCCTATGTCATTTCTTGAGGTGCTAAAATGGCAGGGCAGTACAAACCCCCCCCAAATGACCCCATTTTGGAAAGTAGACACCCCAAGGAAATTGCTGAGAGGCATGTTGAACCCATTGAATATTTATTTTTTTTGTCCCAAATGATTGAATAATGACAAAAAAAATAAATATTTACAAAAAGTTGTCACTAAATGATATATTGCTCACACAGGCCATGGGCCTATGTGGAATTGCACCCCAAAATACATTCTGCTGCTTCTCCTGAGTATGGGGATACCACATGTGTGGGACTTTTTGGGAGCCTAGCCGCGTACAGGGCCCCGAAAACCAATCACCGCCTTCAGGATTTCTAAGGGTGTAAATTTATGATTTCACTCTTCACTGCCTATCACAGTTTCGGAGGCCATGGAATGCCCAGGTGGCACAAAACCCCCCCCAAATGACCCCATTTTGGAAAGTAGACACCCCAAGCTATTTGCTGAGAGGCATATTGAGTCCATGGAATATTTTATATTTTGACACAAGTTGCGGGAAAGTGACACATTTTTATTTATTTTTTTTTTTTTTTGCACAAAGTTGTCACTAAATGATATATTGCTCACACAGGCCATGGGCATATGTGGAATTGCACCCCAAAATACATTTAGCTACTTCTCCTGAGTACGGGGATACCACATGTGTGGGACTTTTTGGGAGCCTAACCGTGCACGGGACCCCGAAAACCAATCACCGCCTTCAGGATTTCTAAGGGTGAAAATTTTTGATTTCACTCTTCACTGCCTATCACAGTTTCGGAGGCCATGGAATGCCCAGGTGGCACAAAACCACCCCAAATGACCCCATTTTGGAAAGTAGACACCCCAAGCTATTTGCTGAGAGGCATGGTGAGTATTTTGCAGCTCTCATTTGTTTTTGAAAATGAAGAAAGACAAGAAAAAACTTTTTTTTTTTCTTTTTTCAATTTTCAAAACTTTGTGACAAAAAGTGAGGTCTGCAAAATACTCACTATACCTCTCAGCAAATAGCTTTGGGTGTCTACTTTCCAAAATGGGGTCATTTGGGGGGGTTTTGTGCCACCTGGGCATTCCATGGCCTCCGAAACTGTGATAGGCAGTCAAGAGTGAAATCAAAAATTCACGCCCTTAGAAAGCCTGAAGGCGGTGCTTGGTTTTTGGGGTTCCGTACGCGGCTAGGCTCCCAAAAAGTCTCACACATGTGGTATCCCCGTACTCAGGAGAAGCAGCAGAATGTATTTTGGGGTGTAATTTCACATATTCCCATGGCATGTTTGAGCAATATATCATTTAGTGACAATTTTGTGCAAAAAAAAAAAAAATTTGTCTCTTTCCCGCAACTTGTGTCGCAATATAAAATATTCCATGGACTCGACATGCCTCTCAGCAAATAGCTTGGGGTGTCTACTTTCCAAAATGGGGTCATTTGGGGGGGTTTTGAACTGTCCTGGCATTTTATGCACAACATTTAGAAGCTTATGTCACACATCACCCACTCTTCTAACCACTTGAAGACAAAGCCCTTTCTGACACTTATTGTTTACATTAAAAAATTTTTTTTTTTTTGCAAGAAAATTACTTTGAACCCCCAAACATTATATATTTTTTTAAAGCAAATGCCCTACAGATTAAAATGGTGGGTGTTTCATTTTTTTTTTTCACACAGTATTTGCGCAGCGATTTTTCAAACGCATTTTTTGGGGAAAAAACACACTTTTTTAAATTTTAATGCACTAAAACACACTGTATTGCCCAAATGTTTGATGAAATAAAAAAGATGATCTTAGGCCGAGTACATGGATACCAAACATGACATGCTTTACAATTGCGCACAAACGTGCAGTGGCAACAAAATAAATACATTTTTAAAAGCCTTTAAAAGCCTTTACATGTTACCACTTTAGATTTACAGAGGAGGTCTACTGCAAAAATTACTGCCCTCGATCTAACTTTCACGGTGATACCTCACATGCATGGTGCAATTGCTGTTTACGTTTGACGACAGACCGCCGCTTGCGTTCGCCTTAGCTTGAGAGCAGGGGGCGACAGGGGTGCTTTTTTTTTTTTATTATTACTATTTTTTTGCTTTTTTATCTTATTTTTAAACTGTTCCTTTCATTTTTTTTTTCTAATCATTTTTATTGTTATCTCGGGGAATGTAAATATCCCCTATGATAGCAATAGGTAGTGACAGGTACTGTTTTTTGAAAAAATTGGGGTCTATTAGACCCTAGATCTCTCCTCTGCCCTCAAAGCATCTGACCACACCAAGATCGGTGTGATAAAATGCTTCCCCAATTTCCCAATGGCGCTATTTACATCTGGCGAAATCTAAGTCATAAAATGCTCGTAGCTTCCGGTTTCTTAGGCCATAGAGATGTTTGGAGCCACTCTGGTCTCTGATCAGCTCTATGGTCAGCTGGCTGAATCACCGGCTGCATTTTCAGGTTCCCTGTTGAGACAGGAGAGCCAGAGAAAAACACGGAAGACGGTGGGGGGGGGGGCATTCCCTCCCACGGCTTGTAAAAGCAGTCTAGAGGCTAATTAGCCACTAGGATTGTTTTTACATGAAAGCCGACCGCTGGCTGAAAAGAATGATACCAAGATGATACCTAAACCTGCAGGCATCATTCTGGTATAACCACTCAAAGTTGTGAATGGCGTACCTGAAGACAAAAAAATGGTTAACAATAAAGCACAGTAAACGGTAACGTATAAAAAAATTGCATTCCTGAAAAGCAAACATGATAAAACATAATAACAATAAAACATTGCAGAATAGAATACAGTAAAAAAGAGCAGAACAATAGAGAGAATAGAGAGAGAGAGAACAATAAAACGACAACTATTTTTTTTTATTTTATATATATATATATATTTTTTTTTTTACACTTTTTTTGTAACTAACTTTTATAACTGTAACCGGTTCAAGGTTCGGGTCTCTCAAAATGCGATGGCATCTTGGGAGACCCTGTGAAAGTGTGCCTAGTCTGTGCAATGCTGTACCCTACGCTAATACTCAACTAGTGCATAGTAGCGTTCAAAACATTCACCAATGCAAAGACCAGGATTGTCAGGACAGGAGGGACAATAATAGCGGGTGTCACGCCTATATCCGCACTTGCTGCAGACAGAACATCTTTTTTGGGGGGTTCGTTGGGTAGGGGTACTCGGGAGGACATAAAGAAAATGCCTCTCATGCAGCCGACTGCATTTGGTTGGGGATGTGAAGTACGGGCGCTGCAGAAGCGGTGGGTTCCCAATTAGGATTGGCGAATGCAGCAGGAAGGGCATTATGGGCACGACGGGCCTGTGTTTGTCTTTTTGGTGGCAGCGGGACACTACTTGTGCTTGCCACCTCACCAGCTTGAACTGCACTTATGGGACTCGCCACGTCACCAAGTGTTACTGCAGTGCTGGTTTGACTACGACCGGGGTGTACTAGGCCGCTGGCGCTTGCCAGTTCACCAAAAATCTACCAAAAAAATTGTTAGCGATCGCAGGGATCAGGCCTGACTCTGCGAACGCTGCAGTTATGCGTTTAGTCTTTTGTAAGTGACAGTGAACCCTAAACTGCTGGGGACGCTAGTATAGATCTGATCGGATCAGATATTGATCCGTTCAGATACTATACCACTAAGGGAGGTGTACGGTGCGTGCGTGGGTGTTAGTGCTACTGGCGCTAACCTGGCGCTGCTTGGGACTGGTGCTTGCCAGTTCACCAAAATACTACCAAAAAAAAAGTTAGCGATCGCAGGGATCAGGCCTGACTCTGCGAACGCTACAGTTATGCATTTAGTGTTTTGTAAGTGTCAGTGATCGATCGAAACTGCACTTGGGTGGGCTGGGCTGGGCCGGGCGGAGGGGCAAAACGCAGGTGCTAGCAGGTATCTGGGCTGATTCCGCTAACACTGCGTTTTTGGGAACCCTAAACTGCTGGGGACGCTAGTATAGATCTGATCGGATCAGATATTGATCCGTACAGATACTATACCACTAAGGGAGGTGTACGGTGCGTGCGTGGGTGTTAGTGCTACTGGCGCTAACCTGGCGCTGCTTGGGGCTGGTGCTTGCCAGTTCACCAAAATACTACCAAAAAAACTGTTAGCGATCGCAGGGATCAGGCCTGACTCTGCAAACGCTGCAGTTATGCATTTAGTGTTTTGTAAGTGACAGTGATCGATCGATACTGCACTTGGGTGGGCTGGGCTGGGCCGGGCGGAGGGGCAAAATGCAGGTGCTAGCAGGTATCTGGGCTGATTCCGCTAACACTGCATTTTTGGGAACCCTAAACTGCTGGGGACGCTAGTATAGATCTGATCGGATCAGATATTGATCCGTACAGATACTATACCACTAAGGGAGGCGTATGCTGCGTGCGTGGGTGTTAGTGCTACTGGCGCTAACCTGACGCTGCCTGGGGCTGGTGCTTGCCAGTTCACCAAAATACTACCAAAAAAACTGTTAGCGATCGCAGGGATCAGGCCTGACTCTGCGAACGCTGCAGTTATGCGTTTAGTGTTTTGTAAGTGACAGTGATCGATCGATACTGCACTTGGGTGGGCTGGGCGGAGGGGCAAAACGCAGGTGCTAGCAGGTATCTGGGCTGATCCCGCTAACACTGCGTTTTTGGGAACCCTAAACTGCTGGGGACGCTAGTATAGGTCTGATCGGATCAGATATTGATCCGTACAGATACTATACCACTAAGGGAGGTGTATGCTGCGTGCGTGGGTGTTAGCGGTACTGGCGCTAATCTGACGCTGCCTGGGGCAATGCATATCACCGCCGGGCGATCAGGGGGCTAAACCTTTATTCGGTAATAAACGGCGGGTGCTCTGACACTATAAAAAATGAACGAACTAACCAGCGTCACCCGTAACACTTATACGGTGATCAGTGGTGAAAGGGTTAACTAGGGGGCCATCAAGGGGTTAAAACATCTATTAGGTAGTATATGGGGGTGCCTGACGCTATAAAACGCTGACGGCGAACCTAAATATTTACGTCCCTAACTAGCGTCACCAGCGACACTAATACAGCGATCAGAAAAATGATCGCTTAGTGACACTGGTGACAGGGGGTGATCAAGGGGTTAAAACTTTATTAGGGGGGGTTAGGGGGGTACCCTAGACCTAAAGGGGGGTAATACTTACTGTCCCAACACTGTAACTGTCACAAACTGACACCAATGCAGTAATCAGAAAAAAAACAAAAAACTGCTTGGTGTCAGTTTGTGACAGGGGGGGTGATCGGGGGGGGATCGGGGGGCGATCGGGGGGGGGGATCGGGGTGTTTAGTGTGCCTGGCATGTTCTACTGTGTGTGTGTAGTGTTGTGCACTCACATACGGAAACTACCGAGCCGAGGAGAGATGACATAATTTCCTTTGCTGCTGTTTAGCATACAGCAGCAAAGGAATGATTTGATTGGCCGGCGGCGATCGCAAGGGGGGGGCCACGAACGGATGGTCTCCCCCTCACCTCTGATCGTCGCTGGACAAAAGACGACCGCCTCGGGCACCGGGGGGGTCCGATCGGACCCCCCACCCGCGGAAGTCAAATCACGTACATGTACGTGATTTTGCCTGTCCGTGCCACCTTGCCGACGTACATCGGCGTGAGGCGGTCATCAAGTGGTTAACAAGGGGACCCCCAGATCCCGCCCCCCTGTGTGAAATGGTAATGGGGTACCAAAGTACCCCTACCATTTCACAAAAAATTTTAAAAATGACAAGAGACAGTTTTTTGACAATTCCTTTATTTAAAGTCTTCTTCTTACCATCTTCCTCGGGTCTTCTTTCTTCTATCTTCCTTCGGTTTCTTCCTCCATCATCTTCTTCCTCTGGTTCTTCCTCCGATCTTCTGCTTTTTGCTCCGGTGTTCTTGTTGGCTGCCGCTCCATATCCATGGGAGGCTCCCGCTGTTTGACGCTTCTCATCTTCTGACACTTCTTAAATAGCGGAGGGCGGGGCCACCTGGTGACCCCGCCCCCTCTGACGCATGGGGACTTGACGGGAACTACCCTATGGGTTTCCCCGTAATGTCAGAGGGGGCGGGGTCACCCAGTTACGTGATGGGTGACCCCACCCCCCTCTGACATCACGGAATATTACACTTTTATTGTTTAACTTTAAGCAGTATTAAAATCACTGCTCCCGAAAAAATGGCCGTTTTTAAAACTTTTTTTGCATTGATCCATGTCCCCTGGGGCAGGACCCAGATCCCCAAATACTTTTTATGACAATACCATGCATTTAAGCCTTTAAAATCTGCACTTTTGATTTCTCCTATAGACTTTTAAAGGGTGTTCCGCAGCTTTCAAATTTGCCGCGAACACCCCAAATTGTTCACTGTTCGGCGAACAGCCGATGTTCGAGTTGAACACGAGTCCGACTCAAACTCGAAGATCATCCCTACTGCTGAATACATCCCTCCTCTTTCGAGTTACTCCTCAGAAATAGGCGTCCTGCATGAACCCCATTCTGTGTCTGCACATCTCTGGGAGTAAGTAACTGGTACTTGATTCAGTGTATATTCAGCACATATAGGGTGATAGGATTTTACCAACCATTGCGAGACATTAAAGTGCCATGTGGTGAAGGCATACTGTACCCTGGCAGCCAGCGCTTGTTCCCTTTTTCTAATGGAGCAACCTCTCAGGTGAGACATCAACCAGGCGTATCTCCCCATACAAGGAAATTTTCACCCCATTGATGTGTCACCTGGCCAACCTCTAGTCTGGCCAACAGACACCTTATTATGCATATTAATTCTGTTACGTCAATACATGTCATACATTAAAAACCTTTCCTAATTTCAATAAAAAAAACATATTTTACATTTCATGTTCTGACGGATTGGATATGTTATATTCCTTCCCCAACCTCCGACCCATTGCACATGTATTAATAGCACATTTGCATTCATCAGGAGAGACTCCGGCAAAAAATGTTTCCCAAGTCCTGTCGATAGGCACAGTCTTTCAGATTCAGCATTAGTACTACATTGTCCATAAGAAAAAAACAAGTATTAAACGGAATCTTTTCGTTTGTCCCTTCTCTCCTGAATGTTTATCAGAACATATTTTCGGTGTGGTATGGCACAGACAAACTGCCAACTAGATGAACATCATTTATCTCTGTTCCAGAAACCTCTCCAATCTCGCTACACCAGGATTCTGGAAATGAAAAACAAGAGCAGAATCAAATTCTTATCCACAATATCTGCTCGCTTACTATGTTTATTTACAGTTCCTTCCTTGGAACCCAGGAACTTAGTATTCCTGGCTTCTGCAACTCTGACCAAACTATCAAAACAACCATGACCTCTTTAGGCTGAACACACTCTAAAATGGATCCCCATTGTATGATCCAAAATGTAAAAAAAACGAATGTCAATGTTGCTTCTCAAAAATTCTCAATTTAAACACTAAAAAAAAACAATGCATTTATCTGTATCTTAAGACCTATGCACTAACCCCTCTTTCAGGTGGACAAAGCGTGAACCTTTTGGAACTCTTTGCACCTGAATGAAAATAAAAACAACAAAAAAAACGAATTCCAGAGGCTAGAGGCTACCAACTCTTGTCGTAAACAAACAAAATGTATCCAGCTGGAGGACATAACCCATGACCATCTATTCAGCTGCTAATTGGCGGAATAGCCAATTACCCCCTTTTCAGGTGGACTAAACAATAATTTTTCCACCTGAACAAAACAAATACAAAATATATGACTAAACAAATACCAAAAATATAAAAAAAAATTAAAAAAACAAAAAAACAAAAAAATATTAAAATTCTGGCCATTATCACACAAAAACCAACATGACAAGACAACTACCATAAAACAATGACAAACACTCAACTTTTAACTAAAGACATCCATGGACTTTCCTCCTGAGAAGAGTAATGCCGCGTACACACGAGCGGACTTTACGGCAGACTTTGCCCGATGGACGGATTTAGACACAATTTGATCGTGTGTGGGCTCCAGCGGACTTTGTTTTCTCAAAAGTTGGACGGACTTAGATTTGAAACATGTTTCAAATCTATCCGACGGACTCGAGTCCGGTTGAAAAGTCCGCTCGTCTGTATGCTAGTTCGACGGACAAAAAGCCACGCTAGGGCAGCTATTGGCTACTGGCTATGAACTTCCTTATTTTAGTCCGGTCGTACGTCAATATGTACAAATTCGACGGACTTTGGTTGATTGTGTGTAGGCAAGTCCGTTAATTCAGAAAGTCCGTCATAAAGTCCATCGAAAAGTCCGTCGGGCAAAGTCTGCCGCAAAGTCCGCTCGTGTGTACGCGGCATAAGTGCTCATTTCCATCTGAAAGACAATTAGTTAATGGGAAAAACAAAAAAACAAAACATTTGTACCTCATCACAACATTTGTAACTTAATTTGTAACTCGACAAGCAGAACGGGTAGAGATCAGTTTTCAAAAGATACTGAAAAGTTTTTTGTACCAATATCCCTAAAGATAGTAGAGCAAAAATAAGTAGAATGTGGGACTTTGGAGGTACACCCAATATATGAAAAACACTATTAATTAAAAATTATGTAAATATTTATTGAAACTATTTAAAAAAAGGAGACAATGAAAAGTGAAAACAGTTTACATTCATAGTCAAAGGTGAACATCCATTACCAAATATTGACAAATGAAGGGAAAAACTGTAATCACATAGATCTAAATGTAGCCATGTCCACAAGTTTCAACATGTTTCGCCAGGAAATAAAAATAACACATAACATTTGTATTTATACATATTAGTAGCTCTATAGCTTGCACAACCATGACTCCATCATCCATCCAAAAAAAAAAACCCCACACCAATCCCAACCCAAACCTATCCCAACCTTACACCCACCACCTCCATAAACCCCAAACTAACACAGGCACCACCCCTACGTCAACTCCATACCTCAATGTGAGTTTCGGGGAAGTCGCAGGGTCCGGGGTGTCGGATAAGAGGAGAGGAGGGGAGGGGGAACCCTCAGAGTTCACTGCCTCTATAGTCCAGAAAAGTTGCCAGATCACCCGTAGGGAGGGATGTGTGTTTTTGTAATTAATAGACCATCCAAGAAAGAAAAATGATAACGGTATCTGCAATGTATATCATAGATCTTAAAAAAAATTCTTAAGGATGAGGGGGGCATAAGTCCACAGCATCACCCAGTCAATGGACCGTACTCACCGTCATCCAATAAAAACAATCAAATATTTATATTGGGAGCTCATGCGGACTGATGGCACAATACCAAATATAAAGATACATCTATACGAAAATCCGAAAAGGACACAGCTAATTCATAGTTTCTGAAACGATATATGTATATATACGCCTGCATCAATATCTTGTATGAAAAACATATATATGTAGTGTGTCTCTGAATCCTTAAGAGCACATGCTCACCTTAAAGATATCACACTGCTGTGTAAGAAGCTATATCATATTCCCACTGGTGCAGCTGGAAAAGAACCCAAAGGCAATAAACATCAAAGGATAGTCCGCTCCTGTGCTCCAAACAGAGCAAGGAGATGGCTGAAGATGATCTGAGAAAAAGAAAAGAGAAAACAGGCACCCAAGGAAGTGCTTAATTCCCAGTTGGATACACCGCAAGATACTAAACCAGCTACCAATCATTGTAGTTTTACCTAGTGCCGGCGTCCGTGTTCAACATGAGCTCTCAAGCTGCCAACGCAGGCATCGAATGTGTGGGGTTTAAATATCCCTCCCCATGGCGCCAAAATGCAGCGCATGACGTCACGCCACACCGGCGCCAAGCGGACGCAAAAGGGAGGTCCAAGATCCATGGACTGAATGACCGGGACTGGATACCAGAACCCAGAAGCAAATAGTGCTTCCGGTGGCAAAAAACGGTACCATGACCCACATTGGGGACAGTACTGGACCAAGCAGATGGAGAAACTTGGACAGATGATATATAGTGGCATATGGTCACAGTTAAACCGGAATGCCATGGAACAAAAGGATACCTCAAGGCGGGCGTGGAGCGGGGTGGCGCCACCCCGAGGGGGGGTGTGAACCATCAGTACTCCACACCCTTGGGCGTCCATACGGGGATCTAATGGCACTGGACTGGGGAAGTGGAAAATGAGGGAACAAAAGCCCAGTGCCATTAGATCCCCATATGGACGCCCAAGGGTGTGGAGTAGCGATGGTTCACACCCCCCTCGGGGTGGCGCCACCCCGCTCCACGCCCGCCTTGAGGTATCCTTTTGTTCCATGGCATTCCGGTTTAACTGTGACCATATGCCACTATATATCATCTGTCCAAGTTTCTCCATCTGCTTGGTCCAGTACTGTCCCCAATGTGGGTCATGGTACTGTTTTTGGCCACCGGAAGCACTATTTGCTTCCGGGTTCTGGTATCCGGTTCCCGGTCATTCAGTCCATGGATCTTGGACCTCTCTTTTGCGTCCGCTTGGCGCTGGTGTGGCGTGACGTCATGCGCTGCATTTTGGCGCCATGGGGAGGGATATTTAAACCCCACACTTCGATGCCTGCGTTGGCAGCTTGGGAGCTCATGTTGAACACGGACGCCGGCACTAGGTAAAACTACAATGATTGATAGCTGGTTTAGTATCTTGCGGTGTATCCAACTGGGAATTAAGCACTGCCTTGGGTGCCTGTTTTCTCTTTTCTTTTTCTCAGATCATCATCAGCCATCTCCTTGCTCTGTTTGGAGCACAGGAGCGGACTATCCTTTGATGTTTATTGCCTTTGGGTTCTTTTCCAGCTACACCAGTAGGAATATGATATAGCTTCTTACACAGCAGTGTGAAATCTTTAAGGTGAGCTTGTGCTCTTAAGGATTCAGAGACACACTACATATATATGTTTTTCATACAAGATATTGATGCAGGCGTATATATACATGTATCGTTTCAGAAACCATGAATTAGCTGTGTCCTTTTCTGATTTTCATATAGATGCATCTTTATATTTGGTATTGTGCCATCAGTCCGCATGAGCTCCCAATATAAATATTTGATTGTTTTTATTGGATGACGGTGAGTATGGTCCATTGACTGGGTGATGCTGTGGACTTATGCCCCCCTCATCCTAATACATTTTTTTACTATCTATGATATACATTGCAGATACCGTTATCATTTTTCTTTCTTGGATGGTCTATTAACTACAAAAACACACATCCCTCCCTACGGATGATCTGGCAACTTTTCTGGACTATAGAGGCAGTGAACTCTGAGGGTTCCCCCTCCCCTCCTCTCCTCTTACCCGACACCCTGGACCCTGCGACTTCCCTGGAACTCACATTGAGGTATGGAGTTGACGTAGGGGTGGTGCCTGTGTTAGTTTGGGGATTATGGAGGTGGTGGGTGTAAGGTTGGGATAGGTTTTGGTTGGGATTGGTGTGGGTTTTTTTTTTTTTTTTGACGGATGATGGTGTCATGGTTGTGCAAGCTATAGGGCTACTAATATGTATAAATACAAATGTTATGTGTTATTTTTATTTAATTATTCATTCTTTGTTTCTTCTTTATACATCCATGGCTGATCTTATCATGTGTATTGTTATTGAAAAATCAAATATCCTCATCCATTTTTCTGATGAAGCCTTCCTGGCGAAGCATGTTGAAACTTGTGGACGTGGCTACGTTTAGATCTATGTGATTACAGTTTTTCCCTTCATTTGTCAATATTTGGTAATGGATGTTCACCTTTGACTATGAATGTAAACTGTTTTCACTTTTCATTGTCTCCTTTTTTTAAATTGTTTCAATAAATATTTACATAATTTTTAATTAATAGTGTTTTTCATATATTGGTGTGTACCTCTAAAGTCCCACATTCTACATATTTTTGCTCTTCATTTGTAACTCTTGAATCCATTAATGCCTGACTATTGTTTATCTTATTTATTCATTGTTTGCAAACAATTACTAATTAATGAGCTCATGGTACCATATGATAATCGATTATGCCTTTACAATAACCTAACCCCTGTTTTGCTAAATTTGCCCACTGTTGTTCTCACTTTGAAGGACCTGCAAACAAAACACAGATATTAGTATTCAAACCAGTTTTAACTTCTTCCAAGGTCTCTGGAAAAGGAACTCAAAGACAGTGATTACACACAATTATCATGACAATTGCCTTTTTGAGTCCCCCAAGCCTTTTCCCATTAATTGCAATGCTAGGGGAACAATTGCCATATTTTATTTAAACATGCAGCTCACATCTAAACCTTATTCATAGCAAGGAAATATTGACCAGAAAATTCTTAGCATCCATGCAGCTCACTAAGTGCTGCTAACATTGTTTCTCCCAGTGCTACATATGAATAACCATGCGGCTACCTCCATTTTAACTTTATGTAACTGTTCTACATATTGATTATTTTCAGTTTGTAGTCTCCGCATTTGGGTCTTAAAAGGGAAATGGGTTTGATTACTATGGCCTCCATGCTTTGGGTTGCAACCCCATCGGGCAGAATACACTTCATAATGCTTTGGGGTCGTTTTCGGGTGGTGCGATCTTCTTTTGATATCATTATTCACCGCCCAACAATACTTAGCGATGTGACCCCCGCTTTTACACAAAAAAATATTTGAGGGCTAGTCTCTCTGTGTAGGCCCTTCTTTGAGCATTTGGTGCTGGAAACTCACATTGCTGGACATTATTACTACGATTACTATGATTGGAATAAACAGACTTTACACTTTCATCGTCTGAGGAGTCATCAGAGGTTTCCATTGTTTCAACTTTTATTGTATCACACTTTTATTTAAATCTCCAACATTGATTTCTTTCATAGCAACATCACTTGCAGCAATAAGAGCGTCTGGTTTTTCTGCATGTTGTTTCACTTCTATCTTTGCTGAGCACTGCGCATGTGTGGAGAGTACCTCCACCATTGCACATTCGGCTTTTGCATGTTTGGAGGATAACTCCATTATGGCTGCCTGTGCACCCTGTAATTCCTCCCTAAGCAGTGTGATAACATGCAAATTATCAGCAACTTTTTGATTCAAAGAGGCAATGCAACTTTCTCTTAACTTACACGTTTGTTCTAATTCATCTAATCTTTGTTCCAATACACATTTCTCAGTTGCTAACTGCTGAATGTGATCAGCAACATTTGCATCTGCTTTTGCAACTACTGCTATTATTTTCTCAGTGACACTTTGTACCTGTTCCAATAATTGTTTTCTCTCACTATACCATTCTAATTATTTTTGTTCCGCAATGTCTTTCATTTTCAACAACATGCATACAGCATTGGCCAATCTCTGTTTTTTGCCTCTTTTGGAAGACTTTTTATACTTTATGGCATCATTATGAGTATTGCATTGTTTTAATAGATAATTGTATTGGTGTGTTAATGCATTCTTTTGTATAGAATCAAATCTAACACAGCCATACGTGTTAACAAAGTCTTCAATGGCTTCTACTGATATGCTAATTTGCACCTTAGCCTACACTGAAGTTGCTCAACCAGTCGCTTACACAATGCACACAGATACACGGACAGATACAAAACACACACACAGAGACACAGATAAAAGCTGTTTAAAAGTTAACTTTCACCTGTAGTCCCACAACCAAAAAAAAAAAAACATTTAAAACTAACTTGTTACTTGTAGTTCTACAGCCTACAAGACACAAGGCTCATTCTAAGACACAAGGCAGACTCTTAATCAATGCCTTCCTGTTAGGTTGCAGGCTACATTGAAATTTTATTGGAACAAAGAGCTATTTTACTCTCATGTGGGTAAAAATAAAAATAAACTAAATAATAAAAAAATTAAAAAAAATAAAAATCTATATTTCTCCCACTTTTTCCTCAAAGATGTGTGGTTTATCCTGTCAATCTGCATGCTATACCAGATAAGCAGGGATGATCAATCCCTCACTCACCAGCACCGTTGACTGGTTACCCAGGCCTAACAATTCATACAATACACGTTTAACATATAAACATATATCAGCCAACAATTTCACCAGATTTGTGCATCCGCTTCACTGATGAAATATTTCACAGAATTTTCATACCATCCAAGCAGGATTTCAGAATTCGTGAGCCAGCGCCAATCTTTGTCCACAATAGAGACAATTTTCAGTTCTGGGTGTATTTGAGGATTTATGCTTACTGGGACTCAAAAACAAAAATACATTAGGGTTTGTGAATTCTGTGCAGAAATAAAGTCTACACGCCTTCTGGGGTGCCAAATGAAGGAATCGTTGCAATATTATACAATCTAATATATCCTATATAACTATTGCATACATGTATTAATTTGTCTAGTCCCTATAATTGCTAATCTATAAGAGTATGATAAGCACAATGATATAACAAACACCCCTGCTTAGTAAACAAGTTACATTTATTTCCCAGAAAAAACAGGAAACTAACATAAAAGTATTAAAGGGTATTACAATGTTACATAGCTTACAATCAGAACACAATACAAGAATATACTTATCACATCCAATAGGCTGGTCTCCAGGTGTTGAAAGAGGGAGCTCTGCTTGCAAACAACCCTTTTTCACAACCACACCTCATCCAAACCTCTTTCCATTGCCTGCCCAACTCTACTTTTGGACGAATCACAGTATCTCTGGGGCGTTTCCTCAACAGTTTATATTATTGACCGTCTTGCCATAATTGGCCTCTGGGGGCAGTGTTTGTCCATGAATCATCTCTATCCAACCTGGGTCAAATATATCTGAGTCTTTTACCTTCTGTATCTCAACTCATTAATTATCTCTGCCAGTCCTCTCTTTGAAGCTTGCTTGCAGAGCTGTTAATCAGGACTTCTCATAGACAGATCGGAGCCAGCATTGTCATACACAGCTAGAAGCTTAATAGGCTACATTCCAACCTGTCCTTCAGGGAGTGCGAAAATCTCATTCTTTCAAAAACCATAGGAGCCTGGCTGTTCTTGGAAATAAGGAAACATATGTACAAAATCCAGAAATATGATATTAATTCATGTTGAATTCCAACAGTATCACCCGCAGTCTAATGGGGCAGCAGAATGAGCCAAGCAGTCCCTGGAGCAATTCCTACGTTGCTATATTTCTGACCATCATAACAACTGGTCAGACCTATTACCGTGGGCAGAGTTTGTTTACAATAGTGCCTTGAATTCTGCTTCCCGTTTATGGCGAACTATGGTTTCCAACCTTCCATGTTGCCTGACTTGTTTGTTCCGCATAGTATTCCTGCATTAGAGGAGCATCTCTGTGGTCTTCGTTCCACTTGGGCACAAATCCAGAAGGCTTAGCAACATGCTTGTCATAGGTACAGACTCCATTCTGACTGCAGATGCCTGCCTGCGCCTTCCTACCAGGTTGGGGACAGAGTCTGGCTATCATCTCGCAACCTCAGACTTTGTGTTCCCTCACTGAAGTTTGCACCGCGGGTTATTGGGCCTTTCCGTATTCTTCGCAGGATTAACCCAGTGGCTTACGCATTAGACCTTCCTTCTAATATGCGTATTTCAAATGTATTTCGTGTCTCCTTATTAAAACCTTTGGTCTGCAACCGCTTTACCACCTCGGTGCCAGGTCCTCACTCTGTACAGGTTGAAAACTATGAGGCGTATGAGAACCATGAGAAGTACAGTCCATTGTTGACTCCCGTAGGTTCCGTGGGTGCATACAGTACCTGGTACATTGGAAGGAGTACGGTCCGGA
Source organism: Lithobates septentrionalis (assembly GCA_037952835.1). NCBI lineage: Eukaryota > Metazoa > Chordata > Amphibia > Anura > Ranidae > Lithobates > Lithobates septentrionalis. The sequence goes on along the minus strand of JBBDGP010000230.1, from coordinate 1,296,559 downwards.
GGAACGCTCTTGGGTCTCATCCTCAGACTTACATGCCCCTGTCCTCCTCTGTGATTTCCATAGACGTTTTCCCCTCAAGCCTGGTGGTCCTCCAAGGGGGAGGGGTCATTGAGGAGGGGGTACTGTCAGGGCTGGGCTCAGCCCTTCCTTCTCAGAGCTGGTCGCTCAGCTGTCGGCTAATTGCCAGCTCCTATCTCTCCACGGGTACTCAGCTGTTGATGATATCCTGCTCGTCACTCCTGCCTACTTAAGCTGTTCAGCCCAGTGGATCGCTGCCTTCGCCTTGGTCATCATCACAGAAACTATCTCCTGCGATCCTGTTCAAGACTTGCTTTGCTGACATCCCTTCTGGCTCCAGATCCTGCTTGCTGTTCCACTAATTTGATCCCTTCTGGCTTGGCTGACTATCCGTTCCGGTTACTGAACTTTGGCTATGTTTTGACTATGTTTGTTCTTTTTACTTTTATTATTAAACAAGTGTGATTTAACTGTAGTTGTGTCTCGACATTATTTCATGGTTTCTGACACAGCACGATGGTGTTTCCTTTATATGGATTGATCTTTGATGCTTGATAAGATCTGGAAACATTGGTGGAGTGACAGCCCTGTCTAGGCTCTAAAAGGTATATGTTCATAAGACATTTTATTTTAGAGGTCAATAGGTTAAGATGAAAGCATACCCATAAGACATGGTAGTGGTGTTACACCTGAACACAAAACGAAAGAGCTTTTTAAAGAAGTTCTTCATTATTTGTGGGAGTTTTTAAAGGATTATTATTTATGGACACTTTTGTTTGTTAAAGCTTTGTTTAACATGCATATATTCTCATGTCTCCACCTAATTATGGCACATTTGGTAATGATTATCACAAGAAGGTGGTGTATGTGTATGATAAATAGCACTTGTAATTTGTGGCACAATTCAGCCTAGAATTGATTATATTAGAGCAACATCCTTTATTTATTTAACACTAATGCCGCGTACACATGAGCGGACTTTACGGCAGACTTTGCCTGGCGGACTTTTCGACGGACTTTCTGAATGAACAGACTTGCCTACACACAATCAACCAAAGTCCGTCGAATTCGTACGTGATGACGTACGACCGGACTAAAATAAGGATGTTCATAGCCAGTAGCCAATAGCTGCCCTAGCGTGGCTTTTTGTCCGTGGAACTAGCATACAGACGAGCGGACTTTTCGACCGGACTCAAGTCCGTCGGATAGATTTGAAACATGTTTCAAATCTAAGTCCGTCCAACTTTTGAGAAAACAAAGTCCGCTGGAGCCCACACACGATTGAATTGTCCGACGAAATCCCGTCTGCGGGCAAAGTCCGTTCGTGTGTACGCGGCATTACACTTTTTGAAAAGTCCTTTAGTTTAGAAAAATATTTGTTTGATGATGTAAAACCACCATTAAGCACATTGCACATTCTGCATCAGGTGGTGGTTCCTAACAACCAAGGGGAAGCTGTCAAATTTATCAGTGGTAATACATTGTAATACCATTGCCAAATGTTTCAATTCACATTGCAGTTAGAGTTTTCAGGTGAACACCCATTTGTTTGGCCAGTTACATAGGATTTTCCATAGACAGCTGAATCTGGAGATGCAGAGTAGGTTCTGATTGTGGATACATCAGAGACTGTGGGTGTAGCAGAGAAAGAAGGTAAAATGGAGGCTGAAGCTGCATGCCCAATGAAGGGTCCAGTTGTTAATGCAGCAGGCACTATGGGTGCAAAGAAGGGTAGCAGGGCCTTGATGATGCAGGTGCAGAGATGGCACAGTGGAGGTTCAGACTGAGGATGCTGCAGAGACTGTAAGTTTAGTGGCAGTACATCTGAGAGTCAAACTGTGAATGTAACAAAGGCTGTGGGTGCAGCTGAGGCTGGGAGTTCAGCAGAGGCTGTCGGCGCAGGATAGGTGTAACAGAGGCTATAGATGCAGGTGAGGTGCAGCAGAGACTGTGATTGCCGCTGGGGTGCAGTGCAGGTTGCAGGGGGAAGAGAAGAGTGTGGATGCAGCAGAGGTGCAGCTGAAGCTGCAAGGGCAGCGTAGGTGCAATGGAGAGTGCAAGTGTAGCAGCGGCTTGACAATGGGTTGCAGATACTAAGCCTGAATGTGTGGTGTACAGAGTCTTTGTGAACTCAGAGAAGTATAGTAATTCCTTGTGTAACTATGTAGCAATAGGGGTCACTTGGGTCACAATGGTGACCCTGCTCATGCTCCAGGGGGCACAGGGGACAAATACCCAATCAGTTGTGTTTTTTCTGCAGCAACTGGAAACCCACTTCTTCTCCACTGCCAGCATTCAGCTGCTGCATGAAAATACAGCTGATCGGGTCTAGTAAATACTGTCCCCTGTCCCTGTTCCTCTTGCTGCCTGGGCCCTCCTGTGCGCTCCCCTGGTCTCCCCCCTCCCACAGTGCTGCCAGTTCCCCTTCTTTCCTCTCCCGCCATTTGCTGCGGGGGATGTTTCACTGTGTTCATTCATAGTGAAGCATATTAAACTGTGCCGATCAGCACAGAGCACATTCTATTCATTCACTGTCCAGTGCAGCTGAGGCTGCAGAGAAAGGGACTAGAGAAAGGGACTAGGGAATCTTTGTCCTCAGTCCCTTTCTCTGTCTCAAATGGGAGACATAGGGCTGCTAAAAATAAAAAAAGCACACCCAGGCCTGTTCCAGGCCCTCTGAGTTTCCGGTTTCACCTACACAGGGTGATGGGGTAAGCATGCAGTGGAAGTGGCAGGTGGTAGCTGGGACCCCAAGTCATCTTTTGCATCAGGGCCCACAAGCTTTAAGATATGCCTTTGGCATCATGTCCTGTCACATGACATAAAACCCAGAAATGCCTGTGACCATGTAGTAGGCACCGATGCTGGATCATGGGAGGTAAATTATTATTGATTACAGTTGAAGCACAGTATGTAAGCACCTTTACTAGGCTGCAGTTTCAGGGGGAGACACTAGCAAGGTGTACTGTAAATCATGAAATTGAAATTAGACTGTATAATTTCACAGAAAAAAAAGTTACAAAATCTGACCAGACTCAATGCACACATGTAAGCAGATTTAGTAAGCTGCAGTTTAAAAGGGAGAGAGCAGGCAGGTTTTAATAAAAAATAAAAAAATAAAAATTAAAGTGTGTTATTTTATTGAAATAATAAGCCACAAATCCAGTAGACTCAATGCACACTTTGTAAGCAGCTTTTGTAGGCTATAGTTTCAGTGGGAGACATTAGATGGGTTTTTTCAGGATCTGGATCATCTGCTGGTGGCACTGTGCTTCTCACAGCAGAAAGCTGTGGTTCCAGGGTACACTAGGAGGTGTCTACCAACAGGCAGCAGATCCTAGTGATCAGTTTCCACCTGGTGCTGGCTGTTGGGAGGGTATGTGAGTCCCCCCTACCAGTTACTCTCACTCTACTGTTTTGCTTTGCTGCCAGATACTGCTAACGATTTATCCTGTTCCTGCTCTTGATCGTTCTCTTTGCCTTGTACCTATACCCTGAACCCTGCTGCCTTGTTCCTACTCCCATTCCTGATCCCAGTTTTGGTTCCCCTTTCATATATGTTCCCTGTACCTCCAGTTTTAACCTGTTTTTCTGTGTTCCTCATTTTGTAAATATTGTATTATAGTAAGGATGCTAGGTATTTTGTCACTCGGTTTATGATTCACTTGTATTTTCATGTTTGCTGTATATTTTGGTTGCTGGTGTTTGGATGTGTTTTGTTTTACTGTTAATAAACTTACTTAAGTCATATATGGTCTCAGTTTCCTGAGTATAGCCATGCAGATATGACCATCCCTGCTGCTGAATCCTGACAGGTTTGAATGAAGAAATCAAAATTGTATTATTTTACAGGAAAAAGCCACAAAAATTGTACAGACTCAATGTGTTTTTTTTAGTTTTTAGTTTCAGAGGGTGGCATCTACTGAGTTTTAATCAAGAAACCAAAATTAGAGTGTATTATTTCACAGAAAAATGGCAGAAAAGATTTACAGACTTGTACACTATGAAAGTGGCTTTTCTAGTCAGCAGTTTTAGATAGAGATACCAAACAGGTCTTTATCAAGAAAATCAAAAGTGTATTACTTCCAAGAACAAAGCCAAAAATATAGTACAGACTCAAAGCCCTCTATGTAAGCAACATTACTAGGCCATTGTTTCAAAGAGAGAGTGATAATCATATTGTTTAGGTACATTTTTTCATCTGGAGATGCAGAACCTGTTTGCCCCATACTAAGTGTGTGCAGAACTTCTACCTCTCCCTTTATGTCTGTCTGACCATATTAATACAGAGGAGTGCCTAACTTTATGAACACCTATGGCAATAGTGTATTTGTGATGGTTTCCCACTTTATTGTATAGCCTAGTCCGTCCTTCTTTTATTAAAGTAGAAGGAAAACCAGTCATAGCCTATGTGTGTTCCACATAGCCAGAGTCTGTCCTCCCTTTATTGCAATGTAGATCAGAGAGAAAAGGGGTCATAGCCTATGTGCATTCCTCACATTATGAGTCTACACTTCCTTTATTAGAGCAGTGGGAAAAGTGATCATAGGCTAAGTGTGCTCCTCACAGCCAGAGTCTGTCCTCCCCTTACTAGAGCAGACAGAAAAGTTGTCTAAGCCTATGTGTGTTCCCCAGAGTCAGAGTCTGTCCTCCTTTTATTAGAACAGAGAGAAGTGTGATCACAGCCTATGTATATTTCCCACAGCCAGTCTTTCATCCCTTTATTAGAGCAGAGAAAAGGCAGACTCAGCCCCTGTGTTCCCCACAAACCAAAGTCTGACCTCTCATTATTAGAGCAGAGAGAAAAGTGGCCTCAGCCCATGTGTGTTCCCCACAGCCAGAGTCTGTCCTCCCATTATTATAGCAGAGAGAAAAGTGGCCGCAGCCCATGTGTGTTCCCCACAGCAAGAGTCTGTCCTCCCACTATTTGTTTGTTCATTTGTTTTAAGCCTTTCTTGGAAGGCTTTTCATCTGGAGGAATGGAGAAATAATACATGGAAAATACACTCTCAGACAACTTTGTCTGCGAGTTTATTACCTATTCGTTCATTTAAATGGCTCTCCACAATCCCTTCCCTTGATCAGTGATTTTGTATATATATATATATATATATATATATATATATTTATGCACTATTATCATGTGTGATGTTACATCATCATTATACTTGTTTATTATCTCAAAATTTATCTTTACACTTCATTTTGTATTCAAGATGTCTTTACCTTATGTATATACATTTTGTTGTTAACACATTGAATATCCCTGAGTGTTGGCCTATGTTTCTCCTAATGTGCCCGTTATCTTGTACTTCTAGTTTTGGCCACCAGGGGAACTGTGGTAATCGTATATACCCCCTGCTATGCCTTTTCACAAACACCTATATATTACTGTTGTGGTCGGCTGGTTCCCAAGGACTGCATACATGCAATGCCTGGCACACCAAGCCGCCTGGTTTTGTTAACCTGTGGTGGCTCTATATGGTAGGCTTCAAACGATACCATCCCGTCTGGCTGCCATCTTGCTACTCCGGCGGGCATGCGCTGTCCACTGGGGAAGCTACTGTGTCAGTGGGCCGTGGGTGCAGGTCGTCATTCTGTCACGCTGACGTTGCGCATGCACTGTCGGGATAGGGGCATGCACGTTCTGCTCAGGAAGTCGATGATTAACACGTCCCTGATCTCCTCCTCCATCTCAGGTGCAGCTGATAACAATTGTCTGCATCTGGGATTGGATTGACAGGAGTATATGAAGCAAACCCTCTGTCTGACATGGCTGACATCCCCCAGGTGGTTTGGATGCCAGAACATGTCTCCATGCGGCTGCTTTCCACATATCAAGGTATGTCTCACTGATAATCCAAACAAGACTTTAATACCCCCAATGTCACTATTCTTACTACTACTGCTGCTCTATTCATATGATAATTAACACCCAATAAGACCAATGTTGACCCTTATTTTGGCTATTAACATTGGTTTTTGTGGACAGCTTTAAATGACTTTTTATATTCCTGCATCTGTTTCAGCCCAATTTAAGGGCTTATAGACTGTTGACAAGTAGGGATGGTCCCGACGTTCGAGTCGAACGTAAGTTCTACTCGAACATCACATAAGTTCGACTCGAAAATCGGGTATTCGTCTGTTCGCCAAATATCAAACAACTTGGGGTGTTCGCGGCAAATTCAAAAGCCGCGGAACACCCATTAAAAGTCTATGGGAGAAATCAAAAGTGCTAATTTTAAAGGCTTATATGCATGGTATTGTGATAAAAAGTGTTTGGGGACCTGGGTCCTGCCCCAGGGGACATGTATCAATGCAAAAAAAAGTTTTAATAAAGGGCGTTTTTTCAGGAGCAGTGATTTTAATAATGCTTAAAGTGAAACAATAAAAGTGTAATATTCCTTTAAACTTCATACCTGGGGGGTAGTCTATAGTATGCCTGTAAAGTGGCGCATGTTTCCCGTGTTTACAACTGTCCGAGAGCAAAATGACATTTCTAAAGGAAAAAAAGTAATTTAAAAGTACTCGCGGCTATAATGAATTCCCCCGGCAATACACATAAAAGTTCATTGAAAAAAACGGCATGGGATTCCCCCACAGGGGAACCCCAAACCAAAATTAAAAAAAAACGCGTGGGGGTCCCCCCAAATTCCATACCAGGCCCTTCAGGTGTGGTATGGGTATTAAGGGGAACCCCGTGCCAAAATAAAAAAAATGGCATGGGGTCCCCCTCAAAATCCATACCAGACCCTTCAGGTTGGGTATGGTTTTTAAGGGGAACCCCGCACCAAAATTTAAAAAAAAATAGCGTGGGGTCCCCCCAAAAATCCATACCAGACCCTTATCCGAGCACGCAACCTGGCAGGCCGCAGGAAAAGAGGGTGGACAAGAGAGCACCCCCCCTCCTGAACCGTACCAGGCCACATGCCCTCAACATTGGGAGGGTTGCCCCCCAAAGCACCTTGTGCCCATGTTGATGGAGAGAAGGGCCTCATCACCACAACCCTTGCCCGGTGGTTGTGGGGGTCTGCGGGCGGTTGGCTTATTGGAATCTGGAAGCCCCCTTTAACAAGGGGACCCCCAGATCCCGCCCCCCCATGTGAAATGGTAACGGGGTACAAACCTACCATTTCACAAAAATTGTATAACAATGGTAAAACACAATACACGCCTTGGGACAAGTCCTTTATTAAAAAAATAAAAAAATAAAACTGTCCCGTGGAGTCTTCTTCTTCTCACGCTCCGACGGCCCGAAAAAGAAAAAAAAACCACACGCCGCCTACGATCTGCCTCCATGGGAGGCACCTGCCGTAATGACCGCTGCACTCAGGTGACAGCTCTTTTATAACTGAGGGCGGGGCCATGCGATGACATCGCCGGATGACCCCGCCCCCTCTGATGCACAGGGGCATCCCTATGGCTTCCCCGTAGCGTCTGAGGGGGCGGGGTCACTCGGGTATGTAACTGGGTGGCCCCGCCCCCCATGACACTACGGGGAAGCTATAGGGATGTCCCTGTGCATCAAAGGGTGGCGGACCGGGTGGTCCCGCCCCCTCTGATGCTACAGGAAAGCCATTGGAATGTCCCGGTGCGTCAGGGGGGCGGGGTCACCCGGCGACGTGTGCGCAGGGGCATGTGACAGATGCGCGTGCGCGAGCATTAGACGCTGTTTGGCGCCAATAGGCCTTTAAAAGGACAGCAGCTGCACAAGTGCAGTGCTGTTTGATCTGCAGCTATTGATTCCTGTAACCCTGTATCTGCTTTTTGATCACCTGTATTGACCCGGCTCTGTTTGACTTACCCGATTTCTCCAACTCTGACCTTGGCTTGCCTTGACCCTGTTATAAGGACTTCTGCTGATACCTTGTTGCCGACCTCTGCCTGTTCATCTGACTCTGCTTCAGCTACAGCCCTACCTGCCTGACTACTTGTGTATGACCCGGCCTGTCTCACTCTGCTCCAGCCTGCTGATCAAGTTCTGTTTGATTACCTGTGTCTGACCCGGCTTGTCTTACTCTGCTCCAGTCTGTATCTGCCAGCTTCCAGGTCACTGACCTGCACCTGCCTCCGCTGACATCAGCATCCGGACCCTCCTGGTGGCTCATCGTCCATCCATCCATGTCTACACCACAAACAGGCACTCCTACCTCACTGCGCTCTCGAGTCTATTGTTCCCACTCCAGTAGCTCTTGAGCCAGGGCTGTAAGAGAGGTCTCCACCTACACATCAGACTCTACTACACGGTACATAACACATCCTGTCTTTATTAGAGCAGAGATCAAAGAAGTCATAACCTATGAATGTGCCCAACAGTCAGAGTCTGTCCTCCCTTTATTAGAGCAGACAGCAAAGTGGTCATAGCCAGAGTGTGTGCCTCACAGCCAAAGTCTGTCCTGCCTTTATTAGGGCAGAGTAAAATTCAGTCATAGCCAATATCTGTGCCCCACAGCATGATTGTAGTGTTGAAATGGACTTTAGGGCAGCATTATCTATCACTTGTTATACTTGTCTACCAGAATGCTGTGTGAGTGTTAATGACCTGCCTGCAGGTTACGCAGCATCGTTACCATCCCTATAACAAGTCATTCTACTGTATAGAGATCTAGAGTTAAGTCATTGTCTGTGTTGTTCTCTTGGGCAGGGGCTGAAGGTTAGTGCCAATTGCCAGAGGGAATCTTGCTATTACAATTCTATAAGGAAGAGTTAGATATGTACCTTTATAAAGCTTAGCAATTGAGATGTTAGACTTTCAACCTCAAAGTCTCATTCCCTGAGATATCCTGTCAGAGACTCTTTTTTTTTTGTTATGAATAAAAACCTAAAACCTTTTTTTGATTGCTGTGATTTTTTTCCCAATAGGACAAAGACAAAAAGTGAAAGGAAATATTTCCAAAAGGACCACAGTCAGCAATAAAATCATTTATATTCAGTATAATGGGGAAACAATTAAACCTCTTATGGGTTTTTAATTTTGCCTTTATCTTTTGAAATTGGAGTAATGGGTACCTCTCCATTGAGGGTTCCAGACAACAGAAAAATCCTATCAGATGTTCTAAACTTGCCCCACTTAAGCCAAAAGAAAAGAAAAAACTGGCAGGAGTTTCACTTTTAAAACGCAAATCCAATGATACATGATGATGAAGCATAAAAGCAAGCAACTTTCTACAGATGAAATATGAGATAGGATAAATAGGATAACTAAAACCCAACCCAACATTTCATATTTCTAATATGTGTCTGTGTTACATGTATTGGAATAAGAAGTATCTTGTTCTCCCTTCAATGCTTCCTTTGTATGAGATGCCAGTCCACCTGTTTACATACTGTATTTCAAACTGACCACACCAGGGAATGGAAGCACATCCATCTCAATGTTGTCAGTTTGCTTATTTTCATTCTATTTGGGAGCACGGCCTACCTGTACTCCAGTAGTCAGAATTTGGCCAACACACACCCCTTCACAGCTAATCACTGGGAAGATCAGCGTTCTGCTGTTTCTCTTTCTCCTGCTGACAAACCATTCTGCCCAGGTCTATTTCTGTCTCTGCATCTTACACTGGACTGTGCCTGTGCACTGTTCAAGCTGCTGCTGCTAGCCCCCCACCTTCCACCAAGGAGTTTTCAAACCATGGGCATTAATATAGGGTGCTCCCCTTTGTGGCTATAAAGGTCTCCTCTTCTGGAAAGGATTTCTCTTTGAGCCAAAATAGCATTTTTCAAGTCAGATAGTGATGTAGGATGACAAGATCTGCCTCTCAGTCATCCCAAATGTGATCAGCAAGGTTAAGGGAAAAACACTTGAATTCCTTCACACTAGATATATCAAATCATTTCTTTATGGGCCTGTCTTAGTGCATAGGGGCACAGTCATAATCAAACAAAAATGGGACTCACCAAAACTATTACTACAGGGTTGTAAGTATACAGTAGTCTAAAATGGCTTTAAACGCTAAAGAATTAACAAACACACGAATGCATTATTTGTGTAGATTTGCACATACCTTTAGCCACATAAGTAGCTGTGATGGTCAGGTGCCCACAAACATTTGTGTAAATATGTAAATTCAATACTGCAAAAGACCAGGTGATAGGATCAGACCCCACTCAGGGTAAAATAAAATTATCCTGGTGCATTAAAAGTACAAACAGCTAACTTGGTATTCAGCAAGCAATCGTATCCAATAAATAACTGGGCTGTGTGGAATGAAGGTATGCACTTAAAATGCACCTTGTGATCAAATAGGAATCATCTATGTGTGTGCTTTAATGCAGGGAAAAATATTAAGATTGTGAATTTATGTACATATATAAGCCAGTCGTTGTAATTCAATAGTTTTAAAAGTTTATTCTTGTTTTGGAAAAATTGCTATTTACTGCCTATAGAATATGGTGCTTTTTAGAAAAAAAAAAAAAACCATGAAGCAGATTCTCTGCGTAGGGAGTGTGGGAGAAAGGGTGTATTATTCATTGCCAAACAACATATTTTTTTCTATTTAATGGTTTATTGCTAATACACAACATCTGCCCACTCAAAAAAAAAAAAAAAACTTTGGAAAATAATATTTCTGTCATATCTCCATGGCTGCATGAAAAACTACTTTTCCTAAACCTAACCTTATCATTATCTTTATTGACATCCAGTTTTAGAAAAAAAATCTTGGTGAAAACTTTTAGATTCGTTTATGCTCTCTCCAGACTTGTGTAATATGTCATATATTCATTACCCATAGTCAACTTTAACTTCTTCTTTGAGAGTTTATCAACAGTCATCCCTTTAAGAACTTCCTCCAACTTTTACTAATTTACTAGAATACCTATTATGTTAAAATACAACTACTGTACATCTGAAACAGATTATACTTTTGTTTTGCGAGACTTGGTTTAACATCCCACTTTCCTATCCAATTGCTGAAGGTCTTTAGTACCCAACACCACCACTTACAGTATATCCCGTGGAAGAATTTCCAATGCTGTATATTGTGACTTTGGGCAGAAAATATGCATACAATTACAACTGAGAAATACCTGTAAATAGCAAAATACTAATTCACAATTTATATTTTCTGCACATGTTCCCTGCAGTTTTTATTTTTCTGTTACCCGAGCTGCTGTTCTAAAAATGGCTAATCAGATAAAATTTCAAGGCTCAAACACAATATCAAGGGTCCTAAAGATCTCTAAATTTATTTTAAAATTGATAATCTAGTTTTGACTGTGAAACTATGGCATAAAACCAGGAAAGTTTGCAAAAATTGCAGTAAGGTATTGCTTTATGTTCACACTGGAATACTGTAATGCCGCGTACACACGAGCGGACATTACGGCGGACTTTGCCCGGCGGACTGGATTTCGTCGGACAATTCGATGTGTGTGGGCTCCAGCGGACTTTGTTTTCTCAAAAGTTTGACGGAATTAGATTTAAAACTTGTTTTAAATTTATCCGTTGAAATCGAGTCCGGTCGAAAAGTCCGCCGTCTGTATGCTAGTTCGACGGACAAAAAGCCACGCTAGGGCAGCTATTGGCTACTGGCTATGAACTTCCTTGTTTTAGTCCGGTCGTACGTCATCACGTACGAATTCGACGGACTTTGGTGGATTGTGTGTAGGCAAGTCCGTTCATTCACAAAGTCCGTCGGAAAGTACGTCGAAAAGTCCGCCGGGCAAAGTCCGCCGTAATGTCCGCTCGTGTGTACGCGGCATAAGTCTTAAAGCGGACTTAATACTAACTTTACAAGACTTCAAGAATAAATTCCTGACACTTACTATATAAGGCAACAGTTTATTCTAAAAAAGGTAATTTATGAGTTTGACATAACTGTGCCAGGGCAAGGGGGTCTGGTCAGCAAAATTTTCTTCCTCAGAGGTTTGACTCTCATGTTTGTGCTATGACTTAGATCATAGTATATATGTAGTCAAACTGAGGTTGATTTACTAAAACTGGAATGTGCAGCATCTGGTGAAGCTGTGCATTGTAGCCAGTCAGCTTCTAACTTCAGCTTGTTCAAATAAGCTTTGACGAAAAAAAAAAAAAACACAAAGCTGATTGGTTTCTCTGTAGAGCTACACCAGATTTTGCAAGCTCCAGTTTTAGTAAATCAACCTCATTATGTCTATCAAAAATAGGCGACGTTTAATTTCCATAGCATTTCAACAATATTTATTGTCAGTGTACCCCCCCCCCAATCAGAGAACCTTTTACATCAGTGTCCCATCAGAGTGCCCCTACTTTAGTTGTCCCCAGAGTGGCCCAGCCCCTTTTAGTGGCAAGCAGGCAAAGGGTGGTAGTTTTGAAAAGCAGTAGGCTGCAGGTCTGGATGAAGGAAGTTCTAATTCCATCCTCCTGTGGCCAGCAGTCCTCACAACCAATCACTGCAGAGGGGGGTGGGAACCTGTGCTTGAGACTGGCTGGTTGGTCGGCAGTCAAGATAGAACTGCCACTCAGACCATGTTTGGACAGGGCTGGACTGGGACAAAAATTTGGCCCTGGACTTCACCCAGAGCGGTCCACTTTAATTTTGCAAACATGCACAAAAACAGTATATAAAACTATACGCAGTTGCGCAATATGGATACTTATTGAGTTTGGGATGGATCTGAGGGAGGTGGTGCGGCCTTTGTATGGGCCATCAGAGCGACCCGGGGCAAAATTGACACCTTGCCTCTTAGTAGGGTGACCACATTTCCAGACTGCCATTCAGGAACAATTTTGCCAAGGACCAGGGGGGAAGGTAGTCTCAGGGTTGACGGGGAATTCAGCGGTGGGGATGATTTGTCGGGTGAATGGCTGGTGCTAGCAGTGAAAACATCCTGACACCATGCTTAATATGGTGTCAGGATGATCAAATCACATTATTTCTATTACTACATTGTAATACATAATGAAATAATTCAACTCACCAGAGTGCAGGATCAGTCGGAACCATTGCTTGTTACCAGATGAAGCATGTCATTTGCCACCGCCACCTGCCACCAGATGCAGTGTGTCACTTTTCACCACCGCCTGCCACCAGATGCTGCATATTACTTGCCACCACATGCAGTGTGTCACATGCCACGTCGTCTGCTGCCAGAGAGAGGGCAGGGAGAGAGGGAGCAGAGAGAAAGAGAAAGAGAGAGAGGAGGGGGCAGAGAGAGAGAAGGGGGGCAGGGAGAGAGAGAGGGGGGACAGGGAGAGAGAGGGGGGACACAGGGAGAGAGAGTGGGGGGACAAGGAGAGAGAGAAAGGGGGAGAGAGAGAGAGAGAAAGTGGAAGGGGCAGAGAGAGAGAGAAAAAGTGGAGGGGGCAGAGGGGGGAGGGAGACAGGAAGAGAGAGAGGGGGGCAGAGAGAGAGAGAGAGAGAGAGAGAGAGAGAGAGAGAGAGAGAGAGAGAGAGAGAGAGAGAGAGGGAGAGAGAGATAGAGTGAGGGGGGGCAGGGAGAGAGAGAGGGGGGACAGGGAGAGAGAGAGAAGGGGACAGAGAGAGAGAGGGGGAGGGGGACAGGCAGAGAGAGAGAGAGGGGGGGGCAGGGAGAGAGAGAGAGGGGGGCAGGGAGAGAGAGAGAGGGGGAGAGAGAGAGAGTGAGGGGGAACAGGGAGAGAGAGAGAGAGGGGAAACAGGGAGAGAGAGGGGGGAACAGGGAGAGAGAGAGGGGGGGACAGGGAGAGAGAGAGGGGGGCAGGGAGAGAGAGAGAGGGGGGACAGGGAGAGAGAGGGAGGGAGACAGAGAGAGGGGGGAACAGGGAGAGAGAGAGAGAGAGAGAGAGAGAGGGACAGGGAGAGAGAGAGGGGGACAGGGAGAGAGAGAGAGGAGGATAGGGAGAGAGAGCGAGGGGGACAGGGAGAGAGAGAGAGGGGGACAGGGAGAGAGAGAGGGGGGGGGCAGGGAGAGAGAGGGGGGGGGGGCAGGGAGAGAGAGGGGGGGACAGGGAGAGAGAGTGGTGGGACAGGCAGAGAGAGAGAGGGGGGGGCAGGGAGAGAGAGGGAGGGGGACAGGGAGAGAGAGAGATAGGGGGGACAGGGAGAGAGAGAGGGGGGACAGGGAGAGAGAGGGGGGGCAGGGAGAGAGAGGGAGGGGGAGAGAGAGAGGGGGCAGGGAGAGAGAGGGAGGGGGACAGAGAGAGAGAGTGGGAACAGGGAGAGAGAGAGAGGGGGGACAGGAAGAGAGATAGGGGGGACAGGGAGAGAGAGAGGGGGGGCAGGGAGAGAGAGAGGGGGGGACAGGGGGAGAGAGGGGGGGGGCAGAGAGAGAGAGTGGGAACAGGGAGAGAGAGAGGGGGACAGGGAGAGAGAGAGAGAGAGAGAGAGAGAGAGAGAGAGAGAGAGAGAGAGAGAGGGGGGGGGGGAAGAGAGAGAGGGGAGGGGGCAGAGAGAGGGGTCCGGGTCTGGTCAGTTACAGTGCTCAGCTCACTCACTTGAATGGTGCAGGAGGGGCTTTAATGTGGCTGTCGACTACTTGCTTAATCTTCCCGCTCCTCTTGCTCTTCATCGATGTAACGCACAGGCAGGGAGAGAGGGGCGGGAAGCGGTGTGTCACAAGTTGGCTCATTTACAGCTGAACATAGCAGTGTGCGAACCCCCTCTTCTAGGGCAGCTGTACCGAGCCGCTGCCCACACACTGACACCAGGGATGTTCCCGGAGGATGCAGCGGCCGTCGGAGGACTTCTGTCCCCGCCCACCAGCATGACCTTTCAGACGCCTATTGCAGCAGCAGAGCCCTCGGCTCTGTGCAACAGGTGGTGGGCGGGCTGGAAACACAAGCAGCGATACACTGAAGAACCATCCCGACCCAGTCCACTCCTGAATTGCCGCCTCGGTCCCATGGTAGGGCCGGCCCTAGGCAGTGCAGCAGTGCTCAAAATAATGGCTGCGCGGGCCACGCATTCCATTATTTTGACAGGCTGTCACTGATACTGGCCCACTGAGCCATTGGCCCACCGGGAAACTCCCGGTAGTCCCGATGGCCAGTACAGGCCTGTGTTTGGACATTGGTCTGCCATTTCGAGGTTAGGAGAATCATCAGTCCTCTGCAGGCAGGAAGAAGACATTTTTTAGTCCACCCTCCCCTAGTCATCCGTCAGATTGTAACATTGTAATTTTGTAATAGGTCAAATGAGTTAGAAGCAGCATTAGGGGCTGATCTGTATGAGACAATATCTGTACAAACAGTTCAGAACATAGTTGCTGTTGTACAGGCATTATATACAACATGACTAAGGGATGTGTCTATAAGTGAGGCTACCGTGCAAACCTGATAATTCTATCTTACCCCCCTTTCTACCCACCATTGACCAAACGACACTACTCTTATTGGAGTCGAATGGCCATAGCAGCCTTTTATTACAACAAAATAAAAATACAAAAATACTTTGTGAACAAATAACTTAATGCATAGTATACATTCTTATAAACATTTTACCAAACTGAACCTTCCTATTAACCTTTTTTGGTCTAGAGATCCTTGAAGGCAAATATCAATGTTTTTTACCACCACTAGTTGTATCGGTATACCCATAAACGGCCCCC
Source organism: Lithobates septentrionalis (assembly GCA_037952835.1). Classification (NCBI taxonomy): domain Eukaryota; kingdom Metazoa; phylum Chordata; class Amphibia; order Anura; family Ranidae; genus Lithobates; species Lithobates septentrionalis. Next base: position 1,281,034 of record JBBDGP010000230.1, on the reverse strand, counting down.
CGCCGTGTAATTACGAAAGCTCGGGGACAAACAGCTACCTCCTTCCAGATACAACTTGCTCCACCATTGTTTCCATACCAGGGAAAAAGACGCCCATACCTCCGTAGGGCCCAACCCCCCTTAAACCTCCATTATTTTTCAGCCCCGCCTTCAAGGACCCCATAGACCTGCCGCCACAGCACGCGCACGTGACACCTTACGTGCGTGTCGCCCTCCACACCCGAAACGCCCGGTGTACACCGTCTTGCAGAGCCAATTGCCACAGGTCAAGGCCAATTGCATTCAGGTGTACACCATCCGCTCGCAAAAAACGCCAGGTTTCCTCCTCCAAATCCCGATGACGCACTGCCAAACCGCCATTACGAACAAAAAATTTTGCCACGGCTTTATTGACCTTTATCCTCGCTCTGTTCAGTCCTGCCACAGAGCGAGCCAAACGCCAAGCCGTCCTGGCCACAATATCCGACCAAATGAAAATGGTATCCGGAAAAAATGATTGTAACCGAAGCAGGTCGAACTTAATGTCCCGTATAAGCTCTCTCGCACATCGAATCCCCAGATCGTTACCACCCGCATGGATCACAACCACATCAGGAGTGCGATCAAGACTTGCGACTCTTATGCATCTCGGGTACTACCCTGGACCAGAGCATCCCCGGAATCCCGATCCAACGTACTACCCCCTCCCCTTCTGTCAGCCCCAACAACCTGCCCCCCCTCCTAACATCTGCCCTCCTGGCTCCCCAATACACATAAGAGTGTCCCAGGATCCACACCAAGCAGGAGTCCGAATCTGAAAAACATTGAAAACAAACAAAAGGAAGACAAGGAGAAAAACGAACATCACCCTACATTCCCTGGCAGCTAAAAAAACCCTGGCTTTCTGAACTTAAATGCTGTCTCTCATCATTATTTTTAGTCACCACCGCAGCCCTACCCAACCCAGCAGGATTATATCACTAAAGTAAGTGAGGACGAACATACAACTTAAACCTAGATGATTCCCACCTCCCAATACTCCTCACCACCTGCTCATCCAATCCCCACCGAACTGCCTACGTAGCTGCTCCAATACGAAATGAGTGAGAAGAGTAATTCTCTACATTTAAACCCGCAGCCTCCAAACATTTTTTAAAAACCGCCTGAAACTGGAAACGCGAGACCGCCCTACCATCCTCATGCTGGAAGAAAACCCCCCCTACACAAGGCCTAATTGCGCAAAACTCACCTACTGCCGCAACCGGGCATACAGGGGAACCCGGGATGCTTTTTAACTCCACCCACTTCCCCTTCCCTAACTGATCCGTCTTGGACCTTTTCAAAAATACCCCCAGCGTGTCCCCACGTAACCAAACATCCTGTACTTCCAACCCACCATCCCCCTTTTTATTCTTACTCACCATCTCACCTACCCGAAAAGCTCCGAAAAAAGCCATTACAAAAATGGCCTGAAACAAAACCCTCTCGAAATGCGAAAAACAAACATCCCCCAACTGCCTAACTACCTCCCTTAAAACCTCAAATGAAACAGGGCGTCTTTTGTCGGCAGCCGTTCGACCAGCGTGATATCCACGCATAGCACGCCGAACCATGAATACCTTTGTCACGTCCCTTTGCCCAGCCAACTGGAACATGAAGGCCAGTCCCGACAATTTACTAGACATAGAAGAAACAGACACTCCCTTCTCAAAATTCCTGCCTATAAAATAGAGCAGCAACTGAATCCTCCCTTCGTCTTGGGAACTGTCCCCCACTTCACCTATCAGAGCCTCCCATTCCTTCCAGACCTTACTGTACACAGCCCGAGTGGCTGCGGATACCGATCGGTGTATCAACCGTTGAGCGATGGCAATGCGATGCTCCACAACCTCTCGGGACAAGGAATCCCGGACACATCCGCTCCCGGCACCAGTTGACGAAACCTGTCCCACTGGAAACGAGACAACGCATCAGCCACAGAATTGTCCACCCCCGGAACATGAATTGCAGACACACAACAATTAATACACAAACAGCATAACACCAGGTGCCGCAGTAAACGCACAACTGGGGGGGAAGATGCAGTGTTATTGTTAATGGCCTGTACGACCCCCAAGTTATCACAGTGAAAACGCACCCTACGGTTCGTAAAGTCTGAGCCCCAAAGCTCCACTGCCAGCACAATCGGAAACAATTCCAATACCGCTAAGTTGCGTATCAAGCCAGCCTCCTTCCAACTCACCGGCCATTCCCCAGCACTCCACTTCCCCTGATAAAAGGCCCCAAAGCCGCATGACCCTGCTGCGTCAGTAAACAGTTCCAAATCAAAGTTTGAAACTACCGCATCCATCCACAAAGAGCGGCCATTGTAGGTAGCCAAAAAGGAATCCCATACCTTCAAATCCTCCTTATGATCCCTACTTAAACGAATATAATGATGTGGGGCCCGGACTCCGGCCGTAGCGGCGGCAAGGCGCCTGCAAAAAACCCGCCCCATAGGCATGATGCGGCAGGCAAAATTCAATTTGCCTAGCAGCGATTGTAAAGGCCGAAGCTGTATCTTCTTTGCCCGGGACGCCACTGCCACCTCCCGTTTTAAACCCTCCAATTTGTCCAATGGCAATCTGCATTCCATAGCCACCGTGTCTATAACAATCCCCAAAAAACTCAAAACAGTAACTGGGCCCTCCGTCTTGTCAGTAGCCAACGGAACCCCGAAAGACTCAAAAAGCTGCTGAATTGTAGCTAACAATGACGCACACACCAAGCTACCCGCAGGCCCTATACATAGAAAATCATCCAAATAATGGATGACGGATGACAAGCCTGAAACATCCCGCACTGCCCATTCTAAAAAGGAACTAAATTGTTCAAACAACGAACATGAAATCGCACACCCCATGGGCAAACACCTGTCAACAAAAAAATTGCCTTGCCAGCGACACCCCAACAAACGGCAGCAATCTGGATGAACAGGCAAGAGGCGAAAAGCCGCCTCAATGTCCGTTTTTGCCAACAATGCGCCTCTTCCAAAACGTTGAACCCACGCGACCGCCGTGTCGAAAGATGTGTAAGACACCTTACACAAATCATTAACTGATCCCCCTCGCGGGTACGACAAATGGTGAATGAGCCAAAATTTGTTCGGCTCCTTCTTGGGGACCACACCTAACGGTGAAACAACCAAATCAGGCATTGGGGAGTACTCAAACGGGCCCGCCATGCGCCCCAATGAGACCTCTTTTAACAATTTTTCCGTAACAATGCTGGAGTGTTCCCTGGCCGACCTCAAATTATCCGCCATAGGCGGAACCACTGTAAGCCGGCTACTCAACCTAAAACCGTAAATCCCAACTCTAATAACTCGGCTGCTTTCTGATCAGGGTACCGCCTTAAAAAAGGAGCCATCCTTTTTACCCTCACTGGTGTCATCCCTTTTTCCAGCATCTGCCGCTTTTCCGCGGCCTTGTTTAAAACACCTGGACTGCGAGTGTGACCCTCCACATGTTGAACACTCATGCCGGAATCGACATTTTGCCCCAAATTTGCAGGTACCGGCACTGAATTGCCAGCAGAAACCCATGCGACTGCTGGCCGGTTGTCCGGAACTAGCCGAACCCCCGGCCCCACCCTGAAAGGGAGCCGAAGAACCTCTTGGAGATGACATTAACTTCATCCAAAGACTAATGTCCTTGTGGTCCCACCTTAATGCAGGGCGTACTGCCTTCCTCTGCCGGAATTGCTCATCGTAGCGCAACCAGGCTGTACCGCCGTACACTCTTTGCGCCTCGCCAATGGAGTCAAGGTAGCAGAAAAGAGCAGAGCAATGCTCGGGCGACTTTTCCCCAATAACGCTTGCCAAAATTGCAAACGCTTGTAGCCAATTTGAGAAAGTGCGCGGGATTAAACGGTAACGCCGCTTCTCCTCCTCTTCTTTTTTGCTCTCGTCCGGTTTAACTTTGTCCAAGTTAAACTTCTCCAAGGGCAACAAGGAGAAAATTTCGACGTACTCACCCTTCCAAATGCGCTCTTTCACTTCTGTCTTTAAATGAGCGCCCAAGGGCCCCTCAAAACAGACGTATACTTCACATTTGGCAGAATCCGCCAAACTCACCCCATCCAATCCCGCTGTCCCCTTACCTGTCGTCGCAGCATCCCCAACCTTCGCTGCCGCACCGGCCACTATCGTCACCGGCGGCGTGACAGGAATCTCCGTCCCCACCCCAGCAACCAATGAGCTGGCCGCTGCACCCGATGCCGGACCCACCCTCACAACGTCCTGTGGTGCAGCCGCGTGGGCCGTAGCCCACGCCGCCACCGGAGAAGCGCCCGCCACCGGCCGCTGACCAGCCTCACAGCGCGCCAGCACCTCCCGCAAACCAGCCAGCAATGTCTGCACCACCCCCACGTCTTGTGACCCCAGTGACGTGGAACCCCCACTTTGCCCTAAACTACTTAAAACACCCTGAGCCCCTGACACCCCTACAGCATCACCAATTACAGACCCCCCTTTACTAACATTAGAAGAAGACAAAGACAACACAGAAGGGTGCTCACCTGGCTGCCGCTGCCTCATGGGACATCCAGCCGCAATCCCCGCTGCACGCGCCGGCTCTTGCAGTTCGTCCTCCGCACGATCATCCAGCTCACCCTCAGACAGACTGTCCTGGGAACTCCCGGCCTCTCTCCGCTCCACAGTCGCAGGCCGCACAGCAGGATTCACCGCCGGCGTTGAGCGCAACGCAGAGACGTCATCCCTGCGCGCCGCACCAGCACTTGTCTCCTCAAGGCACTGTAGCCGAGCCCTGGGCCGGGCAGGGGGAGCCCGCCTGGCCGTAGATCCGGACTGTGACTCATCCAAGTCCCCACGAACATGCAGGGCACCCGCCGAGTTTCTCTTTCTCCCCCTCCCTTCAGGAATACGGGCCCCGGCCGTTACCGCCACGTAGCCGTCACCCGCCGAGGCATCTCTCCCTCGCTGGGCTCCCCTCCGGCCAGGCTGAGAGCCTGCAGCGGGAGGCGCAATGCCTCTCATACTGTCTGCAGGGGGGGCGGTACCTGACACTTTCGCGCCGCTCGTCTCCCGCACTGCTCGAGCTCCGTGACTGTCCCCGCTTGCCGCCGCCACCGCTGACTTGCGCTTGGCTAGCGGAGTCCGCACTTCCATTGCCCGACTCCCTGAGCGATCCGGTTCAGGGCTAAAACGCTCCGGCGGCCTGGACCGCCTAGCACGTGTGCGGCCCGGAGGAGGGGGGCTGGTGGGTAGAGCAGAGGAGGACTGGCTAGGGCCCTGTAACAAGCTGGCAACCGAAGCCTGCAGCCATCCCGTGCCTCTGGCCGCCGCCTCCTCCCTCAGCTGAGACAGAAGCGTCTCCAAGTCACCCATGCTGTAACGCGGAGACCGTGCCTATTCTTCTCCAATTCTTCTAACGGCCGCTCCTCTCTCACACTGACCCTGTTATGACTCCGCCCCCCACTTTTATCTAAACTCCCCCCACAGTACCTCCTATCCTAGTTACACTACCTAACAACTCCGCCTCACTGCCCCACCAAGTCATGCTGGCCCTCCCCCTAGAGTTCCTCTGTCTACGGGCCATTACTTTATTGTCAAATGCAGGGAAGGATTTTAGGTCAGGAAGTAAAAACTGATCCTGCATGGTGTCTCAGCAATGACAGTTCTGGGTGTTTTGGGGAGAAAAGAAAATGAAAGCATTGTAATAATTGTAGTTATATGTGTAATGTAGAGACAGCATTATACTATTCTTTAGATCACAGTTTTTAAACGTAAAATCTGTTTTGGGTATAGTAAGCTTGCTTTACTAAACTAGTTGAGCGTGTGCAATTAGTGAACTTTCACTTTAAAAAGTTAATGTTTACTTAGTTTGGTGCATAGAATAAAGCTATTTTCACTAAGAATACTCAATCATGTCCAGAGGAACAAAAAAAAGAAATAGAATGTTGATTGCACATGACTGGGGGACTGAAGTTAACACATCACTTACCTTGTTCTCTAAGCTAAGTGAACATTCACTTTGAATAATTAAATCCTCACTCCTTTAAGAGGGAGTCCAGCTGAAAAAAAAAATATTAAACGCCAGCAGCTACAAATACTGCAGCTGCTGACTTTTAATAAACAAACACTTACCTGTCCTGGAGTCCAGCGATGTCGACAGCCGAAGCCGAGCAATAGCTCGGCTCTCAGCTGCTGCCGCTGCCATTCTCGGTGAGGGAATAAGGAAGTGAAGGGTTGCGGCTTCACTGCCTGGTTCCCTACTGCGCTTACGTGAGTCGCGCTGCGTGTCCTAAGTGGTCCCCGCTATCTCCTGGGACCTGTGTGTTTCCCAGGAGACAGCGGGCGGTGTGGGAGGGGGCGTGACTCCCGCGGGAGTCTATTCCCGGAAGTGGGTGCAGATACCTGTCTAATACAGATATCTGCACCCCCTCCCCCCTGAAAGGTACCAATTTTGGCACCGGAGAGGGGGGGAATCCGATGAGCGGAAGTTCCACTTTTGGGTGGAACTCCGCTTTTAGTAAATCAACTCCTGTATATCTGTAACAGTCGTGTGCCCTGGTTTTCTTAGTGTAATGCTACTTTGTTAAATAAGCTGAGAAAAAAACACATTCACCAAATTCAGTCTTTTGCAGTCTCTATTATGAAGGTATGGGGAAGTTTCATCCTCAGCGGGTGATCATTACAATATGGTTAAACCAGGAATTATTTATAAGTATATAATTAGAGAGGAACTAAATTCAACATCTGAATCATCTTGCTATACAAATTATCCTTCAAAAAAAGCTAAATTGGCAGTATACAGTATATAATAGTTTAATGTTAGGTAACATTGCAACCATCAAAAGGGAGAGCTGTGAACAGTCTGTGAGCCTCACTGCTGGCTTGTCTGTACAAATAGGATTCATTAGGAGAAAAGAAAGAATTAGATGCAGGTTTTCAACCCATTCCAGTACTTTTCTAGCAGTTACTGTATTGAGTATAATACATTAAACTCTAGGAAGATATTAAAAACACCAATTAATGCAGTTATGTATTTATTTAAAAAAGTATTTTAAATATAACTGGTATGAATACATAAATCTGAATTAATATCCCCTCGTCTAATCCCGTGTACAAAAACCCAGACTAGGAGATGTAAGGGCAGCACTCTGGGACAATTGAGTGTCTTACATTCACATATGCTGTCAAGGAATATGGCAACAGAATGACAGAGAAGAGAGATAGCATCATCAGTCTATTGCTGCTCCTCTACTATCCAATTACAGGCTGGATGCAGGGATGTAACCTGGCTGTGTTGTTTAACAGAAACAGAGAAACTTCAGAGAGACAACATGCTTTCACTGGCTATATAGCCTGCACAGGCATACCCCACTTTTAAGTACACAATGGGGTTTATTTACTAAAGCTGGAAAGTGCGAAATCAGGCTCACTTCTGCATAGAAACCAATGGGCTTCCAGGTTTTTTTTACCAAAGCTTAATTGAACAAGCTGGGGTTAGAAGTGCATTGGTTTCTATGCAGAAGTGAGCCAGATTTTGCACTTTCCAGCTTTAGTAAATAAACCCTATTGTGTACTTAAAAGTGGAGTATGCCTGCATACATGTTAGTACTGGATGAAAAAAAATAAGATTTTTGGCAGATACGTCAGCTTCTATATTTGTAATGTAGCTGTGTGTCTTTAGGCTTTAGCCTTCAGCCTAAAATTGTTTATATCAGTATATGTTCTATCTATCTATCTATCTATCTATCTATCTATCTATCTATCTATCTATCTATCTATCTATCTATCTATCTATCTCGAAAGAAAAATAGAATTGCGCTAAACCATAAAATCATAAATAATTATCAGTTATATAGATTCCAGTTCAATATAAAGTCCACCACTGCTCAAATAATACAGTCCATCCACATGTGTGATGGCGTCTCTCGACGCTGTCAAAAAGTTGTGCTGAATCCACCACCAGTTAGAAGAAATCACTTCTTACCAGATTGCCATGATCCCCCGTTACAGAGGATCAGGGTAAGCATTTGTAGTTAAACACAGCTTGGTTCCAATGCACAGTGAGCATGCTCAAAAATCCTCAAGCCGCCTCTTATAAGCTCAGACCGATGGGTGGGTGGGCATGGTATATAAAAGATAAAGGCTCCAAATAGTGTAAAACCTTTTACATTTATTTAAACTTTAAAATACAAAGTATTGCACTTACAATGGTTGCATCAATATGAGCCTTAAGTCTGATGTGCCGGCCGGCGCATAAACAGACAAACCCGTCCTTCTGGGAAACAAATAGTAGATACGAGGTGACGTCAGTGTGTCGCTCCACCCTAAGTGTTTCGTCAGATGACATCGTCCAGGGGCACGGGCGGCACGCTGCGTCATCTCCCTTTATACAGAACTTAACTAACCCGGCCTCGTTCTGAGCTGCGACTCGCCTAGCTGGCAGACAAGCGCGGTAGCGTGAACACAATCTTTAATGAGAATATCCATCATGCAATCGAGCCCAGACAAAGACAATTTCTGCAGTTTAAACAATCATGCATATAGATGCATAAAAGACCACTGCTTATCTTAAGCTCCCAAATGTTTATTATGTGACCCATCCATAATAGATAGGACACAATGAGGAGATAAAGAATTTGGGATGATCCTCCTTCCCGCAAAAGTAAAACGGAAGTGGATCCAATGTTTGTACTGGTGCCATATTCAGCGCTTAAAGCAAAGTGACACCTAGTGGACAAAACATAAATTACCACCAATCTGCAGAATTATTCTGCAAATATCTAGTATAAAAACCCCAAAAAAACTATAATATCAGCTCGGGAACGGGTGCTATACTCAGCGTTTAAGAAAAGTGACACCTAGTGGACAAAATGTAAATTACCACTTATCTGCAGAATCAATTTACAAAATTCCTATTATAAAAAATGTTTTTATAGTATCAGCCTGGGAACACAAGGAAGTATTCCAATCTTGCCTGCACTGCCATCCAACACTAATACAACAATTTTATGCCAAAATTAATTGCTACAGATTATTAGTCCTTCACAAATAGAGGCTCAAAACAAGGTGCTGAAAATATCATACTCCATAACTATTAATGCATAAGAATACTAAAATGAATGAATAATTAAAAAAATAATTAGAAAACTAGATTCATCTCTAAAAAAACAAAAAAATCTAGCTTATATAATTTTACATCTTCATCTTTCATTAATAGTCCAATCATGTATGTGGTACACCCAAAAATGAGTGTGTAAAGACCACTCATACAGAAATAAAATATTAGTGATGTTAAACACCAATACATAGGTCATAATGGCCATATCGAGGATACCCTAAATATTCTATAAGCCACATCTAAAAAAAAACCTGTAAAATACAACTTAAGAATTATTAATAATACCATAACCATAGGGGACATACGTCTTAAGTCTGTATATCCAGGCCATTTCTTGTTTAGAGATCTCTCTAACCAGTGAACTACCTCTCCAATGGGGCCTATATTTATCTATCTCACATGTATCTCACAAAAGTGAGTACACCCTTCACATTTTTGTAAATATTCTATTATATCTTTTCATGTGACAATACTGAAGAAATTACACTTTGCTACAATGTAAAGTAGTGAGTGTACAGCTTGTATAACAGTGTAAATGTGCTGTCCCCTCAAAATAACTTAACACACAACCATTAATGTCTAAACCGCTGTCAACAAGAGTGAGTACACCCCTGAATGAAAATGTCCAAATTGGGCCCAACGTGGGCATGGAGTTCACCAGAGCTTCACAGGTTGTCACTGGAGTCCTCTTCCACTCCTCCATGATGACATCACGGAGCTGGTGGATGTTAGAGACCTTGTGCTCCTTCACCTTCCATTTGAGGATGCCCCACAGATGTTCAGTAGGGTTTAGGTCTGGAGACATGCTTGGCCAGTCCATCACCTTTGGCAATGTTTGTCTTAGAGGTGTGTTTGGGGTCGTTATCATGTTGGAATACTGACCTACGACCAAGTCTCTGGAGGGAGGGGATCATGCTCTGCTTCAGTATGTCACAGTACATCTTGGCATTCATGGTTCGCTCAATGACTGTAGCTCCCCAGTGCCGGCAACACTCATGCATCCCCAGACCATGACACTCCCACCAACATGCTAGACTGTAGGCAAGACACACTTGTCTTTGTACTCCTCACCTGGTTGCGGCCACACACGCTGGGCACCATCTAAACCAAATAAGTTTGTATTGGTCTCATCAGACCACAGGACATGATTCCAGTAATCCATGTCCTTATTCTGCTTGTCTTCAGCAAACTGTTTGCAGGCTTTCTTGTGCATAATTTTTAGAAGAGGCTTCCTTATGGGATGACAGCCGTGCAGACCAATTATATACAGTGTGCGGCGTATGTTCTGAGCACTGCCCGGCTGACCCACCACCCCTTCAACCTCTGCAGCAATGCTAGCAGCACTCATGCGTCTATTTCCCAAAGACAACCTCTGGATATAATGCTGAGCATGTGTACTCAATTCCTTTGGTCGACCATGACGAGGCCTGTTCTGAATAGAACCTGTCCTGTTAAACCGCTGAATGGTCTTGGCCACCATGCTGCGGCTCAGTTTCGGGGTCTTGTCAATCTTCTTATAGCCTAGGCCATCTTTATGTAGAGCAACAATTATTTTTTTCAGACCCTCAGAGAGTTCTTTGCCATGAGGTGCCATGTTGAACTTCCAGTGACCAGTATGAGAGGGTGAGAGTGATAACACCTGCTCCCCATTCACAAATGAGACCTTGTAACACTAACAAGTCACATGACACCAGTGAGGGAAAATGGCTAATTGGGCCCAATTTGGACATTTTAACTTAGGGATGTACTCACTTTTGTTGCCAGTGGTTTAGACATTAATGGCTGTGTGTTGAGTTATTTTGAGGGGACAGCAAATTTACACTGTTATACAAGCTGTACATGCACTATTTTATATTATAGCAAAGTGTAATTTCTTCAGCGTTGTCACATGAAAAGATATAATAAAATATTTACAAAAATGTGAGGGGTGTACTCACTTTTGTGAGATAGCTATCTATCTATTCAGTATATATTCTATGAATTGCTTACTTAGGTAAACAATACATTAAAGGCTTAAGTTACTGTATATTCATATCCCAGCATAGATTTATAAATAAATCCTATGCAAAGAGCAGGGTTAAACTACTTTACAAACTACTTTAGTCTGGCTTGTGGGGGTGAAAAAACTTCCTTGCCAGTCATTAATTAGAGGACTGCAGTAAGATCACAGTTTCCTGTCGAGCTTTGTGTAATTCTCGGTTCTGTATCATGTAATTACATCACCTTTAGCCTCATTTACTTCTGACAATTTTGCTCTGCTGCAAATAATACTGTTCCAAATTCTAATTTAAAGGTGGCTACATTTTCATTAAGTAACCCACAGCACTCCTTTCCTGTGGGATGTTTTTTTGGATTCATAATTGTGGATGTTAAAAGGTACACATCTGTCAAAAGTGAAAATTAACCCTTGAGATGCAAACAGAAGGCAGAGCTTAGTTTTGCTTTCTATCCAGACATTAGTGTAATGCACCTGTACACATCTCTGCCAATTTGATGGTATTCTGGAGATTTGAAAACCCCTGCTTTTGCTGCAAAAGAGCTTTTCCTAAACACACCAATTTTCTGTCTGAGGCTCAATTTACACCTGTGTGATGCGGGAACCAGCACAATTCCGGTGCGGTTTCCAGAATCGCATTTCACATGCAGGCAGTTCACACTGCCCTCTGCAAACCTCTGCGGGTGTCAATGTAAAGTTAATGACACCCCCAAATCTGTTTGCAGATCACAGTGCGAACTGTGATATCAAACAGGAATTGGATTGGGTGTGAACACCCATGCAACCCGATTCTAGTACAGGCCAAAAAAAGGGTCCTGCACCATTTTGGTCCGAATGTAATGAAAATTCAGCTATACAAACTGTATGGCTGAATTTGCATCGCAAAGACATTGCATGTGATGTGCACAGCAATGCGTTGCAAATCACATGCAATGTCTGTGATCACACCAGTGTGGACCCAGCCTGAAAGTCCAGTGTAAAAATAATTCCATTACTAGGGATGAGCGCGATGTTTGAGCCAAACGTAAGTTCACCCGTTCGCCGAATTTGGGGTGCAGGCTACCTTTGGCCAACCAGCAAAGTTACATTTCTAAAGGAAAAAAATGTCATTTAACCAGTTGCCGACCGCCTAACGCAGATATACTGCGGCAGAATGGCACGGGCAGGCAAAATCACGTACCTGGTACGTGATTGCTTGCCGAGGCTGTATAGTACACAGAGGCAGAGGAAGTGATGTCATCTCTCCTCGGCTCTGTATTTTCCGTTCCGGCGCCGAGGAGAGAAGACATCCGAGTGAGTTACACCAACACACACACACAGTAGAACATGCCAGGCATACTTTACACCCCCCTTTACCTCCCGATCCCCCCCGATCACCCCCTAATCACCCCAACCCCCCCCCCGGCACACTGACACCAAGCAGTTTTTTTTTTCTGATTACTGCATTGGTGTCAGTTTGTGACAGTTAGTGTGGTAGGGCACCCCCCTAACCCCCCCTAATAAAGTTTTAACCCCTTCATCACCCCCGTCGCCAGTGTCACTAAGCGATCATTTTTCTGATCGCTGTATTAATGTCACTGGTGACGCTAGTTAGGGAGGTAAATATTTAGGTTCGCCGTCAGCATTTTATAGCGTCAGGGACCCCCATATACTACCTAATAAAGGTTTTAACCCCTTGATTGCCCCCTAGTTAACCCTTTCACCAGTGATCACCGTATAACTGTTAGGGGTGACGCTGGTTAGTTAGTTTATTTTTTATAGTGTCAGGGCACCCGCCGTTTATTACCTAATAAAGGTTTAGCCCCCTGATCGCCCGACGGTGATATAAGTTAGGTTTTAGGGTCAGATAGGGTCTGCGTCGCCCCAGGCAGCGTCAGGTTAGCTCCAGTAGCGCTAACACCCACGCACGCACCACACACCTCCCTTAGTGGTATAGTATCTGAACGGATCCATATCTGATCCGATCAGATCTATACTAGCGACCCCAGCAGTTTAGGGTTCCCAAAAACGCAGTGTTAGCAGGATCAGCCAGATACCTGCTAGCACCTGCGTTTTGCCCCTCCGCCCGGCCCAGCCCAGCCCACCCAAGTGCAGTATCGATTGATCACTGACACTTACAAAACACTAAACGCATAACTGCAGCATTCACAGAGTCAGGCCTGATCCCTGCGATCGCTAACAGTTTTTTTGGTAGCGTTTTGGTGAACTGGCAAGCGCCAGCAGCCTAGTACACCCCGGTCGTAGTCAAACCAGCACTACAGTAACACTTGGTGACGTGGCGAGTCCCATAAGTGCAGTTCAAGCTGGTGAGGTGGCAAGCACAAATAGTGTCCCGCTGCCACCAAGAAGAAGACAAACACAGGCCCGTCGTGCCCATAGTGCCCTTCCTGCTGCATTCGCCAATCCTAATTGGGAACCCACCACTTCTGCAGCACCCGTACTTCCCCCATTCACATCCCCAACCAAATGCAGTTGGCTGCATGAGAGGCATTTTCTTTATGTCCTCCCGAGTACCCCTACCCGACGAACCCCCCCCAAAAAAGATGTTGTGTCTGCAGCAAGCGCGGATATAGGCGTGACACCCGCTCTTATTTTCCCTCCTGTCCTGACAATCCTGGTCTTTGCATTGGTGAATGTTTTGAAAGCTACCATGCACTAGTTATTAGCGTAGGGTACAGCACTGCACAGACTAGGCACACTTTCACAGGGTCTCGCAAGATGCCATCGCATTTTGAGAGACCCAAACCTGGAACCGGTTTCAGTTATAAAAGTTACAAAAAAAAAGTGTAAAAAAAATAAATAAATATATGAAATAAAGAAAAACAAAAATAGTTGTCGTTTTATTGTTCTTTCTCGCTCTATTCTCTCTCTACTGTTCTGCTCTTTTTTTACTGTATTCTATTCTGCAATGTTTTATTGTTGTTATGTTTTATCATGTTTACTTTTCAGGTATGTAATTTTTTATACTTTACTGTTTACTGTGTTTTATTGTTAACCATTTTCTTGTTGTCAGGTAAGCCATTCACGACTAGGGATGAGCTTCGTGTTCGAGTCGAACCCATGTTCGACTCGAACATCGGCTGTTCGACCGTTCGTCGAATTGCGAACGATATGGGCCGTTCGCGCCAAATTCGTGTGGCGCGTCACGGCCCATAATTCACTGCGGCATCGCAGTGCATTGCTGGCTGATGATTGGCCAAGCATGCACTATGACCCGCATGCTTGGCCAATCACAGCGCCGCCTGAACAGAGAGCCGTAATTGGCCAAAGCCAAGGAGGCTTTGGCCAATTATGGCTCAGGGGATTTAGTACACGCCCCACACTATATAAGGCCGCCTGCACGGCGGCCCTGTGTAGTGTGTGTTCCGGTGTGCTGAGAGATAGAGAGAGAGACAGTGTCATTTGATTTGAGTTAGATAGATTAGGCAGAACAGTCAGTCAGTTAGCTGCACTTACAGTGTATTGTGTATATATATGCATCCCAGGTGTTGCATATATATATATATATACACTGTATTCAGTTTAGCTAGATCCGTTCCTGTTATCTTCTAGACTATTTACATTTAGTGCAGTGCGTCCTGCTCACAGTGTTCAGCTAGATCCGTTCCTGTTATCTTCTAGACTATTTACATTTAGTGCAGTGCGTCCTGCTCACAGTGTTCAGCTAGATCCGTTCCTGTTATCTTCTAGACTATTTACATTTAGTGCAGTGCGTCCTGCTCACAGTGTTCAGCTAGATCCGTTCCTGTTATCTTCTAGACTATTTACATTTAGTGCAGTGCGTCCTGCTCACAGTGTTCAGCTAGATCCGTTCCTGTTATCTTCTAGACTATTTACATTTAGTGCAGTGCGTCCTGCTTACAGTGTTCAGCTAGATCCGTTCCTGTTATCTTCTAGACTATTTACATTTAGTGCAGTGCGTCCTGCTCACAGTGTTCAGCTAGATCCGTTCCTGTTATCTTCCTACTGACAGGCAGGCTTGTCTGGTTACAGTATATAAAGCTACCTGAAGAAAATTACTGGTGTTCTATTTGATCCTATTAGTACCACGGTCAGGCAGCTAGACTATTTACATTTAGTACAGTGCGTCCTGCTCACAGTGTTCAGCTAGATCCGTTCCTGTTATATTCCTACTGACAGGCAGGCTTGTCTGGTTACAGTATATAAAGCTACCTGAAGAAAATTACTGGTGTTCTATTTGATCCTATTAGTACCACGGTCAGGCAGCTAGACTATTTACATTTAGTACAGTGCGTCCTGCTCACAGTGTTCAGCTAGATCCGTTCCTGTTATCTTCCTACTGACAGGCAGGCTTGTCTGGTTACAGTATATAAAGCTACCTGAAGAAAATTACTGGTGTTCTATTTGATCCTATTAGTACCACGGTCAGGCAGCTAGACTATTTACATTTAGTACAGTGCGTCCTGCTCACAGTGTTCAGCTAGATCCGTTCCTGTTATCTTCCTACTGACAGGCAGGCTTGTCTGGTTACAGTATATAAAGCTACCTGAAGAAAATTACTGGTGTTCTATTTGATCCTATTAGTACCACGGTCAGGCAGCTAGACTATTTACATTTAGTACAGTGCATCCTGCTCACAGTGTTCAGCTAGATCCGTTCCTGTTATCTTCCTACTGACAGGCAGGCTTGTCTGGTTACAGTATATAAAGCTACCTGAAGAAAATTACTGGTGTTCTATCCCAGCTTAGTGCAGCTACAGGCCATTAGTATGTCTGGAAGGCCAAGAAGGAGAGGCAGACAGTCACAAGCCAATAAGAGAGGGCAAGCAGGCTCTGTGTCTAGTGCTGGTCGTGGAGACGGTGCATCCTCATCAGCACGTGGCCATGGGACACGCTTGGCCTTTTTTTCGGCAGCTGGCCGTGTTGAGCTGCAACATGCGGAAGACTTGGTCGAGTGGATGACCAAGCCGTCCTCATCCTCCTCATCCTCTCTCACCCAGGGTGCTTTGTCTGGCAAAGCAGCGGCCTCTTCCCTCAGCTCAATGTCATCAGTGACTCCTTCCCTAGCTCCACCATGTCCTCCTGAGGATTCCCTCGAACTGTTTGACCACAGTGTTGGGTACATGCTCCAGGAGGATGCCCAGCGTTTGGAAGGCTCTGATGATGATACTGAGCTCGATGAAGGCAGTAACATGAGCACGGACAGAGGGGGTGCCCAAGAAGGACAGCAATCTGGCAGTCATGCTCCCCCTGCTGCAGCATACTGCCAGGTTTGCTCCAGTGATGAGGAGGGAGGGGATGATGAGGTCACTGACTCAACGTGGGTGCCTGATAGGAGAGAGGAGGAGGAGGAGGAGGAGGAGGAGGCGGCACATCACCAACGAGGCAGGATGCCCTCCAGGGGCCAGCCTAAGGGCAGCACATTGACTGCATCACACCCCAAAGCTCCACATGTGCAGGGCGCTGCAGTCTCTGCGCGTTATTCAAAAAGTTCTTTGGTGTGGGCCTTTTTTGAGACGAGTGCATCAGATCGCACCGCTGCTATTTGCAACATATGTCTCAAGCGTATCTCGTGTGGCCAAAACATCTCCCGCTTGGGTACCACATGCTTGACCAGACATATGTTGACCTGCCATGCAGTTCGTTGGCAAGCGTATCTAAAAGACCCACACCAAAGAACAAAGAGGATCTCTCCTTGCTCCTCATCAGCTGAGATTTCCAACCCCACTAGACCTCCAGTCCTCTCTGAGACCTGCAGTGAGAGGAATGAAGGTGTAGAATTAGGTGTGTCACAGCCAAGTACTTGTGGGCAATCTGCTTTTGGTACACCGACGTCAGATTGTACCAAGCAAATTTCCCTGCCCCAGCTGCTGCACCGCCGAAAAAAGTTTGCTCCCAGCCATCCACATGCCCAGCGGTTGAATGCTAGCTTGGCAAAATTGCTAGCACTTCAACTGCTGCCTTTTCAGTTGGTAGACTCTGCCCCCTTCCGTGAGTTTGTGGAATGTGCGGTTCCTCAGTGGCAGGTACCCAAACGCCACTTTTTCTCACGGAAGGCGATTCCGGCTCTCTACCGGCATGTGGAAGGCAATGTCCATGCCTCGCTGGACAGGGCGGTCAGCGGTAAGGTGCATATTACCGCTGACTCATGGTCCAGCAGGCATGGACAGGGACGTTACCTAAGTTTCACGGCGCATTGGGTGACTCTGCTGGCAGCTGGGAAGGATGCAGGACAAGGTGCAGTAGTGTTGGAGGTTGTTCCGCCACCACGCCTCCAAAATGCTGATTGTGACACACCTCTCTCCTCCACCCCCTCCTCTTCTTCTTCCTCCATGGCCTCTTCCTCGGAACCAGCGGTGCTCCGTAGTCGTTCAAGGGGCTACGCAAGTACGCAGGCCAAAAGATGCCATGCGGTGCTTGAGCTGGTGTGCTTGGGGGACAGGAGCCACACTGGGGCAGAGGTTCTGTCAGCTCTGCAGGGGCAGGTTCAGAGGTGGTTGACGCCACGCCAACTTAAGGCAGGAATGGTGGTTTGCGACAATGGCACCAACCTCCTCTCTGCCCTCCGACAGGGACAAATGACCCATGTGCCCTGTTTGGCTCACGTCCTTAACTTGGTGGTGCAGCAGTTCTTGGGCAGGTACCCGGGCTTACAGGATGTCCTGAGGCAGGCCAGGAAAGTCTGTGTGCATTTCCGCCGGTCATATAATGCCAGTGCTCGGCTGACGGACCTCCAAAAGGAGTTTAACCTGCCCAAGAACCGCCTAATCTGTGACATGCCCACCAGGTGGAACTCAACGTTGGCCATGCTGCAGCGGCTGCACACGCAGCAGAGGGCCATCAATGAGTACCTGTGCGACTATGGCACCAGGACAGGGTCAGGGGAGCTTGGTTTTTTTTCCCCACGCCAGTGGGCCATGATCAGGGATGCATGCACTGTCCTGTCACCATTCGAGGAGGCCACGAGGATGGTGAGCACTGACAGTGCATGCATCAGTGACACTGTCCCCCTTGTCCACCTGTTGGAGCACACGCTGCGTGGAATAATGGACAGGGCACTTGAGGCAGAACAGAGGCAGGAAGAGGAGGACTTCCTTAGCTCTCAAGGGCCCCTTTATCCAGACAGTGTTCCTGTGTGCCCGCCGATCACACAGGAAGAGGAGGAGGAGGAGGAGGAGGAAGATTGTGTCAGTATGGAGGTGGAGCATCAGCAGCAGTCTTTAAGGGATCAGTCCCAAGAAACACATGGACTTGTACGTGGCTGGGAGGAGGTGGCTGCGGACGTTGTCGTCCTTAGTGACCCAGAGGACTCCGGACCGAATGCCTCAGCAAACCTACGCTGCATGGCCTCCCTGATCCTGCAAAGCCTGCGTAAGGATCCTCGTATTCGTGGTATTAAGGAGAAGGACCAATACTGGCTGGCAACCCTCCTTGATCCACGTTACAAGGGTAAGGTTGCGAACCTTATCTTGCCATCGCAGAGGGAGCAGAGGATGAAACATCTTCGGGAGGCCTTGCAGAAAGGTCTGTGCAACGCGTTCCCAGAGACTGGGAGGTTACAAACTCCTGTTTCTGGACAACGTGTTGCTGAGGCTTCGGTCAGTCAAAGAAGGAGCGGTGGAGAAGGTGGCCGTCTGACCGATGCGTTCAGACAATTTTTTGGTCCGCAGCCCCAAGGTATGATCGGTTCCAGCAACCATCGCCAGCGTCTGTTTTACATGGTGCAGGAATACCTAGGGGCAAGATCAGACTTGGACACCTTTCCCACCGAAAATCCTCTGGGTTACTGGGTCTTGAGGATGGATCACTGGCCAGAGCTTGCACAGTATGCAATTGAGCTACTGGCCTGTCCTGCATCCAGCGTTCTTTCGGAACGCACATTCAGTGCTGCTGGAGGCGTGGTAACCGATCACAGGGTGCGTCTGTCCACCGACTCGGTCGATCGGCTGACCTTCATAAAAATGAATCAGTCTTGGATCACCACCAGCTACCAAGCACCTGATGCTGATGTAACCGAATAATTTTTTTTGAAATCTCAGATCCCTTCAAAGACTGCCTATGCTGATGCTGAGTGACTATCCCTGAGTAATTATCCTCTTCCTCCTCAATCATCACGCTGATAGCTTGTAAGAACATTTTTGGTTCTGGGCGCCACCACCAGTGCCTAAGGCACAATTTTTCAGCCCCTGTTTAACAGGGGCGTGTAATTACAATTTTTGATGTAATACTTTGCAGCAGGGCTCGTTCCTGCATTCCAACTAGAGTGTCTGTGAGGGGTTGCAGTGTTGTGGCACCAGCACCAGTGCCTAAGGCCTAATTTTTCAGCTCCTGTTCAACAGGGGCATGTAATTACAATTCTTGATCTAATATTTCACAGCAGGGCCCTGTGAGGGCTTACAGTGTTGTGGCCACAGCAACACCTAAGGCCCAAATTTCTGCTGAGTATATAGGGCAGGACCCTACTTTCAAACATCTAACTTACAAACGACTCCTACTTGCAAACGGAAGGAGACAACAGGAAGTGAGATGAAATCTACCCCTAGGAAGGGAAATTCTCTCCTGTAAGAGTTAATATGGGAAAACAATTTCTCCTTTCCACTGATGCTTTCCAATCCTTGTTCCACAAAAAAACCCAAATTTTCAAAAAACATTTTTCATTGGGACAAAAAGTGAGGTGAAATCTTCTGAAGAGGAGGAAAGACAGCAAAACAAATGTCACAGGGGTGATAACCCTTCCCTATGTTTTCCAAAAAGCTTAAAAAAGATTTTTTGGCTGGAGCTAAACACGTTAAAAATGTACCCGTTCAAAATTACAAAGAGATTCTACTTAACAACAAACCTACAGTCCCTGTCTTGTTTGCACCGCCTGTATACTGCTGTTCAGAGTATATAGGGCCTTTCCTTATTTTAATTTGGGTGCGGGGTTCCCCTTAATATCCATACAAGACCCAAAGGGCCTGGTAATGGACTGGGGGGGTACCCATGCCGTTTGTCTCACTGATTTTCATCCATATTGCCATGACCCGACATGACATTAAACCCGCAAGCAGTTTTAAATGAGATTTTTTCCTTTAAAAATGACATTTGGTGCAGGGACTGTTCTAAACACGGGAAACACGCGTCACTTTACAGGCATACTATAGACACCCCCCAGGTACGATATTTAAAGGAATATTTCACTTTTTTTTTTTACTTTAAGCATCATTAAAATCACTGCTCCCGAAAAAACGGCCGTTTTTAAAAGTTTTTTTTGCATTGATACATGTCCCCTGGGGTAGGACCCGGGTCCCCAAACCCTTTTTAGGACAATACCATGCAAATTAGCCTTTAGAATGAGCACTTTTGATTTCGAACGTTCGAGTCCCATAGACGTCAATGGGATTCTAACGTTCGTGCAAACTTTCGGTTCGTTCGCAGGTTCTGGTGCGAACCGAACCGGGGGTGTTCGGCTCATCCCTATTCACGACTTTGAGTGGTTAGGCCAGAATGATGCCTGCAGGTTTAGGTATCATCTTGGTATCATTCTTTTCAGACAGCGGTCAGCGTTCATGTAAAAGCAATCCTAGCGGCTAATTAGACTCTAGACTGCTTTTACAAGCAGTGGGAGGGAATGTCCCCCCCTCCCACCGTCTTCCATATTTTTCTCTGGCTCTCCTGTCCCAACAGGGAACCTGAGAATGCAGCCAGTGATTCGGCCAGCTGACCATAGAGCTGATCAGAGAGCAGAATGGCTCCAATCATCTCTATGGCCTAAGAAACCGGAAGCTACGAGCATTTCATGACTTAGATTTCGCCGGATGTAAACAACGCCATTGGGAAATTGGGAAAGCATTTTATCACATCGATCTTGGTGTGGTCAGATGCTTTGAGGGCAGAGGAGAGATCTAGGTTCTAATAGACCCCATTTTTTTAAAAAAAGAGTACCTGTCACTACCTATTGCTATCATAGGGGATATTTACATTCCCTGAGATAACAATAAAAATTATAAAAAAAAAAAAAAAATGAAAGGCACAGTTTAAAAATAAGATAAAAAAGCAAAAAAAATAATAAAGAAAAAAAAAAGCACCCCTGTCCCCCCCTGCTCTCGCGCAAAAGCGAACGCAAGCGTTGGTTTGGCGTCAAATGTAAACAGCAATTGCCCCATGCATGTGAGGTATCACCATGAAGGTCAGATCGAAGGCAGTAATTTTAGCAGTAGACCTCCTATGTAAATCTAAAGTGGTAACCTGTAAAGGCTTTTAAAGGCTTTTAAAAATGTATGTAGTTTGTCGCCACTGCATGTTTGTGCGCAATTTTAAAGCATGTCATGTTTGGTATCCATGTACTCGGCCTAAGATCATCTTTTTTATTTCATCAAACATTTGGGCAATATAGTGTGTTTTAGTGCATTAAAATTAAAAAAAATGTGTTTTTTCCCCAAAAAATACGTTTGAAAAATCGCTGCGCAAATACTGTGTGAAAAAAAAAATAAAACACCCACCATTTTAATCTGTAGGGCCTTTGCTTTAAAAAAATATATAATGTTTGGGGTTCAAAGTAATTTTCTTGCAAAAAAAAAAATTTTTTTCATGTAAACAAATAGTGTCAGAAAGGGCTTTGTCTTCAAGTGGTTAGAAGAGTGGGTTATGTGTGACATAAGCTTCTAAATGTTGTGCATAAAATGCCAGGACAGATCAAACCCCCCCAAATGACCCCATTTTGGAAAGTAGACACCCCAAGCTATTTTCTGAGAGGTATAGTGAGTATTTTGCAGACCTCACTTTTTGTCACAAAGTTTTGAAATTTGAAAAAAGAAAAAAAAATGTTTTTTCTTGTCTTTCTTCATTTTCAAAAACAAGTGAGAGCTGCAAAATACTCACCATGCCTCTCAGCAAATAGCTTGGGGTGTCTACTTTCCAAAATGGGGTCATTTGGGGGGGGGGGGGTTGTGCCATCTGGGCATTCCATGGCCTCCGAAACTGTGATAGGCAGTGAGGAGTGAAATCAAAAATTTACGCCCTTAGAAATCCTGAAGGCGGTGATTGGTTTTTGGGGCCCCGTACGCGGCTAGGCTCCCAAAAAGTCCCACACATGTGGTATCCACATACTCAGGAGAAGTAGCTAAATGTATTTTGGGGTGCAATTCCACATATGCCCATGGCCTGTGTGAGCAATATATCATTTAGTGACAACTTTGTGCAAAAAGAAAAAATTGTCACTTTCCCGCAACTTGTGTCAAAATATAAAATATTCCATGGACTCAACATGCTTCTCAACAAATAGCTTGGGGTGTCTACTTTCCAAAATGGGGTCATTTGGGGGAGTTTTGTGCCATCTGGGCATTTTATGGCCTTCAAAACTGTGATAGGTAGTGAGGAGTGAAATCAAAAATTTACGCTCTTAGAAATCCTGAAGGCGGTGATTGGTTTTCGGGGCCCCGTATGCGGCTAGGCTCCCAAAAAGTCCCACACATGTGGTATCCCCATACTCAGGAGAAGTAGCTAAATGTATTTTGGGGTGCAATTCCACATATGCCCATGGCCTGTGTGAGCAATATTTCATTTAGTGACAACTTTGTGCAAAAAAAATATTGTCACTTTCCCGCAACTTGTGTCAAAATATAAAATATTCCATGGACTCAACATGCCTCTCAACAAATAGCTTGCGGTGTCTACTTTCCAAAATGGGGTCATTTGGGGGAGTTTTGTGCCATCTGGGCACTTTATGGCCTTCAAAACAGTGATAGGTAGTGAGGAGTGAAATCAAAAATTTACGCTCTTAGAAATCCTGAAGGCGGTGATTGGTTTTCGGGGCCCCGTATGCGGCTAGGCTCCCAAAAAGTCCCACACATGTGGTATCCCCATACTCAGGAGAAGTAGCTAAATGTATTTTGGGGTGCAATTCCACATATGCCCATGGCCTGTGTGAGCAATATATCATTTAGTGACAACTTTGTGCAAAAAAAAAAAAATTGTCACTTTCCCGCAACTTGTGTCAAAATATAAAATATTCCATGGACTCAACATGCCTCTCAACAAATAGCTTGCAGTGTCTACTTTCCAAAATGGGGTCATTTGGGGGAGTTTTGTGCCATCTGGGCATTTTATGGCCTTCAAAACTGTGATAGGTAGTGAGGAGTGAAATCAAAAATTTACGCTCTTAGAAATCCTGAAGGCGGTGATTGGTTTTCGGGGCCCCGTATGCGGCTAGGCTCCCAAAAAGTCCCACACATGTGGTATCCCCATACTCAGGAGAAGTAGCTAAATGTATTTTGGGGTGCAATTCCACATATGCCCATGGCCTGTGTGAGCAATATATCATTTAGTGACAACTTTGTGCAAAAAAAAAATTGTCACTTTCCCGCAACTTGTGTCAAAATATAAAATATTCCATGGACTCAACATGCCTCTCAACAAATAGCTTGCGGTGTCTACTTTCCAAAATGGGGTCATTTGGGGGAGTTTTGTGCCATCTGGGCATTTTATGGCCTTCAAAACTGTGATAGGTAGTGAGGAGTGAAATCAAAAATTTACGCTCTTAGAAATCCTGAAGGCGGTGATTGGTTTTCGGGGCCCCGTATGCGGCTAGGCTCCCAAAAAGTCCCACACATGTGGTATCCCCATACTCAGGAGAAGTAGCTAAATGTATTTTGGCGTGCAATTCCACATATGCCCATGGCCTGTGTGAGCAATATATCATTTAGTGACAACTTTGTGCAAAAAAAAAAAAATTGTCACTTTCCCGCAACTTGTGTCAAAATATAAAATATTCCATGGACTCAACATGCCTCTCAACAAATAGCTTGCAGTGTCTACTTTCCAAAATGGGGTCATTTGGGGGAGTTTTGTGCCATCTGGGCATTTTATGGCCTTCAAAACTGTGATAGGTAGTGAGGAGTGAAATCAAAAATTTACGCTCTTAGAAATCCTGAAGGCGGTGATTGGTTTTCGGGGCCCCGTATGCGGCTAGGCTCCCAAAAAGTCCCACACATGTGGTATCCCCATACTCAGGAGAAGTAGCTAAATGTATTTTGGGGTGCAATTCCACATATGCCCATGGCCTGTGTGAGCAATATATCATTTAGTGACAACTTTGTGCAAAAAAAAAATTGTCACTTTCCCGCAACTTGTGTCAAAATATAAAATATTCCATGGACTCAACATGCCTCTCAACAAATAGCTTGCGGTGTCTACTTTCCAAAATGGGGTCATTTGGGGGAGTTTTGTGCCATCTGGGCATTTTATGGCCTTTAAAACTGTGATAGGTAGTGAGGAGTGAAATCAAAAATTTACGCCTAGAAATCCTGAAGGCGGTGATTGGTTTTCGGGGCCCCGTACGCGGCTAGGCTCCCAAAAAGTCCCACACATGTGGTATCCCCGTACTCAGGAGAAGCGGCTGAATGTATTTTGGGGTGCAATTCCACATATGCCCATGGCCTGTGTGAGCAATATATCATTTAGTGACAACTTTTTGTAATTTTTTTTTTGTCATTATTCAATCACTTGGGACAAAAAAAATAATATTCAATGGGCTCAACATGCCTCTCAGCAATTTCCTTGGGGTGTCTACTTTCCAAAATGGGGGTCATTTGGGGGGGTTTTGTACTGCCCTGCCATTTTAGCACCTCAAGAAATGACATAGGCAGTCATAAAACTAAAAGCTGTGTAAATTCCAGAAAATGTACCCTATTTTGTAGACGCTATAACTTTTGCGCAAACCAATAAATATATGCTTATTGACATTTTTTTTACCAAAGACATGTGGGCGGATACATTTTGGCCTAAATGTATGACTACAATTGAGTTTATTGGATTTTTTTTATAACTAAAAGTAGAAAATATCATTTTTTTTTCAAAATTTTCGGTCTTTTTCCGTTTATAGGGCAAAAAATAAAAACCGCAGAGGTGATCAAATACCATAAAAAGAAAGCTCTATTTGTGGGAAGAAAAGGACACAAATTTTGTTTGGGTACAGCATTGCATAACCGCGCAATTAGCAGTTAAAGCGACGCAGTGCCAAATTGTAAAAAGTGCTCTGGTCAGGAAGGGGGTAAATCCTTCCGGGGCTGAAGTGGTTAAAACTGCTCGCGGATGTAATGTATTGCCGAATCCCGGTAATATGCATACAAATTTTTAATAAAGGAATTGTCAAACACTGTCTCCTGTCATTTTTACTTTTTTGACACTTTTTTTGGTGAATGTGTAGGGGTACAATGTACCGGATACCCATTCACATAGGGGGGGCTGGGATCTGGGGGCTCCCTTGTTAAAGAGGGGTTCCAGATTCCGATAAGCCCCCCACCTGCAGACCCCTACAACCACCAGGCAAGGGTTGTGGGGAAGAGACAAGGTGTTTTGGGGGGAACCCGAAGCACCCTCCCCATGTTGAGGGCATGTGGCCTGGTACAGTTCAGGAGGGGGGCGTTCTCTCGCCCCCCCTTTTCCTGCAACCTGCCAGGTTGCGTGCTCAAATAAGGGTCTGGTATGGATTTTGGGGGACTCCCATGGCATTTTTTAAAAAAAAATTGGTGTGGAGTTCCCCTTAAAATCCATACCAGACCTGAAGGGCCTTTTTTTTTTAAATTTTGGCACAGGGTTCCCCTTAATATTCATACATGACCCAAAGGGTCTGGTAATGGACTGAGGGGGAACCTATACTGTTTTTTTCAATGATTTTTAACTGTATTGCTGGGATCCGACAATACATTACAGCCGTGAGCAGTTTTAAATGACATTTTTATCTTTAGAAATGTCATTTTGCTGTGGTACTGTTATAAACGCAGGAAAGATGTGCTACTTTACAGGCAGACTAAGGGGACCCCCCCCCCCGGCATGATATTTAAAGGAATATTTCATGTTTATTGTTTGACTTTAAGCATTAATAAAATCACTGCTCCTGAAAAAACGTTAGTTTTTAAAACTTTTTTTTTTGCATTGATACATGTCCCCTGGGGCAGGACCCGGGTCCCCAAACACTTTTCATGGCAATAACTTGCATATACGCCTTTAAAATTAGCACTTTTGATTTTCAGGTTTGTGTCCAATAGACTTTAACGGTGTTCGCGTGTTCACACAAATTTTTTACCTGTTCACATGTTCTGCTGCAAACTGAACCGTGGGTTTTCCGGCTAATCCCTATCCATTGCTAAGAGGTTTTTTTCTTAGAACTTCCAATCAAATGAAAATCTGCCTTGGATGGTTAAATGTAACTAGTGATAATGGAAACAGAAAAAGAGATTATATCAACCTGGGCTTATGGAAGTATGCTCCCAGTGGTTGTCTGGATTCTGGCTGCAGAAGATTACAATTGTACCAAATTATGGTACATTGAGTGAACATTTTGATTTCAGTACCGTTGCAGTATTTGCTGGTTAGCATTAGTATCACACTGATGGGTTTAACTGCCAGATATAGTTTTGTACAGCAGAAGTATAATTTGTTTATTTCAAACTCCATATTTCTATACCCAGCCAAAGCTCTACTCTTACTCCCCCCACCTTGCACACACACACACAACATTTTTTAATCCTCCTAAAATAGGGGTCTCCAAACTAAGGCCCATTGTGAGATTTTATTTAGCTGCAGCTAGGGTCAGTGGCAGATCCTCAGACACAGTACACAGACTTAAGATTCAAATTACTTGGTCTTCACCCCCCTTCCCCCAAAATATTCAGTGCAGATCTGATGGAGACTCCAATCTAATGCCGTGTACACACGGTCAAATATTCAGACGGAAAATGTTCGATGGGAGCTTGTTGTCAGAAATTCGGACCATGTGTAGGCTCCATTTCGATCGTGTTTACACAATTCTGACGCTCAAAGTTCCACACATGCTCGGAATCAAGCAGAAGAGCTGCACTGGCTATTGAACTTAATTTTTCTCGGCTCGTCGTACGTGTTGTACGTCACCGCGTCCTTGGCGATTGGAATTTTCGACAAGATTTGTGTGAGGGTGTGTATGCAAGACATGGATTTTGTTGTCGGAATGTGCAATCGCATGTACATGGCATAAGAGGGGACCCTAATGGGGATCCTAATGTAAGGTGAACTCTCAGGGATACACCGGTGTAAGAGAGGACTCTGATGATGAAACTAATGATTTACTCATCATGCTAGACACAAAAAGATACAAATATTATAATAAAACATATTTTTTTCAGCCCTCCCACTGAAAAAATGTGAGACCCTTTCTTCTAGTACACACTTAAACCCTGCAGTCCTCTATCTGGTCTAATGTCGTCATTAGTCCTTTTTCTTTCTGTTGTTGCAATAGAAAGTTTTTTTGGAGTGGTCAGTTGCTCACATAGTGTTATGCCGTGTACACACAGGCGGACTTTTCAGCATCAAACGTCCGACGGTCTTTCCGACGGACTTTCGACGGAGTACGACAGACTTTCGGATGACCGGACTTACCCACACACGAACGACTAAAGTCCGTTCGAAAGTTCGTTGGTATGAACGTGATGATGTACGAAGGGACTAGAATAAGGAAGTTCATAGCCAGTAGCCAATAGCTGCCTTTGCGTCCTTTTTTGTCCGTCGGACTAGCATACAGACGAACGGATTTTTCGACCGGACTCGAGTCCATCGGAAAGATTTGAAACATGTTCCAAATCTAAAGTCCGTCTGATTTTCGACAGAAAAAGTCCACTGAAGGTCCGATGAAGCCCACACACGGTCGGATTGTCCGACAGATTCGTTCCGTCGGACCAGTCCCGTCGAAAAGTCTGCCCGTGTGTACACGGCATTAGAGCATCGCTCAATCTAGGAGTACTGTCAGCTTAGGTTGGGAGATGATGCAACCTAAAGGTTGGGTCAAAGACAGTCTGGGCCTACAATAAGGGGATAGAATGAATACAGCCTGAGAGATGATATTTTAATGTGAATAAATACATATTTTGAGACAAGGAACTATTCAACTTTTACCAGTCCTACTGCAATGAAAGAGTGGTTCCTATGTTCTTCACTACCTGTCATCTTCCCTAAAGTCCTGACTGTCTGGATTGCGGATGCCGGATGAGAAGTGTGGCCTGGTTCATGGACCGGCTTTGTTGTCTATAACTACCTATTTTATCACCTGAAGCATTTCCCTGACATGTTTTTTCAGAAAGGTGGCTTTTTTTTACTTTTTGGTCCATATCCTTTAATCCTTTGGATCTTTTGGATTCATTGTATGATTACAAAGGCTTTCTGAAAAGAAGTCTCCACTTTTCCACTACTACTTTACTATCTTTTTCTTCTCTTCTGCCTGGGCCGTTTGGGGTATTCTCCCTTTGAATGCAGCTCTATCCATATGTAGCTCATAGGTGTCTCTGCATGGTCTTCTGATAAAGCAATCAAATTGCAAAATGCGCTGAGACCACTGCACCTCTTCTTCCACTACTGGCCCCATTTGTTACAATTTTACATTTTTAGTACTATGACTTATATTTACGTGATATGTTTTGTGTGTGGTTATACACCATATCTTATAACCTTATAACAATACAATATAATAAAATGTGCTTTTAAACATTTGTTTATCTCCTTTCTTTTTCTGGGGTTATGGCTGGCACAGTAAAGTCCATATATTCGCTTTTTTGTTCTATTTTCTGAATTAGGATGTGGTGCTTGCTATAGCAAACTGTGTTCTTTACTATTTTCCCAAATAAGAGGCAAAGGGGTTGTCGAATGTAAAAAATGTTATGGATACACATCTACTAATTAAGAACTTGGAAACACAATAAAAGTTAACTTTTAATATTACTGTTTGATTGGCTAATGTAAAAAAAAACACTAGAAAAGTAAATAATGACAAGTGACATTTTTGATTTCTAGTTAAGGATTGTTTTTCAGCTACACAACAATTCTAACAATTTTAAAAGTAGATTGTTCTGGGTGTAGATAAATAACTCTTATATGCTATTATTGCTGTCTATGACTCCATTACAGGGATTTCCCTGTGACAGCAAGACAAGAAATAAGAGGAACAGATGTTCCTGGGACAGGAAGACACAGACAGTAATAATAACTTGACAGAAGTTCTAGGCCTTAAGCTTTTACTGAAAAAAGTTTTTATTTGCAGATTGTGTGTACCAACCTTGCCATAACTTCCTGTCTTGGTATAGAACACATAGAATTTCTATCCCTTTAAGCGTTGTCCAAAACTAAAAATAAGTTTTGCCTAGAAACGGGCTTTAAAAGTATATGTAGATGCTTGGTCTGACAAAAGCTAAAATACTTTGTAGAATATTATAAAAATGTTCCATATGCAGACTTTTTACCTGTTCTAATCCTCAGGCGGCAGCTGACCTTCCATTTTATATATTTTTTTTTTCTTCTACAACACAGCCCAACAAGAGGCCTTCTTACTGCCCACAGCTCAGTTTGTACATTTGGCTCCAGATGGTGGACGCTGGCTGGGCAGGCAATGAAGCATCAATCCATAAATTGTAGCCAATCTGCTAAGCTTAACTGTTCCCAGCTACCTCACTTTCTAAGACACCAGGTGTGAGAGGCTGGCCATGCAGGGAATGAGTTGCCCGTGGACAATAGTTCGGAGGCAGCAGACACAGCTTGGCACATGAACGAGCTGATAATTGGTAATGAGAGATCGATTTGTACTCCCGGCAGAAAAATTGAACAGTTTATCACATTACTGGCTTACCTCCTCTAGTATAAAAGGCACAAAAGTGCCAAGAGCACTAAAATTATTGTGAATGGCAATACTGTCTATAGTCTACAAACCTAAGCATTTATAGTAAAAACTGTTTTCAGTAAAATAATAATTGTACTCAAAGTGTAGTACCTGTTTGATTACAGTACAAAATGTTGAATTGATATAATTTTTTTAATTTAGCAGGTCAGGCTGAAAACATTTTCAGCAAGTACAGAAAATATCAGTTTCACTTGCCAGAAATGCAGTGTCTGTATTACTTCTTGTGAATTGAAAAAAGGCACAAACCATTTACGAAAAATGAACAAAGGCACATATATTTGATGTCCAGCCTGGTGACAGCAATAACTCCCTCCATAGAAACAGTGGAGCAGTGGCATAGCCACCTAGGGACATGAAGTGTGTTATTCACAGAATCACCAGGTGAAAAATAAAGGTAGCAGCCTGAAAAAATAAATTTAATCAGGCATATTATCCTAGGACTGGTACTGTATGTTGCAATATATTATTTTTTTGTTTTTACATTTACAGAGACTTTATATACAAAAACCTTAAGCTTTAAAGTGACTATGTCATATCATGAGCTGTGAATGCTCATGCAGCTGGCATAGTGGTCCTAGAATTTGAGATCCCCGCTCTTCTCCCTCATCTTTCTGTAGTGTTTATGGGACTGATCAGAGCAATGCTCCATGGCAGCATTGACCAATTGGAATTGCTCTAAACTGTCCCAGAAGCCCTGTAGAAAGAAGAGGGAGGAGGTATGGGATTTCAACACCTCTGACCCATATACTTGCTGCCAGGGCATTGACAGCTCATTGCCCACAGAGGTTAGTACATCAGGGGCTGGGTGGTGGGGAGAGTGTAACGGTGCTAGTTCACCTTTTAATTTTTTCTGAAAAAGTAAACTTACACACTAAGTACTTTTAAGTCACAGATATTGAGAAAGCATGCTTCTTTCAATTAGTTTCAGAGTTCTTTATTTCAAGTTAGCCTAGTGCTTAGATCAAAAGGACCAACAATGCTTAGTTAGCATTGAAGTCAAAGCATCAGCATGACAGCCAGGGAACTAGTGTAGCCAAGTCCCAGGTCCCCTTTGGTCTAATGAGAACCTCCAGAGTTAGGGACAGCTGACATCCTTCTGTGTAGAGTGGGTTATGGGGCATGGTGGGTGCAATGCAAGGTAGATTCATGGGCGCCAGAAACTTCTTGAATGCAAAAGAGATGTATTGTCTCTTAAACAGAATTGTGGGAGAGAGGGTTTAGGGCCAGGACACCCTTAAGTGGTTGCAATGTTAATGGGCAGACTCTGAGACTTCTATAGGTAGACAGCCATACAGGGAAAGGCACCCAGCCGGACACCACATCTGCATGTGTAGACAAGCTGTCTCCTATAGCAACAATTTTGACCAGTTTCTAACACAAGTTACAGTAAACTCTTTCACTTCCTCTACAATCTCCTTCATGTAGATCTTCACTCAACTGAGCTCCCAGTCTCTCTCACTAGACTTGCTGTTCCACTGCCACTGGATCGCCTGAGCTCTTCCAATCTACTCACTCAGTATCTTCCTCAAGCATCCCCCTGGTCTGCTCGATCCCTGGCTTGGCACACAAGGCTGCTCTGCAAGCGTGACCTCCACTGGCTGGGTCCCTGGCTTGACACCTTGCTGGTTTCCCAAATCTTCACCGTCCCCGATTGGTGAGAACACTGCTCTGGTACTTGCTTCAGCTACTCACAGTGGTCCCTGGTAATAAGGTGGATAGACCTTTAGTGACGACAGCTTCCCCTCTACTTCCGACCACGACAGGTTCTCCGGTCGGTGCAACCATCACTTCTGGTTGGACTGCAAGCCGCAATCCCAACCCTACACTGCTCTCTTGCTTCTGGATAGGCCCTCAGACAGCCAGCAGCCAGATGTCCCCGGGTTAGACCTCAGTCTTTGGCCTAGCAGCCCGGAGCAGCACAACACACTTCCACCCAGACAGCCGTCCAGGTGGCACAGAAGCCCGATCACCTGACTCCACCCAAAAATATAGGATCTCCCGGCAGGTCAAGGGATTTAAGAAAACCCCTGCCTATTGCCTGAGATACCCCATATACTCCTAATCTGTCCTTGCATTGCCCCTGTCCTATCTAATGTCACCAGGTACCCAGCCACCTAGCAACAGAAGAGAGAATTGCAGCAATTCCAGACTTAGGCCCCTTTCACACGGACGGATAGAGGTGTGCTTTTAGCAGCTAAACGCAGACAATGCTTTACTATGACCCCATTCACACACTGCGTTTAGCTGCGGGCCCCCCCACCCCAAAGCACCTCGTCCCCATGTTGATGAGGACAAGGGCCTCTTCCCGACAACCCTGGCCGTTGGTTGTTGGGGTCTGCGGGCGGGGGGCTTATCGGAATCCGGGAGCCCCCTTTAATAAGTCCCGGGGCATGATGGGACTGTGACGACATAAGGGGCGGGGTCACCGGGTGACATCACCCAGTGGCCACGCCCCGTGCCTATATAATTGGTTGCAGACCTCGCTCACAACATTACAGTGAAAGGGAGCATCATGTCAACATCTCTGGAAGAGAAGAGGGAAGAAGACGTCTCAGAAGACCAGGCTCCTCCGCTAGCAAAAGAGCGGCAAAAAAGCAGAAGATAGCGGAGGAGCCCGGCAGAAGGATGAAGGCACCGGAGAAGAACCAGAGAGCGCGGAGACAACATCAGAGAGAGGGAGAAGAGGCCTGAGAGACCCCCGAAGTCGGCAGAAGACCCCCGAAGTTGGAAGAAGACCCCCGGAGCTGCCTAATAAATCACTTTAAAAACCTGTCTACTGTGTTTTTTTATTGACACTTCCCCCCCCCCGGTGAATAGGTAGGGGTACGATACTCATTTACCCCATACTCATTCACATAGTGTGGGGGGCCAGGATCTGGGGGCCCCCTTATTAAAGGGGGCTCCCAGGTTACGATAAGCCCCCCGCCCGCAGACCCCGACAACCAATGGCCAGGGTTGTCGGGAAGAGGCCCTTGTCCTCATCAACATGGGGACGAGGTGCTTTGTGAAGGGGGGCCCGCGGGGTGCCCCCTTTGCCCCAAAGCACGAACCCCCATGTTGAGGGCATGCGGCCTGGTATGGTTCAAGAGGGGGGGCGCTCGCTCGTCCCTACCCCCTTTCCCAACCAACCGGGCTGCGTGCTCTGATAAAGGTCTGGTGTTTAGAGGGGGACCCCAAGCCATTTTTCGGCTTAGGGGTTCCCCTCAAAATCCATACCAGACCGAAGTGCCGGTTATGCTATTGGAGGGGAACCCATGCCAGTTTTTTATTTAAAATTTGGCGTGGAGTTCCCCCTCAAGATTCATACCGAACAGTGCCTGGCATTGGCGGGGATCCAAGTCGGATCCCCGTTCAATACAAGTCGGTACCCTGTCGGGTTGCTATAGAAATGGCAAACCACAGCTAAACGCATCTGCGTGTAAACGCAACTGCGTGTAAACGCAGCTAATCGCACTGTACAAATGCAGCTGATCATAGTGCCCGGAGTCTTGAATCTCACAGAAAAAAACAAGCTTTTAACTGCGGCAGAATAGCCGTCTGTGTGAAAGGCGCCTAAAAGCACAATTCTATCCGTCCGTGTGAAAGGGGCCTTACATTTCATTAAGAAATTGAGATTTATATTGTGTTTGTGTGCACTAAAATTCATTAAAGTGTATTTTTTGTTTTTTGGAAATTTTGCGTTTAATAAATTGTGTGACATAAAAAAATTGCTACTGCTCGGGGCAAGTGGTTATTATTCACTTTGATTATCTGGTCATGTGCATATAAAATAAATAAATAGGGATTTTCTTTTCATGTGATTGAATAATTTAAGGGAATCTTCACACATTTTATTGTTAACATTCCCAATTCCTTTTGTAAATCAGCTTCTTTATATCTATTTTACGCCCATCCACACCAATCCAGTATTCCTTTTGTTTGCCTTTTTTGTGTCAGTTTATGTGTTCTAATCAGAATATATTGATCTGAGTAAACAGTCATATATAAGTACAACCTTTGAGCCCTGATTTACAGGCTCTTGCTTCATGGATATTTGTACTTAAGTGTAAGAGACTAGTATGTCTCTTTCTCCCTGGCCTATGCAGCAATACAATAAAGCAAAAAGTATACCTCTGTGTTATTAACCTGCTACCTTTCTTCCATTACTGTTTGGCGCGTGTGCTTATGTAAACCAAGTATCAAAGTCTGGAAACTAGGAATGAGCCGATTGCATCTTTGTTCTATTTGCAGGAGGTTTGGTAAAGTGTGCTGAAGCTCTGAACGTTAGCTTGAGCCAAATCTTTCAAGTAGAATTCCAGTTTAAACCTAACTGTTCTTAAAAATGCTCTCTCCCCCT
Source organism: Lithobates septentrionalis (assembly GCA_037952835.1). NCBI lineage: Eukaryota > Metazoa > Chordata > Amphibia > Anura > Ranidae > Lithobates > Lithobates septentrionalis. Next base: position 1,246,956 of record JBBDGP010000230.1, on the reverse strand, counting down.
TCTAAATCTTAGGCTGACTGATGTGTAAAAAAGATGTGTATACATATCTATTTACAGCCCGCTTCAGTCCAGTCCCGTGCTCAGCTGTGTCAGAGAGCGGCAGCTGTGGGGTATAGGGGAGAATGCTCAACAACTGCTAACAAATTCTGGGAGTGGTGACATCACCCATAGGCTGCCATGTCCCAGTCATTGTCGGCGCTCCCTTCTCTGCCCTGCAGCCACCGCTAGCTGGCAGCCGGGAGACGGATTGCGCAACCAGACCGGAGAGTCCTGAAAATAGGTAAGTTAATACATCTTTTTTATACAGGTTAGTCAGCATAGGAATTAGTAAGGGGGAGTAAGGGGGAGGGGGAGGATTAGAAAGAAGGGATTAGTAAGGGGAAAGGAACTTGTTTAACCACTAGCCAACCAGCTCACGCAGATATACTGCGGCAGGTCGGCTCTCCTGCTCGAACCGACGTACCTGTATGTTTGTCCTTGCAAGAAGAAGAGCGGGCGTCCACTGCGGGTGCACGCTACGGGCTGCAGGAGCATGCCCACGGGTCCTGTGGATCTCGATGTCCACCAGCGACCCGCATTCGTGGTGAGGAGAGGCAGAACATGGAACTGTATATGTAAACAAGGCGATTCCCCGTTCTGCCAGAAGACATGGCAGAGATCTACTGTTCCCAGTGGTTGGAAACAGTGATCTCTGTCATATTCCAGTAAGCCAATCCTCCCTATGTTAGAACATGCTGAGGGAACACACTTACCCCCTTAATTGCCCCATAGTGTTAACCCCTTCCCTGCCAGTAACATTTTTACATTGATCAGTGCATTTTTATAGCACTGATTAAAGTGGTTGTACACCTGTACAACCAGTTTTACTTACTGTACAGGTAAGCCTATATTAAGACTTACCTGTAGGTGCTTGAAATATCTCCTAAACCTCCATGGGACCAGTGAAGTTTAGGCTGGAATTCTAATTTAAGGCTGAGTTCACACTGCTGCGAATTGGATGCAGGTTTCACTGCATCCTATCCTCATAGCAGGAGATTGGGACCGGCTCTCTATGGAGCCGGTTCACACATCTCCGCAGCTGCTCCGGTGCAAATTGCATGGGAGTCCTGTGCGTCTTTTGGTTTGTTTCAGGTCCAAATTCAGCCAAAAATTTGGGCTGAAATCGGACCAATTTTGTTCTTGCTGGGAGAATTTCTTTGCCAGCAGCATAGGCGTAGGCAGGAGTGTATGCAGGCGGTGTGTCAGGTGTGCCTGGGCACACCCTAATCACTATTTGCGGTGCCAATTCCCCCTACTGCCCGTGTTCCCGCCCCTTGTTACTCTCGCCCTGCAGTGGTGCTAGCTTCCCTCCTCTCCTTCCCCCCCCCCCGGCTGCTGTGGGGGATGTTCCAGGATGGGGAGCGGGGAAAGGGGCTAGTAAATATTTAATATACCAGCACCTTCATTTTCTAAATGAACACACTCGCTCACTGTGTCCATTCATAACTGAATCAACTGTGTTTACTATGCTTCCGTTGGTGAATGAACAGGAATCCGCTCAGTAAAGACCAATTAATTCACAGTCCCGTGCAGCTGAGGCTGCATGTGTGAAGAGAAAGGCATGTGTGTTTGAGCTTTGGGGTGCACACCCTAATGCAGTAGGCTGTGCACATCTTTGGCAAACAGAACTTCATTGTTCACCTATAGAGAAAAGTGTGGGGTCAGATACACTTTTTATGTGCCATTGTAAGCTTTGGAGATGATCAAAGCAAGTACCAGCTCTCTTGTGAGTCATGCAAGGATTGGATCTACTACCCCACTGTTCTTTAAGACACATCTGTTTATGGAGTTGATTTAGATTTAGAAACCAATAAGCGTCCAGGTTGTTATTTTTTGTCCAAGCTTAATTGAGAAAGCTGAAGTTAGGAGCTGATTGGCTACAATGCACAACTGCAACAGATTTTGCACTCTCCAATTTTAGTATATCAACTTTGTTTTGCCCTGCCATTGTTTATGATTCTGTAAGATCAAATTTTGCCATTCTTGATCCAATCAAAAGTGCAGCTATGTTTTTATGCTATCAATAGCTATAAGGATATGTGTATCATACTGGATATAACAAATGTCACTGGAGAATGTATAGCCAGGAAACCTTTAGCTAATCCTCAAGCTGATTTGTCAAAGCAAATAGCAGAGGAGCTTCAACACAGACAAAAAAACACAATTTAGCATAGACACTGTTTGCACACTGGACTATTTGACAAAGTATATTGGAAAGATACCATATGTCTTCTGCAACCTTTTCTTATAATCTCCTCTTCTTAACAGAATGTTATTTTATTGAGTCACTAAACACAGCAGGCTGATGAAGATTCCACAGACACAGATTCTGAATGTACAATGTTCTGACTGCTATGAAGAACCATATACAGAGGGGAAAATAAATTTTTGATGCCCTGCAGATTTTGTAAGTTTGCCCACTTACAAAGAAATGAAGGGTCTATATTTTTTTTATCATAGGTGTATTTTAAATGATAGAGACAGAATATCAACCAAAATCCAGAAAAAACACGATACAAATGTTATAAACAAATGCTAAAAAGACCCATTCATAACCCATATTCAGTGTTCTGGCTGAGGGAAGACGGTTTTCATCCAAGATTTTACAACACATGGCCCAGTCCATTGGCCCCTCCATGCTGCATAGTCGGCCTGTACCTTTAGCAGAAAAACAGCCCCAAAGCATTATGTTTCCACCTCCGTGTTTGACTGCAGGGATTGTGTTCTTAGCGTCATAGTCAGCATTTTTCTTCCCCCAAACATGGCAAGTCCCCCTCCTCAAGAAGGCACATGTACAGTCATGCCAATGAACATCTAAATGAATCAGAGAAGGATTGGGCGAATATACTGTGGTCAGATGAGACCAAAATTGAGCTTTTTGGCATTAACTCAACTCGCCGTGTTTGGAGGATAAAAAATGCTGACTATAACCCTAAGAACACCATCCCCACAGTCAAGCACGGAGGTGGAAACATGATGCTTTGGGGCCGTTTCTCTGCTAAAGTTACATGCAGACTTTGCCAAATTGAGGGGCCAATGGACGGGGCCATGTATTGTCCAATCTTGGATGAGAACCTTCTTCCCTCAGCCAGAACACTGAAGATGGGTCGTGGATAGATCTTCCAGCATGACAATGACCCAAAACATACCACCAAGGCAACAAAGGAGTGACTCAAGAAGAAGCATATTATGGTCATGGAGTGGCCTAGTCAGTCCCCAGACCTTAATCCTATAGAAAATTAATGGTAGGAGCTGAAACTTTGAGTTGCCAAGAGGCAGCCAAGAAACCTTAAGCATTTAGAGAAGATCTGTAAGGAAAAGTGGACCAAAATCCCTCCTGAGATGTGTGCAAACCTGGTCACCAACTAGAAGAAACATCTTACCTCTGTACTTGCCAACAAGGGTTACTCCACCAAGTACTAAGTAATGTTTTGCTTGGGGATCAAATACTTATTTTACTCACTGAACTGCAACTTAATTTATAGCATTTGTTTTATGTGTTTTTTCTGGATTTTTGGTTGATATTCTGTCTCTATCATTTAACCACTTGCCGACCAGCCGCCGCAGTTGTACTGCGGCAACATGGCTCGGCTGCGCGAATCGCCGTTATGTTACGCCGCTCACTCTGGTGGCCTGCAGCTCGCCCCCCCGAGCCGATGCGAGTGCCCAGCGGTCGCGATCGCTCATAACACGGTGAGAACCGGGATCTCTGTGTGTAAACACAGAGATCCCGGTTCTCTGAGGGGAGAAGTGACAGATCGTCTGTTCATATAAAGTATGAACAGCGATCTGTAATCTCCCCAAGTCAGTCCCCTCCCCCCCTCAGTTAGAACACACACTAGGGAACACAAATAACCCCTTGATCTAGTGTTAACCCCTACACTGCCAGTGACATTTTTACAGTAATCAATGCATTTGTATAGCATTGATTGCTGTATTAATACCAATGGTCCCAAAAATGTGTCAAAATTGTCCAATGTGTCCACCACAATGTTGCAGTCATGATAAAAAGCGCAGATCACAGCCATTACTAGTAAAAAAAAAAAAAATAATAATAATAAAAATGCTATAAATCTACCCCCTATTTTGTAAACGCTATAACTTTTACGCAAACCAATCAATATACGCTTATTGCAATTTTTTTTTTACCAAAAATATGTAGAAGAATACATATCAGCCTAAACTGAGGAAATTTTTTTTTTTATATATATTTTTGGAGGAGATTTATTATAGCAAAAAGTTAAAAATAATTAGTTTTTTTCAAAATTGTCGCTCCTTTTTTTGTTTATAGCACAAAAAATAAAAACCGCAGAGGTGATCAAATACCACCAAAAGAAAGTTCTATTTGTGGGAAAAAAAGGACGTCAATTTTGTTTGGGTGCAACGTCGCACGACCGGGCAATTGTCAGTTAAAGCGACACAGTGCCGGCCGAATCGCAAAATGTGCTCTGGTCAGGAAGGGGGTAAAATCTTCTGGGACTGAAGCGTTTAAAATGCACCTATTATAAAAGTTATAGACCCTTTATTCCTTTGTAAGTGGGCAAACTTACAAAATCTGCAGGGGATCAAATAATTTTTTTCCGCACTGTATAAAGCTCTCAACCCAAATATTATACATTTCTTAAAGCTAATAGAAACATTTCCATCTAACCCAATCATTGTTTCATAAAGCTTCAACAACTTGGAATTTGACAGAATGGTATCACTGTATACTAGACACATTTATGTGCAACTCAATCTTATCAGTCTACAATTATTATTATTATTATACAGGATTTATATAGCGCCAATAGTTTGCGCAGCGCTTAACAAAATAAAGGCAGACATTACATTTACATTACAATTTGGTACAAGAGGAATCAGAGGGCCCTGCTTGTTCGAGCTTACAATCTAAAAAAGGGAGGGTCAATTGATACAAAAGGTAATAGCTGTGGGGGATGAGCTGATGGAGGAAGTAAAACAGTTTATTAGTTAGAAACAGAATAGGCTTCTTAAAAAAGAAGGGTTTTCAGGGATCGTCTAAAGATAGATAGATTAGGGGACAGTGGGACAGATTGGGGTAGGGAGTTCCAAAGGATGGGAGAAGCTCTGGAGAAATCCTGGAGGCGAGCATGGGAGGAGGTGACAAGGGAGCTAGAGAGCAGGAGGTCTTAGGAGAATCTAAGAGAGCGGCTTGGTTGGTATTTTGTGACTAGGTTGGTGATGTAGCTGGGGGCAGAGTTATGGATGGCTTTGTAAATTATTGTTAGTACTTTGAATTTTATTTGTTGGGTGAGTGGAAGCCAGTGAATTGGCAGAGAGGGGTGGAGGACACTGAATGGTTGGTAAGGTGGATGAGTCTTGCAGCAGCATTCATTATGGACTGAAGGAGGGGATAGTCTTTGTAAAGGTCATCTAATGAGGAGGGAGTTCCAGTAGTTGAGGCGAGAGATAACCAGGGAGTGAATTAGAAGCTTGGTGGTGTCATTAGTTAAAAAGGGGAGTATTCTGGGAATGTTGCGGAGGCTAAGGCGGCATGATTTGGACAGGGATTTGATGTGGACCTAAAAAGGACAGTTCAGAGTCTAAGGTTACACCTAGCACCCTGCCATGTGGGGATGGACTGATAGATGTGCCATTAATCTTAACAGAGAAGTCAGGGGAAGGGACACGTGGGGGAGGAAATATTAAGAGCTTGGTTTTAGATACAAATCAGGATGTTACGTGTAGCCAGCTTTGCTGTTCTATTAAATGCAGAAATCAATAGTTCACTAAAATCATAAATTAGAGTATAATATACATATTATGCTATTGACAGAGGTAAGCCTTTATAACCTACTGCACTGAAAAGGAACCTTCTGGATGGATGATTTCTACTTACTGTATGCTTTTTTTGTTTTTTTCGTATAATGAACTCCATATATATGTATCTCATCCACTAGCACCTGCTTCTCTGGTAAAGACGCAAAGATTTAATTTTCTTTTATCTACATTGTTTTCTTTTATAGCATAAATAATGTACTGTTTGACATGCTAAACATTTTGTCATTTGCTATAATTTCTCTACTTGATGTACAGCTACTACTGACTTTCAAGTTGCCAATATTATGCCCCTATCTGTATATTTGATTGCAGTTGCACACTGTATTCTTTAAAACTTTTCAATAAAAATGTATTCAAAGAGAAAAGGAACCTTCCACGTAACATATAGGTAAAGTCGATCCAGGGAATATCCAATTGCCTCTCGGGATCAGGAAATAATTTTTTCCCCTGCTGGAGCGAGTTGTTTCATGCTTTGCTGGGAGTTTTTGCCTTCCTCTGGATCAACCAGTGGCTGCTGGTGCTCAACATTTTTGGGGGGCGCAATCAAACTGAAAAATACTAAACCCCCCATCAATTGCAGCCTCACTGTGCCCATCAAATGCAGCCACTGTGCCCATCATATGCAGCCACTGTGCCCATCATATGCAGCCACTGTGCCCATCATATGTAGGCAGCAGCTCCTCTCAGTGCACCAGAGCGGCAACGACATCTGCTCCAATGTGTGTCTCCTCTGCTCCTCTTTATGAGGGCCAGGCATCCAATAGGGTGGCTTGGCGCTTTGGCCAATCAGGAAACAGGTCTGATGCCCTGCCTCCTGATTGGCGGGGAGAAAGGTTAGTGTAAAAATAGCGAAAATTAATTTGCTATAGTCACACAATAGGGTGGGATCGGGGTGCAGAGAGTGCCCACCCTATTTTGAAGCCTATTAGAGCCTCTGGCTCTAATCCGGTACTTCAAAAAGTACCACCCCCTCCCACCCCCTCCCTCCATAGGAATCCATGAGTCCAGTGTCCTGAAAGGGGCCAGGCGCATGGATGAGGGGGCGACGTCCGTGCGCCCACAGTGCACGGGCCGTCACTGGGATCAACTATGGGTATAGGATTGTGTATATAGGATTGTAGACATGTTTTTCCCCCTTTGGTTGAACTAGATAGACTTGTGTCTTTTTTCAACCAGACTAACTATGTAACTACTGTATATGAGAGCCTATGTTGCCGAATGAAAATGATTGTCTCTTTTTTTTTCTATAAAAGTAAAAAACATGTCATACTTACCTGCTCTGTTGCAATGGATTTGCACAGAGCAGCCCAGATCCTCCTCTTCCTCAGGTCCCTCTTCTGTGCTCCTGGCTCCTCCCTCCTGTTGAGTGCCCCCACCTCAAGCAGCTTGCTATGGGGGCACCCGAGCCGAGCTGCAGCTCCGTGTGTCCATTCAGACACAGAGCTGCGGTTCGGCCCCGTCCCCTCTCTCTCCTGATTGGCTAACTGACTTTGATTGACAGCAGTGGGAGCCAATAGCACCGTTGCTTTGTCTCAGCCAATCAGGGGGGAATGTCCTGGAAAACCTTCTGACTTTACAATCCCTTTAATTTTCCATGTAAGCTCTGGGAGATTAGAACAACTCATTTTCATATGTTCATATTTAGCAAAGTCTGGGATGGTGCATAAATCATAAAGTTTATTTATTTTATTTTAATATGATTTCTCTGTAATCCTCCCAACAATTTCTTATGCACCTCACCAGGAGTATGCTGGAAGTGTAGTTTCTCAATCACCCATCACATTCAAGTGTCCAAGGCAGTTTTGAATTGGACTAGTGGTTGTTGCGAACCTATTGGTACTGGCTTTTTCCACATGAGACTTTGAGGCTGCAGTGGATGTATTTGTGAATACTTCCAAAGAACATGTGTACATATAACCCACCATGTTATTAACAAAAGGTATATAGGTAGATTTATGCCCTACAGCAATGCCTGGATGAAAACTGAAATATTAAGCACATTTAGCATAGACAATGTTTGCACAATGGACCATTTGATAAAGTATATTGGAAAGGCACCATATGCCTTCTATTACCTTTTCTTACAATCTTCATGCTCCCTGCATGCATTTCAAGACTTCCATTTTTTAAAACTGAGTTTCCCTTTAAGTCGTGCTTTTCTTTTAGTTGATTTGGGTTTCGTACGTGACATTCTTGTATAGGGTTGAAATGCTCAGACTTCTGACTGTTCTTTTTCAGCCTACATGCACACCCACTGTTCAGCACATGTGGGAAAAGCTTCCATATATCTTATGGCATGGGCTTCTCTTTGTGCTATTATCATTAGAAAACCTCTGACACTTCATATACAATACTTATTGAATCAAGGTTCTGATGACACCTGATTTGACACACTACATCACATTTGTCCCAATTATGCAGGGGTGATTCATAATGAAGAAGAAGTGCAAGGGTAGCTATAAACTCCACAGACAGCTAAATGATCCTGTTTGAAAGAGTGGTTGAGTACAGTTTAAAGTGACCCTGTCACCAACTTAAAAAATGCAGGTATGAGAACATAAAAATCAATTATTTTGGATGCTTACTTGCAGTGTTTTCCTTGAACATCATAGTTCTCTCCTGCTCTGGGAATGTCTAGTTTCTGTATGTGAAGGTCCAGCTACTCTGCAGCTCCACTCACTTCAATAAATAACCTTTTAGGAAGTCAATTAGGTAAGGAACTGAACACAAATTGCAACCTCCTCAACCTATAAAAGAATAGGGTTCACATGGAAGGGCATTGCACAGAGCAAACAAAAAAAAACCGCTAGCACACTTACCAGCTAGCCAGTAAAAATACTGCCTTGTCAATGCCCTCTGTGTAGTGTATTCCTAACTCTGATCTATGACATCCTTCATGTTGGTGCATATATAGCAATGGATAAATTAAAGTTATATTAACCACTTCAGCCTCGGAAGATTTTACCCCCTTCCTGACCAGAGCACTTTTTGCGATACGGCATTACGTCGCTTTAACTGACAATTGCGCGGTCGTGCGACGTTGCACCCAAACAAAATTGACGTCCTTTTTTTCCCACAAATAGAGCTTTCTTTTGGAGGTATTTGATCACCTCTGCGTTTTTTTATTTTTTGCACTATAAACAAAAAAAGAGCGACAATTTAAAAAAAAAAATGCTTTTTTTTAACTTATTGCTATAACAAATATCCCCTTAAAATATATATAAAAAAAAAATTTTTCCTCAGTTTAGGCCGAAATCTATTCTTCTACATATTTTTGGGAAAAAAAAAATCGCAATAGGCGTATATTGATTCTTTGCGCAAAAGTTATCGTGTCTATAAAATAGGGGATAGTTTTATGCCTTTTTTATTATTAATTTTTTTTTTACTAGTAATGGCGGCGATCTGCGATTTTTTCAGGACTGCGACATTATGGCAGACATGTCGGACAATTTTGACACATTTTTGGGACCTTTGGCATTTTTACAGCGATCAATGCTATAAAATTGAATTGATTACTGTAAAGATGTCACTGGCAGTGAAGGGGTTAACCACTAGGAAGCAGTGAAGGGGTTAATTGTGTTCCCTAGTGTGTGTTCTAACTGAAGGGGGGATGGGACTGTGCAGGGGAGATGGCAGATCTCAGATGTCTGTTCTCCCTTCAGAGAAACGGAAACTGTGTTTACACACACAGATCCCGGTTCTCATTGTGCCCCGAGAGATCGCCGGAAGCCCGGCGGTGATCGCGACCGCTGGGCACTCGAATCGGCTCCGTGGGTGATCAGGGGGCACAGTGGCCGTCTATGTTACCGACATACGACGTAACATGATGCCGATTCATGCAGCCGAGCCATGTTGCCGCAGTACAACTGTGACGGCTGGTCGGCATGCAGTTAAAGGCTTTCTTTTTTGAAAGAAAAAAAAATGTCATACTTTCCTGCTCTGTGCAGTGGTTTTACACAGAGCAGCCCCGATCCTCCTCTTCTCGGTTCCCTCGCTGGTGCTCTTGGCCCCTCCCTCCTGCTGAGTGCCCCAGAGCAAGCAGCTTGCAATAGGGAAATCCAAGCAGGCTCATTCTCGAACTGCGGCTCCCCGTGTCCATTCACACACAGAGTTGTGGCTCAGCCGCACCCCCTCTCTCTCCTCATTGGCTTACTGGCTGTCTCAGCCAATGAGGAGGAAGAGTCCCTGGAGAGCTGAGGCTCTAATGCACATCGCTGGATCAAGATGGGACTTGGGCAAGTATTGGGGGGCTGGGGGGGACTGCTGCACAGACAAGGTTTCTTACCTTCATGCATAAAATGCATGAAGGTAAAAAACACTGAGCCTTTAAAACCACTTTAAGAGCCAGTATGCCTGGAGGCAGCCCATTCCTCCTTACACAAGAAGCTCAGCATGATATTTGTGTATAGAATTGAAGTGCCTAGACATAGGCTTCTAACTACAGGCCCCACTTTTAAGTACACAATGGGGTTTATTTACTAAAGCTGAAAAGTGCATAATCAGGCTCACTTCTGCATAGAAACCAATGAGCTTCTAACCCCAGCTCGTTCAATTAAGCTTTGGTAATAAAACCCAGAAGCTCATCAGTTTCTATGCAGAAGTGAGCCTGATTTTTCACTTTCCAGCTTTAGTAAATAAACCCCATTGTGTACTTAAAAGTGGGGTATGCCTGTATTCTTTTTCAGCCTACGTGTATACACATTGTTTGGCAAAACTTCCATATACACTGTGTTATGTTTGTAGTGTCTTATCTACGGCAACTTGTCTTGGTGCTATTATCATAAGAAATCAACAGGAAATCCTCTGACATTTCACATACTGATTGACTCAAGATTCTGCTGACACACTCCATCACTAGGGATGAGCCGAACACCCCCCCCGGTTCGGTTCGCACCAGACCGAAAGTTCGCACGAACGTTAGAACCCCATTGACGTCTATGGGACTCGAACGTTCGAAATCAAAAGTGCTCATTTTAAAGGCTAATTTGCATGGTATTGTCCTAAAAAGGGTTTGGGGACCCGGGTCCTACCCCAGGGGACATGTATCAATGCAAAAAAAACTTTTAAAAACGGCCGTTTTTTCGGGAGCAGTGATTTTAATGATGCTTAAAGTAAAAAAAAAAAAAAGTGAAATATTCCTTTAAATATCGTACCTGGGGGGTGTCTATAGTATGCCTGTAAAGTGACGCGTGTTTCCCATGTTTAGAACAGTCCCTGCACCAAATGTCATTTTTAAAGGAAAAAATCTCATTTAAAACTGCTTGCGGGTTTAATGTCATGTCGGGTCATGGCAATATGGATGAAAATCAGTGAGACAAACGGCATGGGTACCCCCCAGTCCATTACCAGGCCCTTTGGGTCTTGTATGGATATTAAGGGGAACCCCGCACCCAAATTAAAATAAGGAAAGGTGTGGGGCCACCAGGCCCTATATACTCTGAACAGCAGTATACAGGCGGTGCAAACAAGACAGGGACTGTAGGTTTGTTGTTAAGTAGAATCTCTTTGTAATTTTGAACATTTTTAACGTGTTTAGCTCCAGCCAAAAAATCTTTTTTAAGCTTTTTGGAAAACATAGGGAAGGGTTATCACCCCTGTGACATTTGTTTTGCTGTCTTTCCTCCTCTTCAGAAGATTTCACCTCACTTTTTTATCCCAATGAAAAATGTTTTTTGAAAATTTGGGTTTTTTTGTGGAACAAGGATTGGAAAGCATCAGTGGAAAGGAGAAATTGTTTTCCCATATTAACTCTTACAGGAGAGAATTTCCCTTCCTAGGGGTAAATTTCATCTCACTTCCTGTTGTCTCCTTCCGTTTGCAAGTAGGAGTCGTTTTTAAGTTAGATGTTTGAAAGTAGGGTCCTGCCCTATATACTCAGCAGAAATTTGGGCCTTAGGTGTTGCTGTGGCCACAACACTGTAAGCCCTCACAGGGCCCTGCTGTGAAATATTAGATCAAGAATTGTAATTACATGCCCCTGTTGAACAGGAGCTGAAAAATTAGGCCTTAGGCACTGGTGCTGGTGCCACAACACTGCAACCCCTCACAGACACTCTAGTTGGAACGCAGGAACGAGCCCTGCTGCAAAGTATTGCTTCAAAAATTGTAATTACACGCCCCTGTTAGACAGGGGCAGAAAAAGTGGGCCTTAGGCACTGGTGCTGGTGCCAGAACACTGCAACCCCTCACAGACACTCTAGTTGGAACACAGGAACGAGCCCTGCTGCAAAGTATTGCATCAAAAATTGTAATTACACACCCCTGTTAGACAGGGGCAGAAAAATTGGGCCTTAGGCACTGGTGCTGGTGCCACAACACTGCAACCCCTCACAGACACTCTAGTTGGAATGCAGGAACGAGCCCTGCTGCAAAGTATTACATCAAAAATTGTAATTACACGCCCCTGTTAAACAGGGGCTGAAAAATTGTGCCTTAGGCACTGGTGGTGGCGCCCAGAACCAAAAATGTTCTTACAAGCTATCAGCGTGATGATTGAGGAGGAAGAGGATAATTACTCAGGGATAGTCACTCAGCATCAGCATAGGCAGTCTTTGAAGGGATCTGAGATTTCAAAAAAAATTATTCGGTTACATCAGCATCAGGTACTTGGTAGCTGGTGGTGATCCAAGACTGATTCATTTTTATGAAGGTCAGCCGATCGACCGAGTCGGTGGACAGACGCACCCTGTGATCGGTTACCACGCCTCCAGCAGCACTGAATGTGCGTTCCGAAAGAACGCTGGATGCAGGACAGGCCAGTAGCTCAATTGCATACTGTGCAAGCTCTGGCCAGTGATCCATCCTCAAGACCGAGTAACCCAGAGGATTTTCGGTGGGAAAGGTGTCCAAGTCTGATCTTGCCCCTAGGTATTCCTGCACCATGTAAAACAGACGCTGGCGATGGTTGCTGGAACCGATCATACCTTGGGGCTGCGGACCAAAAAATTGTCTGAACGCATCGGTCAGACGGCCACCTTCTCCACCGCTCCCTCTTTGACTGACCGAAGCCTCAGCAACACATTGTCCAGAAACAGGAGTTTGTAACCTCCCAGTCTCTGGGAACGCGTTGCACAGACCTTTCTGCAAGGCCTCCCGAAGATGTTTCATCCTCTGCTCCCTCTGCGATGGCAAGATAAGGTCCGCAACCTTACCCTTGTAACGTGGATCAAGGAGGGTTGCCAGCCAGTATTGGTCCTTCTCCTTGATACCACGAATACGAGGATCCTTACGCAGGCTTTGCAGGATCAGGGAGGCCATGCAGCGTAGGTTTGCTGAGGCATTCGGTCCGGAGTCCTCTGGGTCACTAAGGACAACAACGTCCGCAGCCACCTCCTCCCAGCCACGTACAAGTCCATGTGTTCCTTGGGACTGATCCCTTAAAGACTGCTGCTGATGCTGAGTGCCAGGCTCCACCTCCACTCCAAACTGACACAATCTTCCTCCTCCTCCTCCTCCTCCTCGTCCTCTTCCTGTGTGATCGGCGGGCACGCAGGAACACTGTCTGGATAAAGGGGGCCTTGAGAGCTAAGGAAGTCCTCCTCTTCCTGCCTCTGTTCTGCCTCAAGTGCCCTGTCCATTATTCCACGCAGCGTGTGCTCCAACAGGTGGACAAGGGGGACAGTGTCACTGATGCATGCACTGTCAGTGCTCACCATCCTCGTGGCCTCCTCGAATGGTGACAGGACAGTGCATGCATCCCTGATCATGGCCCACTGGCGTGGGGAAAAAAAACCAAGCTCCCCTGACCCTGTCCTGGTGCCATAGTCGCACAGGTACTCATTGATGGCCCTCTGCTGCGTGTGCAGCCGCTGCAGCATGGCCAACGTTGAGTTCCACCTGGTGGGCATGTCACAGATTAGGCGGTTCTTGGGCAGGTTAAACTCCTTTTGGAGGTCCGTCAGCCGAGCACTGGCATTATATGATCGGCGGAAATGCACACAGACTTTCCTGGCCTGCCTCAGGACATCCTGTAAGCCCGGGTACCTGCCCAAGAACCGCTGCACCACCAAGTTAAGGACGTGAGCCAAACAGGGCACATGGGTCATTTGTCCCTGTCGGAGGGCAGAGAGGAGGTTGGTGCCATTGTCGCAAACCACCATTCCTGCCTTAAGTTGGCGTGGCGTCAACCACCTCTGAACCTGCCCCTGCAGAGCTGACAGAACCTCTGCCCCAGTGTGGCTCCTGTCCCCCAAGCACACCAGCTCAAGCACCGCATGGCATCTTTTGGCCTGCGTACTTGCGTAGCCCCTTGAACGCCTACGGAGCACTGCTGGTTCCGAGGAAGAGGCCATGGAGGAAGAAGAAGAGGAGGGGGTGGAGGAGAGAGGTGTGTCACAATCAGCATTTTGGAGGCGTGGTGGCGGAACAACCTCCAACACTACTGCACCTTGTCCTGCATCCTTCCCAGCTGCCAGCAGAGTCACCCAATGCGCCGTGAAACTTAGGGAACGTCCCTGTCCATGCCTGCTGGACCATGAGTCAGCGGTAATATGCACCTTACCGCTGACCGCCCTGTCCAGCGAGGCATGGACATTGCCTTCCACATGCCGGTAGAGAGCCGGAATCGCCTTCCGTGAGAAAAAGTGGCGTTTGGGTACCTGCCACTGAGGAACCGCACATTCCACAAACTCACGGAAGGGGGCAGAGTCTACCAACTGAAAAGGCAGCAGTTGAAGTGCTAGCAATTTTGCCAAGCTAGCATTCAACCGCTGGGCATGTGGATGGCTGGGAGCAAACTTCTTTCGGCGGTGCAGCAGCTGGGGCAGGGAAATTTGCCTGGTACAATCTGACGTCGGTGTACCAAAAGCAGATTGCCCACAAGTACTTGGCTGTGACACACCTAATTCTACACCTTCATTCCTCTCACTGCAGGTCTCAGAGAGGACTGAAGGTCTAGTGGGGTTGGAAATCTCAGCTGATGAGGAGCAAGGAGAGATCCTCTTTGTTCTTTGGTGTGGGTCTTTTAGATACGCTTGCCAACGAACTGCATGGCAGGTCAACATATGTCTGGTCAAGCATGTGGTACCCAAGCGGGAGATGTTTTGGCCACGCGAGATACGCTTGAGACATATGTTGCAAATAGCAGCGGTGCGATCTGATGCACTCGTCTCAAAAAAGGCCCACACCAAAGAACTTTTTGAATAATGCGCAGAGACTGCAGCGCCCTGCACATGTGGAGCTTTGGGGTGTGATGCAGTCAATGTGCTGCCCTTAGGCTGGCCCCTGGAGGGCATCCTGCCTCGTTGGTGATGTGCCGCCTCCTCCTCCTCCTCCTCCTCCTCTCTCCTATCAGGCACCCACGTTGAGTCAGTGACCTCATCATCCCCTCCCTCCTCATCACTGGAGCAAACCTGGCAGTATGCTGCAGCAGGGGGAGCATGACTGCCAGATTGCTGTCCTTCTTGGGCACCCCCTCTGTCCGTGCTCATGTTACTGCCTTCATCGAGCTCAGTATCATCATCAGAGCCTTCCAAACGCTGGGCATCCTCCTGGAGCATGTACCCAACACTGTGGTCAAACAGTTCGAGGGAATCCTCAGGAGGACATGGTGGAGCTAGGGAAGGAGTCACTGATGACATTGAGCTGAGGGAAGAGGCCGCTGCTTTGCCAGACAAAGCACCCTGGGCATGGGTGAGAGAGGATGAGGAGGATGAGGACGGCTTGGTCATCCACTCGACCAAGTCTTCCGCATGTTGCGGCTCAACACGGCCAGCTGCCGAAAAAAAGGCCAAGCGTGTCCCATGGCCACGTGCTGATGAGGATGCACCATCTCCACGACCAGCACTAGACACAGAGCCTGCTTGCCCTCTCTTATTGGCTTGTGACTGTCTGCCTCTCCTTCTTGGCCTTCCAGACATACTAATGGCCTGTAGCTGCACTAAGCTGGGATAGAACACCTGTAATTTTCTTCAGGTAGCTTTATATACTGTAACCAGACAAGCCTGCCTGTCAGTAGGAAGATAACAGGAACGGATCTAGCTGAACACTGTGAGCAGGACGCACTGTACTAAATGTAAATAGTCTAGCTGCCTGACCGTGGTACTAATAGGATCAAATAGAACACCTGTAATTTTCTTCAGGTAGCTTTATATACTGTAACCAGACAAGCCTGCCTGTCAGTAGGAAGATAACAGGAACGGATCTAGCTGAACACTGTGAGCAGGACGCACTGCACTAAATGTAAATAGTCTAGCTGCCTGACCGTGGTACTAATAGGATCAAATAGAACACCTGTAATTTTCTTCAGGTAGCTTTATATACTGTAACCAGACAAGCCTGCCTGTCAGTAGGAAGATAACAGGAACGGATCTAGCTGAACACTGTGAGCAGGACGCACTGCACTCAATGTAAATAGTCTAGAAGATAACAGGAACGGATCTAGCTGAACACTGTGAGCAGGATGCACTGCACTAAATGTAAATAGTCTAGAAGATAACAGGAACGGATCTAGCTGAACACTGTGAGCAGGACGCACTGCACTAAATGTAAATAGCAGGAACGGATCTAGCTGAACACTGTGAGCAGGACGCACTGCACTAAATGTAAATAGCAGGAACGGATCTAGCTGAACACTGTGAGCAGGACGCACTGCACTAAATGTAAATAGCAGGAACGGATCTAGCTGAACACTGTGAGCAGGACGCACTGCACTAAATGTAAATAGTCTAGAAGATAACAGGAACGGATCTAGCTGAACACTGTGAGCAGGACGCACTGCACTAAATGTAAATAGTCTAGAAGATAACAGGAACAGATCTAGCTGAACACTGTGAGCAGGACGCACTGCACTAAATGTAAATAGCAGGAACGGATCTAGCTGAACACTGTGAGCAGGACGCACTGCACTAAATGTAAATAGCAGGAACGAATCTAGCTGAACACTGTGAGCAGGACGCACTGCACTAAATGTAAATAGCAGGAACGGATCTAGCTGAACACTGTGAGCAGGACGCACTGCACTAAATGTAAATAGTCTAGAAGATAACAGGAACGGATCTAGCTGAACACTGTGAGCAGGACGCACTGCACTAAATGTAAATAGTCTAGATAGAAGATAACAGGAACGGATCTAGCTAAACTGAATACAGTGTATATATATATATGCAACACCTGGGATGCATATATATACACAATACACTGTAAGTGCAGCTAACTGACTGACTGTTCTGCCTAATCTATCTAACTCAAATCAAATGACACTGTCTCTCTCTCTCTCTATCTCTCAGCACACCGGAACACACACTACACAGGGCCGCCGTGCAGGCGGCCTTATATAGTGTGGGGCGTGTACTAAATCCCCTGAGCCATAATTGGCCAAAGCCACCCTGGCTTTGGCCAATTACAGCTCTCTCTACTGACGGCGCTGTGATTGGCCAAGCATGCGGGTCATAGTGCATGCTTGGCCAATCATCAGCCAGCAATGCACTGCGATGCCGCAGTGAATTATGGGCCGTGACGCGCCACACGAATTTGGCGCGAATGGCCCATATCGTTCGCAATTCGATGGACGGTCGAACAGCCGATGTTCGAGTCGAACATGGGTTCGACTCGAACACGAAGCTCATCCCTATCCATCACATTTGTCACAATTATGCTGAGGTGATTTTTTTAATGTAAGAAGTGTATGGATAGCTATAGACTCCTCTAAATTATCCTGTCTGAAAGAGTGGTTGAGTACAGATTAAAGATTTTTGCAAAACAAACATTGCAGGTAAAAGAACAGAAAATACATTATTGTAAATGTTTACTTGCAACATTTTTCTTTCCATACATTTTTTTTTCACTTGAAATGTTCCAAACTAGTTAGTACATTCATTTTCTTCATGAAGAATTATTGCCTATCGTAGCCTCTCCCTCCCTATAGATCATAGTCCTGTTCTAGGAGTGTCTAATTACTGTATGTGATGGCCCAGCTATTCTGCCCCTCCACTCTCTTCTCTATTACCTTTTTGTAGCTGCTGGGAAAGGAACAAAGGTGTATATTATAGAGTGTCACTTGAGTTTGCGGGGGCTGTGGACATCATGTGAAAGATGGTGGTGCCATGCAGCAGTTTCTGGGCTTTTGTATATCTACACAAAGGGGTTTTTTTTACAGGTAAATAGCATGCATAAAATGTGTTAAATGTACATAAAATTGTATGGCAATATCATTGTTGAAATGAATGATCTGACAACAGATCCTCTGAAAGTTTATCAGGGGTATGGTAAACATTCTGGGATTGAATATACAGTTTCTGTGTTTGCAAATGATACAAAAGTATGAGGTGGAATGCAGGCTATGCAAGATGTTTCCAACTTACAACCTGACCTGCACGCACAGGTTGACTGTGCAGTTAATGGCCAAAAACATGCATGCCTTACACAATTTGGGAGTGAGGGGTTGGCTTAATCAGTGTATAGAAATGGGTCTGGGTATTTTTGTAAATATACCTAAATCTGTCAGAGGAAAAAAGACGACTACTTTTACCATATCTGAACATGTTCATTGCCTGGCTGTCACACTAGCCCCCACCTATACCTACCTGAGACCTATCTGATCCAGGGATGTGCACGAGAGCAGCGGCTCTCGCTTCAGTCTTCCTCCTCCCAGGGCAGACTGATATCAGCGGGAGCCATTGGCTCCCTCTGCTGTCAATCAAATGCTATGCCAAGCAAGCAGAGGGCAGGTCCGAGCCGCCTGCTCCTTGTCAATAGATGCAGACAGGGCGGCTCGGGAGCTAACAGACAGGGTGTCTTCCAAAGCTGCTTTCCATGGGGGCATGTGCCAAAGAGGAGGAGACTGCAGCACCAGTGGAGGACCCCAGAAGAAGAGGATCAGGGCTGCTCTGTGCAAAACCATTGCACAGAGCAGGTAAGTATACCATGTTTTGTTATTTTAATTTAAAAAAAATGTAGCTTTATTGTTACTCCTTCCTGCCAAGATGTGCGTACTCGGCTTTCCGGGGTTATACCGGGATGATGCCCGCAGCTGCAGGCATCATCCGGGTACTGTTATTACAGCGGGCGATCGGCTTTCCTTGTATAACAACCGATGCGGCTAAAAGCCACTCGGCTGTTATACCGGAGCAGCGGGAGGGGACGTCCCCCCCTCCCGCCGCCTCCCGCCGCTCTTACCAGGCCTTCCGTTCGATTGGGAGGCCCAGTGACCAATCGGCTGCCTCCGGCGGCTGGGGGCGGGCTGGAACGAAGCTGTGGGCAGCTTCGTTCCAGCCTTCTAATTGTAAACGCGGAAGCGACGTCATGATGTCACTTCCCGTTTACTCGGCTGCCAATGGTGCCGGTTTTAAAAAAATACAGAGTATTCAGAATCGCCCTTTTAGGCGATCTGAATACTTTAAAGCGCAAAGGAGGGATCGGGGGTCTTTTAGACCCCCGATCCCTCCATAAAGAGTACCTGTCACCACCTATTACTGTCACAAGGGATGTTTACATTCCTTGTGACAGCAATAAAAGTCATCAAATTTTTTTTTTTTAACACAATTTATAAATATAAAAATAAATAAAATAAATAAGAAAAAAAAAATTTAAAGCGCCCCCGTCCCCGCGAGCCCGCGCAGGAAAATGCATACGGAAATCGCGCCCGCATATGTAAACGGTGTTCAAATCACACATGGGAGGTATCGCCACGATCTTCAGAGCGAGAGCAATAATTCTAGCACTAGACCTCCTCTGTAACTCTAACCTGGTAACCGTAAAAAAAATTTAAAGCGTCACCTATGGAAATTCTTAGGTACCATAGTTTGTCGCCATTCCACAAGTGCGTTCAATTATAAAGCGTGACATGTTTGGTATCTATTTACTCAGCGTAACATTATCTTTCACATTATACAAAAAAATTGGGGTAACTTTACTGTTTGTTTTTTTTTAAATTCATGAAAGTGTCCCTTTTCCCAAAAATTTGCGTTTAAAACACCGCTGCGCAAATACCTTGTGATATAAAATATTGCAACAATCTCCATTTTATTCTCTAGATTCTGCTCAGAAGCATTGAACGTCATTTTCTCGGCTCGTCTGAGTGTTGTACGTGACCGCCTTCTTAACGGTCGTAATTTTAAAAAAACTTTTGCGTGACCGTGTGTATGCAAGGCAAACTTGAGCAGAATCCCGTCGGAAAATCCGTCATATCTTTTTCCGACGAGAAAACCGATCGTGTGTATGTGGCATTAGAGGGGATTTCCCTCACTTTGGAAAGCTGTCACATCCTATTGAGTCGACAGGACAGGAACTGAAAGACAATCTCAACCATGTGACATGGATGCCAAAAAAAGGAAACTGACAGGGTTTTAACTATTTTATACTCTATCCAAGATGAAAAAAAAAGTTTTGGCTTTAGTCTAGCTCCAAAATGTTCCTCATTTAGTGGAACTGTCCCTATTTTAGAACAAAATCCCCCTGTTACTCCATCCCCAGGTTTACTTTAAAATAGGGTGCAGTTACAGAGATTTTAAAGTGAGTGAGATACTTTCTATGGAATTGAATTGGGTGCAGAGAAGAGCAACTACGTAAATATGGGATATGTGGACAGTGACTCTGGTTGGTTCTGGAGACAGCAAACTATGACAACCTCAAAAACTAGGAATAGCTGATTTATTACATTGCTCCAAAATATGTCTGTAAGCATACTAAATAGCGTATAATATAAGCAGCTAAATACATTTATAAAAAAAAGCATAACAGAATGTCATTCCATGCTTACATCTATTAACCACTTGCCGCCTGTATAACTTACTCACAGCTGCAAGGTGGCACTACCTACCTAGTACATGATCCGACATGTCTGAGGTGAGCATGAGCGCAGTCGGCGACCCGCTCCAGCTGTGATTATAGATAGTGGGAACTGATCTGCAGATACTGCAGACATGATGTCCACCAGAACCCGCCGATCCTCCAGCACAGAGGCAGAATGGCGTTCTGCCTATATAAACAAGGCAGATCACCGTTCTGTCAGTAGGAAAAAAATGGATCCATGCCTTCCCCTGGTAAAAACACCTCCCACAGTACACTAAAACTCTGATCAGGCAACAGTTAACCCTTTGATCACCCTTGATGTTTAGCTCCTTCCCAGCCAGTGTCATTAGTATAGTCACAGTGCATATTTTTAGCACTGTTCACTGTATTAGCATCAGTGGTCCCCAAAAAGTGTCAAAAGTTTCAGTTAGTGTCCGATAGTGTGCAGCAATATCGCAGTCCCGCTATAAGTTGCTGATCACTGCCATTACTAGTAAAAAAATAAATAAATATCCCATAGTTTGTAGACGTGATAACTTTTGCGCAAACCGATCAATATATGCTTATTGGATTTTTTTAACAAAAATATGCAACAGAATACATATTGCCCTAAATTGATGAAGAAATTTGATTTAAAAAAATTTTTTGGATATGTTTTATAGCAGAAAATAAAAAAAATATATATTTTTTTTTCAATTGTCAGTTTTTTTGTTTATAGCACAAAAAAAATAAAAACCACAGAGGTGATCAAATACCACCAAAAGAAAGCTCTATTTGTGAGAAAAAGGGACATCATGGGCTGGTCATGAAGGGGGGTAAATCTTCCAGAGGGCAAGTGGTTAAAAGAATCATTTTTTTCAACTGCAATCTAAAAGTTACACAGGAGTTAGATGCATTACTTTGTGGCAGTACTTCAGAGAAAATGAAGAATGAACTAAATTATAACTGCTTACACTCTTTATTACTTATTTTATTTCTAATTGACAGCAGGCATGAGAGATTTATTGACTGAGATACCAAGCTTGCTGCATGATCAGCACTGCCAGAGGAATAGTGTTATGGCAACCTGAAATTTCAAAGCTAGAAATGTGGAATAGAATACTGCATTTGTGACCAAACTTTTAGAAGGAGCACAAAGGGGGTTATTTACTAAAGGAAAATCCACTTTGCACTGCAAGTGCACTTGAAAGTAAAGTCGCTGTAGATCCGAGGGGGGCATGCAAGGAAAATAAAAAACAGCATTTTAGCTTGCACGTAATTGGATGATAAAATCAGCAGAGCTTCCACTCATTTCAGATCTACCCCTTAGATTTAGAGCGACTGCACTTCCAAGTGCACTTGCAGTGCAAAGTGGATTTGCCTTTAGTAAATAACCCCCAAAGACACAATATAATTGCTATTTGTAACTCAAAAACAGCAAACAAGTGCACTTGGGCCTTTCATGTGTTTGGATGCTGGTCTCTTTATCACACCAGTATAAACAGAACCGGATTAGGGCGCTATGTAAGCCAATCAATGTGCCCTAGGGTAAGATCATAGCAACACATCTCCATGCAAACAGAGAAATGGCAATGAATGCCCAAACAAGTAGACATTAAACGATATAATGGTAAGGGCATGCTAAATTTGCAGCAGTCAGTGGGGTTGATTTACTAAAACTCAAAAGTGGAAGCTTCTTTACCTCCCCCCCCCCCCTCCGCTGCCACATTTGGGGGGGAGGGTGCGGGTACCTGGCTTTGACAGGTACCCACTCTCACTTGTGGCTCAGTTTACTGCGCCCCCCCCCCCAACTGGCCCATTTACAAAGAGCAGTGCGCTCCGTGCTGCGTGCAATAGGAAACCAGCTGTGAAGCCACAAGGCTTCACTGTTGGATTCCCTTAGTCAAGATGGCAGAGACTGAAAAATCGGCTTGGGTGAGGATTCTTGTACAGGTAGGTGCCCTAATAATAAAAGTCAGCAGCTAAGCTCCTCTTTAATTTCACAAGGTGAAGTTAGAAGCCAATTGGCCACCATGCGCAGCTGCTCCAGATTTTGCACTCTCCACTTTTAGTAAATCAACCCCAATATTTGCTTAGAGAAGTAAAGAGTTGGCACAAAAAAAGAATTGTGGAAAAGTTATATGCCTTGCCAATTCCCTGGATGTAGCCTTTTTTTTGTTTCATTGTTTGTTTGTTAACTATTGTGAACATACCTGAGGTAGTAGCTTACAATTTTATGAGTATTGTAGAGCATTGGAGGAAGGAGTATTGAAAACATTTATCAAATACTTTAATTTTGCTAATATTTCTTGCTGCTTAAAGGATACCTAAACCCAAGAAAAAGAAAGTAAAATATTGCACCTTACCAGTCCTTAGACGTGGTGACTGCATACATTTTCATTTTCAGCAAGTATAGAAAACATGTATTGATTGTGCCAGAAATGTAGTGCTTTTGTCAATTCCTGTGAATTAAACTGATATATCAGACAATGGTATCTTCCTTCTAAGCTTTCTTCTGTGAACTACTTAGTCCCCTGCCTCCATGTAATAAAGATGAATTGAAGAAGCTAAGTCCTGATATAGGGTGACAACCATAGATACAGTGAAGGAGTGGGTGTAGCCACCCCAGGACAGACAATTTGTTACTTGCAGTATTTCCAGATGAAAATAAAAGGAAAAAGCCTGAAAAATAAATTGGATGCAGCCACCACACCTAAGGACTGGTATGCTGCATGCAATACATTACAATTTGTGTAGGGGGTTTAAATTCACTTTAAATTATATTTGGCATTTACAGAAAGTAGTGATTATTGCTATGTTTTTATTATGTGTGGGGGAGGGACAAAGTTAGTGTATTGTGGATTCTTTAAAACTACCCTATCAACAATCTGAAAATGCAATTAAATCGCCTGTAAGGGCTCCTTCACATGTGAGACAGCCCTTGCCACCACTCTGAAAAGCAATCTGCAGAGGGCAGTTGTGGCTCTGCCCCTTTGACTTGCATGGGTTGCATTTGGGGGCAGTGAAGCCTGCCGAATGGGAAATGCTGTTTCTTTTTTGACATGGCCACAAAGCAAAGCGCTGCAGCAATAGCATGTGTACATCCCTGAGTGGCTGCATGATCCTTTTTCAGGTGAGAGGTTAGAGGAGCTTAACTGAATGGTTTTGCCTCCCTCTAGCCACAGGTGTGAACAAGCCCTACAGATATAAAGTATAACTAAAGCCATTTTTTTGTTTTAGTTAGAGTGGTGAGGGATTAGAACAGCTGTCAAGTTTTTATTACTATCTGTGTCCCCGTTAGGAGATTTACCCCCTCTACAGTATGCCCTGTTAGTATTATCCCTGAGAGTGAAAATGAAAGAAAATCCTACTTTTTGGGTTTGGGTTGAGAGTGAGGTGTCGTGAGAGTGAGTGCCTTGACATCTGGTGAATTTGAACCTCTTTGGAGGTTTATAGAAGGAGTGAGGTTCTTTTTTTTCAATTGCTCAGATAGCAAGTAATTGTGCTGCAAATTTGAAAATGACTTGCTAAGCTATTACTAGACTTGCCAGGCTTCACAAGTTTGTTGCACAATTACAGCAAGTCCGCATTGCATGACTCCATTCTTTACAAACATTCTGCAAGCCAGCTGCAAGTTCTGGTTCAGTTATGTTGTGCAATAATCATCCTACCACAGGGGTCGCTGTGGCTGAGTTTCCATGCTGTAGACTTTCAGAGCTCTTGCAATAGTCTCACCACTGCAACTTTACTCTTTCTAGAGACTTGCCATGCAAATTTGCTACAAATTGGAAAAGAGTCAACTAGAACATGTGCTTCAAGTGCTCTGCAAGTGTACAACTTGCCAGTGAAAATGTGCAGCAAGTTAACAAACTTACAATTCAACACTGTCACAAGATTGTGGCAAGCTATCCTTGCTATCTGAGTAGGAGTCTATATTTTCTGGCTACACTGCTGGAAGGTACTAGAGCCAGGCTCGGTAGGTGAGGTGGGAGGAAGTTTTTTGAGGGAGAGATGAGGGCTTGGAAAAAGATGTGTGCAGAGGTGGGGGATGAGGGAGAGTGGCACAGAGGAAGGGTGGAAGCTTGTGAAAGAGAGTTAAACACTGCACACTGTGCATAACACACCCCTAAACCCTGCACTCTGTATGTAGCACACCCCTCAACCCTGCACCCTGTATGTAGCACACCCCTCAACCCCACACTCTGTATGTAGCACACTCCTCAACACTACACTCTGTACAAAGCACACCCATGATCTCCCCCATATAATGCACCCCTGGTATATATTGACACTTTACGGTCCTCCCACTGTTTCCTCCCAGTGCAATTTGCCCAATTATGGTGAAAAGATCTTATTACCAAAGTCCCAAAGTCCCCAGAGGATAAAAAAAATAGGTGGGTAATTCAATGCATCAGAAATTACCAAAATTTTCAAATGAAATTCAGTTTTTGGTGGACTGCAAACAGTAAAACTGAGAGTTGTTGCTGTAAAATGTATTTAGGTCAATGTGCTATTACTGGCTGATGCTCTAGAAAGAGTGACCTATATTGACTATGAAGTATGAACTCATTTCTATGAATTACATCAATTTATTTGATTATGCAAAGTTGATCCTAGATATGAATCATTTTGAAATGTTTGTATCAGTGGCTAAAAAGTTTCACAACATACATAATGTACTAATGTAAAAATATACCGCGCTAGTGTTCCAATAAACAGCAGCTAGCACTACAATGGACAACTTGTGTATATGGATAACTAAAAAACAGTGCAGCGCTAATCACATAAATAAGGAAATTCATATATGTGCAATAAAATGTGACTTTTGAGTACTCAAGAATTTTAAAAATCAGTAATGATACACATAAATAAAAAAAAATTGAGACATTCATGTGAATTGTAAAAACAAAAGTGGTGGATGTCT
Organism: Lithobates septentrionalis; assembly: GCA_037952835.1. Classification (NCBI taxonomy): domain Eukaryota; kingdom Metazoa; phylum Chordata; class Amphibia; order Anura; family Ranidae; genus Lithobates; species Lithobates septentrionalis. The sequence continues at coordinate 1,221,485 of JBBDGP010000230.1, read as the reverse complement.
ATAACATAAACAAGTGACTATCAGACATGCTCACAGGATATGTGAGCTGAAAAATTGCAGTCCAAAATGTAAAAGTATAATGAACAAATCCAATCAAGCGTGTGTGTTAGATGCTCAAAATGGTAATCCAAGATATGATGAATAAGTCCCAAGGTTAAAGAATCACCACCAATGAGATATAAGAGGGCTTACCGGAACACATTTGACCCAATTAGCTTATACCAAATGGGTCTATATAGGCAGTGGTGTTAAACACCTGGTGAGAAATTGCCACTGTACTCGTTATCGGATGAACTTTGAACAGCTGGAAGGATTATCAACTTTCACCTTAATTGATGCAGCAAAGTTGCACACTGCTATGCAGGATTAGGGATGAGCTTCGAGTTCGAGTCGAACTCATGTTCTACTCGAACATTGGCTGTTCGCAAGTTCGCCGAACAGCGAACAATTTGGGGTGTTCGCGGCAAATTCGAATGCTGCGGAACACCCTTTAAAAGTCTATGGGAGAAATCAAAAGTGCTAATTTTAAAGGCTTATATGCAAGTTATTGTCATAAAAAGTGTTTGGGGACCCGGGTCCTGCCCCAGGGGACATGGATCAATGCAAAAAAAAGTTTTAAAAACGGACGTTTTTTCAGGAGCAGTGATTTTATTAATGCTTAAAGTCAAACAATAAAAGTGTAATATCCCTTTAAATTTCGTACCTGGGGGGTGTCTATAGTATGCCTGTAAAGGGGCGCATGTTTCCTGTGTTTAGAACAGTCTGACAGCAAAATGACATTTGGAAGGAAAAAACTCATTTAAAACTACCCGCGGCTATTGCATTGCCGACAATACACATAGAAGTTCATTGATAAAAACGGCATGGGAATTCCCCACAGGGGAACCCCGAACCAAAATAAAAAAAAAAAAATGATGTGGGGGTCCCCCTAAATTCCATACAAGGCCCTTCAGGTCTGGTATGGATATTAAGGGGAACCCCAGCCAAAATTTAAAAAAAAAATTGACGTGGGGTTCCCCCTAAATTCCATACCAGACCCTTCAGGTCTGGTATGGATTTTAAGGGGAACCCCGCGCCAAAAAAAAAAAAAAAAAACGGCGTGGGGTCCCCCTAAAAATCCATACCAGACCCTTATCCGAGCACGCAACCTGGCAGGCCGCAGGAAAAGAGGGGGGGACGAGAGTGCGCCCCCCCCCCTCCTGAACCGTACCAGGCCACATGCCCTCAACATTGGGAGGGTGCTTTGGGGTAGCCCCCCAAAACACCTTGTCCCCATGTTGATGAGGACAAGGGCCTCATCCTCACAACCGTGGCCGGTGGTTGTGGGGGTCTGCGGGCGGGGGGCTTATCGGAATCTGGAAGCCCCCTTTAACAAGGGGACCCCCAGATCCCGGCCCCCCCCCTGTGTGAAATGGTAAGGGGGTACTTACCCCTACCATTTCACTAAAAAACTGTCAAAAATGTTAAAAATGACAAGAGACAGTTTTTGACAATTCCTTTATTTAAATGCTTCTTCTTTCTTCCTTCATCTTCTTCTTCTTCTGGTTCTTCTGGCTCTTCTGGTTCTTCCTCCGGCGTTCTCGTCCAGCATCTTCTCCGCGGCGTCTTCTATCTTCTTCTCCTCGGGCCGCTCCGCACCCATGGCATGAGGGGGGAGGCTCCCGCTCTTCTCTTCATCTTCTTCTCTTCTTCATCTTCTTCTTCATCTTCTTCTTCATCTCTTCTTCCTTCTTCTCTTCTTCATGTCTTCTGCGGGCCGCTCCGCAGCCATGCTGGCATGGAGGGAGGCTCCCGCTGTGTGACGGCGTCTCTTCGTCTGACGGTTCTTAAATAACGGGGGGCGGGGCCACCCGGTGACCCCGCCCCCCTCTGACGCACGGTGACATGACGGGACTTCCCTGTGACGTCACGGGGAATGCCACAGGGAAGTCCCGTCATGTCACCGTGCGTCAGAGGGGGGCGGGGTCACCGGGTGGCCCCGCCCCCCGTTATTTAAGAACCGTCAGACGAAGAGACGCCGTCACACAGCGGGAGCCTCCCTCCATGCCAGCATGGCTGCGGAGCGGCCCGCAGAAGACATGAAGAAGAGAAGAAGGAAGAAGAGATGAAGAAGAAGATGAAGAAGAAGATGAAGAAGAGAAGAAGATGAAGAGAAGAGCGGGAGCCTCCCCCCTCATGCCATGGGTGCGGAGCGGCCCGAGGAGAAGAAGATAGAAGACGCCGCGGAGAAGATGCTGGACGAGAACGCCGGAGGAAGAACCAGAAGAGCCAGAAGAACCAGAAGAAGAAGAAGATGAAGGAAGAAAGAAGAAGCATTTAAATAAAGGAATTGTCAAAAACTGTCTCTTGTCATTTTTAACATTTTTGACAGTTTTTTAGTGAAATGGTAGGGGTAAGTACCCCCTTACCATTTCACACAGGGGGGGGGCCGGGATCTGGGGGTCCCCTTGTTAAAGGGGGCTTCCAGATTCCGATAAGCCCCCCGCCCGCAGACCCCCACAACCACCGGCCACGGTTGTGAGGATGAGGCCCTTGTCCTCATCAACATGGGGACAAGGTGTTTTGGGGGGCTACCCCAAAGCACCCTCCCAATGTTGAGGGCATGTGGCCTGGTACGGTTCAGGAGGGGGGGGGGCCGCACTCTCGTCCCCCCCTCTTTTCCTGCGGCCTGCCAGGTTGCGTGCTCGGATAAGGGTCTGGTATGGATTTTTAGGGGGACCCCACGCCGTTTTTTTTTTTTTTTTTGGCGCGGGGTTCCACTTAAAATCCATACCAGACCTGAAGGGTCTGGTATGGAATTTAGGGGGAACCCCACGTCAATTTTTTTTTAAAATTTTGGCTGGGGTTCCCCTTAATATCCATACCAGACCTGAAGGGCCTTGTATGGAATTTAGGGGGACCCCCACATCATTTTTTTTTTTTTTTTTTTGGTTCGGGGTTCCCCTGTGGGGAATTCCCATGCCGTTTTTATCAATGAACTTCTATGTGTATTGTCGGCAATGCAATAGCCGCGGTAGTTTTAAATGTGTTTTTTCCTTCAAAATGTCATTTTGCTGTCAGACTGTTCTAAACACGGGAAACATGCGCCCCTTTACAGGCATACTATAGACACCCCCCAGGTATGAAATTTAAAGGGATATTACACTTTTATTGTTTGACTTTAAGCATTATTAAAATCACTGCTCCTGAAAAAACGGCCGTTTTTAAAACTTTTTTTTGCATTGATTCATGTCCCCTGGGGCAGGACCCAGGTCCCCAAACACTTTTATTGACAATAACTTGCATATTAGCCTTTAAAATTAGCACTTTTGATTATTCATGTTCGTGTCCCATAGACTTTAACGGTGTTCGCGTGTTCGAACGAATTTTTTTCCTGTTCGCATGTTCTGGTGCGAACCGAACAGGGGGGTGTTCGGCTCATCCCTATGCAGGATCATCAAAGTCAATTTCAGAGGTGGAATCCTCTCACATCACTCCATTAGCACATAAATCAAGGAGGGAAGACAGAAGACTTGACATAGTGTAAATCCATAGGCAGGAGTTTTATTTAAAAAATATAAAACACTCACATTTCAGCAGATATGAAAGGGCATGTTGAAAAATTCCTTGTAAATAGTAGACAAGATGTAATGGCTACAGGACTGTAGATATATATATATATATATATATATATATATATATATATATATATATATATATATATATATACAGTGGCTTGCGAAAGTATTCGGCCCCCTTGAACTTTTCAACCTTTTGCCACATTTCAGGCTTCAAACATAAAGATATACATTTTTTATTTTTTGTGAAGAATCACCAACAAGTGGGACACAATTGTGAAGTGGAACGAAATTTTTTGGATTTTTGAAGCTTTTTTAACTAATAAAAAAATGAAAAGTGGGGCATGCAAAATTATTCGGCCCCCTTGCGTTAATACTTTGTAGAGCCACCTTTTGCTGGGATTACAGCTGCAAGTCGCTTGGGGTATGTCTCTATCAGTTTTGCACATCGAAAGACTGAAATTCTTGCCCATTCTTCCTTGCAAAACAGCTCGAGCTCAGTGAGGTTGGATGGAGAGCGTTTGTGAACAGCAGTTTTCAGCTCTTTCCACAGATTCTCGATTGGATTCAGGTCTGGACTTTGACTTGGCCATTCTAACACCTGGATACGTTTATTTGTGAACCATTCCTTTGTAGATTTTGATGTATGTTTGGGATCATTGTCTTGTTGGAAGATAAATCTCCGTCCCAGTTTTCAGGTCTTTTGCAGACTCCAACAGGTTTTCATCCAGAATGGTCCTGTATTTGGCTGCATCCATCTTCCCCTCAATTTTAACCATCTTCCCTGTCCCTGCTGAAGAAAAGCAGGCCCAAACCATGATGCTGCCACCACCATGTTTGACAGTGGGGATAGTGTGTTCAGTGTGATGAGCTGTGTTGCTTTTACGCCAAACATATCGTTTTGCATTGTAGCCAAAAAGTTCGATTTTGGTTTCATCGGACCAGAGCACCTTCTTCCACATGTTTGGTGTGTCTCCCAGGTGGCTTGTGGCAAACTTTAGACGAGACTTTTTATGGATATCTTTGAGAAATGGCTTTCTTCTTGCCACTCTTCCATAAAGGGCAGATTTGTGCAGTGTACGACTGATTGTTGTCCTATGGACAGACTCTCCCACCTCAGCTGTAGTTCTCTGCAGTTCATCCAGAGTGATCATGGGCCTCTTGGCTGCATCTCTGATCGGTCTTCTCCTTGTCTGAGCTGAAAGTTTAGAGGGACAGCCAGGTCTTGGTAGATTTGCAGTGGTCTGATACTCCTTCCATTTCAAAATGATCGCTTGCACAGTGCTCCTTGGGATGTTTAAAGCTTGGGAAATCTTTTTGTATCCAAATCCGGCTTTAAACTTCTCCACAACAGTATTACAGACCTGCCTGGTGTGTTCCTTGGTCTTCATGATGCTCTCTGCGCTTTCAACAGAACCCTGAGACTATCACAGAGCAGGTGCATTTATACAGAGACTTGATTACACACAGGTGGATTCTATTTATCACCATCAATCATTTAGGACAACATTGGATCATTCAGAGATCCTCGCTGAACTTCTGGAGTGAGTTTTTCTGCACTGAAAGTAAAGGGGCCGAATAATTTTGCACGCACCACTTTTCATTTTTTTAATTGCTAAAAAAGTTTAAAATATCCAATAGATTTCGTTCCACTTCACAATTGTGTCCCACTTGTTGGTGATTCTTCACAAACAATTAAAATTTTATATTTTTATGTTTGAAGCCTGAAATGTGGCAAAAGGTTGAAAAGTTCAAGGGGGCCGAATACTTTTGCAAGCCACTGTATATATATATATATATATATATACAGTGCCTAGTGTTTTGTTGCCTCACAACCTGGAATTTACATGGATTGTTTGAGGATTTGCATCATTCTATTTACAAAACATGCCCGCAACTTTGAAGATTTTTTTTTATTGTGAAGCAAACACCAAATAGGACAAAATAACAGAAAAAGTCAATGCGAATAACTATTCACCCCCTTAAGTCAATACTTTGTAGAGCCACCTTTTGCGGCTATCACAGCTCCAAGTCACTTTGGATAAGTCTCTATGAGCTTGCCACATCTTACCACTGGAATTTTTGCCCATTCCTCCTTCCAAAACTGCTCCAGCTCCTTCAAGTTGGATGGTTTGCGCTTGTGAACAGCAATCTTTAATTCTGACCATACACAGATTTTCTATTGGATTGATGTCTGAGCTTTGACTTTGCCATTCCAACACATTTACATGTTTCCCCTTAAACCACTCAAGTGTTGCTTTAGCAGTGTGTTTGGGGTCATTGTCCTGCTGGAAGGTGAACCTGCGTCCTAGCCTCAAGTCACACAAAGAGTGGTACAGGTTTTGCTCAAGAATATCCCTGTATTTAGCACCATCCATCTTTCCCTCAACCCTGACCAGTTTCCCAGTCCCGGCTGCTGAAAAACATCCCCACAGCATGATGCTGCCACCACCGTGTTTCACTGTGGAGATGGTGTTCTTTGGGTGATAGGACATGTTGGGTTTGCGCCAGACATAGCGTTTTCTTTGATGGCCAAAAAGTTCAATTTTAGTCACATCAGACCAGAGCACCTTCCTCTATACATTTTGGGAGTTTCCCACATGCCTTTTTGCAAACTCAAAATGTGCCATTTTGTTTTTTACTGAAAGTAATGGCTTTCTTCAGGCCACTCTGCCATAAAGCCCAACTCTATGGAGCGTACGGCTTAATGACGTCCTATGTACAGATACTCCAGTCTCTGCTGTGGAATACTGCAGCATCTCCAGGGTTAACTTAGGTCTCTGCAGTGGCGTCTCCAGCTTTCATATTTAGGGGGGGCACATGGGGGGACAGGGACAAAAATAGGGGGGCAATATAAAATGCAATATATATATATATATATATATATATATATATATATATATATATATATATATATATATATAGATATAGATATATAGATATAGATATAGATAGATAGATATATCTATCTATATCTATCTATCTATATATATATATATAGATATATATATATATATATATATATCTATATATATATATATAGATATATATATCTATATATATATATATATAGATATATATATATATCTATATATATATATATATATATATATAGATAGATAGATATATCTATCTATCTATATATATTTTATCTATCCTGGGGCCCTTTACCCCTTTACTACGATCCCACAATGCCCCTTTACATGTTCTGCAGTGAGCTCCCTTCCTACTGTATTGGGGCCCCCCCAGGGTGACAGAGAACAAGAGGTATATGTCACCAGCATACCAAGAAAATAGAAGGGTCCAAAGCAGTGGGAGAACTATCAGGGTTGCAAAGGTTGTCTTGCCACCGGGCCCTGGTGTTCTGCCACTGTGGGGTTCCCCAGCCTCCTCTTGCTGTCCTGCCCCTGCTATTGACAGAGCTGGTCTGGCATTTCTTGGAATTTACAGGCTCGTTCTCCTGTCCTAAGGACGGGAGAAATCAGTTTGTTTTTTCAGTAACTGAGAGTCCTGGTGGAGTCCTTCCTGCAACTGACTCTTCTCCCTGCCAATGAGGATGCAGGGGAAGGAGCAGATCGGGCGGCCGTGGTTGTGAGCGCTTGCATTATGCAGTGTCAGCGAGCAGAGGGAGGGGGGAGGAATCACCCGCAGGAGCTGACTGGGGACGTTCTCCCTCTCAATAGAGACTGTATTACCCCAGCGGTGGCCCGAGTAAGATGCGGCACATCCGATATGAATACAAACAAAAAGAAATTGCCTTTTTGTAAAAAAAAAAAAAAAAAAAAATAATTAAAAAAAAAAATTTTTTTTTTGGGGGGGCACATGGTGGGGCCCAGCATAATGTTGGGGGGGTCAGGGCCCCCTCTGCCCCCCCCTAGGGTCGCCATTGGGTCTCTGTGCTGCCTCTCTGATTAATGCCCTCCTTGCCCGCTCCTTGAGTTTTGGTGTGCGGCCATCTCTTGGCAGGTTTGCTGTTGTGCCATGTTCTTTCCATGTGGTTATGATAGATTTGATGGTGCTCCTAGGTATCATCAAAGATTTGGATATTTTTTTATAACCTAACCCTGACTTGTACTTCTCAACAACATTGTCCCTTACTTGTTTGGAGAGTTCCTTGGTCTTCATGGCAGTGTTTGGTTAGCGGTGCCTCTTGCTTAGGTGTTGTAGCCGCTGGGGCCTTTCAAAAAGGTGTATATATGTAATGACAGATCATGTGACACTTAGATTGCACACGGGTGGACATCATTTCACTAATTATGTGACTTCTGAAGGTAATTGGTTGCACCAGAGCTTTTTATGGGCTTCATAACGGAGCGCATTCGGCACAGTACAAATCCCATATCAAATCAAATCAATAACAAAGGGGTGAATACATACGCACATGCCAATTATCAGTTTTTTATTTCTGAAAATTAGTTTTATATATATATATATATGTTTCTAATTTTACTTCACCAACTTAGACTATTGTGTTCTGATTCATCACATATAATTCAGATTAAAAAAACATTGAACTAAAAGGCTATAATGTAACAAAATAGGTAAAAAGCCAAGGGGGTAAATACTTCTGCAAGGCACTATATATATATATATATAAATTGTAAGAAACCCCATACGAAAAATCTGTAAATATTTAAAGGACCATCAAATTGATTCATGCCTTATTAATAAAAACATTGATGTCCCACTCCACATTCATAACAAATGGGGAGTGGGACTGTAGCTCGTAAATCCAAAATATTTCAATGACGCGATACACCCCTAGTGCTAGCTCCTCCCCTCCAAGGCGGTATATGCCGATCTATAATTAAAAATTGTGTACCACTTGCATCTCAGTTATGATATTTCTGCTTAGGTAAACAGTGATTGGTTGCGCCCTTTCTGATTTCGGCTATATGCTCATTAACCTTTATAGAAAATGAGCAGATAGTTCTGTTCACATATTGTTTACCACACGGCAAGTAATTAGGTAGACATATTTGTTGTGGCACAGGTAAAAAATTGTTTCCTATCATAAATGCGGTTGGTAACCATAGATTTAAATTATTGTGTTTTCACTCTGCCACATGTATTGTGTTGACACACATTACACTTTTTGCAGGGGTAATAGCCAACTATGAAAGAGGGAGGGCCTAACCGGGGGATTGATAATGTTAGGTGAAATTTTGCTCTGTAATGACGGGGCTCCCGTATGATCTTAGCCCTATCCAGCAATAGGGCTAAGATGCGATCATTTTTCATAATGTTCCAAAGTTTGTCCAAAATATGTTTAATCTGTTGAGTAGAGAAAGGGGTAAATAGAGACCACTTGAAAGTGTCCTCTCTATTTTGGCAAGGCTTATCCACCAAAAGGGAGCCTCTATATACAGCAAGGGTCTTCTGTAGTTCTAAATCTACCTCCCCTTGATTGTAACCCTTATCTAAAAATCTCTAAGTACGGAGACGTGATGTCTAAAATCATGTGTTTCAGTACAATTCCATTGCAGACGTAAAAATTGGCTGTTAGGAATGGACCGCAGCCACGATTTATGGTGGCAACCAGTGGTGGAATTACCAGGGTCGCAACAGTCGCAGTTGATCTTCCCACACGACTCCGAGCGAAGATCGTGTGTCATAGATTAATAGCACAGAGAGACTCCGGCGGCATTAATGTTCTATTTGTCGGTCCTCTCTGGCATGGATGAGAGAGGACACACAGCTGATCTCACTGCTCCCCCTTCTCCCCCCTCCCCTCTCCTGTGTGCTCTGCGGGAAATGTGAGCTCTTTAGCTTCACACTTGAGTGCCCGCAGAGCACACAGGAGGGGGGAGGGGGGAGAAGGGGGAGCAGTGAGATCAGCTGTGTGTCCTCTCTCATCCATGCCAGAGAGGACCGACAAATAGAACATTAATGCCGCCGGAGCCTCTCTGTGCTATTAATCTATGACACACGATCTCCGCTCAGAGCTGTGATGTCCTGAGAAGGCAGACAGCACTGATAGAAATTAATAGAAGGCACTGATGAGCACTAATAGAAGGCACTGATGGGCACTGATGAGCACTGATAGAAGGCACTGATGGGCACTGATGAGCACTGATAGAAGGCACTGATGGGCACTGATGAGCACTGATAGAAGGCACTGATGAGCACTGATGAGCACTGATAGAAGGCACTGATGAGCACTAATAGAAGGCACTGATAGACGGCACTGATGAGCACTGATAGACAGGACTGATAAAAGGCACCGATGAGCACTAATAGAAGGCACTGATAGACGGCACTGATGAGCACTGATAGACAGCACTGATAGAAGGCACTGATGAGCACTAATAGAAGGCACTGATGGGCACCGATGAGCACTAATAGAAGGCACTGATGAGCACTGATAGACGGCGTTGATGAGCACTGATAGACGGCGCTGATGAGCACTGATAGACGGCACTGATGAGCACTGATAGAAGGCACTGATGAGCACTGATAGACGGCACTGATGAGCACTGATAGACGGCACTGATAGAAGGCACCGATGAGCACTGATAGAAGGCACTGATGGACACTGATGAGCACTAATAGAAGGCACTGATGGGCACCGATGAGCACTAATAGAAGGCACTGATGAGCACTGATAGACGGCGCTGATGAGCACTGATAGACGGCACTGATGAGCACTGATAGAAGGCACTGATGAGCACTGATAGACGGCACTGATGAGCACTGATAGACGGCACTGATAGAAGGCACCGATGAGCACTGATAGAAGGCACCGATGAGCACTGATAGAAGGCACTGATGGGCACTGATGAGCACTGATAGAAGGCACTGATGAGCACTGATAGAAGGCACTGATGGACACTGATAAAAGGCACTGATGAGCACTGATAGGAGGCATTTATGGGCACTGATAGGAGGCACTGATGGGCACTGATAGGAGGCACTGATGGGCACTGATAGGAGGCACTGATGGGCACTTATAGGAGGCACTGATGGGCACTTATAGGAGGCACTGATGAGCACTTATAGGAGGCACTGATGAGCACTGATAGGCCACATTGATGAGCACTGATAGGCAGCACTGATAGAAGGCACTAATGTGCACTGAAAGGCTGCACTGATAGGTGGCATTGATGGGCACTGATAGGTGGTACTGATGGGCACTGAGGAACACTGATAGGCAGAACTCAGGCAGTATTGATGGGCTTTGATGGACAGAATTGAAGAGTACTGATAGGTGGCACTGATGGACGCAGTTAGGTGGCATTAATGAGCACTGATAGGTGGTGCTGATAGGCAGAATTGATGGGCACTAATAGGCAGCATTAATGAGCACTGATAGGTAACACTTGCAGGTGGAAGTGATGGGCACTGATAGGCGGCACTGATGGGCACTGATGAATGGGACACTGATTATCAGTGTAAACAATTTACTGACATTCTTGACAGTTAATGGCAGTCCTTTCCTAACACAAAAACAGCGTGTGAGGAAAGGGCTGTGGATAATCAGTCTGTTTACATGTGATCAGCTGATCACATGGTAAAGGGTCGATGTGATTGCGCTGGATGCATGTCCAAGGGGTCATGTGGGAAGCACGGTTTTGGGAGGATGTCCATGGACACCCACCCAAAATTGGAAGCCGGGGCTCGAGTGGAAGGGGGGCCCATCATGGTTTCTTGCACCGGGGCCCTGAAGGTTCTAGTTACGCCTCTGGTAGCAACTATCTACAGGGATAAAGCCATTACAGTCGGTTGGTTTAAAATAAGTATTAAACTTAAACTGCAGATTGCACATTTCAATTTACAATTTCATGCATAGCAGTGTGCAACTTAAAACGCAAAGTTTGCCAGTGAAGTGGCGATTTCTCACCAGGTGTTTAACACCACTGCCTGTATAGACCCATTTGGTATAAGCTAATTGGGTCCACATGTTCCGGTAAGCCCCCTTATATCTCATTGGTGGCAGACCCCTTCACTGTGGTGATTCTTTAACCTTGGGACTTATTCATCATATCTTGGATTACCATTTTGACCATCTAACACACACGCTTGATTGAATTTGTTCATTATACTTTTACATTTTGGACTGCAATTTTTCAGCTCACATATCCTGTGAGCATGTGTGATAGTCACCTGTTTATGTTATAGACATCCACCACTTTTGTTTTTACAATTCACATGAATGTCACTCATTTTTTTTTGTTTATGTGTATCATTACACTGATTTTTAACATTTATTGTGAGCACTCAAAAGTCACATTTTATTGCACATATATGAATTTCCTTATTTATGTGATTAGCGCTTCACTGTTTTTTATTTATACATAATGTACTAAACAAGGACTTTTTAAAGAAGAAATAAAATAATTTACATTGCTAAACATAATTTAACCTCCTGACATCCGGCCGCAGCCGAATGACGGCTTCAGCGCGGATGTCAATTCCCGGGAGGCCGTCATATGACGGCTTCCCCTTTCCTCGCTCCCCGTGCGCGCTCACGAGCGCGCAACGGGGAAATTCTGTGTTGGCCGTGTCCCTTGGACACAGCCAATCACAGATCGCTGTAAACGGCCAATCACAGCGGCCGCTTACAGCGCGATCGCTGCCTCCAATGAGAGATGATCTAAAATGTAAACAATTGAGATCATCTCTCATTGCCGGCTCTCTCTCCTCACACAGAGACAGCGTGTGAGGAGAGAGAGATCTGTCAGCCTTCTGTGAGTTTGTGTTTGCCATTTACTGTGCCTACAGTGCCCACAGTGCCCATCAATACAGTGCCCCATCAATACAGTGCCCCATCAATACAGTGCAGCATCAGTACAGTGCCAATCGGTGCCCACCTGTGCCAAATCGGTGCCCACCTGTGCCAATCTGTGCCCACCTGTGCCAATCGGTGCCCACCTGTGCCAATCGGTGTCCACCTGTCTGCCCAGCGGTGATCAGTATCCAGCTGCACATCTGCACAATCAGTGACCACCTGTGTCACCTCATCAGTGCCCACCTGTGCCACCTCATCAGTGCCCACCTGTGCCACCTCATCAGTGCCCACCTGTGCCACCTCATCAGTGCCCACCTGTGCCAATCAGTGCACATCTGTGCTGCCTCAGTGCACATCTGTGCCGCCTCATCAGTGCCCATCTGTGCTGCTCCATCTGTGCCGCCCCATCTGTGCCGCTCCATCTGTGCCGCCCCATCTGTGCCGTCCCATCAGTGCCCAGCTGTGCCACCTCATAAGTGCACATCTGTGCAATCTCAGTGCACATCTGTTCTACCTCATCAGTGCCCACCTGTGCCGCCTCATCAGTGCCCACCTGTGCCGCCTCATCAGTGCCCACCTGTGCCGCCTCATCAGTGCCCACCTGTGCCGCCTCATCAGTGCCCACCTGTGCCGCCTCATCAGTGCCCACCTCTGCCACCTCATTAGTGCACATCTGCACATCTGTTCCACCTCATTAGTGCACATCTGTTCCACCTCATCAGTGCACATCTGTTCCACCTCATCAGTGCCCCTCTGTGCCACCTCAGTGCCCATCTGTGCTCATCAGTGCTGCCTCATCAGTGCAGGCTTAGCAACCATGGCCAAAAGAAGCTTTTCCGCCGAGGAGGCGTTCCAAATACTGTCCCAGGCCGACGAGAGCAACGGGAGCTCTCTTTTTCAGATTCCCTTTCCGATTCCGAGTCGGACATAAACTATGAGCCAGTCCTCAGTAGTGAAACACTGAGTGACTCAGAGGAGGAAGAGATTCGGCCCGCCAAACGAAGGCGTTCTGGTGGGGAGGCAGTGGCATCTACCAGCACGGCAGTCCCGTCCACCAGCATGGCAGTCCCGTCCACCAGCACGGCAGTCCCGTCCACCAGCACGGCAGGCAGTCCCGTCCACCAGCACGGCAGTGCCATCCACCAGCACCGCAGTGCCTCGGCAAGAAAGGCCAAGGACCCATGCCAGCCTTCCCTATGCCCTGCAGAACCCCTTGTGGCTTCCTCCTAATTCAGGAGAAGCCAACATTCCCCCTTTCACTGCCCAGCCAGGAGTCCAGGTGAACACGGAGAATTTTTCCCCAATAGATTTTTTAAATTTAATTTTTACCGAGGACATGCTGTCAAGTATTGTGGCCCAGTGCAACCTTTATGCACAGCAATTCATTGCGAATAATCCAACGTCCTACTATGCCCATCCCTGCGAATGGAGAGACCTAACGGTGGAGGAGTTGAAGGTTTTTTTAGGGCTCACATTTAACATGGGACTCACGAAAAAAAACACTTTGCTGTCCTATTGGTCAACCCACCCCCTCCAACACATGCCAATATACTCCAAGGTGATGCCCAGAAACAGATACCTCATGATATTGAGGTTTCTTCATTTCAACGACAATACCCAGTGCCCTCCCCGAAATGACCCAAACTATGATAGACTTTTCAAAATTCGGCCACTTTTAAATTATTTTTCTGCACTATTCCCCCTGCTGTTTACCCCAGACAAAAACATATGTGTGGATGAGTCCCTTCTTAAGTTTAGTGGCAGGCTTAAGATAAAGCAATATATTCCCAGTAAAAGGGCACGCTATGGGGTGAAGGTATACAAATTATGTGAGCGAGTCACGGGTTACTTGTATGCCTTCAAAGTGTACGAAGGGAAGGACACCCAGCTGCAACCCCCTAATTGCCCAGACTACTTGAGATCAAGCGGGAAAATTGTTTGGGATCTCACATACCCCCTACTGGAGAAAGGCTACCACCTGTACGTAGATAACTTCTACACATCTCTGCCCCTGTTCCACAACCTGCATCGGATGAAGACGCCTGCATGTGGTACCATCAAAAAGAACCGGAAGGGCTTTCCTCAAAGTCTGGTCAATAAAAAATTGAGAAAAGGAGAAACGGCGAGTCTACGAAACAATGAGATTTTGGCAGTGAAGTGGAGAGACAAAAGAGATGTATACATGTTGTCTTCAATCCACGATGATACCTTCATGGAAATCCCCAGAAGAAATGGCCCCATACAGAAACCTAAATGCATCTTTGACTATAATTTGTTTATGGGGGGAGTCGACTTGAATGACCAGATGCTGGAACCGTACCTTGCCACAAGACGGACATACCATTGGTATAAGAAAGTCGCAATTTATTTTTTTCATTTGGCAATCTACAATTCTTATGTCAATTTATCGTAACTCCACCAAAAAACCCCAAACGCTTCCTTGGCTACCAGGAGGAAGTTTTCACTGCCCTTACATTCCTGAACGCCCCCCCAGAAAATATCCGATCTGATGTTCTAAGTCGACTCACTGAATGCCACTTTCCAGATAAGATCCCTCCCAAACCAACACGCCAACGACGGCAAAAAAAATGTAAGGTGTGTACCAGAGCTGGATTCAGAAGAGACACATCTTATTATTGTGCACAATGTCCTTCTGAACCAGGCCTCTGCGTAGGTGAATGTTTTCATCGTTACCATACTTCAGTAAATTATTAGTGAAGTATGGTAAACGTAAGCCTCCGTTCCTGCAATTTACCCTCACACCCCTTATGCCACTGCCTCCTCTGTAACTGACCCTGGCTTGTTATTTGACCACGCTTCTGCCTAACGATTCTGCACATACCTCTGCCTGATCTGGAACTGACCCTGGACTGTTATTCGACCATGCTTCTGCCCAACGATTCTGTACATACCTCTGCCTGATCTGGAACTGACCTTGGACTGTTTGACCATGATATTTACCTGCCTCTTGGACTGATCTTGTACCCTGCAACTGGACTAGTGGGATTCAACACAGGGGTCTCACATATGTGAGGGGCTCCAGAATTGTTTTTCTGGATGAAGAAAACAATTTATTTTGTTTTCTCAATCCTAGATTAGGGTCTGGAGACTCGGAGGCTTCAAAGAGATTTGGGTGGGAGAAGCCTCTACCCCTGTCCCCATTCTGTCCTGAACGAGGCCCTATTTCTGCCTGTAGGACTTACTGCCGTCATGCCTCTGCCTGTTGCACTGACCACACCACATGGACCTGCCTACTACCAGGACCAATATTTTTGGCACTGCGGACAATATCTCTGCCTGCACGGACCCTGGACTTTATATGGACAGTAACCCTGCCTGCTGCCTGGACAATTGTGTTCGCCGCTGCTGACCAAGTCCCTGCCTGCTGCCTGGACCAGTGATATCCTCCTGTGTACAACTGCGCTACTACAACCACAGGTAATCTTTTTTGTTTACGCTTTGCTCAGCATAATGTATTTTGGGGTGTAATTCTTGGTATGTGCATGCTATGTGTCCCTGGAACACCTGACGGTGTTCCTTGCATGTTGGATCTCTGTATGTGGCCAGGCTGTGTAGAAGTCTCACACATGTGGTATCACCATACTCAGGAGGAGTAGCAGAATGTATTTTGGGGTGTCATTTTTGCTATCCAAATGCTATGTGTTGGAAATTTCTTATAAACGGACAACTTTGTGTTAAAAAAAAAATGCGCTTTCATTTTTTTCCATATTTTCCAAAAACTTCTGGAAAAAAATAAACCATTCAAAAGACTCATTATGCCTCATAGATTATACGTTGGGGTGTTAGCTTTCCAAAATGGGGTCATTTTGTGGGTGTTTCCATTGTCCTGGTGCTCCAGGGCCTTCAAAACTGCAATAGGTGGTTGAGAAATGTGATGTGTAATTTATGCTCCTAGAACACCTGATGGTGCTTCATGCATGTTGGGCCTCTGTATGTGGCCAGGTAGTGAAAAAGTCCCACGAATGTGGTATCGTAATACTCAGGAGGAGTAGCAGAATGTATTTTGGGGTGTCATTTTTGCTATCTAAATGCTATGTGTTGGAAATATCTTATAAACGGACAACTTTGTGTAAAAAAAAATGCCTTTTCATTTTTTTCCACATTTTCCAAAAACTTCTGGAAAAAAATAAACCATTCAAAAGACTCATTATGCCTCATAGATTATATGTTGGGGTGTTAGCTTTCCAAAATGGGGTCATTTTGTGGGTGTTTCCATTGTCCTGGTGCTCCAGGGCCTTCAAAAGTGTAACAGGTGGTTGAGAAATGTGATGTGTAATTTATGCTCCTAGAACACCTGATGGTGCTCCATGCATGTTGGGCCTCTGTATGTGGCCAGGCAGTGAAAAAGTCCCACACATGTGGTATCGTAATACTCAGGAGGAGTAGCAGAATGTATTTTGGGGTGTCATTTTTGCTATCTAAATGCTATGTGTTGGAAATATCTTATAAACGGACAACTTTGTGTAAAAAAAAATGCGTTTTCATTTTTTTCCACATTTTCCAAAAACTTCTGGAAAAAAATAAACCGTTCAAAAGACTCATTATGCCTCATAGATTATACGTTGGGGTGTTAGCTTTCCAAAATGGGGTCATTTTGTGGGTGTTTCCATTGTCCTTGTGCTCCAGGGCCTTCAAAAGTGCAATAGGTGGTTGAGAAATGTGATGTGTAATTTATGCTCCTAGAACACCTGATGGTGCTTCATGCATGTTGGGCCTCTGTATGTGGCCAGGCAGTGAAAAAGTCCCACACATGTGGTATCGTAATACTCAGGAGGAGTAGCAGAATGTATTTTGGGGTGTCATTTTTGCTATCTAAATGCTATGTGTTGGAAATATCTTATAAACGGACAACTTTGTGTAAAAAAAATGCGTTTTCATTTTTTTCCACATATTCCAAAAACTTCTGGAAAAAAATAAACCATTCAAAAGACTCATTATGCCTCATAGATTATACGTTGGGGTGTTAGCTTTCCAAAATGGGGTCATTTTGTGGGTGTTTCCATTGTCCTGGTGCTCCAGGGCCTTCAAAAGTGTAATAGGTGGTTGAGAAATGTGATGTGTAATTTATGCTCCTAGAACACCTGATGGTGCTCCATGCATGTTGGGCCTCTGTATGTGGCCAGGCAGAGAAAAAATCCCACACATGTGGTATCGTAATACTCAGGAGGAGTAGCAGAATGTATTTTGGGGTGTCATTTTTGCTATCTAAATGCCATGTGTTGGAAATATCTTATAAACGGACAACTTTGTGTAAAAAAAAATGCGGTTTCATTTTTTTCCACATTTTCCAAAAACTTCTGGAAAAAAATAAACCGTTCAAAAGACTCATTATGCCTCATAGATTATACGTTGGGGTGTTAGCTTTCCAAAATGGGGTCATTTTGTGGGTGTTTCCATTGTCCTGGTGCTCCAGGGCCTTCAAAAGTGTAATAGGTGGTTGAGAAATGTGATGTGTAATTTATGCTCCTAGAACACCTGATGGTGCTCCATGCCTGTTGGGCCTCTGTATGTGGCCAGGCAGTGAAAAAGTCCCTCACATGTGGTATCGTAATACTCAGGAGGAGTAGCAGAATGTATTTTGGGGTGTCATTTGTGGTATACACATGCCATGTGAGAGAAATAAGCTATTACAATGACAATTTTGTGGGGGGGAAAAAAAATCTCAATTTTGCAAAGAATTGTGGGAAAAAAATACAACTTCAAATAACTCACCATGCCTCTAACTAAATACATTGAAATGTCTACTTTCCAAAAAGGGGTTATTTGGGGGGCATTTGTACTTTCCTGGCCTGTTAGGGTCTCAGGAAATGAGATAGTGGTTAAACATGTGAATTGTATGTTTCTCTAGAGGTTTTACTGTGTTGTAAAAGGAGTCGGTTTTATTCTACAGTGTGCACTGTAATTAAAGCCCAGTTAAAGCCCAGGCAAAAATTGAAAAAATGAAATGAGGGTGAAGCTAAATAGAACTGTCCCCAGTTGTTCTATTGCAAAAAAACCTTTTCTCACTCTAGGCTTCTGTGGGAGTACTGGCCCTCTCTGCAGGCATTCAACATCCCACCTTGTGAGTTACAACGGTCTCATCAGTTGCTGATCTTCTCTTGGACTATCCTGACAGCCTGCCTGCCAATTGGTAGGTCAATTTTCCACCACTTACACGACACATATTGATGGGTAGTTGATATGCAGAGAAAAAGAAGAGAGATGTGGGATTAATATCTCTGCATACCCCCACCACCATTCTTCACAGCTGGGATGGTGTGCATATCCAACCAACACCATGCTTCCCAGTTGGGATGCTGTACTTCACCACCACGCTTCCCAGTTGGGATGCCATGCTTCTCCACCACAATGCTTCACAGTTGGGATGCTGTGCTTCTTCACCATCATGCTTCACAGTGGGGATGCTGTACCTTTCCACCATCATGCTTCACAGTTTGGATGGTAAGCTTTTCCAACACCATGCTTCACAGTTGGCATATTGTGCTTCTCCACCACCATGCTTCACAGCTGGGATGCTCTGCTTTTCCACCACCACGCTTCACAGCTAGTATGGTGGGCTTCTCTACCACCATGCCTCACAGTTGGGATGGTGTGTGTGACAGACTCACCAGGGACAGAGGCTATTGGAGGGGACTGAATGTGAGCCTCTTGCCAACAGATTATGGGCCCTGGATTTTAAGAGAACAATACTCTGCAAGGTGAATTAGAAATCCAGTCTGATCTGTACTAATCAGACTCAATCGTGTATATATGTATATATTGTTTGTTGTCTCATTCTGTTGTGGACTCTTTGCTGTGGTCATTTGGGATGTGTGTCCCTGTAGAGGGAAGGGGGATTCCTCCAGCAGCCCCCCTGCTGATAAGACTGATTCATACTGTTGGGACACATACTGTGAGGAGATGCTAGTGTCATCAACTCCAACTACCTGTCTTGTTCTCTGCTATAATGTGTTTAATGTAAATGAGTTTAGTCTGGCTTACCACAGATTCTAAGGGTATTCCACACATTGTTGTTTGTTCTAATTAACCCTGTGTTGATGTCTATGGTAATGTGTATTGAACAGTCACCTAGTCTGGGCAAATGATTTAGTAAACTAGCTCATGTTAATTAGGTTACAGTTGTATTGTTAGAGGAGGTTCCAACGGCATATAAAGTCTTGTAATTTTGAGTCTAAATAAAAATAGTCCATGTTAGCAGTGAAACAAGTGTCGCCTTGTTTTATGCTTGGGAGCGGTTGGAATATCTGATATTTGTATTCAGACTGGGAGGAAGTGGTATACTGACAGAAACACTCAAGCGGAGTGTGGGACATTCCGTGACAGTGTGCCTCTACACCACCATGTGTCACAGTTGGGATGGTGGGATTTTCCACCACCGTGCTTCACAATTGAGATGATGTGCTTCTCCACCACCATGCTTCACATTTTGGATATTGTGCTTCTCCACCACCATGCTTCACAGTTGGCATGGCATACTTCTCCACCACCATGCTTCACAGTTGGGATGCTGTGCTTCTCCACAGCCATGCTCCACAGTTGGGATGGTGTGCTTCTGACTCCGCATGACTCCAATTCACAGTTGGGATGGTGTGCTTCTCCATCACCATTTTTCACAATTAGGTTGCTGTGCTTGTCCATCACCATGTTTCACAGTTGGGGTACTTTGCTTGTCCACCACCATCCTCTACAGTTGGGATGCTGTGCTTCTCCACCACCATGCTTCACAGTTAATATGCTGTGCTTCTCCTCCACAATGCTTTACAGTTGAAAAGGTGTGCATCTCCACCATGATGCTTTACATATGGGATGGCGTACTTCTTCATCACCATACTTCACAGTTGCAACAGTGGGCATCTACATCACCATGCTTTACAGTTGGGAGGGTGTGCTTTTCCACTACTATGCTTTGCAGTTAGGATGCTGTGCATCTCCACCACCATGCTTCACAGTTGGGATGTTAAACTTTTTTACCACTATGCGTTACAGTTGGGATGCCGTGCTTCTCCATCACCATGCTTCCCAATTGGGATGCCATGCTTCTCCACCACCATGCATCACAGTTGGGATGCTGTGCTTCTCCACCACCATGCTTCACGGTGGGGATGCTGTACTTTTCCATCACCATGCTTCACAGTTGGGATGGTAAGCTTTTATACAACCATGCTTAACAGTTGGGATATTGTGCTTCTCCATTGCCATGCTTCATAGCTGGGATGATGTGCTTCTCCACCACCATGCTTCACAGCTAGTATGGTGGGCTTCTCCACCACCATGCCTCACAGCTGGGATGGTGTGCCTCTACACCACCATTCCTTACAGCTGGGATAGTGGGATTATCTACCACCATACTTCACAGTTTGGGATGCTGTGCTTCTCCACTATGCTTCACAGTTCATATGGTGTGCTTCTCCTCCACCATGCATCACAGTTGTAATGCTGTGCTTCTGCACCACAAAGCTTCACAGTTAATATGCTGTGTTTCTCCACCACCATGCTTTACAGTTGGGATGCCGTTCTCTGCCACCATGCTTCACAGTTGAGATGTGTGCATCTCCACCAACATGCTTCACAGCTGTGATGATGTGCTTTTCCACCACCAAGCTTCACAGTTGAAATGCCATTCTTCGCCAACACCATGCTTCACATTTGGGATGCTGTGCATCTCCACCACCATGCTTCACGGGATGGTAAGATTTTCAACCACCATGCTTCACAGTTGGAATGTTGTGCTTCTCCACCACCATGCTTCACTGATTCAGTGGTGTGCTTCTCCACTAGACATGTGTGGTTCATTTTGTTCCAAATTAATATTCGGACAAATTGTTCATTGTTCGGAGATTTGGATATAACCAAATACCCGAATTTCAAAGTTTACCAAATGCTCAGAATAATGAAACAAAATTTGTCCAATTTTCGCAAATTCAAATTGAAATTCAAATCAAATTTTATATTGAATTCCATTCAAATTTGAACTGTAAACATATTTCTGAATTTAAAAACTGTGTTTGTACCAGTTCAAAATATTGCTGTTTTTCTTAAGGCAAATGTGATTTAAGCAGTTTAATCATTTGATGAAGATTTTTCTTTTGTTTGTTCACTTTGCCGCATTCAAATCTAAATGGTTTTTTTTTTCGATTTATCCGATTAGAAATTTATCGATTCAAACGTTCAAATCTAAA